>OY725327.1:30778047-31455833 GCA_963242795.1 Inga leiocalycina
AGATTAACAACGCAAGCCATACCGGCAAGATATATAACACAACCTATGGCTGGATTCACAACACGCTGCCCCACGGGTCAGATTCACAAAGCAGTTTCACAACAATCCATGTTGATTGCAACAGCAGTTCAACGGTTGAGGTAGAGATGACCAGCATCAATCCCTAAACGGCTTGCGTTGAAGTGCTCACGTTGTAATGGACTATAGCACATTTTCCAATCACATTTCACAAAACCATGATCAGTCATGCATACCAAAACATCATAAACAACATAAGAGAAGAGTCACTACCTTGGTCCTTCCGGGTGTATTCTGGCACTGGTCTCTCCCGAGTAGGGCAAATGTCAAATCCTAGAATCATAATTAAGGACGAAGAGTTATACTCTATTCCAATACTTAATTGACTTCATAACACTTAAATTTGGTTATCATAATTGACCCTTAAGAGGCTATAAATGCCTCTAATAAAAGACCTAAAGGGTTAGGAAACAATAGGTTAAAGATCACTTTTCAAAAACTAAAAGTGTTAGAACATAGGGGTTGGCCGCGACCAGCCCACCCTTAGACCGCGGCCAAGATATGGTCAGAAAGTCATGGGCTGGCTAGCCACCTTAGGCTGTGGCCAAGAATTGGACAGACACATTTGGGCGGCGACCAAGAATCCGCTGGCCGCAGCCAAGAAAATCCTGATTCTTGGTTGAACTTCAAAAAATCATAATTCATTCTAGAAAAATCAAAATGAGGTGATTTCATAGCCAAATGAAAGGTATTTAAGTCCTCGTTATAGGAAAGATATGGGCCAATACTAGACATCACCACACAATTTCAGAATTACACATAACTCAACACTGCTCCAAAACATAGTCCAGTTTTTGTCCCAAACTTTGGCAAAGAATAACTCTCAGTTCACAAAACAAAATGACATGAATTATATGTCCATTTTGAAGTTTGGGATGTGAAATTTAAGACTGAAAAGCTTTAGAATTTTTCAACACCATTGGTCATTCAAAACTTTCATACAAACTGACTACCCAGAATAGAGTTCACACTTGACAGATTTTCAATTTCCTACCAAAGTGTCTAATGACTCCAAAATCAATAACCAAACATATTCCCATACAATTTCTCACAAGGAACACAATGGTAACCTCAAAATGAACAAAATCACAACCCATTGACATACCCTGTTTTTGCCCAATACACAAACCAAACACAAAGTTACCAAACTTCACCTTTAAGCTTCAATTCAATTCAATTCATTCAAAACACTAAATAAGGCACTAATTCCATGACAACAACATACCAACAACAAAATGACCCTCATTTTTGAAATTCAAGGAAAAATTTCCAAAAAATCCAAACTCAACCAATGGCTACAAAACCTATATGAAAATGTTTGTCTTACTCACCTCTACAACTTTCCTAAAAGGAGTTCCTTAGTTCTCCAAACTCCAAAATCCCTTGAGAGCTCAAACAACACCAAATAACAAATCTAAAACCATGAAATTGAAGCTCTCAACACAAGGAACAAGTTTATAGAAGAGAGTTTTTCTATTAGAAGCCATTTAGAGGGTCAAAGACTTACCTTTTCTCAAGAACTTCTTCCTCCTTTGGCCAACAATGGAGGACGCATGAGAGAGGAAGAGGAGAGATGAAGAGTGTTGAAGAAGAAGGAATGATCACACTTCTCTTGCCCCCATGCCTATGTCAGCTGAATGGAGGGAAGAAAGAGAGAGAAAAACTGAATATTTTATGGTTAATTTGACTTTCCATTATCTCTCTCCTCATCTCCACTTGACATATGTCAGAATTTGATTTGCTCTCATAAAGTAATCACCCAATTAGTCACCTTAATCCCTCCATTAGCCATTTTAATTACACAACTCATTTTCCTCTTAGTTAGTAATTAATTTCTTCCATTAATTACTAATTTATGGCTATTCCTTCAATTTCTCAAGAATTATGGCATATTAATTAAAATTGCCACATAACACATAATAATTCCAATTTAAATTCACAAATATCTACAATAATCCGCATTAGCCCTTAATTAAAAATTGGGGCATTATAATTGCCACCACCACATCACTGTTACTGTCACCTCCACCACACAACCATTGACATCGGACGATCCTTGGTGAGATAAAGTGACAGTTATTATAAGGCAACACAATGGCTCTTAACTATTTTCTACAAAGATTATATTAAGGGTAAAATGGACTTTGTGTGATATATTAATTTTAAATAATTCTTAAAAAAATAACTCATTGCACCTTGCTTAAAAATCAAATTAAACACTAGCCCTATAATTAATATTGCATTATATTACCATTGCATCGCATTGCATGGCACTACAAGGTGTAATGGGATTGAACTAAACGGGCCTTTAGTTCTATAATATTTGAATTTTGATTAATCAATTATTAAGCTTTGTGTTTTCCATCATCTATGGGCCAACAAAGCCTAAGAGGCCCAAAGATGCTTCTGTCATGTTAAATTGTTAATTAGCTATGGAAAATTAATTAATTTAATTATATTGTTTAATTCAAAATTCGTACTTGAATTATTAGATACTTCTTTTAGTCCTTAATATAATGAAGAAATCTAACTGCAAAGTACAAAGTGGATTTCAGATTAAACACAAGATGTAGTAGTCTTTATTGAGGATTTTTTTATCCAAATTTCTCTTCTATATTCTCCTCATTTTGTCTTTGGGGGGGAAATTCTTCCTATATGCTATGATTAAAATAATTTTCCCCCATTTTATATAAAAAATAAAATAAAATAATCTGTTTTACACTTATTTGTAAAAGGTATAAAAGTGACTTATATTTAGGAATATAAAAACCTTATAACAAATGCTCTTCTAGCCCTATTTACAAGACAGAAAGAGAATAAATATTTTGATCCTATTTATATGTCATATAATTAAAATTTTCATATGAATGTATAATTTTACTCTTCATTTATTATTATTCCCCCTCCATGTCTCTTATTATTTGCTTCAAACTTGTGAATGGGTGTGTTCCAAAATGTAAACTTCATTTTATATTTGTTTAAATATTTACTACTTTTTCTTTCACTTTACCCCTTGTTGACCATATATTGTATTTATTTTTTCTCACTTGTCCTTTTTACACATAAGGGCATATTTGAAAAAATAATACATATTTGTTGCCTTTAATTAATTTTAATTATTTTTTTAACAACAACAACAAAGCCTTTATCCCATTAGGTGGGGTCGGCTACATGGATTGCACGATGCCATTGTGCTGTATCAAAAACCATATTTTTTGGTATATTATTAATCAAAAGGTCTCTCTCTATAACTTCATTAAGCGTACGCTTCGGCCTTCCGCGACCTTGTTTTACAGGACTCCATATGGCTTGATCCACCCTCCTCACCAGTCATTCAACGGCCTTCGTTGAACATGTCCAAACCACCTTAAACAGCTTTCTACCATTTTTCCTTCAATAGAGGCCGCTCAAACTTGTTCACGTATATGCTTATTACGAATCTTGTCTTTTCTTGTATGACCACACATCCATCTCAACATCCTCATCTCGGCCACCCCCATTTTATGCTCATGTAATCCCTTTAAAGCCCAACACTCACTACTATAAAGCATTGCTGGTCTTATAGCAGTGCAGTAGAACTTCCCTTTTACCTTATTAGGTACTTTTCGATCACAAATAACTCCAGTAGCTTTTCTCCATTTACATAAAAAATATAAATATATAAACTATTTAGATTAAATTTTAATGATTTGAATTTTCTTATATATTTTTTGTTATTCGGTATTATAATAATATTTTATATGATATTAAATCTCAATAGTTTAGAGTTAATCTAAAAATGCGAATATAGAAGTGGAGGGAAGTGTACCGTAAGTGAAATAGAGATGTTCCTATCCCGGAGAGGTGGTGAGAGAGAGTGTGTGAATGAAAATACTGTCAGAGTGGCTTACTTGAGAGGAAAACCATGAATTAATTTTTTTGACAAGAAAACCATGAATTAATTACACCATCATAATATATTTTAACAATGAATTAATTCTTTTAACAAAATAACACCCGTTATATATTGAGGCTTGGTGAGGCCATGATATGCGCATTTTTGTGATAATATTTAACTGGCACACGTGAAAGACCATCATAATATATAGTAATACTTATTTGATACATAACGATCTCTTTTTGACAACCGTAATTTATTCAATAACATAAATATCGGTTCTTTTGTAAGAATCGTGACTTGTTTTTTATATGATCAAGGGTTTTTCCCTCGAGGCTTAGATGGCAAAGAGTTATCACCTCTCCCAATAAGTGCGATTCCCGGATTCAAACTTGTGTTCTCCTCCTTATGGAGATGAGGCCCTTTATCACCTCAACCAACAACTTGTTGGTAGAACCGTGACTTTTGATGACACCAAATAACGGTCTCAAGTAGACAACTGTTATATATTTAGTATCAGGATAACAGTTCCTAATTAAGAACCGAGAACCTTTATCATGCATTACAGTTTTTATATAATAACTGTGATGTATGGTTGTGAGACTTATCAAGTGAGAGTTTTTAAGCTGTTGGACTAGACTGTATTTAATGGAAACAGTACCTCCCACATCAATTTTCTATGCAATATGGGATAGATCAGGACATTTCATACTTTTTGGGGAGAATTAATGGCAATTGTTGACATAACTAAGTGATAATGTAACTTTTTACCTATAAATTGTGTCTCTTCACAAGAATTAACCCTGGATAGCAATGGATTGGGGAAAAAACCTATGAATATCTGTAATACCCCGAATTCTGAGACTTGAGGCTAGAGATTAAGCCTGAGATAAGTGGACTGCTAAGCCCCGGTTTAGCAAGATCCTAAATTGTGATTAATGGATAATGACTCCAAAAGTGGATTTGGTTAGTGATAAATAACCCTTTTGGAGAATATGATGTGATTTGAGTTTCGAATGTGATTCGTATGTGTTGTGAGCGGTGCCAAAACCCTGTATTTAAACTCAATTATGGATTAACATCTAAATTGACTTAAAATAGAGGGAAGGCGCATATTGTGGCTAAATGAAAAGATGTGAAGTGTTGGTGGTGATTCAAGGAGAATTACCGTAATCAGGGGCAAAACGGTAAAGTTACCAACCAATTGGTCAGTTACCGAAGAGGAAACTCATTGGTAACTTCAAGATCAATGGTTGAGATTGATTTGTGTAATAGATCAAAGGGTGGAATCTCATGTGGTGGGCTCATGTGAACTCATGGTTGATGGATCAAGATCATGACAAGTGGCAAGATTCGGACCCTTGATCTTGGGTCAAAGATTCAACACCCTTCCTCTCTTCTCTCTCCCTTATTTGGACGGTTTTTGGCCCTAAAAATCTGCTCCCTTCTTCATCATCTTCATTTATTCATCATCTCATCTCTCTCTTGTTTCTCCATGGATGTCCCAAAGCTTGGGAGGAAAGAGGAAGTTTGAGGTGAGTTTTTAGCTTGCTTGGTGACCTCTTTAGCTTAAACACCTTTCTATAATATTGTTCATAGTGATGAGAGCTTCATCTCTATGGTTTTAGATTCTTGATTGGTGGTGTTTGATGGCTTGAGGAAAATTGGAAGTATGAAGAATCAAGGAATTGATTTGGGAAAGAGGAAGAGGTGAGTATTTGAAGCCTTTTGATCTAAGTTTTGTGAATTGTGGATGAGTTTAGTGAATTTCGAATTTTGCCCTGATTTTCTTGTGATTTTGGATTGGATGAATTGGGTTGTGTTTTATGTTGGAAATGGTGCCATGTTGTGGTATTTGGTCATTGGAATTGATTTGGGAACTTGAGATGGAAAGTTGTGCAATGTTGAGTTGAAATGTGATATTGTGTGACATGTTGCAATTCATTGTGAAACATGTCAATATAATGTGAATTTGGTTGATTTGGTATTTCCAATGGATTCCTTGTGAAATTTTGTGTAAGAATGATGTTTGATATGAAAATTGAACCATTGGAAGCCAATTGTGCAAATTTGGAAATCTGTCCCTTGAAGTTTTGCTCTGGGCATTCTGGTGTTGTGGACGTTTTGACTGGGCAAATGATGTCCAAAAATTATGAAACTTTCCAGTCTTAAAGTTCACATCCTAAGCTTTAAAATGGACATATAATTTGTGCCATTTCATTTTGGGAACTGGGAGTTATAGCTGTCCAAAGTTTGAGGTCGAAAATGGATTCTGTTTTGGGTCAGTCTTGAGTTTTGGGGAATTCTGTATTTGTATGGTGATTTCCAGTAATGGCCAATATTTTTCCTGTGTAGAGGACTTGAATAGCTTTCATTTGGATTTGGGATCACCTCATATAGATTTTTGTGGAATTAGTTATGATTTTTAGAAGTTCAGCCAAGAAACTGGATTTTCTTGGCCGCGGCCAGCGGATTCTGGGCCGCGGCCCAAATGTTTCTGGGCAGTTTTTGGCCGTGGCCAGTGGATTTGTGGGTCGCGACCAACCCCCAAAAATCAGCATTTTGGACTTTTAAAAGTTGGTCTTTGGTCAAGTGTTTCCCAAGCCTTTAGGCATATGTTTAGACTTTGATTAGCCACCTAAAGGTGTTAAATGATAACCAACATTAAGTGTTTGAGAGTTAAGGAATTGGAAAAGGGATTAACCCTATATCCTTGCTTTGATTATAGGGTTGATGTTCGCCCTAGACGTGGTTCGGTATTTGTTCTGATTGTGAGTAGCCGGAGCTGGAGCTTACGTGGAAAGAGTGTAGGGAACATATCTCTTCTGCTTGTATTTGATATATGTGTTAATGTGTTGGTGCATGTCTTAGCTTTGCATAATTGTGTGTAATTTGAAGCTATGTTTCAATTTATGCTATGGCCATAAGTATATTGTGCTAGAGAAAGCATTTCACCCAAGAGGGGGGGTGAATTGGGTGACCTTAAAAATTTCGTTGCAAATATAAAATTTGACGTTGAAATTAAAATAGGAAAGAGTAAGGAGAAATATCACCGAAGTGTACACCAGGATTTATACTGGTTCGGCCACAACCACTTTGACCTACGTCCAGTCCTCAGAGCTTCTCTGAGAGTTTCACTATAACTTCCAAGATTCAGTGGGTTCTTGGCACCTCAGTACAAGCAAGTTCCTACACCTGGACACTCACTCCCCCTTACAAGTTGTAATTCAATCCCAACTCAAGGTTCCACAACCTTAAGTTGCCTCAATAACAAATATTGAGTTTGAATGAAATATCTCTCTCACAGAGTAAATAAGAATCACTGAAGCATAGAATCACAAGTACAATGAAAAACAGAGTAATGAACTTGATGATACGTTCGTGAGTGTGTTCTCTTGTTTTTTTCTCTGTTCAGATGTTCCCATATATATAGATACGTTGGTAATGATTGTTGGAACATATTTCTTCATGTCCGTTGGAGCGTGCGCAGCCACTATTGACTTTTCCAGTTTTTGAAAAACATACGTTGCGGTAGGTGACGGTCGGTGACATTTGAGCGTTGCTTTTGACTTTCCTTATTTGGTGAGATCTCTTCATTGTTTATCTGTTGAAATGCTAAGAATACTAATATAATGAAAAGTTAATCAAATAGGAAACAAAACAATGACCGTTGGAATGATTTCAAACTTTCTGGGTTTGCTTACTCGAGTAGCTACTCGAGTATCACATGAAGTTTACTCGAGTACTTACTCGAGTATCATCGGGAAATCTTAAATTAACTTCAAGTCAATGAACAAATACAAGAATACTCGGGTAATGCATGGAATAACCAATTTTCAAACCTTTTGGAAATATCTGTTTACTCGGGTACCTACTCGAGTAATGCACTCATAACTTTATGAGTTACTCAGGTACCAACTCCAGTAAACCTTCAAATAAACTTGTGGTTACTCGATGCTCTACTCCAGTAATGTTGGCAGGATTTCAAGGCCGAGAGCACTTACCTTGTTACTCGGGTATGGACTCGAGTAATGCACTCATTTTTGCATAGGTTACTCGGGTACCACCTCGAGTAAATGTACTTTTTGTGCATGACTTACTTGGGTAATGACTTGAGGTTTACCTTGAAAATATTTCTGCATACTTGGGTACTTACTCGAGGAATCCACTTAAAATAGATAATTAAATACTTGCATACTAGAGTAAGGACTCGAGGTAAATGAGATCAATTAATATCAAGTTAATCGGGTACCACCTTCAAGTTTTTACTTACTTCAGTGTGTTACTCGAGTAGCTCCTCAAGTAACATTGGCAGTAATACAAAGTGCCGAGAGCTCTACATTTTCAGAAACAGAGTTACTCGAGTATCATTGGCAACTTGAAAGCAACTGGAAGTTTTTCACATGGTTACTCGAGTAGCGCCTCGAGTAACATTGGCAGGCCGAGAGCAACTCCAAGTTTTTACCTGGTTACTCGAGTCGCTCCTCGAATAATATTGGCAGGCCGAGAGCAACTTGAAAATACTTACACTATTACTCGAGTACTTACTCGAGTAACGTTGGCAGTTTACTGGAAGGTGCCGTTGGTTACTTCAAGTTTTGTCTCATTACTCGAGTAGCTCCTCGAGTAATGCCTTAGAAAACTTGCTTCTCATCAAGTTTCTCAGCTTTTTCTCTTGGTCTTTCTTCATTACTCCAATGCTTACTTCAAGTGATGCTTGTTCCTGTCATTACTTTATTCAAACTTGTTTATTAATCATTTCCTTTTCAAACCATTCTTTTGTTATCATCAAAACATGAGAGCTAACATATTGTTCGAAGCATTGAGCTTGCAAATTGTCATTGTGTTATCACGAGTTGTGTGATGCAAGCATGTCATGCATTAAACATTTATCGTACATGCATATTGATATTGTTATCCTACTGAGATTCTCTCGAATCTCACCCTCCCCTACTAACCTTTCAGACAGAGTAGTAGATTGAGGATGGAGCATGCAGCCAAGGGCGATGAGGACTTCCTTCGGTAGTCGTTTTGGTAGTTGGTTATCATCCCAGATGGGATATTTGTATTTGGATGTGTATATATGTATGTGGATGAGGATTTGATTATGTGTATGAGAAAGATTTGTGTAATCCCCATCTGAGGGCTTGTATGGGCGATTGTGCCCTGTAAAGCTTGAGTTAATATATGGAACTCGGGATTTCCGGGATTAATGTTGTGTACTCTGATTTGTTATGGATGTGATATTCCGCGTAGTAATTGTATTCAAAAAGTGATTATGAGACCAAGTTTATAAATGATTTCAAAAGGTAATTGTGAAAACCCCGTCATGTGATGGGTGAGTAAATGTTATTTGTTTATTATTGGTCTCTATTTCACTTTAATCGTGTATTTCGGATATAATTACGGCAGGGGATTACAATATCTGTATTAATTGCTTATGATATTCATGTTTTTTTCTAATATGCAAATGATATTCATGTTTTTTCCACCAACCCTGTTGCTTTCCTAGCTTAATTACTTATGAGACACAAGGTATAAGTGTTGAACACTTACATTATGAGATATACAGGTCAAGAGTGCAATTGATTTAAGCCACAAAGCCTAAATCAGATGAAGGCTTTTTATGATGGGATTCTATTGAAAATGACTCTCAACGGCCAAAAAAGACAACATGAGTCGTAGGGTTAAGATGTTGGAGGATTCATTTAAACAGACTAAGTGTCAAGTGTATTTCTTTAGACATTTAAATAGAAGAGGAATGGTAAAGTTTTTTGGGTTAACATGCCTAAAACTTTATATCACAGCTTGCCCGAAAAAGCTATTATTTATTTGTTTACGTTTATCATGGTTCTTTGTTAATAACTGTTATGTAATTCACTTTCTTTTACATGGTATTCTAATAAGTGACAGGTTTTACTTCATAACCGTCATGGTACAATTGAATTTGTTTATTCATCACATCCCTATTGATCTTTTCAAAGTAACTTTTGGAGATATGGATACTTCCAAGAAATAAGGTATTTGCTTAGAATCCATATCTCCAAAAGTGACCTCAAAAAAGATCAATTAAGTAGGAAACTTTGGTCAAAGTAATGGGTTGACAACTTCATGTAACAGGAAAGGAATATTCGATTAGAGCAATACTATGATTTCCAAAAAAACATAACTTTACAAAAGCAATTTAATGTCACCTTGAATACTTTATCGTGTCTTGGTACAATTGAACTAGTTTATTCATCACATCCCTTTTGGATCTTTTTAAAGTGACTCTAGAGATATGGACACTTCCAAGAAAGGAAAGGTATTTGCTTAGGGATTCATATCTCCCGAAATCACTTCGAAAAAGATCAAGAAAGTATGAAATGTAAATCAAAGTAATGGGTTGACGACTTCCTGTAATAGGAAGAAACCTTTGATAAGAGTAATACTAGGGTTTCCAAAACAACATCACTTTACAAACTCAATTTAAGGAACCTTCAATCAAAGCAACAATGAATTTTCTAAAATAAAACATAACTTCACAAAAGCAATTTAACATCACCTTGGATGCTTTATCGCAGCTTGATTTCACAACAGCCCAATCGGCTAAGGCTCACAAATGAAACAACTCACGCAGTAGTCGCTGAGACAAGAGTCAAGTACATTCACTAGAGCAGTTGTCACTGAGAAGTCGGATGAAGGCTTTTTATGATGGGATTCTACTGAAAATGACTCTCGACAGCCAAAAAAGACAACAAGAGTCGTAGGGTTAAGATGTTGGTGGATTATTTAAACAGACTAAGTGTCAAGTGTATTTCTTTTTCAGACATTTAAATAGAAGAGGAATGGTAGGGTTTTTTGGGTTAACATGCCTAAGACTTTACATCATGGTTTGCCTGAAAAAACTATTATTTAATTGTTTACATTTATCATGGTTCTTTGTTAATAACCATATGTAATTCACTTTCTTTTACATGGTATTCTAATAAGTGACAGGTTTTACTTCATAACCGTTATGTATTTCACTTTCTTTTAAAAAAATGGATGGTCGATTACACAACCACCCTTTTTTACAAATAAAATAAAAAAAAGACAAAGTATATAAAAAAATGAAAATAAAAAGTTATGGAGATGTTTTAAGAATTTAATGCATCATCAAATTCTTCATTCTCCAATAACTTGTTCACCTTCTCGTTCAAAGAACGAATGAGAGTGGTAAGTTCCTTTAAGCATTGGTCCATGCATTGCTACTCTCGCAAGTAAACCTGGACCATATGATGGACCTTGTAGGACATGTGGACGAACTCTTCAATGTTTGTTGGTGGAGGGAGTTCACCTTTCGGTTTTTCTTGAGATGATGACCCAGCAATTCTCTTGCGTTTGTCCATAAACTTAATGAAGATGTTGGCTATGAGAAGTTGAAATAAAAGTGGAATTTAGTTTTCAGATGTTTATTTAGAGAGAGTTTCATGGATTATCGAGCCATCACATCCTTTATGAATGGTGAAAGTTGGTTTTTAATAACCATTATTAATTTGTCTAAGAATGATTGATTGTAAGTGTTAGTGACAATTATTCTTTTATGACAATCATTAAGAATGAACAGTATAAGAATCATTTGTTAGTTTATTTCATAACGGTATTTTTCTAAAAACTGTTGGATATATTCTTTTTTTATAAAATATTTAAAAAGACAAAATGATAAAACAAAGAAAAAAGAACAGTGGTGAATAGCTTGATGAACTGATGAGATCACCAGGCTACTTGTCACCAGAGGATTGGCAAGGATCATGGCCAATCCCATACTCATCAAGTATGAGATTGGCCTTACGGTTTATACTAGAGAGGTATCCAGAGAGCCTCCTCACAGCATGGTTAGTCTGTTGTGCATCCCGCAACATTGCCTCCAGTTGAGGAAGCATAGGATGTGGAGGCGGAAGAGGAGGTGGCAAAGGCGGGCTATTGTGGAGGTGGAGGTGGAGGTGGAGGCGGAGCTAGTGTTGGTGAGGAGGAGTAGGAGGTGGGGTTGAAAAGGAGAAGGAGGAGGAGGTGGAGGATGATGCCAAGAATTTTTTAATATGTCTTCCACATGATGTTTCATCGTAGCGATTGAGCTAGAGAACAAAGAAGAGGACAATAAAGAAAATGTAGGAAAAACATATGAAAATGTGGAGTTTAAATAATACACATTTGGAAGCAACATGAAAAAACTATTATTGCACATGTTGGAAGTTGAACAGGCAGGGAATAATGAAAGGGTACCTGGTTCATTCTCATGATGATGATCATCGTGTTAGTTCTCATAATATTTTGATGATAACAAACCTTGATTTATTAGACTTAAGTGATAATTAAACCTTTTGAAAAGTAGAAAGTGAAAATCTATGGTGAATTATTCAAGTTTGACATAATAACTCAAGTGATGGTTTGTGCACTCGAGTGATAGTTAAATAAGAGTGTAATGTTACCAAAGAGAATCACTTGAGTGATGGCTTGTGCATTCAAGTGAAGATACTTCACTTCCATATTTCTACCAAGTCACTCGGTGGTGATCAAGTCTTGTGAAAATTTCTCAAAGGTCAAATCACTTGAGTGACTGGGTAAGTGTAACCCCTTGCCGTAATTATATCCGAAATACGCGATTAAAGTGAAATAGAGACCAATAAGAAACAAAACTACATTTTACAAACCCATCTACCGAACGGGGTTTTCATAAATACCTTTCAAAATCATTCATAACCTGGTCTCACATTCACATTCCGAATACAATTACTACACGAAGATAAATTACATTCATATATCAGAGTATGCAATATAAATTCCTGGCAATCCCGGAATACATATCTTCGCTAACAATCATAGGGTACATTAGCCCATATAAGCCCTCATATGGGGATTACACAAATCCTCTTAAATACATCTACAAATATCCAATAACTCATTCCAAATAGATAATCAAATATTCTCATCTAAACATATATTCAAATATACATTCCACAATATATATACAACCTTTATCCAAATACGAATACAAATAATCCCATTTATGATAACCAACTATCACAACCAAACTCCAATGGGAGCCCTAGCCGCCCTTGACTGCTTGCTCCATCCTCAATCCACCTACCCTGTCTGAAATGGTTGATAGGGGAGGGTGAGATTCTAGAGAATCTCAGTAGGAAACAGATACCTATATGCATGTATGATATGTGTTTAATGCATGACATGCTTGCAATACATATCTCATGCTCACATAATGACATAACTGCATGCTCAATGTTTCAATAACATACTCATGGGCATAACTAGAAACAGAGCTACAATCATTCATACATGTTTCACATAATCAAGCAAAGCAATACATGCATCAAAACACAAACACAAATATCAAAGCATGCAAAAGAGGTAAGTTCCCTACCCTCTTTCCACGTATGCTCCAGCTCCGCTTACTCGCGATCAGAATGAATACTGAACCACGTCCAGGGCGAACATCAACCCTATAATCAAAGCAAGGACATAGGGTTAATCCCTTTTCCAGTTCCTTAACTCTCAAACACTTAAGTTGGTTATCATTCACGACCTTTAGGTGGCTAATCAAAGCCTAAACATATGCCTAAAGGCTTGGGAAACACTTGACCAAAGATCACCTTTTAAAAGTCCAAAATGCTGATTTTTGGGGGTTGGCCGCGGCCCACAAATCCACTGGCCGCGGCCAAAAACTGCCTAGAAACATTTGGGCCGCGGCCCAGAATCCGCTGGCCGCGGCCAAGAAAATCCAGTTTCTTGGCTGAACTTCCAAAAATCATAACTAATTCCAAAAAAATCGAAATGAGGTTATCCCAAAGCCAAATGAAATATATTCAAGTTCTCTACACAGGAAAAATATTGGCCAATACTGGAAATCACCATATAAATACATAATTCCCCAAAACTCAATACTGTCCCAAAACAGTGTTCATTTTCGACCTCAACATTTGGACAGCTATAACTCCCAATTCCCAAAACGAAATGGCATAAATTATATGTCCATTTTGAAGCTTGGGAGGTGAAATTTAAGACTGGAAAGTTTCATAATTTTCAGACATCATTTGCCCAGTCAAAACGTCCACACAATCAGACTGCCTAGTCCAGACTTCCATTTGACAGCATTTCAGTTTTGCACAATTGGCTTCCAATGGTCCCATTTTCACATTAAACACCATTCCCACACAAATTTTCACAAGGAAACCATTGGAAACACCAAATTAACCAAATTCACATCACATTGACATGTTTTACCAATAATCATAACATGTCATCACAAAACCACAACACAATCACACATTGTCATTCTTTTCATTCCAAGTCCTCAAACCAATTCCAATGACCAAATACCACAACATGGCACCATTTTCAACATAAAACACAACTCAATTCATCCAATCCAAAATCACAAGAAAATCAGGGCAAAATTCGAAATTCACTCAACTCATCCACAAATCACAAAACTTAGATCAAAAGGCTTCAAATACTCACCTCTTCATCTTTCCCAAACCAATTCCTTGATTCTTCATCTTTCCAAATTTCCTCAAGCCATCAAACACCTCCAATCAAGAATCTAAAACCATAGAGATGAAGCTCTCATCACTATGAACAACATTAAAGAAGAGTGTTTAAGCTAAAGAGGACCATAAACTAACCAAAATCTCACCTCTAGTTTTCTCTTTCCTCCCCTTGTGCTTGGCGAAAATGGAGAACAAGAGAGAGAGAGATGAAGATGAAGATGATGAAGTGAGGATCAGTTTCTTGGGAGCCAAAACCGACCACATAAAGAGAGGAGAGAGGAAAAATGAGGTTTGACACTTTGACCTCATCCAAGGGCTCACAAAGTGCCAAGTGTCACCATCTTGACAAACCTCACATGAGCTCACATAAGCTCACACACATGTGATTCCACCCCTTGATCTCTTGCACAAATCAATCCTAACCATTGATCTTGAAGTTACCAATGAGTTTCCTCTTCGGTAACCGATCAATTGGTCGGTAACTTTATCGTTTTGCCCCTGATTATGGTAATCTCTCTTGGATCACCACCAAACACTTCATATCTTTCCATATCACCACATTATGTGCCCTCCCTCTATTTTAAGTCAATTTAGAAGTTAATCCATAATTGAACTTAAATACAGGGTTTCGGCGCTACTTACAGCATATACGAATCACATCCGGAACTCAAATCACATCGAATTCTCCAAAAGGGTTATTTATCACTAACCACATCCACTTTTGGAGTCATTATCTCTTAATCACAATTTAGGATCTTGCTAAACCAGGGATTAGCAGTCCACTTATCTCAGGCTTAATCTCTAGCCTCAAATCTCAAAATTTGGGGTATTACAGTAAGCACTCGAGTAATGACATCACTTGTAGGTAACTTGCCAATGGATTGAGAGTCAATGATCTAAATCAACAGAATCACTCAAGTGATGTTAACATCACTTGCAGGTGACCTTTAGATGGCTTGAAAGTTAGTAATTTGAGAACATAGATCACTCGAGTGATAAAGTGGATCACTCGAGTAAAGAAATTAATTACTCGAGTGAAAATAAAACTCATTCGAGTAATGGCACAATTTTGAGAGTCACTCATAGAAAAACTTGGAGTACTGTGATCTTTCAAGAAGATCACTTGAGTGATTATTCAATAACTTGAGTGATTCGTGATCGCTTGCAAATATCTTGCAAGTGACCTGGAAGTGTAATGAAAACTAAAGGAGATCACTCAAGTGATCTAATTAAGCACTCAAGTGATATTACTTCTCTGTAAGGCACTCGGTGGTGGTTTATCAAGGATTTTAAAGTATTGTAAGATCACTCAAGTGATGTTTTGAGCACTCAAGTGATATTCAATTTTAAGCTAATTACTACGAAGTTCCTTGTGGTAATTGATTAGCACAAAATCACTTGAAGTGAGATAAACACTCAAGTGATTGGAAATCACTTCAAGTGAATATTAATTCCACTCGATTGTGTACTTCAGAATTTTACAAACACCGTCTCGATAATTTTAATACACATACTTTCATCATGAAATACTTTTTGAATTCTTATACTACTATTGAATGTTACTAATGTCATTTATATGTAAGTCTCAAGTACTTAATCAACGGAATAAACTTCAAAACCTCCCAAAGAAAAATATTGTCAGAAGCATTAAATGCGTAGCAGAAATAAATAACAAAAGCACTCTCTTTTATCAACAGCTACAATTCCTCTCTAAAGGACAAATTTGAATGCTCTCAAGTGTAATTAAAGACATTCCACCTATAAATACAGAAGCATTCAAGACGGAGCAACTAGCCAACGACAAAATCAATTTTGCTCATTTAGTGATATGTTATTCAATCTATTATTCTCTAAAATTCTTGTTGTTCTTTAGTACTCATTTATCAACTCTTTGAGAGAGATTTCAATACCTTTAGTCACTATTTATGTAAAGAGAATCTTAAGGTAGTAGGACCTTGGGTGGGTATCAGCTTACAAAGTGTAAGGAGGAGTAAGTGTCCTATTGAGGAAATTACTTGTACTGTGATGCCAAGAATTCAACAAATCATGGAGTTTAGTGGAAATCTCAAAGGTGCTCTGAGGACTGGATACAGGTTAAGATGTTAAGACCGAACCGGTTTAAACTCTGGTGTACATTTCGATGATATTTTACAGACTCTTAACTTTTAATTAAGTATTTCTAATTGCAGTTATTAAATTTTTTTTATCAGCCAATCACCCACTCTTGGGTGAAACCAGTAACACTCTAGTTACATTATTGTTTTGATGAGTCTTTCATAGTGAATTCTAACCACATAGTAATATTCATTTATAAAGTTCTTTAAATTCCCAACCCTAAGATAGGATTTGAACATGTAGTTGAGTGAGTTTCTCAGAATAACTTAAAACTTTCCACAAGCTATCATAAAGTGGTTCGTAATTGCTTCGAGACTCATCATTTCTTAATACTTATCTTTCCTTAATTCTCTTGTTATCTTAATCAGAGTGATTCTTTGCTCATTTTTATGCGTGGAAGGTTACTTAACTAATAGGCTCATATCATGCAATTACCTATTTCTAATTCAATTACTGCACTTGGATAATTAATTCATTCGTCATGTGGATTATAGAGTTAACCAATGCAAATATATTAATTTACATAACGGACTAGTGCGTGCATAATTTTTCCCTTCTTCATTGAAACCTCTTTCCTGAAACAACGTCTTGTTCTCTTCTTCTATGCTCAGCTGCCTATATGGTTGGTGAGGGAGGGTGAGATTTGGGAGAATCTCAGTAGCAAACATTATAGACAATACATGTAAGATAAATGGTAGTGCATGATATGCTTGCCTTACATAGGTTCATGTTCACATAATAATATTCTGTATGCTCAATGTTTCATGAGGCATACTTATAGCCACAACAAAAACAAAAACAGAGCTTCATTCATTCATACATGCTTTCACATAATCAAGTGAGCAATATAGCAGATGAATACACGGCATAAATATCACATACATGCAAGTAAGTAAGTTCACTACCTTTTGTCTTCGAGTCCCCTTTTTGTACCTTTTCTTTCAACCATTGAAGTTGTTTGGAATTTATCCTATTCTTCTTTCTTGTCATCTCATAGCCCTAGGCACATAACCATACATTAGAGCCATGACAAATGAATGTCCAATGTGGCTACATAGGCCGTTAGGATGTGTCTCTTACATTTGGGCCTATACTTGTCTCAATTTTAATAACTCAAAACACTTTGGTTGGTTAACTTTAAAGTTAACACATTAAGTCCAATGGGTATTTAATGGGCCCACACTAACTTTATAGGCTTTACTTAACCAATGAAGTTTAAATTAATTACCAATTATCATATTTTTTATTTTCGCACTCTTCTAGAAAGTTGGCAGATTTTTCACTTAAAATTTGAAAAATCATAACTAGTTCTAGAAAAATCCAAATCGGTTGGTTCCAGTGGCTAATTAAAGCTCTTTAAGTACTATTAAAGGGAAAAATATCAAAAAGTGTCAATTATAGCCACATATTTCCAAGAAATTTGTCAATCATAGACTACTACAGATTTCATTCCAGAATCAAGGTCCAAATTTGAAAAATCATAACTTTGTATCCACTACTCCAAATGGATTATATTACTTATCAAATTAAGGCCTATGATGTCTACTTAAATCTATAAAATTTCATAGCATTTGGACCAAGTTTGGTCGATCAAAAACATGTTACAAGTCTACTACCTCTAGAAAACAAATTTAGGCAGCTTAACAGAAACTTCCAAAATCATCATTTAACCATAAATACATTATTAAACCTTAAAAATACCCCTTGGCTCAAAAATATGAATAAACCCACCCTAAAAAATACTCATCCAAACAACAAACCAATCAGTTTAAAATAAAGCCTACGCTTTCCTCTACTTGTTCCTGCAACCAATTCGAAAACCTGGTAGTATTCTGACAAGCAAGACAGCACCAAACACCTCTAAATGAAAATCTAAAATTGTAGAAATGAAGCTTGGGATGAGTAGAAGAGGGTTTGTGAAGGGTATTTTGAGAGAAAACGCGATTCAGAGGTGAAATTGGCTTTGGAGCTCAATAACGGTTACTATTCACCCTTCTTCTCTCCTCTTCTATTTTCTCACTATTTTTCTCTATTTTTAGGCTGTTTGGATGAAATTAATAGCCAAGAGGAAGTCTTGGAAAATTATGCCACGTGTTAGATTCCTACGATGCTATTTTTCCGATGATCCAGTGATTCGGTGACACATGTCACTTGCTTTACTAAAGTGGGTCCCACATCCTTCTCTCCTCTTAGGCGTCACTTTTGTCAGGGGAAGTAAGAGACCTGACAATTTCCCAAGACTCTCGGCTCGGTGCTCGAGAAAGTCAAGTACCTAACCGGACCAGGGACTGGTTGATTCCCCAGACTCAGGTGGTGTGTTTCGAGAATGCCAACATAAAAGGCATAAAGGTGGTGTAATGATGAGGGACTCTTGTCACCTCCTCATTAGGCCAACACAAAAGTGCCTTGTACTTTGCCATCATTAAGGGATACAGTCAAGCTTTTGTTTAGCCAACATAAAAGTTATGCCATCATAAGTCATCATTGCTCACTTTATTCAAATTACTTTAATAAAGTTACTTTATCGGTGCATACTCAGGATTCTACTCAGGATCGTGGCACGCATAATGAGGCATTAAAGATGACACTAGGTGTCTACTTCAAAAAAGTAAGGTACACATGTCTACCTTGAAAATGCCATGTGCACACCTACACTGGCCTATTTCGCCAGACTAATCCATCCCTTACCTCATGACATAATTGGCTGGCATCTTCTACTAACCCAATGGCACCATATATATGTCCTGTGCATATCTACATTGAAACTTTAATCCTATTACCTACGTATACTGGGCCTTCTACCCGATAGGGCTGGATCACATAGTTCCCTAGAGTCTTTCTATCTCACGACATTCTTAGGACTCTTCCCGAATTGGGCTTAGTCATCTGCTTGATATAGGCAATTCCTCAAGTCTTCAGGCCCAAAATTCGAGATATTATAATTCTCCTCCTATTCAATAAATTTCGTCCTTAAAATTTGCTACCGGTCCGATTCTTAATAATACTGTAAAAGAATCATTGTAGCGACGGTTTCATTTCTTTAATTCTACATTATATTGACACCTCAAATTCTAGAGGTTTATCAACATTTCAAATTCTAGAGGTCACATCAAATTCTAGAGGACACTCCAAATTCTCAACACCTCAAATTTTAGAGGACACCTTAATTCTGGAGGTTTTCTCATTCGATTTTATTCTTATAGACCTTACTCGTTTATCTTGCGTTAGAGCTTCTTCAATCTAAGCTTTCAGACTACCTTCCTTTTAACTAGCATGGTAGCTAGCAAGTACTATCTAACTTCATCAGTTCATATTTCTAGACACTTCTCTCAGTTTCTGTTCTTGTATCGTCATAGCCATCAACTGCCCTGCTTTTCAATTCAAAGCATCAACGATGATAGCTGTGTTGCTAATTTTTCATTCATTTATGTTGTCTCATATTCTATTTTTCTGATTTTCAAATATTCAAAATTCTCGTAGTCGCAGTACATTTTCGCAACCGCACCATACAACATAGTGCTGTTATATTTTCAAAGCAAATAATCGCTGCCAGTTCAATTCACAAGTGGGGTAATTCATCTAGTGAGGTTTCAAATGTTAAGAGGCACACACCACTATTCCATCCTGCTTTACTAGAACATATCCCAATCCTTTCTTTCTTTCTTTCTTTCTCATTCTATTGCAAATCATACTAGTCACTTTACTGCAAACCATACAAGTCACAATTCTCTGCAGACCACACGGGTTGCCTTATTCTGTCTTTGTAGACCATACAAAGGTCGCATTCTAGGATCGGGAGTATTCAATACTGGTGCAAGTTTCAACCTCTCCTACAGCTTTATGAAATCCTCTCACAGATATCCTCCCACTTAAGAAATTCTTTCTGCAATTCTTTCTTTCAAGTGAGTGGCAAAACGATTCGAGAACAAAAAATTCTGCATTCATCTGGCAAGACCCAGCAAACTGAGTAATTTTGTAACAGTTTCTGGCCTCTTCCAGTTTCTACTGCTTCCACTGTTCTAGGTTCCTCAAGGATCCCTTCTTTTTGAGACAACAAATTTTAAAAATGACCACTACAAACTGGTTTAAAATTCTATTAAAAAATTCAATTATTGAAAAATTCTATTCAAAAATTCAATTTTTACAAATACTCAGGAACCAAACAACTATTTTAGAAGGTCATTTATTTTGTATACATTCCAGGCTCTAACCCTTGCTTCTCAAGCCATTCATAACCTTATGTAATGATCACAAAGCATGTAAAACAAACCATCCATCCATGAGCAATCAACATTCAATAGTTACTTGACATACAGTCTATTGGGAAATCACCATTCTAAGACACACTGGTCCCTTCTCCTAGTGCTGGGTATTCACAATTCACGATATGTAACAAGGCATAAAGTTAAGATATCAATTCACGATATGCTACAAGCTATAAAGTTAAGATACTAATTCACGATATGCAGTAAGCATAAAATTTGGGTAAATTCAAGGATAATCATCCTTTGCCATAATGCTTGGTAATTCTCATTCTCAAATGTTGATTTTACCCACCGCCTCTCAGCCTAGGGCAAATTCTTGCCGATGTAACCTCTACTGTAACGCAAGGCCATGTTGGGGTGAGAGCCCACGATCATGTAGAAATTCTACTAAACCAGCTCTAATTCTATACTGAATGCTCATCAGGTCTGACTGCCTGGGGTATCACCCCATGCCATAGGCATGTCGGGTCTTAGTGCCTACCATATAATATGAATACACTCGATGGTATATACATACATGCAGATCGATTACATAAGATACGAGAGCAAGAGTTGCTTTCCTTTATACCGTCGAGCCTGTTCTTTCTTGATTCCCTTCTTCTATCTTTCTTTCAACACATAACACTGGAGCACCCCATGGCGATTTACTAGGTAACAAACCCTTTTCCCTAACAATTATACATTTTTCTATCTCATATGGGGTCATTCTGTATTGACTTTTGATATAGGTCCAGCTCTAGGCATAACACTACTTCGGTTTCCTATCGAGGTAACCTACCCAGGTCGCACAGGGAATCTATAAGCTACTTGTACATTCTATTCTTTCTATGGGAATATTTGTAAACACAATCTTTCCCTATGCTGGTTTAGCAACTAGCAACCTCGAGAAACCTCATACAAATTTCAATACATTCTAGTACCATATTCTAGTACCTCATACCATCCAAGTCAATTCAAATTCCTAAAGAATCAGTTTAACTATTAGTTTGATCTTAAGCTATAATTCAGTCGATAGCAACCCTCTGGATATCTATCTATCCATCTTATAAGTTCATCAACCTTATTATGGGACCTCAACTATACCCAATTATAGTAGCACTATCAGAGGATCACTATACTATTCATATAAGCAGATAATATATCCTAGAGTCAGAACCCTTTGCTCTAATTGGACCTTTATCCTTAAGTAGACAACTCTATTGCCATAATCATCACTTTGATACCATACAAATGTAATACCCTAGTTACGTTATCGTTCTGATGAGTTTTCGTAGTGAATTCAAACCACATAGTAATATTCATTTATAAAATTCTTTCAATTCCCAACTTGAAGATAGGATTTGAACCTGTAGTTGAGTGGGTTTCTCTGAATAACTTAAAACTTTCCACAAGCTATCATAAGGTGGTTCGTAATTTCTTCGAGACTCATCATTTCTTAATATCCATCTTTCCTTAATTCTCTTTGTTATCTTAATAAAAGTGATTCTTTGCTCTTTTTATATGCAGAAGGTTTCCTAACTAATGGGCTCATACCATGCGATTACCCATTTCTAATTCAATTATCACGCTTTGATAATTAATTCATTCGTCATGTGGATTATACAGTTAACCAATGCAAATACATTAATTTACATAATGGATTAGTGAGTGAATAATTCTTCTCTTCTTCATTGAAACCTCTTTCATGAAACAGCATCTTGCACCCCTCTACTATGCTCAACTACCTATATGGTTGGTGAGGGAAGGTGAGATTCGGGAGAATCTTAGTAGCAAACATTACAGACAATACATGTAAAATGAATGGTAGTGCATGATATGCTTGCCTTACATAGGCTCATGTTTACATAATGATATTCTGCATGCTCAATACTTATAGCCACAGCAAAAATAAAAACAGAGCTTCATTCATTCATATATGCTTTCACATAATCAAGTGAGCAATATAGCATATCAATACACGGCATAAATATCACATACATGCAAGTAATTAAGTTCACTACCTTTTGTCTTTGAGTCCCCTTTTTGTACCTTTTCTTCCAACCATTGAAGTTGTTTGGAATTTATCCCATTTTTCTTTCTTGTCATCTCATAGCCTTAGGCACATAACTATACATTAGAGCCATGACAAATAAATGTCCAATGTGGCTACATAGGCCTTTAGGACGTGTCTCTTGCATTTAGGCATATGCTTGTCCCAATTTTAATTACTCAAAACACATTGGTTGGTTAACTTTAAAGTTAACACATAAGGCCCAATGGGTATTTAATGGGTGCACACTAAATTTATGGGCTTTACTTAGCCATTGGAGTTCAAATTAATTACCGATCATCATACTTTTTCATTTTTGCACTCTTCTAGAAAGTTGGCAGATTTTCCACTTAAATTTGAAAAATCACAACTAATTTTAGAAAAATCCAAATGGGTTGGTTCTAATGGATAATTAAAGCTCTTTAAGTCCTATTAAAGAAAAAACTATCAAAAAGTTTCAATTATAGCCACATATTTCCCAGAAATTTTTCAAACACAGACTGCCATAGATTTCATTCCATAATTAAGGTCCAAATTTGAAAAATCATAACTTTGTATCCACTATTTTAAATGGCTTATAATACCTATCAAATCAAAGCCCAGGATGTCTACTTTAATCCTGTAAAATTTCATAGCATTTGGATTAAGTTTGGCCTATTAAAAACACGTTACAAGTTCACTACCTCCAGAAAATGAATTTAGCTAGCTTAACACAAACTTCTAAAATTATCATAACCATATATACAAGATTAAACATTAAAAATACCTCTTAACTAAAATATGCACAGTATCCACCCTAAAAAATAGTCATCCAAGCAACAAACCAATTAGTTCATAATGAAGCCTACACTTACCTCTACCCATTTCAGCAACCGGTTTGGAAATCTGGTAGTATTCCAGCAAGCGAGATGGCACCAAACACCTCTAAAAAAATTCAAAACCATAAAAATGAAGCTTGGGATGAGTAGAGGAAGATTTGTGAGGGTATTTTGAGAGAAAACACTGATTCGAAGGTATAATCGATTCCGGAGCTCAAGAACAATTACTATTCACTCTTCTCTCATCTTCCATTTTCTCACTCTTTTTCCTTTATTTTTACGTTGTTTGGATGAAATTAATAGCCAAGAGGGAGTCTTGGAAAATTATACCATGTCAGATTCCTACGGTGCCATTTATCCGGTGATCCACTGATTCAGTGACACATGTCACTTGCTTTACTAAAGTAGGTCCCACATCCTTCTCTCTCCTCTTAGGCGTCACTTTTGTAGGGGAAAGGAGAGGCCTAACAGTTTCCCTGGACTCTTGGCTTGGTGCTCGAGAAAGTCAAGTACCTGACCAGACCAGGGACCAGTGGATTCCCCAGACTCAGGTGCTAGGTGGTGCGTTCAGGGAATGCCAACACAAAAGGCATAAAGGTGGTGTAATGATGAGGGACACTTTTCACCTCCTCATTTGGCCAACACAAAAGTGCATTGTACTTTGCCATCATTAAGGGACGCATGTCAAGCTCTTATTTAGCCAATACAAAAGTTATGCCATAATGAGTCATCATTGTTTACTTTAATAAAGTTACTTTAATAAAGTTACTTTATTGATGCATACTTGGGATTCTCCTAGGGACCATGGCAAGCATAATGAGGCATAAAAGATGACACCAGGTCATAGTATGTGTGTGTGGGCCCCATATGGCGCCACATACCAATGTTTACTTCAAAAACGCAAGGTACACATGTCTGTCCTGAAAATGTCATGTCCACACCTACACCGCCCTATTTCGCTAGACTAATCCATCCCTTACCTCATGACATAACTGGGTGGCGTCTTCTACCAACCCAATGTCACCATTTATTTGTCTTGTGCTAACCGGCATTGACACTTTGATCCTATTACCTATGCGTACTGGGCCCTATACCCGGTAGGGCTGGATCACATAGTCCCCTAGACTCTTTCTATCTCTCGACACTCTTGGGACTCTTCGCGAATTGGGCTTAGTCATCTGCCTAATATAGGCATATCCTCAAGTCTCTAGGCCCAAAATTTGAGATATTACAATTCTCTCCCCGTTCAATAAATTTCGTCCTCAAAATTTGATACCAATCCGATTCTTGATAATACGTCAAAAGGATATTGTAGCAAGGGTTTCATTTCTTTGCTTCTACATTCTATTGACACCTCAAATTCTAGAGGTCTATCGACATTTCAAATTCTAGAGGTCACATCAAATTCTAGAGGATAATCCAAATTCTCAATACCTCAAATTCTAGAGGACACCTCAATTCTGGAGGTTTTCTCATTCAATTCTATTCTTATAGACCTTACTCATCTATCCTGCATTAGAGCTTCTTCAATCTAAGCTCTCAGACTACTTTCCTATTGACTAGCACGGTAGCTAGCCAGTACTATCTGACTTCATCAGTTTAGATTTCTAGATAGTTCTATCAGTTTTTGTTCCTGTATCATCATAGCCATCAACTTCCCTACTTTTCAATTCAAAGCATCAACGAGATTCTAAAGAATCCCAGTAGTAACACAATGCATGATAGGCATACATATAACACATTTACACAAAGTATAAGAGAGGAGTCACTACCTGTTTCTTTCTTGACGTTCTTCGGCACAGTGGGCTCATGAGTCTGACAGATGTCAAATCCTATAACCAAATTAGGGACAACCGATCAATCTCTTTTCTAAATACATATTTCTATAATACTCTAAGTTTGTTATCATTTGAACTCTTTAGGTGGCTATAAAAGGCCTAAACAAATGCTAAAAGGGTTGGAAGAAACTACCCTGAAGACCCCTTTTTATAAGCAGAACACAGATTTTTGGCTGACTCACTCGAGTGAAGATGACCGCACTCGAGTGACGAGAAACTTACACTTGAGTGAGAACGGCTCTTATTAGAGCAAGCCTTTCACCCAAGAGGGGGGGTGAATTGGGTGATACTAAAAATTTTGTTGCAAATATAAACCTTGACGGTGAATATAAATTAGTAAGGAGTAAGGAGAAATATCACCGAAGTGTACACCGGGAGTTATACTGGTTCGGCCACAACCACTTTGACCTACGTCCAGTCCTCAGAGCTTCTATGAGAGTTTCATTATAACTTCTAAGATTTAGTGGGTTCTTGGAACCTCAGTACAAGCAAGTTCCTTCGCCTGGAC
Source organism: Inga leiocalycina (assembly GCA_963242795.1). Taxonomy (NCBI): domain Eukaryota; kingdom Viridiplantae; phylum Streptophyta; class Magnoliopsida; order Fabales; family Fabaceae; genus Inga; species Inga leiocalycina. The sequence goes on from OY725327.1 coordinate 30,804,102, forward strand.
ACTCGCTCCCCCTTACAAGTTGTAATCCAATCCCAACTCAAGGTTCCACAACCTTAAGTTACCTCAATAACAAATATTGAGTTTGAATGAAATATCTCTCTCACAGAGTGAATAAGAATCACTGAAGAATAGAATGACAAGTATAATGTAAAACAGAGTAATGAACTTGATAATGCGTTCGTGTGTGTGTTCTTGTTCTGTACTCTCTATTTGGACGTATATATAGATGTGTTGTTGGAACGTTTTTCTTCATGCCTATTAGAGTGTGCGCAGCCACTGTTGACTTTTCCAATATTTGAAAAATATCCGTTTGCGGTATAGGTGGCGGTAGGTAGCATTTGAAAGTTGCATTTGACTTTCCTTATTTGGTAAGATCTCTTCATTGTTTATCTGTGGATATGCTAAGAATACTAATACAATGAAAGGTTAATCACATAGGAAACAAATCAAAGACCGTTGGAATGAATTCTCAAAATCTGAACTTGCATACTCTAGTATTCATTAAGTTTACTCGAGTACTTACTCGAGTATCATCGTGAAAGTATTGACAAACTGCAAGTTAACAAATGAACATTACATTACTCGGGTAGTGCATAGAGTAAAAACAATTTCAAACCTTTAGAAATACCTGTTTACTCGGGTACTTACTCGAGTATGGCACACTTTTCTTCATAGGTTACTCGAGTAGCGACTCGAGTAAACTCTCAAATAAACTTTATGTTACTCGATTCTTTACTCCAGTAATATTGGCAGGATTTCAAGGCCGAGAGCTCTTCAAGTTTGATTACCTTGTTACTCGAGTAGTTACTCGAGTAAACATGAATTTTCTATATTGCTTACTCAGGTAGCAACTTGAAGTTCTGTGTAAATAACTTTGCATATTACTCGATTACTTACTCGAGTAATCCAATTTAAATAAGTGATTGAATACCTGCATACTTGAGTAGTGCCTCGAGTGAAGTGTAACAAAAGCAGATCAAGTTATTCGAGTATTACTTGCAAGTTTTGCTTACCATAATAAGTTACTTGAGTACCTCCTCAAGTAACATTGGCAGGATTCATAATGCCGAGAGCAACATATTTCTTAAAGCAGAGTAACTCGAGTAACGTTGGTAGGCCGAGAGGAACTGGAAGTTTTTACATGGTTACTCGAGTACTTACTCGAGTAACATTGGTAGGCCGAGAGCAACTCCAAGTGATTTACTTGGTTACTCGAGTAGCTACTCGAGTAATGTTGGCAGGCCGAGAGCAACTAGGAATCATTTACCTTATTACTCGAGTGCTTATTCGAGTAACGTTGGCAGGTTACTTGAAGGTTGACTCTGTTTACTTCAAGTTTCTATCCATTACTCGAGTACCTACTCGAGTAACCCTTTAGAAAACTTGCTACTAATGAAGTTTCTCAGCTTTTTTTCTCTTGGCCTTTCTTCATTACTCCAATGCTTACTTCAAGTAATGATTTGCCCTGTTATTACTTTGTTCAAACTTATTTGTTTATCAAATCTTTTTCATACCATCCTTTGTTATCATCAAAACATGAGAGATTTAACATTCTCCCCCTTTTTGATGATGACAAAACTTGGTGATTTTGAACAAAGTTTTTGAAGTTAAGTTCTCAAATAAACACTTCTTGAATTTAGTGATAATTTTGAAAACCTTGCTAAGTGAAAATTCAAAGTGTTTTGGAAAATGTTGAAATCATAACATATTCACCTTGCATACATAATAAACTCATTAGTCCAATAATGTATTATAACTTAAAAGCTTAAATGGACTTGAAATGAAATTATAACTTAAAGAAAGCTTGCATTAAACTTAAAATTACATTACAAAATGAAAACAATTATAAGATAAAAAGCTCCCTAAATCCTATGTACACCCATATACCCAAGACAAACTTAGAAACTCCGCAAAATCACACTCAAGCTCTTCTCCCCCTTTTTGTCTTTATCAATCAAGTGGAGGATCGGAAGGATTGACTACAGAGATAGGCTTCACAGGTAGAACCAAAGGGCCATCTGAACTCAGGGAATCAAAAGAAGAACTTGAAGATTCTGGTTCAGGAAGATTAAGTGGAGGGATATGAATGTCATCTCTGGGAGGAATAGGAGGAGGCTGGTAGACAATCATAGTGGTGGTCTCAACCTTTTCTGTGGCCTCTCCTGAATAATGATCAGAAGATGGGGGAGAGATTTCCTCTGTATGAGTAGGAGAAGGAATGGGTATATGAGTAGGTTGGGGCTGAGCTCTGGGTGGTGAATCCTCAATGATAATATGAATAGTCTCATTAGTTTCAGGATTGTCCACTGATCAAAGGATATCTCTGGGTCTTGGTTCAAGTGGACTAGAGACTTGAGGGATAGGTGGCTCAACCTCAGTATGATGAATGTCAGTTGGGATGTTCTCTAGAGGTGGTGGTATATTCTCTGGAGATGGTATATGCTCTGGAGATGAGAATAGCTCAGGTACAGATGATGATGGACCAGCAGAAGGTCCAAGACCCAAAGAGTCCAGTCTTGCCAGAATCAACTTCAAGGTCTCACCCTGGGCACGTTGCTCAGCTAACAACTCTTCGTGCCTTTTATCCATTTTCTCAACCAGCTCAGCCAACTTGTGATTCATGTGAGTTATCAACTTAGCATTTGTGTTGGCAATGTCTACATGGAATCTTTTGAGCATATTTTCCATGAAGTGTTGGAGAGTGGCATTGAGGAAAGAGGGTGAAGAGGTAGTGGCAGCTGAAGCTGAAGACTGAGTGTCATCCATTTTACTCGTCTCAGTCTCGGTTTTCTTCTTCTTCTTAGACCCAGACTCCAGAGGCCCTTGAGAGGAATTTCAATGTTGAGCTTGCCAATTTGATTTCTCCAAACTGGAGTAACTTTCTCAATGTGCTCTTTACTCTCCAAGTACTATATCTTATTTTCCTTCAGAATGAGTAAAACAATCTGAGGATATGGCATAGGCGTAGTAGCTTTCCCATCTACTCTGTACCTCTTCATCTCAGAAAATATGTACTCCCCCAAATCCTTTTGTTCCTTCAGGAGTAAGGAAGCAAACCATCTATAGTCCCGATCAGAAAAGTGAGCATAGTTGTTGGCCTTGTTCACAAGGGATCTAGAGTAGATATACCATAGAACCCTGTGATGATCACACATGTCACTAAGTTTGAAGTTCAAAGGGCCTACAAGCTCACAAGGTTTAAGAACAGAGAAAATCTGGTTTGAATCAAGTTTGGAGTAAATGTCATCTGGAGGGTTCTCTATTCCTAACCACAGATTGATCCTAGAAGGAGAGATAAGTATCTTCTGGCCTCTAACAATAGTAGTTATTTCTTCCTCAGCTGAAGTTCTATTTGGTCCATCTAGAATCTCAAGATTGCAGTAAAAGTGGGTGACTACTTTTGTGCAAAAAGGAAGCTTAACAGATAGCCAAGGCATAAAAGGTTCCAGATAGGGACTAAGATTATACTTCAATATCTCCTGAAGTACTTTGAGGTCCACATAGTGAGTCTTGCAGACTTTTCTTCTTGAAAATTGAGTGAGGTACTTCTAAGACTCCTCTAGCTTGTTGACATTAAACCCCTTTGGAGGCTTAGTGATCTCCTCTTCTGGCAATTCTGACTTCTTTGAAGACTGCCCCTTTTCAAGTTGATCAATAATTCCAGCCATTGCCTTAGCCACATTTATATCATACTTGGGCTTTTTGGGAGGTTTTGGAGTGAAAGAGGGACTGGAGGAATTAGAAATTGGAGGAGAAGGAGACTTGGCACTTTTGCCTCTCCTAGTGAGGTGCTCTTCTTGGATTGAGCCCTTATAACCACTGGCTCTTTATTCACAACACCTTTTGGTTTCGATTGAGGTTTGGGTTGGATTTTTGCTTTTGACCTAGGTGTGAGTTTTCTTCTCTTTCTGGGAGGAGAAGAAAGAGGGTCAGAGAGTTGTGGGGATCCAGAAGAATCTGTGGGAGTGAGGTTTTTGGTTCTAACCATTTTGAATCAGTAAAAGTTTTGAAAACTCAGAAAATAGAGAGCAAAGACGTGATATAGGGCACAATGAATCTGAATAGAATGGGAGGTTTTTGGGGTTAAAAATCGATAGGTTTTGACGGAAATCAAGTAGGGAAGAGATTGTGAAAAGTTTTTCAGAGAGGACTGGGTGATTTATTCGAGGAGATTTTGTGGAAATGACCGAGTTGGTGACAGATAAAGACCTAGAACCCGACGTTACTCAAGGCCTTACTTGAGTAAATATCATGTTTACTCGAGTCCCTACTCGAGTGATCATACAAAAAATTTCTAAAATAATTCATTTAAATTGCGTACCTGGCATGAATAATATTGTAATTATCCATGTATGTTTCCTCGATCATTTTATAGCCATTTTAGAGAAGATTTGAGTCGATTCTCATCAAATTTGTGATCTGGACCTGCAGTTACTTGAGGCCTTACTCGAGTAAGCTTTAAGTTTACTCGAGGCTCTCCTCGGGTAACCTGTCATTTCTAGTTTGGACTGTTCATTTCTCACCAAATGAACCGTTTGATTTAAATTTCAGGTAACTTGATACGTTACTTCTAGTTTTGGAAGACCATTACTCAAGTACATACTCGAGTAAAGTGCTCCTTTACTTCAAGTTCTTCCTCGGGTAATGTTTCACTGTCAGTCATTACTTGAAGTTGGTACTCCAATAATGATGCCTTCTGATAACCTCTGTTTTTATTTCTTAGAACAGAGTTTCAATCTTCCTGCAAAACAAGTTTCTACATACTCCGATGCTTAAATTAGTAATCATCAAAACATTATCAAATATCTTAATCTAGCATGATGAGAAACTAAAATAACTTACAATTCATTGGGATTTACCATTCCCAATTCTCGTCTAATGTATAGAAATTGATCTTTTACAAGAGATTTGGTGAAGATATCAGCTAGTTGAAGATGAGTAAGGATGAATATCACTTTCACATCTTTCTTCTAGACATGATCTCTAATAAAGTGATGTCTGACATCGATATGCTTGGTTCTAGAATGTTGAACTGGATTTTTTGCCAAGCTTATCGTACTGGTATTGTCACAATAGATTGGTATTTCTTTGAGATAAATACCAAGATCTTGTAGTTGTTGTTTTAACCATATCACTTGTGCACAACAACTTGAGACTGCAACATATTCGGCTTCCGTTGACGAAAGAGACACTATATTTTGTTTCTTGCTGAACCATGATACAAGAGATCCTCCAATAAATTGTCCTTGTCTACTGGTGCTCTTTCTGTCTATTTTGTATCCTCCATGATCTGAATCTGAATATGCAACTAGATATTCATTCCTTCCTTTAGGATACCACAGACCCAATTCTGGTGTGTCAGCAAGGTATCTAAAGATTCGTTTGATAGTTTTGGCATGTGATTCCTTTGGTGCTGATTGATATCTTGCACATATGCCAACACTAAATTGAATGTCTGGTCTGCTTGCTGTGAGATAGAGTAATGATCCAATCATTCCTCTGTACGTTGTGATGTTGTAGTCTTTCCCTTTGACATCAGCATCAAGCAACGTAGTTGAGCTCATAGGTGTGTCCGTTCCATTTGCTTCATCCATGCCATACTTCTTCAACAACTCTTTCAAATACTTTGTTTGAGATATGAAGATTCCATTCTTTCTTTGCTTGATTTGCAAACCAAGAAAGAAATTCAATTCTCCCATCATTGACATCTCAAACTCTCCCTGCATTATCTCAGAAAATTTCTTACATAGAGATTCATTAGTAGCACCGAAAACAATGTCATCAACACATATTTGAACAATTAAAATATCATCACGTTTTCGTTTTATAAAAAGTGTTGTATCAACTTTTCCCTGTACAAAACCTTGATCAATAAGAAATTTACTGAGCCTTTCATACCATGCTCTAGGAGCTTGTTTTAAACCATATAAAGCATTTTTGAGTTTGAAAACATGGTCAGGTTTAGTTACATCTTCAAAACCTAGAGGTTGTTCTACGTATACTTCTTTCATGATGTAACCATTTAGAAATGCACTCTTTACATCCATTTGATAGAGTTTGAATCCTTTGATGCATGCAAAGGCTAAGAGTACGCATATAGCTTCCAATCTAGCCACTAGAGCATACGTTTCCTCATAATCAATCCCTTCTTCCTGATTATAGCCTTTGGCCACCAATCTTGCCTTGTTTCTAACAATAATTGCGGATTCATCAAGTTTGTTCTTGAATACCCATTTATTTCTAATGATTGGATGATCTTTGGGTCGGGGTACCAAATCCCAAACTTGATTTCTTTCAAATTGATTTAGTTCTTCTTGCATTGCTATAACCCAATCATTGTTTGATAGGGCTTCATCAATGTTAGAAGGTTCAATCTCAGAAATGAATGCAGAAAAACTTGCTTTATTGAAAATTCTATTTCTAGTTTTGATCCCTTCATTCACATCTCCTATGACTTGATCTAAGGGATGACTTTTATTGTATTTCCATGCTCTAGGTTGTCCTAGTGATTGCTCTTCTTCCTTGGTTTCATCAACTTCTGGAATAAGAGATTTAGAAATAGATTGACCATTTTCTTGATTTAAAACAACTTCCTGTTCTTCATCAATGGTTTTGTCAAAGGATTCAAATTCATCAAATACAATATGAATTGATTCTTCAACAACACATGTTCTTTTGTTAAAAACTCTATATGCTTTACTTCGGTTAGAATATCCTAGGAAAATTCCTTCATCAGTTTTAGAATCAAATTTTCCTAAGTTATCTTTACCATTATTATGAATGAAACACTTACAACCGAAGATGTGTAGATGAGCAATGTTTGGCTTCCTTCCTTTGTACAGCTCGTATGGTGTCTTTCCAAGTTTTGTTCTAATATATGCTCTATTTGAAATATAGCATGTTGTACTCATAGCATCGGCCTAGAAACCTTGAGACACGTTCTTTTCATTTAACATTGCTCTAGCCATTTCAGTGAGCACTCTATTCTTACGTTCCACGACTCCATTTTGTTGAGGCGTCCTTGGAGCAGAGAAATTGTGATCAATTCCATTAGTATCACAATATTCTTTAAAGGCTTGATTTTCAAATTCTCCACCATGATCAGTCCTAATACCTACAATGGACATACCTTTCTCATTTTGCACTTTCTTGGCAAAAACAATAAATTCTTCAAAGGTTTCATTTTTTGATGATAGAAAAATAACCCATGTAAATATGGAGAAATCATTAACAATGACCAATGAATATAAGTTGCCACCAAGACTCTTTACTCTTGCTGGGCCAACTAAATCCATATGCAATAATTGTAGTGGTCTATTTGTTGAAATCTCATTTTTCAATTTGAAAGATGATTTAGTTTGTTTACCCTTTTGACATGCGTCACAAATCAAGTCATTTTTGAAAGTTACTTTGGGTAATCCAAGAACTAAATCCTTTTTGAGTAATTTGCCTAATTGATGCATATTGACATGAGCCAATCTCTTATGCCATAGCCAACTTTCATCGGCATTACTCAGAAAACAATTTTCAGATTCATTTCTATTAATATCTAGAGTATAACAATTACCTTCCCTTTTTGCTCTAAGCTTAGCCTTGATATTCTTCTTATCAAGTAGTAAGTCATTTTTGTTGATAATTAGACATTCCTCTGAGTCAAATATTACCCAGTTATTTTTGTCTGCACTTTGACTTACACTCAGCAAGTTATGGCATAATCCTTCGACATAGTATATGTCTTTGACTTGTATGCCTTTGTCATTTTTGATTTCACCAATTCCTGCTATCCTTCCGGTTTGATTTCCTCCAAATTTTACCTTTCCACCTTCTTTAGGTTGAAATTTGGTAAAGCTTTCGAAATCACCGGTCATATGTCTAGAGCATCCACTATCTATATACCATTTGTTGTTTTTGGATGCTTTGAGACACATCTGCAATTAAATACGATTAATTCTTAGGTACCCACTTCTTTTTGGGTCCTTTTGGGTTAGTATAGGAAACTTTAGAAACATATGATCCTTTAGGTACCCATTTGTAGGTTCCTATCGTTCCTTTCTTCTTATGAATACATAAAGAAGTATAATGGCCTTTTCTATTACAGTAATTACAAAATGCAAAAGGGTTTGATGTATGCACAGAATGCTGGAAATAATTCAAATATGACTTACCTCCTGCTTTCTTTCTACCTTTCCTTATATCTGATTTTGGATCATATCCAATACCAGATCGGTCATTTACAAATCGTTGAGCTTTTAAAATAACATTTAGCATCTCCCTTCCTTGTGTAAATTTTTCAAGATTTTTTGTGAGATCAGTGTTTTCCTTTTTCAAAGAAGAACAATTTTCACAATCCTTTTCTGAACTTTCTTTAAGTTCGATTTCAAGAGCTTTGTTTTTCTTTTTGAAAACAACTAATTCTTTAACTACTTTGATGAATTCAGAATGTAAAGCATTATATTCAGAAAGTAATTCATCATAGGTAGGATCAGAATCATTTACCTCTTCTTCAGTTTCTTCTTGAGCAACGAGACATATGTTGGCTACTTCTTCTTCATCACTTTCTTTGTCAGAGGAACTATCACCCCATATAGCAGATACAAAGGCCTTCTTTTTATTAAAGAATTTTCCTTTTCTCTTTTGATTCAGTTCTGGACATTCTGATTTGATATGTCCTGGTTTTCCACATTCATAGCAAATGATATGATCTTTGCTGCTAGTTCCTCCTTTCTGAAAGTGTTTGAATCCTTGACCTTTCTTGTAGACCTTTCTGAATCATTTTATGATTAGGCCCATTTCATCATCATCAAACTCCTCATCCTCATCTTGATTTTCTTCTTTTGCTTTTAGTGCTAGGCCTTTCTTCTTCTTATCACCAATGTCATCTAGTTCCCGTTTGAACTTTAGTTTACTTTCATATTCAGAAAGACTTCTAAATAGAGAAGCAACTGATCTCATTGATTCTCCTTTTGCTTCTTCTATCACAGTGACTTTGGCCTCCCATTCTTTAGAAAGAATATTCAAAATCTTTCGTACTTGGGTATGTTGATCATAGATTTTCCTAAGTGCTGAAAGTTGATTAATAAGATGAGTATATCTAAGTTCGAATTCAGATATTGACTCACCCGATTTCATTTAAAGTAGATCGAATTTAGTGACCAAGATGTTGATTCGATTCTCCTTTATTCTTGAAGTTCCTTTATGAGCTATTTCCAGAGCTTCCCACATTTCCTTTGCTGTTGGAAGTGTGCAAATTCTGAAGTATTCACTTTGACTCAAGGCACTTTGTAACATCAGAATTGCCTTACTGTTGAGAGTGATAAGTTTCTTGTCATTCTCATCATATTCCGCTGGTGTCTTGGGAATTTTCTGAGAATCTACAATCTTTGTAGGTTGATAGTTTTCACTCTCAATCACATCCCATAGCCCATATTTAGTAGCCATCACGAATACTCTGAACTTTGCTTTCCAAAAAGAAAAGTGTTCGCCACTGAAACCTGGAGGTCTAGTGATGGATTCTCCATCGGGAAGAATTCCTTCACCCATGCTTGCCATTGGATCCTTCTTAGGTTGTTATACCTTAACAAGAAGACCTACACTCTGATACCAAATGTTACAGCAAGCGTTTAACGCAAGAGGGGGTGAATTGAGTAATACTAAAAATTTCGTTGCAAATATAAACCTTGACGGTGAATATAAATTAGTAAGGAGTAAGGAGAAATATCACCGAAGTGTACACCGGGAGTTATACTGGTTCGGCCACAACCACTTTGACCTACGTCCAGTCTTCAGAGCTTCTCTGATAGTTTTACTATAACTTCCAAGATTCAGTAGGTTCTTGGCACCTCAGTACAAGCAAGTTCCTTCGCCTAGACACTCGATCCCCCTTACAAGTTGTAATCCAATCCCAACTCAAGGTTCCACAACCTTAAGTTACCTCAATAACAAATATTGAGTTTGAATGAAATATCTCTCTCACAGAGTGAATAAGAATCACTGAAGCATAGAATTACAAGTATAATGTAAAACAGAGTAATGAACTTGATAATGCGTTCGTGTGTGTGTTCTTGTTCTATACTCTCTGTTTGGACGTATATATATATGTGTTGGTAATGATTGTTGGAACATATTTCTTCATGCCCGTTAGAGTGTGCGCAGCCACTGTTGACTTTTCCAATATTTGAAAAATATCCGTTTGCGGTATAGGTGGCGGTAGGTAGCATTTGAAAGTTGCATTTGACTTTCCTTATTTGGTAAGATCTCTTCATTGTTTATCTGTGGATATGCTAAGAATACTAATACAATGAAAGGTTAATCACATAGGAAACAAATCAAAGACCGTTGGAATGAATTCTCAAAATCTGAACTTGCATACTCTAGTATTCATTAAGTTTACTCGAGTACTTACTCGAGTATCATCGTAAAAGTATTGACAAACTGAAAGTTAACAAATGAACATTACATTACTCGGGTAGTGCATAGAGTAAACACAATTTCAAACCTTTGGAAATACCTGTTTACTCAGGTACTTACTCGAGTATGGCACACTTTTCTTCATAGGTTACTCGAGTAGCGACTCGAGTAAACTCTCAAATAAACTTTATGTTACTCGATTCTTTACTCCAGTAATATTGGCAGGATTTCAAGGCCGAGAGCTCTTCAAGTTTGATTACCTTGTTACTCGAGTAGTTACTCAAGTAAACATGAATTTTCTATATTGCTTACTCGGGTAGCAACTTGAAGTTCTATGAAAATAACTCTGCATATTACTCGATTACTGACTCGAGTAATCCAGTTTAAATAAGTGATTGAATACCTGCATACTTGAGTAGTACCTCGAGTGAAGTGTAACAAAAGAAGATCAAGTTATTCGAGTATTACCTGCAAGTTTTGCTTACCACAGTAAGTTACTCGAGTACCTCCTCGAGTAACATTGGTAGGATTTATAATGCCGAGAGCAACATATTTCTTGAAGCAGAGTAACTCAAGTATAGACTCGAGTAACGTTGGCAAGCTGAGAGGAACTGGAAGTTTTTACATGGTTACTCGGGTACTTACTCGAGTAACATTGGTAGGCCGAGAGCAACTCCAAGTGATTTACCTGGTTACTCGAGTAGCTACTCGAGTAACGTTGGCAAGCTGAGAGCAACTAGGAATCATTTACCTTATTACTCGAGTGCTTATTTGAGTAACGTTGGCAGGTTACTTGAAGGTTGACTTTGTTTACTTCAAGTTTCTGTCCATTACTCGAGTAACCCTTTAGAAAACTTGCCACTAATGAAGTTTCTCAGCTTTTTTTCTCTTGGCCTTTCTTCATTATTCCAATGCTTACTTCAAGTAATGATTTGCCCTGTTATTACTTTGTTCAAACTTATTTGTTTATCAAATCTTTTTCATACCATCCTTTGTTATCATCAAAGTATGAGAGATCTAACAGCTCTCACTCGCGAGTGTTTGACAGTGAGCAACTAGTACGGCCAGAAAGTGCTTATCACACTCGAGCGTAAGGCTTTGCACTCAGATGATGACTCCAAATCCACTCGAGTCCCCGAAAGTCCAACACATAAAGTGACAACCCAAGATCACATGCTACATCATAGGGAAAAGCTCACTCGAGCACTACCCTTAGCACTAGGGTGAGAAGGCTTCACTTACGAGTGTCAAAACACACTCTTGAAATTTGGCCAGTGAGTGAGGACCCAAGAGCAACCCTAACCATGAACTCATACAATCACTCAAGTGATCCCATGCTCACTCGAGTGATCACTAACATCACTTGCGATTAAAGAAGTGCACTCGAGCTTTCTTCATGAAAACCTAGGAAAAACACAAAGGAAAAAGGGAAATCACACAGCAGCACTCGAATGAGATCCTCCCTCACTCGAGTGATGCTATCAGATTGCCAGATCGCAGCAACTGACAAAAAATCCCAACTTTGCCAAAACTAATCCTAATGATTCCCAAACTCAACACAAAGTTCATTCCCACTTAAAATTGCCTAAGGAACACATTGGTAACCTCCAAAACACCCCAAAAACCATTTGAACCACAATCTAACTCTTGGGTCTCTATAACACACACACAAGACCCAATTTCAATCAACACACTCGTAAAATTCAAAACCACATCCAACACTTAAATCACTTCCCAATGAATTAATTCCAACATCATCCACTATGAAATTCATAGATTTAAAATTTACACAAAACTAGGGAAAATTCTAGAATTTCTCAAACTTATCCAAAAATCACAATAAATATACCAAAAAGCATCAAATCCTTACCTCTTCACTTTGCCAAAACCAGAACCTTGATTCTCAAACTTTTAAATTTGCTCCAATACCCAAACTACTACATTTCAAAATTCTGAAATCACTAAAATGGAGCTCTTAATGAGGTGCATAACATTAGAGAAGAGGTTTAGGGCATTAGAGATCAACAAAGGTATCAAATCTCACCTTTTTTTCCCTTTTCTTCTTTGGTCGCTGAAAAAATGGAGGAAGAGAGAGAGATGATGAGTGAAGAAGATGATAATATTGCATTTTCCCTCTTGGCCCATACACAAACCGAATAGGAGAGAGAAGAGAGAGAAAAGTGAGTTTTTGTCTTTTAGCACCATCTAATGGTCCACCAAATTGCCACTTGTCAACATCTTGTTCACTCCCTCTTTGAGCTCACATAAGCTTAAAGCATAGGATTCTGACCCATAGCCAATAGATCTCAACCCTTGATCTCTAATCACCAATGAGTTTCCTCTTTGGTAAGTGACCAATTGGTCAGTAAATTTCCAATTTTACCATTTCGCCCTTGGTTTCGCTATGATTATTAAATCATCACTATGAACATTTTTATCCAATTCACATCACATTTCTTCAAAAGTGTTTAATTACACTAATTGCAATCAACATCAGAGTCATTAGCCCTTAATCTCAAATTGGGTCATTACATGCCACCTAGCCCTGAGTTAAGGGAATTTACCGATCTTCCACTCGGTCATGTACTTGACATTCCCAAACACCGAACCCTGGAGTAGGGGAAAATTGGAAAAAAATCCCAAAAAAAGAAAGAGGAGAAAAGGAGAGGAAAACCAAAGAGTTCTTAAGCTTAACCTCCGATTCTGACCTTGAATCGCCATTTCCACCTATGAAGCCTTCATTAATCTTCTTCTACTCAGTATGGGCTTCCTTTCTACGGCTTTAGATTTTTATTTTAAGGTCTTTAAAGCCATCTACCTAGGGTTAGTACTACCGGAATTCCGAACCTGTTGTAGAATCACGAAGAGGTAAGTCCAAGCTTTGATTTGAATTGATTATCTTAAGGTTTTATTGAGTTTTATGCACTTCTTGGGCTACCTAAAGATTTTGTACAAGCTAGGTTTTTAGGGCATATGTTGTTTAATCATGAATATGATGATATATGAGGTTTAATAAGGATATTGACTAGTTTGGTAGTTGAAATTTACAAATCAATTGTTGTTGGGCTAAGCATATGTTTCGTCCAGATGCAGGATAGTGAGGAGGAGAGTGATTTTGATGTCACCAATAGGTTCTACACAAAAAAATGTGTGAGAATAACCCCTGGTTATGATTGTGAATAAATTAGGTAGACATTTGAAAAATTAGAATTTTAGGTTGTAAAAGTTCAACACTGGTAGGATGATTGTGGCTGGTTTTTAATTTGATCTAATGATAACTAATGGCTATGAAACTTTCTAAAATAATAGTAGACATGATAGGCTTTAATTTGATATGTAATATGTGCTTTTTAGGTCAGTACATTAGGAGTTATGATTTGTTAAAGTTAGGTATTAAATCTGGAATGATTTCTATGGCAGTAAGGATTGATTGAGGTTTCTAGAACTGTGTGAGTGTAATTGGTAGTAAGGGATATTTTTCCTTTAAAATATACTTAAAGATCTTTAAATAGGAATTTGAACTACCTCATTTCTAGTTCTAGAGATTAAGTTATAATTTTTCAAAGTTAAATGTCAAAGCTGGTAGATTAGGGTGACCCACGAATTTATGGCATTTGAAGTAATTTGAGACAAGTATGGGTCCAAAGGTAAGAGACATGTCATAAAGGCTAATATAGCCACATAGAATATTTATTTGTCATGAGTCTAATGATATGTTTATATATCTAGGGCCATGAGATGACAAAGAAGAGCAGTGGAAGAATCTTCAAGCAACTTTGATGGTTGAAAGAAAAGGTACAAGAGGAGGACTCAAAGTTAAGAGGTAGTACAACTTACCCAACTTGCATGTAATTGATATGTATGCTTGTGCACTGATATATGTGATTGCTTGCTAAATTGTGTGAAGCATATTTGAATTGTTGAAGCTCTGTTTCTATTTATGCTATGGCCATGGGTATGTTATATAAAGCATTGAGCATGCATATATGTCATTATATTGGCATGAATTCATGTAAGGCAAGCAGGTCATGCATTAAGCATTTATCTTGCATGCTAAGTGGTACTGTTTGCTACTCATATTCTCCCGAATCTCACCCCCCACAACCAACCATATAGGCATGTGAGCACAGAAGAGGGATGCAGAATGATGTGCCAGAAGAAAAGGTTGTAATAAAGAGTTAAGGATTTATACTCGCTAATCCGTATGTAAATATTAATGTTTGAAGTGGTTAATTGTATAATGCGCATGTCAGATGAATGTTTTTACCAGGCATAATAAATGAACTAGGAATAGGTAATTGCTCGGTACGAGCCCATTAGTAATGAACTTTCCGCATATAAAGAACTCTGATATTAATGATTGGAATTAAGAATTGATGAGTTGTAATGATAACACAAACCACTCTGAGACTACTTTTAAAGAATTTTTGAAAGATTTAGAAAAACCCACTCATGTGTAGGTTCGAATCTTGTCTCGAACTTGGGACTTCAACTGCTTACAAATGAATGTTAGTCTCCTGTTTGTAGTCATTACACGTTCAAACTCATTTAAAGGCTCTGGAAATGAAGGTGTTACATGTCCAGTACTCTAAACTACTTTTTAGTACATCCAGCACCCTAAAGTATTTTTCAGGTGAATCATCACCCTAATTATCTAAATTGTTAAGTGCAAAATTGCACAAAAAAATGATTTAAGGTGGTGAACGCCCCTGAAAAATACTTCAGGGTGGTGATGGGTGCACCACAAAATACTTTAGAGAACTAGATACATCTAGAAAAATATTTCAGGATGTTGGATGTACCTTAACCCTAAATTTTATTCCCTTATATCCTTAATGTAAGATCTAATTAGGGAATTGTTTTAGTCTTAAATATAAGATATATTTCTCATATTTATCAATATTTATTTCAAATAAAAAATAAAAGGAAAGATGAGTGGTTCTTCTCCCTGTAACGCCTCAAATTTCAATTAAGGGCTAATGATAATTATTGAGGATAATTATTAAATTAAAGTGGAATAATCATGGGTTTTGTGGCAATTTTAAATAAAGTGCCATAATCAAAAAAATTGAAAGAATGAAATTGTTAGGCAATTAGTTAGTGATTAATAGAGAAATTAATTACTAACTAAGAGAAAAATGAGAAGGGCGATTAAATGGCTAATGGAAGGATTAGAATGGCTAATTGGTTGCTTATTTTATGGGAACCAATGAGGTGGAGACATATGGCAAAAAGAGATGAAGCAAGAGAGTGAGAAAAGTCAAATGGGAATATTATAATTATTTCTTCTCTCTCCATCTTCCTCCTTTTTGGTTGCACAAGCATAGAGGGATGGGGATAGCTTGCTTCTTCATCATCACTCTCATCTCTCTCTTGTTCGGCCATTGTTGAAGGAAAGGGAGGAAGAAAAACTTGCATTTGAGGTATGTTAATGTTCTCCTTTACTCAAACTCTCTTCTATAAAGTTGTTCCTTGAGTTGAGAGCTTCATTTTGGTGGTTATAGATTGGCAATTGGTGTTGATTTGTGACATCAAGAAAATCTAAAGGTTAGAGAATCAAGAGTGTCTTTGGAAAAGTTGAAGAGGTAGGTGAATCAAACCTTTCTATCTATGTTTCATGCCATTTGATGAAGTTTGTAATTTTTGGTAATTATAGCCTTAAATTTGAAAATGAGTGTCATTGGGAGTATGGCATGGAATTGGTATATTTGGAATGTATTTGGATAGATAGAAAGGGATTTGGGATTGAATGATTAAGTTTGGTAACTTTGGAATTTTGATGTTTATGTTGCCCAAAACCAAATCATGGTAATGGAATAGAAATTTGGTAGTTTTGATGGTTACCTTGGTTTCCTTAGGTGTTTTTATGTGAGAATAGCTTTGGTTGAGGTTTTGGGTCTATTGGAATCACTTGGGGAAGGTTTGGGAAGTGCTGTCAGTTTTCTGCGTTCTTGTTTTTGATAGCATCACTCAAGTGATCTAGGGTTCACTCAAGTGTAGGATGAACATCACTCAAGTGAGGATGGGTTCACTTGAGTGCGATTGTGTATTTTCCCTTTCTGATTCCAGTTTCATGTTGCACTTCCATGTGAAGTGGCAAGAGTATTGTCTTACTTGTAAGTGTTGTGAGTTCTCACTCGAGTGAGCCTCCTTTCACTCGAGTGCAAGTGTATTTGACAACATGAACTCTCATCTTGGGTTGTCACTCGTGGTCAAGACTCAAGAGTATGCCTTAACACTTGCGAGTGTTAAGCTATTACTCGAGTGTAAGGGTTCTCATTCGAATGTTCCTTTTTCCTTGAAAGTTTTTGTACTCTCGAGTTCTCACTTTCTGTGCTTCACTTCCTAGAACCCGAGTGAGCATTAGGCCGTCACTCGAGTGAGGTCTTCTTCACTCGAGTGTCTGTACATTATTACTTGAGTGAGGCATTCTTCACTCGAGTGCAACAGTGAAAAATCATGTCTTGGGCTTCCAAAAGGGGATCTTTGGGATAGTTCTTCCAACCCTTTTAGGAATTGTGTTAGAGCCATATGTGAGCAATAATAATGATAACCAACATTAAGTGTTATGAAAGTGAGAACTTGGAGTGGAGAATAACCCAATGTCCTTGATTTGGTTTATAGGGTTCGATATTCTCCTTGATCGTAAGTAGCCAGTGCTGGAGCACACGTGGAAAGAACAAGTATAGGGAACTTACCTCTCCTACATGTATTTGATAATTGTGTTGGTGTATTGATGCATGTTATTGCTTTTCCTAATTATGTGAAATATACATGAGTTATTGAAGCTCTGTTTCAACTTATGCTATGACTATGAGTATATTGTTTCAACATTGAGCATGCTGATATGTCATAGTATGAACATGAATTATGTATTGCAAGCTTGTCATGTAATGACCCAATTTGAGATTAAGAGCTAATGACTTCGGAATTGATTGTAATTAGTGTAATTAAACACTTTTGGAGATATGAAATATGGATTTGATATATATGTTCATAGCGATAATTTAATAATCATAGTGAAAACCAGAGGCAAAATGGTAAAATTGAAAATTTACCGACCAATTGGTCAGTTACCAGAGAGGAAATTCATTGGTGATTAGAGATCAAGGGTTGAGATCTATTGGCTACGGGTCGGAATCCTATGCTTTAAGCTTATATGAGCTCATGAAGGGAGTGAACAAGATTAAGACAAGTGTCATGTTGTAGGCCAATGGATTATGCTAAAAGTCAAACATCCACTTTTTCTCTCTCTTCTCTCTCCTATTCTGTTTTGTGTATGAGCCAAAGGGAAAATGTACACATCATTATCTTCTTCTTCATCTCTCACCATCTCTCTCCTTCTCCATTTTTCTATGACCAAGGTGGAAAGAGAAAGAGAAAGCTTGAATTTTAGGTGAGTAATAGTTCCTATATGCTCTAATCCTCTTCATTAAACTTGTTCATAGTGTTAAGAGCTCCATTTTGGTGGTTTTAGAATTTTGAAAGGTGATAGTTTGGGTGTTGGAGCAAATTGGAAGTTTGAGAATCAAGGTTCTGGTTTTGGTAAAGTGAAGAGGTAAGGATTTGATGATTTTTGATATGTTTATTGTGATTTTTGTTTAACGTTGATAAATTCTGGAATTTGCCCTGGTTTTATGCCAATTTTGAATGCATGAATTACATGGTGAATGATATTAGAATTGGTTCGAAGGCAAAAAAAAAAGAATTGGTTCATTGTGAAGTTATTTAAGTTTTGGAAGTGAATTGAATGAATTTGGGTATGGTGTGTGTTATAGAGACCCAAGAGTATGAATTGTTGTTAGGATGAGTTTTGGGTGTTTTGGAGGTTACCAATGGTTTCCTTATGCAATTTTATGTGAGAATGATCTTTATGTTAAGTTTGGGAACCATTGGGATCAGTTTTGGCAAATCTGGGAATTCCTGTCAGTTGCTGCGATCTGGCAATCTGATAGTATCACTCGAGTGAGGGGGTATCACTATAGTGTTGTCATGTAATTTCCCTTCTCCTTTGTGTTTTGCCTGGGTTTTCATGATAGAAGCTTGAGTGCACTTCTTAAACCGTGAGTGATGTTGGTGATCACTCGAGTGAGCATAGGTTCACTTGAGTGATGGTATGAGTTCATGGTTAGGGTTGCTCTCGAGTCGTCACTCACTGGTCAATGTTCAAGAGTGTGTTCTAACACTCGCAAGTATGGGCTCCTCACCCGAGTGCCAAGGGTGGTTCTCAAGTGAGCTTTTCCCTCTGATGTTGCATGTGCTCTCGGGTTGTCACTTTCTGTATTGCACTTTTGGGGACTTGAGTCGATTTGGAGTCATCACTCGAGTGCAAAGCCTTATGCTCGAGTGTTGTGAGCACTTTCTGGTCATGGGTGTTGCTCACTATCAAACACTCGCGAGTGAAAGCCATTCTTACTTGAGTGTAAGTCTCTCGTCACTTGAGTGGGGTCATCTTTACTCGAGTGAGTCAGCCAAAAATTAGTGTTCTGCTTCCGAAAAGGGGTCTTCAGGGTAGTTT
Source organism: Inga leiocalycina (assembly GCA_963242795.1). Taxonomy (NCBI): domain Eukaryota; kingdom Viridiplantae; phylum Streptophyta; class Magnoliopsida; order Fabales; family Fabaceae; genus Inga; species Inga leiocalycina. The sequence goes on from OY725327.1 coordinate 30,823,027, forward strand.
CTTCCAACCCTTTTGGCATATGTTTAGGACTCTAATAGCCACCTAAAGAGTCCTAAATGATAACCAACTTAGAGTATTATGGAAATATGCATTTGGAAAAGAGATCGATCGGTTGTCATTAATTTGGTTATAGGATTTGATGTAATACCCCGAATTTTGAAACTTGAGCTTAGAGAATAAGCCTGAGATTAGTGGATTGCTAAGCCCTGGTTTAGCAAGATCCCAAATTGTGATTAAGATTTAATGACTTCAAAAGTGGATGTGGTTAGTGATAAATAACCCTTTTGGAAAATATGATGTGATTTGGCACTCGAATGTGATTCGTGTGTGTTGTGAGCGGTGCCAGAATCCTATATTTGAGTTCAATTGTGGATTAACATCCAAATTGACTTAGAATAGAGGGAATAATTGAATGGGTTATTGTGTTGGAAATGGTGTCATAGTGTGTTTTGATATCATTGAAATTGGTTTGGAACTTTGGAATGGAAAAGTTGCAATGTTAGGTTTTGAAATGTGAATTGTGTTGACATGTTGAGATTGTTGTGAAAACATGTCAATGAGATGTGAATTTGATTGATTTGGTGTTTCTAATGGATTCCTTGTGAAAATTTATGTGGGAATGATGTTTGGTATGAAAATGGAACCAATGGAAGCAAAGATGCAAAATCTGAAATTCTGTTCAGTGAAACTCTATTCTGGGCAGTCCGTTTGTGTGAACGTTTTGAATGACCAAATGATGTCTAAAAATTCTGAAAATTTTCAGTCTTATAGCTCACATCCCAAGCTTCAAAATGGACATATAATTTGTGCCATTTCATTTTGTGAACTAGGAGATATGACTGTCCAACGTTTGGGATGGAAACTGAACTCGGTTTTGCGGCAGTGATGAGTTTTATGTAGTTCTGGAATTTTCTGGTGATTTTGGTTAATGGACCATATTTTTCCTATATAAAAAACTTAAATAGATTTCATTTGGCTTTAGGATCACCTCATTTCTATTTTTCTAGAATTAGTTATGATTTTTCAAAGTTTGGGCAGAAAATCTGCCAGAAAATCTGAAAATGGGAATTATGACTTCATCAAGATAAAACATGACATCAGCATGGAATTAAAACATATTGCCTCATCTTCTTCAATTATTTTCCGTCATTTTTCGTGCAACATGAGAGAGAGGAGCTGGTTTGGCTTCTAGAGAAAGAAGGAGCAAGAAATTGCAAGGTAAGGCGATTCATCCTATGATTTAGCTCTTAACCGGTGCAATACTTCTCCTAAGTTTCTACTCTATGTAATTTAAGGTGTTGAAGCAAGAATTTTGCTGATTGAAAATGAGTTAGGGTTCAGCCATTTTAGGGAAAAGCCATAGGGAGCTTGAGGTAACTTCCGAAACTTCAATCTTTGATTGTTCTAGCTGCTGTGGTTGATTTAATCAGTGAAATTTCACCGGATTGTCTTTGTTTGTAAATTTGGAAAATGGGTTGGCCTAGGTGTTATGCTGCCCAAATTGATACTAAATGGTAGTTCTAACCCAATGTAATGGTAATAAAGTGGTTAGGAGTAGAAAGAAACACGTCTGCGAAGCCAAAACCAAAAAACCCTAATTTTTCCTGGGGAATTGAGAATTTTGGCCAAGGCTAGTTTGGAGGGGTTACATATGGATTTTTAATGATTTGATGATTCTGTTGAGTTCAGAAATGAAAATTAGGTGGGGTTATAATTGGTCACTTTTTTGGAAAAGGCCGAAAAAGCATAATTACGAAAACACCCCTGAAACCCTTAAAGTGGGGCTGCCAACGGTAAATTTGTAAATTGACATTGAATTTGATAATTCTGAGTCCAGAAATGGATTCCTTGGGTGAAAATATGTTAGAATAGCCCATGTCAAAATTTCAAGAAAAGTACAGCCAGACCGAGTACGGCGGGGCCTCATATAACCCCCAGAAACACTATGGAAGTGTTTAAATAGTACATTTGACATTATAGGATCAAATGTGAAGCCCCAAGTTGCTGGCATGCAAATCGAGGAGAAAAGACTGGAGGTATGGGACTTACCTTACTTGCATGTATTTGATATCTTTGCTTGTGTAGTGATGTATGTGATTGCTTTACTTGATTGTGTAGAGCATATTTGAATAAATGAAGCTCTGTTTCTATTTTGCTGTGGCCATAGTTTTGTCACATGAAACATTGAGCATACAGAAATGTCATTATGGGGCACACATCTAGATAAAGCTAACATGTCATACACATAGCATCTATCATGCATGCATTATGGTATCTGTTTCCTACTGAGATTCTCTTGAATCTCACCCTCCCCTACCAACAATTTAGACAGGGCAAGTGGCTCGTGGAGGGAGCAGCTAGGACTCATTCGAGATGAGAGTTGGTAGTTGGTTATCAATGAGTTGTGAAGACTGTATTTGATTCGGTTGAATATATGGTTATGAATTTGACATGATATTGTGTAATCCCCATTTGAAGAATTATAATGAGCAATTGTGCCCTGTGTATCTTTTAGCGAAGGTATGTACCCGGGATTGCTGGGATGATTATGTTGTGCACTCTGATATTTATATGAATGTGATTTATCTTCGCATAGTAATTGTATTCGAAATGTGAATATGAGACCAAGTTAATTAAATTTTAAAAGGTATTTTTGAAAACCCTATCTCATGGATGAGATTTCAAATGAGTTTTAATTATTATTGGTCTCTATTTCATTTTAATCGCGTATTTAGGATATAATTACGGAGGGGGTTACATTTGACATCTGTCAGGCTCGTGAGCCTACTGTGCCGAAGAACGTTAGGAAAGATACAGGTAGTGACTCCTCTCTTATACTTTATGTAAATGTATTGTATATATGCCTATCATGGATTATGTTGCTGCTGCTGCTTTGTGATGCCTTGTGACGCTTTATAGAGCTTTGTGGTACTGGTGCTTTGTGATGCTGCTGCATTGAGATTACAGCGAAAGCTGGCATAGTGTTTACCACGAAAGCGGGCATAGAGCATTATGATACAGTCATGAGTGTTGTCGGTTGTGGCATGAGCCATGACTCATGATGTTGCTATTGAACATGATGAACTTACATGCTTTGTGTTTATATATTGTATGAGTGATTTGTTACTACTGTGATTTTTTAAAATCTCACTCTTTCCAATGACTAACATTTCAGACAGGGCAAGTGGCTCAAAAGGGAAACGGACAACCAAGAGTGGTTAGGATCTCTTAGAGACATTTGGTTAGGGGTTTGTTATCTGTTTTTGGTTTGGGATTACCGTTTATATATGAGATGTAAATAATAATTTTGGACATGTAATCCCCATTTTGGGAAACATTAAACCCATTGTGTATATATACATGTAGCCAAGGTTGCTGGGATTTTAGTTACGTACTCTGATATTTATGAATGTGATTTAACTGCACAGGTAATTGTATCCGAAAGTGAATTTGGGACTAGATGAGCTATGTTTTCAAACGGTTTTTTGGAATACCCCATCTTGAAGATGAGGAATTATAAAGGTTGTTTTTGTCTTATTAGTCTCTATTTCACTTAAATTTCATAATCCGAGTATAATTATGGTGAGGGGGTTACATGTCATGCATTAAACACTTATCTTGCATGCATATTGGTATTGTTTTCTACTGAGATTCCCCAGAATCTCACCCTCCCCTACCAACAATGTAGACAGGGCAAGTGGATCAAGATGGAGCAAGCAACCAAGGGCGGCTAGGTTTCCTTATGGGCAAGTGCATTGGTAGTTGGTTATTGTTATATGTTGGTATAATTGTATATGTTTGGTCATATATATTCAAATAATAGATTGGAATTTGTATTTGGAATGAGTAATGTGTAATCCCCGTATGAGGTCTTGTATGGGCGACTATGCCTTGTAAGGCTTTGATCAATGAATGGAACCCGGGGTTGGCCGGGAATTATTTTGTGTACTCTGATATATTTAAATATGATTTATCTTCGTGTAGTAATTGTATTCGGAATGTGAATGTGAGACCAAATTAATTATATTTTGAACTGCTTTTCTGGACACCCCATCTTGAAGATGAGGGATTATAAATGTTATTTTTGTCTTATTGGTCTCTATTTCACTTTAATTGCGTAATCCGGATATTAATTACGGCAGGGGGTTACAATCCCCATATTTTGGGTTGGCTGAGGACCATTTTTTCATCTCTGTAATCCTTATTATTTCCTAGTCTCAAATTTAATAAGTATATAATCTTAATTTAATAATTTTCTTTAAAAATATAATTTTCAATATCAAAACTTCAAATAGTTAAATGACCAAGGGAAAACCATTATTTTCATGCCAAAAAAAGGAAATCCATTATTAAGTAATGTAGTCTCCTTCAATTTTTAATTTAGTACCTATATATATATATATATATATATATATATATATATATATATATATATATATTCTTATAAAATCTTTTAAGTTTACTCTTTTAGCACCTTTAGTCCTTATAACTTTGCTCGGAAGCTATTTGTGCTTACATAGAAAAATGAAACGATTTAATAGGAAGAAACACACAGGTATAATTAAAAATTGGAAAATATAGGTACCTCAAGCATAGTTCTACAAATAACTTTATATAGGCCACTGAAATTTGATATAAAGAATCTAAAAATTTAGAAATAAGGGAGGAAAGAAGTGAGAAAGAAAGATGCAAGTTTTTTTTTGGACCGAGAAAGATGCAAGTTTTACATCATATATGTTGGACCTATAATGACATTATGAAGTATCCTTCTATCTCTCTATATATGTACACCCTCTCTTTAATTAAAAACATTTTATAATAACAGCTAATGAATTAAATCTAGATCCTTTTTTTCTTTGATTTTGAGAGAAAAAGAAAGAAGAAGTGAGGTTGAGTAAGCTAATTTTGCAAAAGAGGCAAAGAAAGTGAAAAAGGAAGGAACTATGGAAAATTAACAAACACAAGAACAAGTTGAGGAGTGGGGACATATTAGGATGCATGCTGTAACCCCCTCACGGTAATCACATCCGGTTTACGAAATTTAAGTGAAATAGAGACCAATAAGATGAACTAACAATTTATCGTCCCACATCCAAGAGATGGGGTTTTTTGAAAATCAGTTCCAAAACATACTTATTGCTGGTCTCATATTCACGGGCGGATATAATTACTTGAGAAATCAGAGTACATATTAAATATCAAAGTGCGGAAACCAAAATCCTGGCAAACCCCGGGTTCCTTACATATATAACTTGGGTTTACAAGTTCCCAATAATGGGGATTACATGACCAAAATATTCATTTACATCTTTTTCTGTCTACGCTTAGTAATCTCAAAACCAAAATAAGGATAACCAACTACCACTAAGATCTCAGAGTAACCTAACTACTCCTGGTTGTCCGCTTCCCCTTCGAGCCACTCGCCCTGTCTAAAAAGGTTAGTCATTTAGAAAGAGTGAGATTCTAAAGAATCCCAGTAGTAACAACTTTTTCATACCACATGCAATCACATAATATGTAAACAAATCATCTCATATCAGCAACAACACAAATCACACTCCACCCTCATCCCCTTTTACCGCCGGGAAGGCATACAGCCTATACCCGAACCGTTGTTAGCGACTCAGGGACTATTGGAGTGGCAGTGCATATAAATAGCCACACGGCTCACATATAGCCTTTCGGCTTTCACAAATGGCCCGTTGGCCTTCACAAATAGCCTTTCGGCTCACAATTAGCCTTTCGGCCCACATATACGCATGTATCACACCCTAACCTCATCCCCTTTTACCGTCGGGAAGGCATACGGCCCTTACCCGAACCGTTGTTAGCGACTCAGGGACTATTGGATCGCGGTGCTTCCACAATTTTCATAAAACTTGTAGCATACGATATCCATGTCAAAACCATGACATGGCACACATACAATGTATCACATAAGGTATAAAGAAAGAGTCACTACCTGTATCTTTCCTGACTGGCTCCGGCACCGTGGTCTCACGAGGGCGACAAATGTCAAATCCTATTCAAATTAGGGACAACCAATCAATCTCTTTTCCATATGTATATTTCAATAATACTCTAAGTTGGTTATCATTTAAAACTCTTTAGATGGCTAAAATAGGCCTAAACATATGCCTAAAGGATTGGAAGACACTACCCAAGAGACCCCTTTTTCGAAAGTAAAACACTGATTTTTTTGACAGTTTCACTCGAGCATTGGTACGGACAGCACTCGAGCACAAATGCTCTCACTCGAGCATTGGTATGGACAGCACTCGAGCACAAGAGAGTGAGAGACAGCGAGTGAGCACCCGAGAGCACAAAGAAGTTTTCAGGAATCGGCTCACTCGAGCACGCTGAACTTCACTAGAGCACAAGGCCAAATGCCTCACTCGAGCACCTGCGAGTGAAGTCCAGGAAGTGAGGACCCGAGAGCACACAACGCTCTCCAAGATCAGGATCACTCGAGCCCAGCCATATGCACTCGAGCATGATCACCCCATACCCGCGAGTGAGAAGGCACACTCAAGCACCTTACCCGCGAGTGACAACCCGAGAGCACCACCCACACCTAGGCACAAGCTCACTCGAGCATGACCTCCAGTGCTCGGGTGAGACGGCTATGCTCGTGAGTGTTAGAGCACACTCTTGCAATCAACCAGCGAGTGAAGACCCAAAAGCAACCCTTTACTCTGGACTCACACCTTCACTCGAGCAGACCCAAGCTTACTCGAGCATGTTCTTCCCTCACTCGAGCACAAGGCAATGCACTCGAGCATTATTCATAAACCCAGACGAACTCGAAGCAAAGAAGGGAAAAACTCACGCATCACTCGAGTATGATCTTCCTCTGCTCGAGTGATGTGCATCAGAGACCCAAAAACGCAGCAAAAACCAGAAAACACCAAATGGTCAAATCCTCACCCAATGGTTCCTAAACTCTACCAAAATCTCATACACTCTTAACACTAACTAGGGAACACCTTGGCAACTCCAAAACACTCCAAAAACTAATTTGACCACAATCAAACATTAAGGTCTCTAAGATACACAATATCCAAATTTCCCTTAACACATTTCCATCATTCCATATTATATCCAACAATCAAATAACTCAACATTAAACCATTTTCAATATCCAACACCATAAATTCCACATTTTCAACATTTGGCATAACTAGGGCAAGTTTTCCAGATTTTACCAAACTTAGCCAAAAATCACAAATAATATATCAAAATGCTCTAAATGCCTACCTCTTTACTTTGCCCAATCCAGAATCTTGATTCTCCAACTTCCAATTTCGACCAACACACAAATCAACACTATTTCAAGATTCTGAAATTACCACAATGTAGCTCTCGATGAGACACACAACATTAAAGAAGAGGATTAAGGCATTAGAGGATCATAACTTACCAAGGTTCAAGCTTTTCTCCTTCCTCTTTCTTGCCTCAAGGTCGCCGGAAAATGGAGAGAAGAGAGAGAAGAGAGAGAAAATGGTGAGAATGATGATGATAGATACTTCCTCCTCCTTCCTTGCCCATGCTAGCCGAATAGGAGAGAGAAAATGAGAGAAAAGTGAGGTTTTGTCCTTTAGTGCCACATCCAAAGGCCTCCACTATGCCACATGTCACTATCTTATTCACTTCCTCAAAGAGCTCACCAAAATCACAACACATAGGATTCCGACCCATTATTAATGAATCTCAACCCTTGATCTTAAATACCACATGTATTTACACCAAATTCATATTACATAAATTTCCAAAAGTACTTAATTACACTAATTACAAAAATTCTCATAGTCATTAGCCCTAATCACAAATCAGGATATTACACATGCAAGTGTATGTTTTTTAACTTGGGCGTTTCTCATGATGATGACTCCTTTAAGAGGGTCCCTTTTTGAGTTGTTTCACTTAAACACAAAAACCATTTTCCATTCAATATTGATGGTCCTCTCCCATATGCTTCATCTTCACTTGCTTCTTTTTGTTTTGGGATAAAAATTGGGCACTATGCCAACAACTATATTAATCAAAACAAGTTGCCTTATGGGTAAATAACACCTACTTGATCACTAAACAAATAAGGCAACACACCTAATGGGGGACTATCCACATAAACTACATGATTACCACAGCTATAACTATGATTAGCCGTCTAATCCGCAACTGAATTACCTTCTATGAGAGTGTGCGTGAAACAAACCTGTTTGTTCCTGTTGCTTTGTCTTAACCATAAGCTAAGAATTCTATTATTAGATTTACCTTGCATCCAAGCCTCTTGTAGTAGGTGAATGGAAGAAATTGAATCTCCTTCTACCAAAATTCAGGGAATACCTAAGTCTTGTGCAAATTTCATACCATGAACAGCTCCCTAAAGTTATATCATGATAGCATTGCAACACCCTAACTTCACACTATATCCTCCCAACCAGCTACCATCAGGTTTTCCTTGAAACCCCTCCACAACCGGCCACCTTGGCCTACCCTTCGCATCCCCATCAAAATTCAAAACCTTCACTTGGAAAATGCCGTTTCACTTCCTTCAGATATCTTCTTAACCCCAACCCTTCAAACTTCCTCGAGGTAGATAAACACTTATCAACATATGTACAAATGACCAAATCTAGTCGGTTAGGCATGGTAAAGCCATCCTCAAATAACACCATGTTCCTCTAATTCCAAATCATCCAACAACAAACAACAAAAACTATGTCCCATTCCTCTCTTAAACTTAAGTTATTCAAAAACCAAGCATTAAAAGGCACAGAGAAGAACTAAGGAAATACCTTTGTAACACCTATTACCTCCCATAATTTGCGAGACTCTGGACAACTTCTTAGGACATGGTCATAATCCTCCACACCTGTACCACTCCTACCACAATTTGACGGTCCCCCCAGAATTATGGATCTATGCCAAGCTGTCAATAGATGATCTTGCATAGCTAGCCACAAGAAGACTTGGATTCGTCTAGTGACTTTCACCTTCCACACATAATCCCAAATACCATTTCTAGACCTATCTCCATTCCCTTTACTTTTGTGATACACTTGGGCTACTGAATAGTCACCCCCTTGTTCTCCTCCCCACACTAACCTATCCTCACCATCCTCAATGCAAGGTGAAGGAATTGCTTTAATTACTTGCATGATATTGTCCGAAAGCTTCCCCTCCAACCAGGACCAATCCCAAATCCCATCCCTCCCTACAACCTGTTGTACCAATAGATTCTCATCTATAACATATTTAGAATCCACACAATGCTATGCCATACTCCCACTACTTCCTAGCCATATGTTATTCCAGAATCTAACACTACCTCCATTTCGTACCTCCCAACTCACCTCTTTAGTAATGTTTGGCCAAATCGCTGCAACATTTTTCTAGAGTGTTGAATTGTGTTTCTTTACTCTACACTCTATAAACAAATCAACCCCTCTGCTATATTTTGCTTTCAGAACTTTGGCACATAACCCCTCCGGCTTGGCCAACATATTCCAACCTAGTTTACCTAACAAGGCCACATTCATCCCTCTCATTCTTCTTATTCCCACTCCTCCTTCCTCCTTAGGACGACAAATCCCCTCCCAACTAATGCATGTAGCTTCTTTCTTTCCTTATTCTAACCCCAAATAAAGCTCCTTTGTAACTTTTCTAACTCATTACACACCTTAGTTGGAATATAGTCATGTTTTATTTGAAAGTTCGCAACTTAGGATGTAACTGATTAGACTAAAGTGAGCTTCCCTGCTAGAGACAAAGTTTGTGACTTCGACCCACTAAGCTTCCTCTGAACCTTATCAATCAAATACTAGAATTTGGCCCTAAAGTTTCAGCCTTGAGTGATATATGCCCTCAGATACCTCCCTAAATCTTCCTTCCATTGAAATCCACCACTTATGCTAAAGATTAAATTCTACTTATCTCTAGCAATATTCTTAGAGAAGAAGATGGTGGTCTTCACCGGATTCACCTTTTATCCCGAGACCGCACCAAACAACTCCAAGCAATCTAAAGCATTAGCCATTTGCTCCACATTTTCTTCACAAAAAAATAATAAATCAACTACAGAGAGTAAATGAGAAATACAAACCTTATTCCTCCTCACCGTTCAAGATTTCTATTATTTGCTTTCTGTTGAATCCGTGATGATGTGGGATAGTTTTTCCATAGCTAGCACAAACAAGTATGGAGAAAGCGAATCCCTTTGTCTAATCCCCCTAATGGGCTTGAACTCCTCTTTCCTGCTCCCATTCCATAACAACCTCATCCTCACTAATATTAGACAATTTTTAATGATATTTACCAAACATTCTGGTATCTCTAATTCCTCTAGCACTTTCATTAAAACCCCAAGGTTAGCCTATCATAGGGTTTTTCCAAGTCAATCTTGACTATCATCATGTAGGTCACTTCTTTCACAATTATAATATTTTCTTAGATATTATGTCCGGGAACAAAAATAGCTTGAAAGGGAGAAACCACCTTAGGCATTAACCCTTTCATGTGGATTAGCATATACTACAGTGAAACACCAAGAAGAGTGGTTTTCAATTGTCAAACTACAATAAAGAAACAGCATATGCCTAACAAGGACATTCATAACCAACGTTGGGTAGTTCCACATAATCTAAATCCCTCCCGCAAAGCCCACCGCCTCCATCACCTCTAAGAAAGCAAAGCCAAAAGATCGAATAAGTCTCTTAGCCTTAGGTTCACTGACACAAGTCTCCAGAAGAACAACTATGTCTCCCTTGTGCAAATATAAAAGGTTTTTCAAAGAAACAGCAAAACCTTTACTTGTTGCCCCTTTATAGCTCTACACTATGATTTTAACCATTTAAACTAGTAGAATTGGTCCTATCCTCCTCTTCACAAACTTCCATTAACCCCTTAATTACCAGCACATCAACATTGCAATTCATCTTATCCCTCTCCTCTATATCTTCCCCATAAAATTTCCCCACATCTTCCACATAAATTTTTGGGCTTCTTCGAATAGAATTAGTCCCATCCTTGAAGCCTGATGATGATGATTCCCCTACACCTCCTACTCTCCCTTCCTTCCTAATCTGAGTACCACCATCCACTTCCATACATTCCCTCTTATCCTTGTTGCTCCTCTCTACCCAACTAGACTGCCTAAATACCCTTGTTTGAACATTAGTTACATCAGCTAAGGGTTTCTTAGTACTTACCACTTCTTGCACTACCTTCGGCCCCATGTCTTTCCTTTTAATAAACCACCAAACTAGAACTTCCCCTACCATTACTTCCTTATTGTAGCTCAGATTCCTCTAATCTAGTCCCTTTGCGTCCCTCAGAACATCAAATCGAGAAGCTACACTAACATCTTCTTTCCATACCCTTCCTCTTTGTTACCTTTGAAATCTTTGGACCACTCTCCAAGGACTATCAGGCACAGCCTTTATCTCCAGAGGTACATTACCTACTGGTCCCCAAATTTCCTCCTTACTCTCCTTAGACTCCTTGTGACTACCCACACTTCTCCTTGAAATGCCCAAACAAACCATAATTTAGACACAAGCATGCAAGCTCTCATATTCAACATGTTTCAGCACACCATCAACAATATAATGCAGTACAAGTGGTTTTGTTAGATCTAATTCCACACAAACTCGAGCAAACATGTTCCTACCCCTGCTTGTCATATGAATATCCAACTTAAGGACCTTACCAACAGAACTAGCTAGATTATACAACACCTTCTTATCAAACAACTCAGCCTCTATCTTAGGGAACCTCACCCAGGCCGCCATTATATCAATCTTTTCAGTTTTGGGATTAAACCCTGGCCTCTGTCACATAATGCTCAAATAATTATCAGCAATCACCCAAGGACCCCCTACTAAAGCTCTTTCATAATCCTCCCAATCCTGAAATGATACTACAAAAAATTCATTCTCAAGATCCCCCAGTTTAATATCACCCTTCTTGGCCCAAATTTGCCTTAATTTCAACTCTAGCAGATACAATCCCATTGAACCTCCTAGCAATTTCACAATAAGAGACTTGGCAAAAGGCTTACAAAGACGCTCTCTCTCATGCTCATCAATCAAAAATTTAGGACACATTGGATCAAATAAGTTTATTAAAATACTTGAATGCATGTTTAAGACGTCCTCAAATCCTACTCCCGAGTCAGTTCCAGCACCGGCTCCTTCCATTGACTCATTACTATCCTCATTGCCAACAATGAACCAGCGCTCTATCCATTTTTCCTTTGCTATTAGTGAGTCCCTATATGACATCGATGCTCCCTTCTCCAATGACTTCACTTCTGGTTCACGCGTCCAGTTCTCAAAACGAGGTGGATTCGAAACCAGACCGATGAACTCACGGCTAGTGCCTTCATTCTTCCTCTTTCCTCAGTGCGTCACCTTCGATTTCCCCCCAGCTGAAGCTTCCCTCTCAGAATCCGTCATAGTGACGATTTGCAAATTGTCATCAGAAACTCACTACTCCTAAGTCGCAAGTAATGACCAAGGAGACTCTATAACTCAGACGCAGTGGGTGATAGAGTGCTCAGAAGATGTGCCAGCCACAACTCGATGGTGGAGCCTCGCAAGTCGACGAAGAGCCCTAACAGAGCTGAAGCTATCGCGCACATGGAACCACTCTCCATTACAGTTATTATCTTCACTTGCTTCTTACTCACTCCTTTTCCTTTCTTGCAAACTCTTTTTCTTTAATTATGATTCACTTGTTCCACTTGCAAACTCTTTTTCTTCACTTGTGTTTTTCTCACTCATTCCTTTTGTACAATTTCTTCTTTAAAAAAATATAAAATTATTTTATATAAGATACTATCATATAAAATTTTGAGTATTTCAATACCATTTTCTGGCCAGAAGGTTGGAACCATCAACATTACTCCAAGGGAAATATAAAAAGTAATGCGCATGTTTTTAATTTAAAAGTGCATTATTGTTAAGTAACAATTATATAGAAAATATGATAAAAGAATACAAAAAACAATGGTCATATAGTTGAATAAAAAGAATTAATCATTTCCTCTAAACAAAGTTAGGGTTCAAATTTTGTGAATATAAAATTTAATTTGGGAGTGTTATGTCCAACGCTCCAGCTGGCCTAATCTAGAAACTATCAATAAGCCATCGGTTGTAGTGGTAGGCGAACCCACTCTTTAAAGAAGAGAATACAAGTTTGAATTATGGGAATCTCATTTATTGATGGAGGCAAAAAACATTTGTGCTCTAAATTTCAAAAAGAAAATCCTTAATCCAATTTAAAAAAATAATTGATGCTAAATAATTGTGTAAAAAAATTTTATTATTAAGCAATGATAATTAATTAACATAGGACAAAAATTATGTTCATTTTTTTGATTGGGCTTCAAAATGCTTAAATCCAACCCAACCTAATAGTCATATAAAAAAATTACATCTCTTTGCTAAAATTCATTAGTTTCAATTTTCCAATCAAATATTAGGGCGTGTAATTTATATTATTAATAATAGTCTAACAAAATTTTAAAATTTTATCAATGTGAATTTTTTATTACTGAGAAAAGTACACATGAAAATATTTGATTGGAGAATTGGATCTAAAGATATAAGCAAATGGAGTTAAGTACCTCTAAGAAACAGATTACATATCCTATTGGTTTTTATATTAAGTAATTAAAAAAGTTCTTTAATGATATTGGAGTGAAAAATATCCGCACATCTATAAAAATATACAAAGTTTGTGTACCTTTGTTGGAAAATAATCACTCCTATTTAATTAAAGTGATTAGTTTTCAAAAAAAGTATAATTTAAAACTTGTATTTATTTTTTATTTTTGAACAAAACGTTATAAAATTTAAAATATTTTAATTAAATATAAACAATCTAAATTTAAGTCTAAACCTTATATATTTGAATAAAATACTCTAACCATCCTCATATTTTGCTTTAATTACACAATATTTCATATATTTCAAAAATATATACTTAAGTTCAAACCGTTAACTCTGTTAAAAATATTCTAAAAAAAAATCAAGAAATACATTTTTTTAATTAAAATATAATATAAAAATAAAATTTATTTACTAATTTACTCTTAATGTTAAATCCTATTTTACCTGACAGTTTGTACACTTTTAAAGGGAAAAACCAAGGTTCTTGGACCCGGACCGGACCGGCCGGTCCGGCCTCGAACCTGCCGAACCGGTCCGGTCCCAATTTTTTTAATTTTTTCCTTTAGAATTTTATATTATAAGCCTAAAATCTTCAATTACTCACTGGTTTGGTCCCGGTTTAGCTCCGGTTTGGCCCCGGTTTGACCTACTAACCCTTAACCCAGTATCCCGACTGGTTCAATACCCGATCCAAATTTTAATACCTTGGGAAAAACACAAGCTGCGAGAACAACCATGTTTTTTGGTCAATAACTACAAGAACAACCATAGAGAAGACCAATTCAGTAGATCATAGTAACAAAAAGTTACGAATCTTATGTAGTTTTCGTTCAAATCCATTAAATAGAGTGGAGCACGTATCCAGTAATTTTTTATTTCTAAAATTATAAAGATCAGTGCGTGATATGAATATGTAGTTATCTTTGGAAATTGAGCGTAAGAAAAATAAATAGTTTATCATATTAGATAGAAAAATGTGTTTGATATGTTTTTACTAATTTAAAAAATTAAAAATAAATAAATTTCACTAAATATGATGAAAAATTAAAATTCTAAATTTTATAATCTCAAAATTAATAAATTTTTTTAACATATTAGAAAGTTAAAAAAATCTGTCAGAATTGATTTTTGGTTGTATAAAAATTTTTTGGCCCATATATATATATATATGTGTGTGTGTGTAATTCTAGTACTAAAGAGAGCCATTTTAGTCAAAACAAAAAATCAAGTTCAAAAATCAAAATTAAAGGTAAACCAATAGTTTAGGTGAATGGAAATAAAATCTTAAAATATAATAGAGGTTTGTAAAACATATATTTTGAGGGTTAAAGTGTATCCAACACACTAAAATATTTTTTTAGATGCATCTAGTGCCATAAAGTATTTTGTAGTGAATCAATATTCTGAAATATTTTTTAAGGGCATCCATCACCCTAAAATACTTTTTTATGTAATTTTACACATAACACTTTAGATAATTTAGGGCATTATATACACCTAAAAAAATACTTTAGGGTATTAGATGAACTAAAAAATAATTTATGGTACTAAGCCTTAAAAAATACTTCAGGGTTTTAGGAGCATTAGAAAAATATTTCAGAGTGTTGGGAGCATCACAAAATACTTTAGAACACTAGATATACTTAAAAAAATATTTCAACATGCTTGATGTACTTTAACGCTACATTTTAATTATAGAGGAGGTTTATATAGATTTTTAAAATAGATAAGAGGTCTAGATAGTTAATATAAAATAGAGGGATAGTTATAATATTTTACTCTAAATATTCTTAAAATTACATTAGAGTTTTATAAATAAACAAATTCACATTGAGGAAAAAGCTATCACATACAATAAAATCGGATAATACTCAAATATAATAAAATTTTGGATTAAGTGCCCCATAATATTTTCTTAGGTACATCAAATGTCTTAAATTATTTTTGATACAATTTCACCCATAAAATTATTAAATTGGTGCAATTTTATCCTTCAGTTAGTTGACTCATTCAGTTGGTCAGTCAATAAGAATTTTGACTAAAAAAATTTTGGCAGGCATATGACATGGAAATGTAATTTAAATTTTACGGAAAACTTCAAAATAATACTTTGGAAAATATGAAAGGACAAATCAAACCTTTGAAATTTTGAAATCTCAAGTCAGTATACTGTCAGTACGGAGAAGGAATCTAAAATTTTGAAATCTCGACGAAAAGACATAGTTGCCCTTCAGCTATCCCTTTCTCTCTGCTCAGAATAACAACATCGGCCTCTTTATTAACAACACTGGATTCTATATTAATAACTCCATTTTCTTTTTTGCAATAACAACACTGGTCTCTTTATTAACGACACCTTATTTTACATTAACAACTCGACTTTCTTATTTCACAATAACAACACCGATCTCTATATTAACAATACCCTATTTTACATTAACAACTCTTGACTTCCTTTTTTCACATCTTCATAATTTAAGTTCAGGGTCAGTAACAACACTTCTCTCTTTATTAGCAACACCGGATTCTACATTAACAACTCCATTTTCTTTTTTTACAATAACAAAACCAGTCTCTTTATTAACAACACCGTATTTTACATTAATAACTCGACTTTCTTGTTTCATAATAACAACATCGGTCTCTATAATAATAATACCATATTTTACATTAAAAACTCGACTTTCTTTTTTCACAACTTCATAATTTAAGTTTCAGGGCCAGTAACAATACCTCTCTCTTGATTAACAACATCATATTTTACATTAATAGCACCATATTTGAGATACGAAGTTATAGAAGAAGTAAAGCAGAGTTGTTAATGTAGAATGCAGTGTTGTTAATAAAGAGTCCGGTGTTGTTATTCTGAGCTGAGAGAGAGGGACATATGAAGGGTAAATTTGTCTTTTCGCCGAGATTTCAAAATCCAAAATTCCTCCTCCTCATTGATAGCATACTGATTTGAGATTTCAGAATTTCAGAGGTCTAATTTATCCTTTTGTATTTTCCAAAATGTTTTTCCGGAATTTTTCCTAAATTTTAATTAAAAAATATATATATATTAAGAATGTGGAATTTTTTTTTTAAAAAAAAGCGCCTCCCCCATCCAAATCTGACGCCAGCATTTCTCTACGGAACATCATCAACCATTAGAGAAATCAATTACCTCCATAAATTGGAAAGCCAGATGCAGAAGTAAAAAACTAAAAATCATGGTGCTTTTCATATGCAAAAATCAATGGAGCTTTACCAAATTCAGAAGCAAAAATCATAGTTCTTCCATATGCAAAAATCAATCGAGCCTCGGATCAAATGAATTCCTTAAAACAAAAGACCCATGTTTTCGAAGTTTGATTTTTGAACGGTTTTGTCCAATTATGCAGATCTAAAACCACAAAATCAAAAGTTTAGTTTGATGACTAGGTGCCGTAGCACAAGGGTGCTAGATCTGAAGGAAAAAAAGACACGAGAGAAGGACCACCGGTGGTAGGGATGGGAAGCTTGCTGGGAGTGGGGGAAGACGGTTGCCAGCGGTGGCAAGAAGTTCACCATCCACCATCCCACCCAATTATCTGGATTTAGGTTTGATTTATCAGGTTTAGATCTTTAGTTTCTGCCATGGATTTTTTTTTCCATTTATAAAGAATTCCCACTCATATGCCAACTAAGATTTTTCAGTCAAATTTTTGCTGACTCATCAATTCAATAGTCAAATTAATGAAAAAGTTAATTTTATATGGGATTGTACCAATTTAATGACTTCAAAGCTAAAATTGCACTACAAATAAATTTAGGATATTTGAGGCACATGAAAAAATATTTTAGAGTATTAGGTACAACTTAATCTTTTTTTTTTTTTTAACCCAAACTCAAATATAATATTAATATCATAGCATACAAATAATTATTTTAAAAAATTTATTCTCTGTACCATTTTCATAGAGATCTAAAAGATTCCTCCTCTCGTCTAATCATGGATTAAATATTTTAGTTTTTAAAATACCAAAGAAGAAGAAAGTAGCCCCCTTCAAACTTTTCCTTTTCTAGCCCCCTTGTATTAGTACTTGTTTCCTTATTTCCTTCTGACCCATTGACCCAATATAGAACGCCAGAAAGAGAAGTGCCTCGCCAAAGTCACTGCATTATCAATACCGGCCCCATTCCTGACACACTTGCACACAATAATTCACTGAATCGAAACCTCAACCTCAAACGCATCAATATTTGCAATGTCGCTTTGGTAACCCATACCCTTCAAACAGTACCTTGATTAAGAACTCAATTATATACTAATTATTATTATATGGTATCAGATTTAAAGGGCCCCTCGTGTGGCTTAAATTTATTTGATTTCATTATTTTCAGATTTGAATTAAAGTTCAAACCTTTTAAAAATGGATTATCTGAATTATTTCCCGACAATCTCCCCCAACCACCCTGTAATTAACAGGCACCCCATCTTTTTGTCAACATTTAATTATTCAAAGTGCGTTTTCTCCTTTGACAAATTGACAAGATCGCTATATTCTAATCTCTTAGATTTTGAAAAAAAATCACCAAGTTATTATTATACGAAAAGGAAAAACAAAGAAAAATGAGAAGTGAGAAGATGATGAAGCACTCGATAATAAAGGTTATAACCATTAACCAAAATAGAAATTTACAGTACTATCCTTCCTTCCGGTGCTACTTGATTAAGCCACTTCGTAGTCTGGCGCGGCTTGCCAAGCCGAAGCCGCAATGAGGGGTCGGCTATGCCAACCCAAAGTCAAACATCCTTCGCTCTCTTCCACACAATAACCTTCAGATGAGAACAGAGTCAAAAGCATGCTGGCTTGCTTGAAGGCATTTGATCCCAAGTGTAAAGCCCCAAAGCCGGCTTCAGTGAGCCGATCTCTCCACTTAGCCAGCGGCTCGTGCCGCTCCAGGCGAGCCAATCCCTCACAGCACACCACGTTGCATATCTCCTTCTGTATGTATATCTCGGCTAAGGCTTTATGCGGCTGGAGCGAGCAAGCCTCAAGCGAGTCAAACATGGTGGAGTAGTAATACAGAGCTTCCGTGAACCGGTCTAAGAACTGGGGTTGGTTATGATTCGCTTCTTGCTCCACCACCGTCATGATTTTCGGGTTCAAGCTTCGGATCCAGGTAAGGACGGATTGGATTGCGGGTTCTCTTGTCCGGTCGGATCCGAGAAGGCGGTGAAGCTGCATGATGGAATTCACCGCCACAGCTTCTTTTGGGCTTACCTGGAACATCCATGGCTTGACGTCTTCGAGTCTGGAAGCCGCCACTCCACGAAAAGCGAATCGGACGTTGACAGACCGAGCTAACTCAGCGAGTTTCAGTCCAATTTCGCGGAGAGTGTCACGGCCGTCCGGAGACGGCGGGCCAATGCCGGTCAACCTCAGTAGGGGGGGCCCACCGGGACGGAGGGCCAGAGCTTGAATCAAGGCTGGCCACTGGAGGCCGTGCATGAGGTTGAAGTCGATAACGTGGACGCAATCGTGGCCGTTGAAGGCTTCCAAGATGGCTTGGTTCGCCGTGAAGTGAGCGAACTTGAGGTAAGGGCAAGCCTCGTAATAGTGATGGTACAAAACCTCATCCTCATAACGCGAACCGGTGCAGCAGGAGGAGGAGGAGGAGGAGCCAGTGCTGATGGTCCTCGCTGCGAAGATCCTGCGGCTGAGGGCGTCGATGAAGTATCCAGCGACTTTTCCGATGCCACAGCTGGTGTTCACGTGCGCCAGCAAACCCTGCATGTCCTCAATAAGCGAGCCGGCAAGAGCTAGCTCGCCACGTTGAAGAGAATCCGCACAGGTCATCAACATGTGAACCAGCCTTATCCCGGAGTTCTCTTCCATCGATGTTACCACCGTCAATTGCTGAAATTGCTGCTGCTGAGGAGTGAAGCTATGGGGGCTCCGATCATTCTGACCACCCACCCACCGATTATCAAGCGTCGTTTCATCAAGCAACGGACAAGTTGGGAGATCCGGCAACTCCAACAGATCACAGGGCAGAGAAACGGTCTGGTTCAATTCAGTGAGCAGAGTGTCAACCCAAGAGCCGATATCGGCGGGGTCGTAGTGTACCGTATCGGAAGCTAGATGAGAAATGTCCGCGGCGGAGTTGACCATGACATTTTCGAGCCGCTCGATACGCCGAGCCACTTGATGGAGCTCGGCCGCCTTGACCTTGTAACCGGCGCCGGCTAGGAGACCGTCCATCTCCGCCGGCATGGTTCCAGAGCTGGAAGAGCTACCATTGGAAGAGGCGCCGCTGCCTGCTGATGGCTGTTCGTAGGAGCCCATGAACGAGAGATTCCGCAAAAAAAAAAAAAAAAAACCTTCGTTCAGATAAAAATCTATCCACTTAGCCACGAGTCGAATTCAAGTTTCTGTGGAATTCGTTGATCATGGTGGAGCAATTAAGAGACAGAGAAAGAGAAAAGGATGGGCTTTTATGTGGATGATAGATCGAGTGAGTAGGTATTGGCAGTGAAAAGTGACTGATGAAAAAGAGGGAACGAAGAGAGAGAGATGAAGGGGAAAAGCGAAGGGGAGTGACAAGTATAATGTATGACAATGAGGTGTAGCTATCTATGAAATTGATAGATAGAAAGATAGACCATAGAAGAGATAGTAATATAAACTCTGCTTTATTTTTTCCTACAGGTACCCTAATCTAAGGGGGAAATGGACCCTCAATGTTTTACCCTTTTCACAAATCTCGAATTGACTCTGAAACAACAACGCAACCTAAGCTATGAAAAAAGTAGGGCCCCCCACCCTACTACGTGCTGCTTCTCCTCTCTTGGGATTTGGGAGGTACACTCGCCTAAACAAGTGGGATGATTCTGTTCCGTGCTCCTCACAGGATCAGCATCACAGAAGATAAACACACTGTAAAATTACAGTGAATTACTGTAGACTGTAGTTCACCTGACTCAAATCTCAGTAGAATATCCGGGCCTTACCATGCTGTTAAAGGTTAAACCCCACTTCCCACAAAAACCCAGTAATTACTAATTACCCTTCTTCGTTGGCTTGTGCCCTGTAAATTTCACATGCACCATTTTGTATTTGTTTTTTTTAAAATATTTTTAAAGTACACGTAACTTCCTTCAATTTTTAATTTATACTTGTGGATTTTTTTATCGAATCATTTAATTTTGCTTTGCTAACTCAATTGGTATCTGTACATGGGTTAACATGGGTCAACGGTATTAATAGAGTAAAGTTATATGAGTTTACTGTGCTAAAAGAGTACAATTAAAAGATTTAATAAAGAAAAAAATATACAAGTACCAAATTAAAAAATTGAAGGAAACCATGAGTTCCTTGAATGGTTTTTCTTTTATTTTTTTAATGGATTAAGGTGTAAATTTGTTATAAAAATTTTTCTCAGAAGCAATGATATTCTAGAAGTATTTTTTGGGTTTAAGGTTGCCGCAAAAGTGTTCAAATAGAACAATGTTGCCCCTTACTGTTAAAAATGATTAATCGTCAACTTCAAATTTTTAATTATTAATATTAGTTTCTTAATAAATCGGACAGTATTGCTACACTTTGAAATTTTCGGGTGAGATTGAATCTAGAGTAATTTCTGGGATAATATTACTCTTGAAGTTAAATTTACTTATTAACCATTTTTTAATATCTGAGGACACCTCTTGGTTTCAAGAGTGAGCTATTTTGTTTCTTGATAGGGCAGACTGCGCGCAGGTGGGGTGAAACTGTAGTTCAGAAGCTATATATCCTGAACCAAATATGGTATGAGCCTTATATAAGTATATGGCACACAGCAGTAACAGACAGATAGAGGTCATAATTTTAGTTTCCTCCAGAGGTTGAAGGGTCGTTTTTAGAGTTTCCTAGTTTCCGCCATTATCTAATCCCTGAAGCTCATTTTCTGTGACACTCTAATTGCAGAATCTTCACCCATTTTTGGTGCTCCAAAAAATTGAAACATATATGTATGGTCAATATCATTAAAACTCGGAATCATCTTGCAGTCTTAGTTATGAAGCGTACAGCTATCTCTAATCCGTGCCTAATGAACCAGAGCTTAAATATATATATATATATATGATGAAATCTATGTTAAGTTGTCACCGTTTTTTGTATTTATTCCTGTGTCCCCAATTAAATTTTATCTTCAATCTGAAAATGGCTTGTAAAGCTAAAATATTGCCCCTCTGTGTAGTCACTCTGTGTATGGCTTCTGATGGAAAGCCTTGAAGAAAGCACTCATTTTTCGCTTGTCTTTTCTTTGAGTAAGCCCAGCTAATAATTTACCCACACACACATATGCTTTCTGTGCCATGCACTTATTATTATTATTGATAACACAGCCACACATAGAAAACATCTCATTTTTATAGCTCTGATCAAACTTTACTCCAATCTTACAGGTTAATGGCTTTTTTCTAATATGCGTGTCTTACCACTGTAGGCCACAATTGTGATGCCCTCCTACATTCACTGCGTAAAAGAACGAAAGACATCTTATATAAGTTTAGATATCTTCCTTCAACGTTTTTTTTAACCGTGAGGGGCGCACTGGGACATTACAATAATCACTTGTTTAATTTCCCTCTCTTTTTTTTATTTGATTAAGGGTATAACTACTTTCAAGATTTAAAACATAAAGGGTTTTTGTTCATCTCAATAACTACGTTTCCCAAAATTTAAATATATGTTCTCCTTATAGATGTATATGAGGCTACTTATTACTTCGGCCAACGTTTTATTTTTGCCGGTTCACTTGCTTAATCTATAGTTATATGATTTGGAGAAGAAATAAATATTTTGATCAATAATTAAGGACTTTGATAGATGTTAAGTACCACAGAAAGTACTGTATTTTCCTCTTAACGGGATGATGTCATAGGGATTTAGAATATTCCTCTCAGAGACATGTGTCATACTGACGCATCTACAGGTATAATTGCTTGCTAAACCAATAATAAATTTCTGAAGCCAACATCATTTGAAGTAAACTGCAGATTAAATTAAAGTATTTCATATTAATTATATCACATTTAAGACAATGATCCAGATTAAACTAGTTCATTTACGATACTCACAACTTTGCCACTTGAAGAATGTGGGTCACCCAAGCCTGCAACACCATTATCATTATTGCCACAAAACTTTGGGAGATCCTAATGTTAACAAAAATTAATTAATTCAATTGATGACAAAGGATATATCCCATATTTTATAAAAATATGAGTTCAAATTTTGTTGTTAATTTTGTTTCCTATAAAAAGTTTTCAAGTATCATTGTGTGATGTATCATGTATGTTTGAGATTTGATATAGTGCTTTAAATTTATTCTAATTTTATTTTTAGTCCCTCAAATTTTAAATAATAGATTTTAGTCTCTAATTTAAAACATTAGTCTGTATAATCTAATAAAAATATGAATCACTTTATTTCTTGAAACATTTTTGGTTGAGCGATTCGATTGCTTATAAGTTGCTTTTTAATAGTGATTTACGGTATACGAAATAAGTATGTGAGAGGAGTTGTGTCTCGATTTACGTAAAAAGCAACTTATAAGTTTTTATAAGTTGAAACAAACATGCTTAAAACCTATGGTTTGAAACTTGAAGACCAAACACTTTGCATTATGCCTTCAGTTTATTTAATTTTTTTTTTAATAAGGATTGATATATTTTTTTTGAGAAACCCTATATATATGTAGCTCTCTTTCTCTCTCACTCTCACAAGAACGTAGAGATTCAGGCGATATATATAAAGAAATTAAAGAAAGGAATTGATCTTGTTTATTAACCCAATGAGTCGATTTTCAATACACAGGGTGTGCTCAGATTCTAACGATTGAAACCTTTGAGGGCCTCAAGATAACCACGCACTTCGCTGTTAATATTATTGTTCACGATTTATGGCCCCAGCACTAATTCAAGTGTTTATTCTCTTTCATCCTATGAACCATAAAAGCTAAGGGCTAAAATATTGAAACAATTATTTATAAGAAGAGAGAGAGAGATCGATCCATGGAGTTTTGGGGCGGCCCCAGGAGCAGAAATACGTACACTTATCCTATTTAAAATATAAGAATTAGATAATTAATTTATATAAAGATTAAAAAATCAATTAAGTTTATACCAAAAAAAAAAAATCAACCCAACTATTTATGAGAAATGTTTGTTGATTTTTTTAATTATTTACATTAGATACTATCCCTCGACAGAAAACTCCCTTAATATATATGTAATTAATGAGGAGCATTTAGGAAAAATTTATAAATTTCAGAGATAAAATAAATTGGGATTTTTATTTTGTTTGGTAATAAGAAATTTAGGTAAATTGGGCCACAGAGGCCACTAAGGCTAGTACATGTCTTTGGATTCAAAAAACATTTATAGAAATATTTACAGATCAATCGTCAATCAATAAGGTCCTCATGTTAGTAATAGGATCTGAACTTATGACCTTATGTGTTATAAGCAATCTCTTTATCAACTAGATCAATATTTATTGACTAGAGTCTTGTATTTTAAAATAAAAAAGCAAATTTATCTTCTAACTCCTACATTTACCAATGAAGGAGTATTTGATTGGGGTGTATGAATAAATAACACGTACTCATTCACGGGAATGAATAAACTATAAAGTTATTATACCAATCCAGATTTGTGAAAAGTCATTGCAGGGATACCCAATTGACGTGGTCCACAGAATTGAAAGGGAAAAAAGAATTAGGGACCATTTCCAAACCCCCCAAACGCTTATTTAATTAAAAAAAAACCAGAGACAGGAGTACTAAATAAAGAAAATTAAAATAGGTGGGAAAATCGAAAACTGGAGCGGAATGAGGAAAACGAACAAAAAATATTATTCTTTTAAAAATAAAGAAAAAAAAAGAAAAGAGAAAAGAATGAGAGAAGAAGTGGTCCTGTCCTGCTGGGAGCAAGAGAGATGAAGATGGTGATGGGACCACATAGGATGCATGAAAATGAAAGCCCCGCGATCGGCTCGGTGCTTATAATTGATATTTGAATATGGAATCGTTTTAAAATATTGTATAATATTATAATTTAAACAAATAATTCCAATATCGTTATGCAGTACACATTTTTCATTATTAAAGAAAGTTTAAATGAATTGAATTTTAGGAGTTCATCAAGTCATCAAGCTCAAAACATACCTTGAGAATGGAAAAAACCATAAGAAATGCGTATAGATTCTCTACCAAAAAATCTCTAAATCAACTACAGGATCCAAATTCATATTATTTTAAAATATATGAGTCGTATTCTTACCAAAGGAACTAAATTTCATTGGCAAGTTTTATATTTTATATTCATGAGTTCTTTATTTTCAATGGTAAAAAAATGCATGTTCATTTTTAAGATGAGCCTCAATTATCCACAAGCTGTTGGGTGTTAAGTGGTTTCATCTCTATAAGAAAGACAATACATATTTAAATTTTGAAAAGCGAAATTGTTGAAAGAGTCAAAAACCATTTATACTCTAAGCCTTAAAATAAATTATTCTCATATTTATAAGGCAAAGAAAAAGATTTTACTTGTTTATAAGTAGCATCATTAAATTTTCCATCCAAATGTATAATATTATTACCTTTGTTTACTATTGTGCAGTTTTTATTCCCATGGCGTACAGCGGATACTAAACAGGCAAAAAAAAAAATGTTGAAAAATTTTAAGATAGAATTAATGAGATTTAAAATTTTTTTTAATTCAGGTGAATCATGTTGGACTAAGTTCATCCAATGCCTATAAATTAAAATGAGAGTCATACAAGAAGGTCCAAATTGAAAGGAAGCTCTCAGAATACAGCTTTTTGCATATGTAACATGGATAGTGAGAAAGTGAAAGTGCATGTTTGGGAAAGCGTTTTGTACAGGAAAAACGCACTTATTACGCAAGCCGAGAAAAAACTCCTCTCACATACTTGCCTCGTATACCGTGAATCACGAATTATAAGTACGTTTTGGACAAAAATAAGCCATTCCAAACGCACACAAAGTATATCATAAAAACGCAGTGTTGTGTTGGGGAATGGAATGGTGGGGAGAGAGGAAGAACGGGAATATGGGGACCAAAGAGAACGTGCTGTGTTGGGGACAGACAGCTCCATAATTCATTCATTAGGGCCTCTCTCTCCATTCCGTTCTTTTTGCTGACACGCTCACGTTATTTCCCTATTCCCCAAAGCCCATGCCCTCCTCATCCCTCACTCTCCCCATGAGCTATCGGTGTGTAGAGGCAAGGAACGAAAAATCGAATCGGGTAATAAATCGGTCATAATACAGGTTTAAAGGTTAATAGGTCTAATCGGTAGTTGAACCGGTAGTGAACTGGTCATATTAAAATATTATAATTTATTAGTGGTAATATATTTTAATATATTTTTAAACTTCTATAGATAAAAATGAAGATTTTTAAGGAAAAAAATACTTAAAATCTATTAGTATGAGTTATAATGCATATACTTATGTAATGATATCTCCTTTTCTATAATTATTATATCTTTTTAAATAATTTTTTTCATTATCTTCTTCATTTTTTTCAGATTTGTTCTTTCTTTACCTATTTTTCTCTACATTTTGGTCTTCAACTTCCAATTTTCCCCTAAAAAAAGCAAAAACAGAAAAATAAAAGAAATAAAAAAATGAAACTGGTTCAACCGGTTCAACTGGTTTCAGATCGGTTCGACCGATCCCCCAGTTTAACCATCAAATTAGACCAGACCACTGGCCGGTTCCCGGTTCAACCAGTCGAACTGGCCGTTCCGGTCCGGTTTTTTGTTCAATGTGTAGAGGTGGGAAAACGGACCGGCCGGAATGGGTTCGGGCCTAAACGGGCTCCCGTTTAGGCCCGAGTCCAAAAAAATACCGAATTTTATAAGCCTGGTCCGTTTAAGTA
The DNA here is from genome assembly GCA_963242795.1 of Inga leiocalycina. Lineage (NCBI taxonomy): Eukaryota > Viridiplantae > Streptophyta > Magnoliopsida > Fabales > Fabaceae > Inga > Inga leiocalycina. The sequence continues at coordinate 30,849,625 of OY725327.1, forward strand.
AAGTCCGTAGGCCGGCCTGCATGCTTGAGACCCGTTTAATTTTTTCTGTTTTTTTTGTCATGATTTTTTTTTCTTATTCTCCTAAATATTAAAATACCTAATTTTAAACATAAATATCATCAAAATTAATTTAAAACATAAATATGATCTAAGTTTAATAAAACATAAACACTAAGACTTAAGTCCAAATCATAATTAAAGGTATTACCTTTGCGACACTTTACTCCCGAGGTGAGTAGATTGCTAAGAATTAAGCCCGTTCCCACTGATGTCGTATTGAGAATGAGTTTTGCTATTGGTGGGAGAGCCTCTTTTGGTGTTGGTTTTTCTTTGTTTAATTTGGATGATTATTTAGAAGAATTGATACCTGGTGTGGCTTGGGTTGTCTCATATGATTGGGTAGGTTATTACATTTCTTCACTGGTATGTACGTATTATAAGTCAAAATACCTTATGCAAATTGTCTATTCCCTACCAGAATTGGTGTGGAAGATTTATCGGTGGGAAAGAGGTGGATTGTCTATCCCAAGCCCCAGAAACAGAGTCTTTATGATACATTCAGAATTTAGTAATGTTTGGTTGATGGTAACTGTATGTGGTAGAAAGGTAATGTTCTTTGTGGGTATTTTGGGCAAGGAATGTGCAATAAATAGGCAAATAAATATTAGCTTTCTGAGTTTGATTTGTATGAGTAGAATTGTATGCGCTATTCATCATTGGCTCATCTTGCGCATGTTCAGTGTATTGATCATCACTGTTCATTATAGGACTAGATATGGGCCGGTTCAGTGTATATGGCAGTTCTGTTTATCTTCAGATTGGAGTTGGGTTTATTTTTCCTATGGTATATTTGATTATGCATTAGCTGATTATAAGTTGAATGATATTCTCCTTGAGTACATCTTTGTGCCAGGGAATTTGGTTAGAAACCTCTCTTGCAGGTGCGTTCCCAGGGAAGCAGAATTGGTAGCCGGAAGGATAACCAATGCTTCATTAGAAGTGTCTTGCCAATATGATTGGGCATATCGACCTTCTTTCCAATTACAAGCCTTCCTTACTATTGGGGGGGATAATGTCTCATCTTCATTATTGTGTTCTGGCTGCATTGAAGTGTTGTTATTTATTAGCCTCTATAGTTTGTTAGCTAGGTTTAGGGATTTATTTTCTCAATCACTAGGTTTGTTAGTTATAACTTATTTATTTTCTCATTTTCTGTGTTGGTTTGCTATAATGTATGGGACAATGTAATTTATTCAAACTTAATACCATTAGTTTGTTTCTGGCAAAAAAAAAAAAAGAAGAACACTTGAGCTAGATATTTGAGTCCCGTGTAAAACTCATAATTTCTCTATGTTTTTTCTCCTTTTCCATTCTTTCTTTCTTTTTCCTTCGCTAAATCACATAGTGCCACAATTTGTGATTGCACAAAATTTAAATTCAAAACAACGAATTTTGAAAAACCAGGCTAAGATTGAATCATAATAATATTTTTAATTCATAACTTTAGAACGCAAGTTATTAACATTGAAAATCATTGTACTAAACTGTGAAGCACAAGAAGAATAAGAATTTTTTATTTTTAAAATTTGTTAATGTTTCTTTAATAAGACCTTACATGGGTTTTCCAAGTGTTATTTTTGCTGAACATTAAGATATTGGGTGTGTTTGGATTGACGATTGGATAAGTGACTTATTTTTACTTAGACTTTAGAATCTTAAAATTGGAAAAAAAGTTAGATTGGGTAAAACACTACAAAAAAATGTGATTTGGTAGCAGTTAAAAATGGGTATTAGTAGCGGTTTTAACTGCTACAAACAACATTAGTAACGGTTAGCAAAACTACTACTAAATCGTATGTTGCAAGAGGTTTTGTAGCGGTTATATAAAACCGCTACTCAAGGAAAATAACCGCTACATAATTTGTAGCGGTTCAACCAAACCGCTACAACATCTCCATGAATGAAATTTTTTTCAGAGATATTTGTAGCGGTTATATAACGGCTACAAATATAAAAAACTGAAATTTTGAAGGCGGGAAAAGAGAAATGAATTTTTTTTTCTATTTTGTAGCGTTTAAAAAAACGCTACTAATTTTGTATTATCATGAAATTTGTAGCGGTTATATAACCGCTACTAATTTCATGAAAATTCAAAATTAGCGTCAAAAAATTAATTTCAGTTTAAAAAAGGCGCATTAATTACTAGCGGTTTAACAACCGCTACAAAAATTTAAAAAAATACGATCATTTGTTTCTATTTTTTTAATATTAAATTAAATATTTTCTTTTTTATTAGTTTATCTAATTTAATTAGCTTATTATTCATTATTTTAAATTATTTATAAATTAAAAGAAATAATTTAATTTAATTGGATTAGTATAAAAATTGTATTGATAATATTATTAAGGATACGTAGGTAATAAGGAACTATTATGTTGTTTACTACAATGTAATTATGTATGAAAAATAGATGAAAATGACATAAAGTTGTAAAATATCTAGAAAAAAAATAATGAGAATAAATTTTATACAAATGAAAGAAGTATTGAAAAAAAAATTAAAAAAATTGTTACCATATTTAATCATATTGTTTAGCTCATCAACTCATACAAAAGAAGTTGTAAATGAGAGAAAATGAAAGAAAGGTAAGGTGAAAAGAAATGGGGGAGTATTTGAAATGAGTTGTGGTAAGGATATTTATAGGGATCCACGTACCATTTGTAGCGGTTAATGTATCCAATTTGTAGCAGTTATTTTTATTTTTGTAGCGGTTTTTAATTAGTAGCGGTTATTTTTTATTTATGTAGCGGTTATTAAACCGCTACAAATATTAATTTATTTTTTTAAAATTTTTTTCTAGTTTTTTTTTAAAGACAAAAGTTTAATTTGAATTTGATCACTCATTGTCACCATCCCTACAGAAATTATGTAGAAAAATTATTGTTAGGGATGTATTATTAAATTTAAAAAATTTAATTTAAATGATGTGGACTTAAAAAAATCACCGCAGTAGAGGTAAATTGTCATCGCCTTCAGGGAAGTAGTTTTCAAAATCAGCTGGCTGAAATGGCTCACTCTCGTAGACGATGTTATCGCCTTCACCCATGTCATAAATGTAACACCCCAAATTTCAATTAAGGGCTAATTACAATTACTGTGAATGATTATGTGGATTAATGTGGATTTGAGATCTGGATTAAGTATTGGGAATGCCTAACTTGTATTTTTAGCATAATTATGTGATGAAATAATTATTGGGCTAAATATAGGGGTAAATGGCGCATGAAAGAAGAGGAAAAGAATTAATTATGTATTATGTGGAAATATTAATTAATATGCCATACTTAGTGGAAAATTGAAAGAATGGCCATAAGTTAGTGATTAATGGAGCAATTAATTACTAACTAAGAGAAAATGAGGTGTGAGAGTAAATGGCTAATGGAGGGATTAAGTGTCTAATTAGTGGTTTACTTTGTGAGATTGCATGAGATGAAGACAAGTGTCAAGTTGGGATGAAGCAAGAGAGTGTAGAAAAGTCAAGAAAACATTTTAATATCATTTCTCTATCTCTCTCCCTTTCTCTTTGTGCGTTTAGGCATGGGTTTGGGAGGCAAAAATCTGATCCTATCATGCTTCATCATCATCTTCATCTCTCTTCCTTCTCTCTCTTTCGTTCAGCCATGGCAGCCCAAGGTGAGAGGAAGAACTTTGTGTAAAAGGTGAGTATTTGACTCTCTAAATGGCTTCTAATGGAAAAATGCTCTTCTATAAAGTTGTTCCTCTTGTTAAGAGCTTTCATCCTATGGTTTTAGATTTTCCATTGGTGGTGTTTTGAGCATACAAGGAAATCTAGAAGTTGGAGAATCGAAGAACTTCTTTGGGGAAGTTGTTGAGGTAAGTGAAAGCTTCATTTTCATATGAGTTTTGTGGCCATTGGTTGGGCCTTGAATTTTTGGAAAATTTGCCCTAATTTTCATGATTTAGGGTTATGGGGGAGTATGGTATGTTATTGTTATGGAAATGGTGCCTTGTTTAGTGTTTTAAAATGATAGAATTGCATTGAAGCTTAAAAGTGAAGTTTGGCCACTTTATGTTTGGTTTTTGTGCATTGGGCAAAACAGGGCATGTCAATGGGTTGTGATTTTGGTCATTTTGAGATTACTATGGTGTTCCTTGTGAGAAATTCTATGAGAATAGGTTTGGTTATTGATTTTGGAGTCATTGAACACTTTTGTAGAAAAGTTGGAAAATCTGTCTTGTGTGAACTCTGTCTGGACAGTCAGTTTGCACGAACGTTTTGAATGACCAAATGGTGTTGGAAAATTATGAAACTTTCCAGTCTTAAATTTCACATCCCAAGATTCAAAATGGACATTGTGTCATTTCGTTTTGTGAACTGAGAGTTATGCTTTGCCAAAGTTTGGGATCAAAACTGAACTCTGTTTTGGGGCAGAGTTGAGTTTTGTGTAATTCTGGAATTGTGTAGTGATTTCTAGTAATGGTCCATATTTTTACTATAAAGAGGACTTAGATAGCTTTCATTTGGCTTAGGAATCACCTTGTTTCGATTTTTTTAGAATTAGTTATAATTTTTGGAAGTTTAGCCAAGAAACCAGATTTTCTTGGCCGCGGCTAGAAGGACTTTGGGCCGCAGCCCAAATGTTTCTGGCCTATTGTTGGCTGCGGCCAATGGATTGGTGGGCCGCGGCCAACCATAAAAAATGACATTTTGGACTTCCGAAGATAGTTTTTGGTCAAGTGTTTTCCCAAGCCTTTAGGTATGTGTTTAGGCTTTGATTAGCCACTTAAAGGTTATGAATGGTAACCAACTTTAAGTGTAATGAAAATGACAATTTGGAAAAGAGATTGATCCTATGTCCTTGATTTGGTTATAGGATTGGGTATTCGCCCTGATCATGGTTTGATATCCGCTTGGATCGTGAGTAGCCGATGCTGGAGCATATGTGGAAAGAAAAGTGTAAGGAACTTACCTCTCCTGCATGTATTGATATTTGTGTTTGTGTATTGATGCATGTTATTGCTTTGCTTGATTATGTGAAACATATATGAATGATTGAAGCTCTGTTTCTATTTATGCTATGGCCATGAGTATGTTGTTGAAACATTGAGCATGCAGATATATCATTATGTGAGCACAAGTTATTGTGATGCAAGCATGTCATGCATTAAACACTTATCTTGCATGCATATTGGTATCTGTTTCCTACTGGGATTCTCTAGAATCTCACCCTCCCCTACCAACATTTTAGGTAGGATAGGTGGCTCGAGGAAGGAGTAAGCGACTAGGGGCGGCGAGAATCCCTTATGGGCATTTGGATTTGGTAGTTGGTTATCGTTATATGCTGGGATAATTGTATATGTTCGGATGATAGATTAGAATGTGTATTTGGATTAAGTATTGTGTAATCCCCATTTGAGAAATTGTAAAGGGCGTATATGCCCTACGTATCTTTAGTGAAGGTATGAACCCGGGATTGCCGGTATTATTATTGTGCACTCTGATATTTATATAAATGTGATTTATCTTCACGAGGTAATTGTATTCAAAATATGAATATGAGACCAGGTTAAAGTGTTTGTTAAAGAAATTATGAAAACCCTATCTTAAGGATGGGAATGTAAATGAATTTTGATTATTATTGATATCTATTTCACTATAATGTTGTATTTTGGATATGATTATGGAAGGGGGTTACAATAAAGGTCTCATGGCTTTAAATGCACGACCATGTGCCAATCCCTGTGCCTCTCGTCTTCGACATAATAAACTTGATGTGCCTCTGAAGCAAGAATATACGGCTCATTATCTTGAGAAATACCAGCATGAATCGGCTGTGAGAAATTGACTGATGTGATCCCTAAGTCGTCAGTTGTTAGTCCCCGAGAAGTAGTGGTATTTGCCCACAAATACTTGACAACGTCATGGTGAAACGACCTTGATAATTAAGTTCAATCACATCAAGAAGCTTTCCATAGTAAGGGACGCCTCCGAACTGCATGTCCCAAATGTGCCATAAACATCCAAATTTTAAGTTTGCAATCCTTGATCCTGTGAAACCGTGCAAAACTTAAAACCATTGACATTGTATGCTGTAAATATTTTTGCATGATCAAGAGGGCCGATTGCAAGAGCTCTGAAATCTAGTGAGTGTGAGTTGTGGTCATTTAGTATTCTGCGTGCAAACCAGCTTGATAATTCTTTGTGGACCCTCCTATCAACTTCCGAGGATGTTTGTGTACGAATCCTGAGTTGATGCTTAACATGACTTCTGAATTCCCTGCAATTAATAATGGAAAGGCGATAGTGAATTGAAAGTGAGAAATGTTACGAAAGATATAGAATAACATGTGAGTGTACAATTCTTACTGTATGAAAGGTGCAAGTTGAGTGCAATTAATCAAGACATGTCTATGTGCTTGCAACTTCTCAGTTAACATTAGTTTGAAGTTCTCAGTTGCTCCAACTGGTTTACCAACACGAGGGATAAATTCTCCTAATGTCGGCGCAGGTTTGGGACAATCGTCAACATGAGGTGGGCGGTTGAAAGCTATCTCAAGATCATCAAAGTACCTTGAATAAAAATATAGCACCTCATCCCCTATATAGCCTTCAGCTATAGAACCTTCTGGCCATGCTTTATTCCTTACATAAGATTTTAATTTTTCAAAGAACCTATGAAGTAAAGAAGAGAAAATTGATACTAAATGCTGAAAAGGATGACTAGCAAACATTAAATATGGAGAATAAAGCACATATTTAAAATGAGTACCTCTCAATCGGATACATCCATCGATATTGTATTGGTCCAGCGAGCTTTGTTTCATAAACGAGGTGGACTGTAAGGTGAACCATCACAGTGAAAAAAGATGGAGGAAAGATCATCTCCAAATGACAAAGGGTAAGAATGATTTTGGACTGCAGCTGATTGAGCTCCTCAACGATCAAAACCTTAGAACACAACTTCCGAAAGAAAGAACAAAGTTCTACCAAAACGATGGAAACATCGGGAGGAAGTGCATTCTTTATAGCCAGAGGGAGTAACTGCTACATAAGAACATGGTAGTCATGACTCTTTAGGTTAGCAACCTTTCGAGCTTGCAAGTCAACACATCGAGAAATATTGCTTGAATACCCATCTGGAACTTTTAATTTCTTCAACGTCGCGAGGAAGACTTCCTTGTTTGGTTTTGTGAGAGTAAACTTTGCCGGTTGAAATTTGTCATACTCATCTGGCCAAGCGTCTTCACGAACTCCCATGTCGCGTAAATCTTTCCTTGCTTGAAGGTGATCTTTTGTCTTGCCGGGTTCGTTAAGAAACGTATATAGCACATTGTCGCAAACATTCTTTTCAATATGCATGACATCAAGACTGTGGTGAAGTAAATTAGATCTCCAATATGGAAGAGTGAATAAAATACTTATCTTCTTCCATTGCTATGGTATTGAAGTCCTGTGTATCTTTTGGCGAGTTTGTGCTGAATCGTCACTTTTTCCAAACTCGAAGTCAACATGCTCAAGATGCTGTAAGATATCTGTATTGGACAAAGTCTGAGGTGGTCCTCTTTTTTCTAGTTTTCCATTGAAGCGATTCCTTGCAATCCGAACTTATGCGTTCCATTGAGAAACCTCCGATGCCTCATAAAGCACCACTTTCGGCTATGGGGAAGGCGCATTGTGTCAGAGTCAAAATTGCAAGTTGGACATGCCGACCCAGTATGCACATTCCAACCAGATAATGTGCCAAGGCTAGGAAAGTCACTAATCGTCCATATCAAATCTTCACGCAAGTTGAACAAAGTCTTGCCGTAAGCGTCATACGTCTCCAAGATGACATTCCACAGGTCAAGCAATTCCACAATAAGCGGTTGGAGATACACATCGATGTCATTGCCCAGTGCCTTTTTTCCTGGAATAATTATAGACATAATGAACAAGCTTTGTTTCATACACATCCAGGGGGTAAGTTGTAGGGAACTAAGACTATGGCCAAATATTGTAACTTGTGCTAAGATTCCCAAAAGGATTGAAACCGTCGGTCGCCAACGCAAGCCGAACATTTCTAGGGTCAGTCACAAAAACTGGAAAGTCATTGTCAAACATTTTCTAAGCGTCTACATCCCGGGGATGTCTTAATTTACTGTCTTCATTCTTATCAACGGCATGCCACCTCATATGCTTCACAGTTTTAGACGACATAAATAATCTTTGTAGGCGAGGTTTCAAAGGGAAGTACCTGAGAATCTTTGCAGGTTTATTCTTCTACTTTTTCCCTTTCCGAATTGTCTTGTACCTCGATGTGTGACATGTCTTACAAGTCTCCCTGCTGGAATCGTCTCCCCAATACAGCATACAATCGTTGGGGCATGCATCAATCTTTTGATAGTTCAACCCTAACCTGTTGATAATCTTCTTGGCCTTGTAGAATTTTGTAGGAATCTCAGAGTCGGGGAATGCATCTTGTAATAATTCGAGCAACATCGATATTCCCTTATCTGTGATTCCACACAAGTACTTGATATGATACAATTTGATCAAGAAAGATAATTTAGAATATTTTTGACAACCTTGATATAAAGGACGATTTGCTTAATCCATCAAGCTGAAAAAATCCTGAGCTGCTTCATTCCTCATAAACACCGGCTCAGGACCATACACTTCTTCGTTGAAGTCGTCGCCTTGAAATCCAAATGCATCTCCTTGAAATCCAAATGCATCACGTACAACATCATTTACAGGATCATCTTCATCTAGTTGAACACCTACTTGAGAACTTTGAGGAAGAGCATCATCATATCTAATGCCGACCTTCTCACCATGAACTGCCCAGAACGTATAGTCCTTAGGGAAAGGTTTCATATGCAAATGTTCCTTCACAACATTTCATGCATGCCACTTCTTGAACTTGTAGCTCCGACACGGATAGACGATCTTGCCATTACAGCTGGCGTGAGTGAATGCAAAATCCAAGAAATTGTTTAATCCGTACAAATATTCTGGAGAATTGCGTGGCAACCTGATCCATGACTTATCCATAGCTACTAGTGAGAGAGAAGAAAGTATAAAGAAGAAGATGAGTTAATAGAGAATGACGAATGCCTGGAACCTTATATTCTGAAATTCCAACGTTTAAAATTTTGTAGCGGTTTCAAAACCGCTACACTAACCGCTACAGTACTACAAATTTGTAGCGGTTATATATATAAAACCGCTACTAATGTTCAAGCCGTTGGAATTTTGCACAAAGTGGTGGGAAATTCAAAATTTAAAAGTTGAGTTTTTGTAGCGGTTATATGTATCAAATCGCTACTAATATTAAAGCCGTTTGAAATCAAATGGAAAAATTAATTTTAAATTTATTGCGGTTATACACACATAACCACTACAAATTTGCACAGATGAGTATTTATAGCTGTTTTTACTGTTAAATAGCTACAAATATGAAACGTTATTTATAAATATAAAAAAATTAAATTATATTTATGTTTGTAGCGGTTTTGCCAAGAAAACTGTTACAAATATAACAAAATTTTATTTATAGCGGTTATTTATTTTAGAACCGCTACAAATATATATATAATTTATTTTTTTTAAGGTTTAGAAATATAAATAATATTGTTGTAATTAATTCACAAATTCAACAATGCGGTCTAAGAATATAAATATAATTATGGTAAACACAATAAGAATTTAAGTTCTGAAATTCAAAATTATATATATTTATTTACAAATGTTTCAACAACAAATAAAAAAAAGATGTCCTAAATTAAGTAGCTGGGGGGCTGATCATTTGGTGCTCCCTCAGGTGAGGCTCCATCAGGTACTGCTGGATCTAGCCGCTGGGCAGAGTGAACCGCACCATCATCATTAGCAGGAGGAGGAGGAGGCTGCACGATGAACCGAGAGACAGGTGGAACCTGTGGATACTGCTTGTCCGGGAACAGGCGACTCCATCCGCGCTCGAACATGCTATTCGTGATATCACGCTACTGTGTCTGCTGAGCGTAGATCATATCAGCATGCTCTTGCATCTGCTGTAGATGAAGCTACAGCATATGCTACGGCTGTTGAGCAACTGCAGCCTGTGTCCGCTCCAAATCTGACCGCAGCTGCTCAACAGACTCGTCCCTCGGACGTCTGACCCCTCTAGAGTTGCCAGCCTCAGAGGCGGCGCTTCTGCCGTAGACCATGCTAGGTCTGGCGCCTATCCCCATCCCCCGAATGCGTCCAGGGTGCTCAGCCTGAGCCAGACCCCTATGACTCCTTGGCCTGGGTCTCTCGCAGCTCAGCCTGCGACTGCTGCATCCGCTCTTGCTATTTTAGGAAGCAATTACTATTTAACATTTTTCATTATTATGTTGGTTTTATAAAAATTATAATAATGAAATTACTTACAATGGCTGCCTTTGCCTGCTGAGAGGTAAGAGTCCCGTCACGGTGTTTGTGTGTGATCGTGTACAACTCCCCATAGTCTGTTTGACGGTTCTCCTGTTGTGCCTTCCTCTCCTAAAACAATTACATAATTCAATTACTATTATGAAATAACCAGCTAAAAGTCAGTGTTATTTTGAAAAGTTACTAGCTCGCTGTAGGTGACAGTAAAGGTCTTCGATCTTGCCATATGGTGGATCGTCTGCTGCCCACGGATCCTAGTGTTCCTCTGAGAAAGCGCTTGAAAAAAAACAATATTAAATGTATTACAAGATATAAAAAATTTAAAATTAATTACATTTAAATTATAATTTAATAATTAACAATTACAAAATTATATATAAATAATCTAATAAATACATTACCTGCCCCTCAGCGCTCCTCCTGAACTGGACGAAACTCGTCCAGTTGTTCGGCGGCATGCCATCCGGGACGCTCTCGATCAGCTGCTCTAGAGGCATCATCCCATCCTTATCCACCCTGTGGAAGAGACGGTTCCTCCTGTTCCTCCAACCGTCACCCATTTTCATTCCACGGTACTATAACTCGCAGTTTCCGGTCCATGCTGTTCAGACCGGCCACATCCAGCCTCCTCGTCGACACGTTCCCCTGCTCATCTGCATAATTTACCGCACGTTAGATAAATTGTAATTCAAATTTAACATTTTGAATTTAAATAAATAATTTATTAAATAAAAAAAATTATTTACTTTGGACCTGCACCTTAAACCCAGTGGATCGCGAATACAACCCTCGTGGGTTGTTCTGCTCCTGAGCCTCCTCCTCATCGAGGAACTGCTCTATCTCCCTGAGCCCAATCGAGATCTCAAAGTCCTCCTCGTCGTAGTCCTCGACAGTGATATCAGCCCCCTAAACTCAGGCACCTCTGGTGCGGTCGTCTCTTGTGGGATCATCTGCGGTGTCTGTGGTAGGGCCAACTCCTGTGGGGGGATGGGCTGAAATGCCACGGCCGCCCTCCCTCCACGTTGCCCCCTGCTCTACTGCTGCTATCCCGTAAAATCGATCTGGGGACCTCAGATGCCTTCCACCTATCCTCTCTCGAAGCCATATCAACTGTGAAAATTCAAAAAAAAAATATTTTTGTCACATTATCATGCAAAAATATAATAAAAATATAAATACAAATAAAATACGTCTTATCTCCTTACCTCAAGTACAAATACCAAGAAATACTGACGCAAAAACTCTTTCACAAACGTCTGAATGCTCAAATCTAAAGAAAACATTCAGAGAAACTTTAGGAAACAAAATGAGCAAACAGAGAAATGAAGGAAGGAAGGGTGTTTATATAGGCTGACCATTTGTAGCCGTTATTGAAATAACCGCTACATAAATCGCTACAAATAACTTAGGGTGGCTAAACTTTGTAGCGGTTCTAAGATAATCGCTACAAAGCATAAAAACCTTTGGAGTTCTGTAGCGGTTAAGGTATAGAACCGCTACAAATTTGGGTCCTTTTAAATTCTGTAGCGGTTACAACCTAGTAACCGCTACAAAATACGCGACGTTTGGAATTTTGTAGTGGTTTGATTGGTCAAACCGCTACAAATAACTGCTACACTGTTGTCGCGCAATGTGGCGTGAAAACTGTAGCGGTTATTATTTATTAACCACTACAATTAAACCGCTACAATTTTTGGTGGAAAATTCGTGCCATATTTGTAGCGGTTTTCTCTATGTAACTGCTACAAAAAACGTAGCCAATCTGTCGCGCCACTTGGCGCATAGCTTGCCGCTACAAATTTATAGCGGTTTAGGTTAAAACCGCTACAAATGTTAATATTTGTAGCGGGTAATTATAACCGCTACAAAATACCTTTTCTTTTGTAGTGAAATGATGAGTGTTTGGATTGACGATTGAATAAGTAACTTATGTAAAAGTGAATAATGTTTGGTTTGACTTTTGCATAAGTGGCTTTTGTATTATTTAAGATAAAAAATTGTGAAAATTATGAAAAATGAAAAAAATGAAGGGATAATTGTGAAAAAAGACCTCATTGGCAACTTAATTACCAAATGGGACCTGGAAAGATATCTACATATGGAGGAATTCTTTCACAATTTTTCCAAAAATTAACTTTGAATCCGATTAAATATTAAATCCTAACTCATATTTTCACATGATTCAAAATCTAACATAATAAACCGATTAAAATCTCAATAATACCTTTAATAATCCAAATAAATTATTTAAACTAAATTTAATATGTAAAAACACCATATAGAAACTAATTTATGACATGTTAATAAAAGAAATTGATTATAAAATCATAAAAAAACCAAATAATAAATCTAAATTGATTAAAATTAATTATTAATTATTCTCTACATTTCAACAGTCATATATTGACAAAAATCAAAACTTACCTAAACTCTTATCCCAAAGTATTCTATAACTAGTAGAAGATTACTATCTAACATAGAGAAAATTATTTAGAACATTTTTCATACTAGAAGTTGTTTGATCAGAAGTGATTTTGAGTACCTTATTGATCCCCAAAGATATGAAAATACTCTTATCAATATTATTATACACACACACACAAACACATAAAAACCAAATAAATAGATAGGTAGTTGGCAAAAAAATGCATTGGTAACAGTTAAAAGCTCATCAGTGGTTCCAGAAGCTATAATTATGAGCTTATAAAAAACAGCTACTCATGGAAATAAGCCCATAAAACAAAATGTCATATCAAGCACCTCATTTCTTCACCCAATCATTATTGTCAATGAATAATGGAAAAATCGCTCGATTGGGTCAACACCCGTTTCCATTTCGATATTCACAGAGTAATAGAGACTAAGTTCCATAGGCATACAGAAAAGTACATATATATTGATAAAAGTATTTGTTTACAGTCCGAAGTCAAGATACAAAATGCGACAATATTTACAACATAAGCTATCTATAACCACGAACTTTAACTTCGTCTTGAGACACGTGCTAGTCACTTTCCTTTATCTACATCCTTGCCTTTTAATCCATTAGCACCCGCTGAGATGTTTGGTTTAGAAAAAGGGGTGAGATTCTGAAGAATCCCAGTAGAAACATACTATTGACATATAAAATGTGAAAATTAAATATGCAATGCACCATATTAGGTAATATATCATCGAATAAAGACTACTACAAATTGATCCAAGTATGGATGAAAGATCCGATTCATGTAGTCCATGAATATGGCAGGTGCATTGGTCAGCCCGAATGGCATTACAAGGAACTCGTAATGGCCATATTTGGTCCTGAAAGCAATCTTTGATACATTTTTGCTTTAACCTTCAACTGGTGGTATCCTGATCGTAAATTGATCTTTGAGAATACACAGGAACCAGATAACTGATCAAGCAAATCATCAATTCTAGGGAGTGGACACTTGTTCTTGATGGTTACCTTATTCAGATCTCGATAATTGATACAGAGACACAGACTTTCATCTTTTTTCTTGACAAAAAGTACTGGAGCACCCCAAGGTGATAGGCTGGGTCGTATAAACCCTTTCTCAAGTAGCTCCTCAATTTGCTTCTTTAGCTCCGCCATTTCACTTGGAGCCATACGATATGGGGTTTTGGAGATTGGTCCCGCTCCAGGCCTCAAATCAATCGAGAACTCCACTTCCCTATCTGGAGGTAATCCACCGACATCCTCCGAAAAAACGTCAGGGAAATCATTCGCTACAGGGATACTCTCCAAGGCTACACCAACCTCTAATCGCATAGAGTAGAATACCATGTACCCCTGTCAACCCTTTTGCAAATATCTCTCAACCTTGGCCGCAGATAGAAGGTTAAGAGTGATTTCAGTGTTAGCTTGTGATTATGGATTCGGATATATAACTCTCTTCCGTTTGCAATCCAGTAAAACACCGTTCGCTGTCAACCAGTCAATCCCCAGAATCACCTCTAACCCTTGCAGTGGCAAACAGATTAGATCTCCAATCGATTCATGCCCCTCGGTGTTTACCACGCAGTTTCGACAAATGTCAAGCGTAACAATTTGTATGCTTGTAGGTGTAGATACAACCAAATCATATGGGGATTTATGCACATGTAAATTCAAGCGTCTGACACAGTCATATACAATAAATGAATGGCTAGCACTAGAATCATACATAACATGCACTAGACTGCCATTGAGAGAAATCATACCTTGAATCAGCTCTAGAAACTTTTTGGCTTCTTCTTGTGTCAGTGTGTAGACCCTACCTGAAACTCTGGGTCTAGTCTCTTCCTATTGCTGCTTTTGTGGACAATCCTTAGACATGTGTCTCGACTTACCACAATTAAAACAAGCAAATGGTTTATTGGGATCAGCTTTCAGTAGTGTACCATTACAAGCCTTGCCAGGATGGAATGGTTTACAACAAAACAAACATGTTTGACTTCCCGAGGATCCTTGGCCTCCATAGCCTCCCATTTGATTCGGTTTCTTCATAGCTCCCCTAGAAGTCCACCCTATTCTTTTCTCTTCTGTGCTGAGCTAACATTCCCAGAAGTACCCTTGTTACTAGTTTGGGTTGCCAAACTCGACATATACTTCTCGATGTAGCGGCATTCTTCCACTGCTTTACTGAACTCGGTGAAGTGTTGTGTAACCAATTTTTCTTTCATCTCCGGTCTTAACCCCTCAATCATCATATCGAAACTCTACTCTTCATTATCAAAAGTTTGAAATAGGCTGAATACCATGACAGTCAGATGTACCAGGATAAATAATCATCGAAGCTTTCTCGATCTTGATGTTTGATACTCAGAAACTCTTTCTCTTTCTCATGCCTAATAGATGGGGGAAAATATTTCTCATTGAATTTCTCCTAGAATAATTCCCAAGTGATAGGAACATTCCTCCCCCTTAAGGTGAGCTCTATGTTCGTCCACCATCGGTTTGCGTCACCCTCCAATTTATAGATGGCTAGCAGAGCTTTCATCTCGTTTGGGCATCGCAACATGTTGAAAATCTTATCCAGACGTTTTAGCCAATTCTCAACCAGTTGTGGATCTAACTTTCCCCAGAAGATAGGTGGCTGTTGTTTATTGAATCTGCTTAACCAATTCTGGACTTCTACCTCAGGATCTGGTACGATATCCTCTGGTGGTATGTCTTCACCATAACCCCTCATGTATTCGTCCAGGAGATCCTCTTGACGATCTTGCCTTTATTGTACACCTTGAAGTTCCTCTTTTATCTCATTCATTGTATTTTACTGCTGTGATAGCATATCTAGTATTTACTGCTGAAATGGATCTGGTCCAGGAAGTAGTATTTCCTTATGATTACCATGTCTTCCTCTTCCCCTACCTCGGCCTCGGCCTCGACCACCTTTTCCTTGTTGTATCATTTCTATAGTTCACTCTATATGAAAATAGAGAAGCATTACTTTTCATATAAGAGCAAGGGAATTTTTTTTATCATTTCATAAAAGTCAGGGTACACGGATATGTCATACATAGCATACAACAACTATTTATAGTAGTTACAGAGAAACAAAACATCAGATATCCTATAAACTACTGTACATGATATATTAGTCTTTTTACGTTACACTTTTCAACATTCATGTACCCTCCAAAAATACCAACTCTAGCTAATTCTTCTTTTGTCCATCGGTTCCGCCTAACTGCCCTTAACTAGTATATGTGCCGATCAGCTCCGATCACCCAAAATATATCTTGTAGGTCCCACATCATAGCTCAGTGTGCATGAAATCTTGCACCAACCGTCTGATGTTCTTCTAGAAAACCCAGAAGTTCGCCTTCGGGTACCGATCAATGATGAGGTTCTTCTGTCGGTTCTGGAATGCTGTGTCTGGAAAGAAGTTCACTGTGGAAAGAACCCAGCACTCATTGGTCACCATAAGTCCTAATGATATCTGTAGTCCATACAACATCTCTACACTATCAAGAAATGCATCATACCGGCCTCTCGGGGTATTATGCTCCTGCAGTACCCGGTAATACTTGGACATGAGAAGGTAGGACAACTCCATATCTGGCTTCAGATTGTACGGCACCTGAAATGGCTCTTCTTGAGACTCAATGTTGCTCAGCTCGTCCTCTGACATCTCCTCTAGCTCATAATCAGAATCGTACTCCTCTGGCGCCTCTCCAATCTCGCCAACCTCTGTCAATCCCGGTGAATCCGGCCTCGGCTCTGGACCGTATACAGGTAGTCTTGGCACGATCTTTTGGGCTGTGTAGCGCTTATGCATACCACCGTTTTTTATGTATTCAATCATCGGTCCTTGTTACAGAACACGCTGATTCACCATCATCTCACTTTGACTGCTAACCATGATCGTATGCTCACTCTGACCATCTATGATGTCTTGTCACCATGTAAACAAAACTTTATTAGTATACAATTTTGATAATGCTAAAATCTCTTATTAGCTTTGATACCAAAAATGTCAACACCCGTTTTCATATTCATAGAGTAATAAAGATCAAGTTTCACAGGTGTACATAAAAGTACATATATACTGATAAAAGTATTTGTTTACAGTCCCAAGTCAAGATACAAAAGGCGACAATATTTACAACATAAGCTATCTATAACCACGAACTTTAACTTCATCTTGAGACACGTGCCGGTCACTTTTCTTTATCTACGTCCTTGCCTTTTGATCCACTAGCACCCAATGAGATGTTTGGTTTAGAAAAAGGGGTGAGATTCTGAAGAATCCCAGTAGAAACATACTATCGACATATAAAATGTGAAAATTAAATATGCAATGCACTATATTAGGCAAAATGAAAGTTCAATTTGATTCATATGTGTACACAAGTTTCAGGGCCAAAGATCAAGTTAGAACCCCTCCATGTACCTCAACTGAGTCACCGACCACAACTAGGATTTTCGATAAACCTTGGCTGGGCACCGAACCACAACCAGGTACTTTGCCTCTAGCCCACATTCATATCACAAAATACTGTAACATATAACATAAAATTAATCACATAGTGTATGAAAGATAGTAGTCCCTACCTCAACTCTTTTAAACCTCGAAATGCTTGCCTCGTGGAACGTGCCAACTCCAGGCTTCTAACTCAGTCCTAAAATTCCAAATGTACAAGAAATAGGTTATAACCTTTCCATGTATCAGTTTAGACACTTCCATAGTGTTTATTGTGGTTATATTAGCCTATGGTAAAAATTTACCAAAATGCCCTTGGGACCTCGGCCCAGCCGTACTCGGCCCGGCTGCACTTTTCCCAAAATTTTGACTTAGGCTATTCTCACATATTTCCACCCAAGGAATCCATTTCCAGATTCAAAATTACCAAATTCAATGTAAAATTACAAAAATACCCTTGACAGCCCCTGATTTTCAGGGTTTCAGGGGCGTTTTCGTAACTATGCTTTCTCAGCCTTTTCCGAAAAAGTGTCCAATTGTAACTCCACCTAATTTTCCCTCCTAAATCTAATGGAACCATCAAATCATTGAAAATAAAAATCTAAGGCCCTCTAATATCCCTGGCCGAAATTATGGTATTCTTTAGGAAAAATCGGGGTTTTGCAATTTCGGCTCCGTAAACGCGTTCCTTTCTGCTCCCAACCACTTTATTAACCATCTAATTGAGTTATAACATCTATTTGAACTAAAATTGGGCAACATAACCCTTAGGGACACCTATTTCCAAAATTTAAAATCAATGGAAATCCGGTGAAATTTCACAGATTAAATTGCCTTCAACAGCCGAAATAGTTAATATACGAAGGTTTGGAAGTTACCTCAAGCTCCTGCAAGCTTTTCCCAAATATGGCTGAAACCCTAACCTTTAGAGAATAGATTTTTGAGCCTCCAAACCTTAAAGAACAAAGAGAAGTAGCTTAGGGTCAGAGTTATACGCGTTAGGAACTGATTTACCGAAGAAATCACTTACCTTTGCAAGTTTTTCTTCTCTTTCTCTCTCTAGAATTTCACATACTCTCTCTAGTTCAGATATGAAATGGCATGAAAATGGGTTGGAGGAAGGAAGGAGATGATATTTAATATCATATATTAGATTATATTTAATTATTAATTTAATTTCCAACAAGTTTGGATTTCAGAAATTTCTGGTAGATTTTCTGCTCAAACTTTGGAAAATCATAAATAATTCTAGAAAAATTGAATTGGAGTGATTCCAAAGCCTATAGAACCCTTATTGAGTCTAGTTACAAGAAAAATATAGAATTTTGCTAGCTGGAATCACAAAATTCCCAGAATTTTAATCTTTGCATACTGTTCCAAAAATTTCACAGTTTTTCTGTGCTGACTTCAAAAATTCATAACTTTTTGTATATAGCTCTAATTGAATCATATGACCTATAAAATTAAAGCTTGAGATGTCTACTTCCATTTTGTAAAATTTCATAATTTTTTCTCATCATTTGGACTTCTAAAACCACATGACCAACTTACTGCCGTATAGGTGACTTCACCAGATACATTGTTTAGCTTTAATTTCTAATATTAGTATTGGCCAAATATTATTTTCTTGTATTTCTCTACTTTGGACCTTAATATTGGGCTTTTTAAATTACCCAAAGTAATTCCATAATTAGTTTTTCCCAATTTCTCACAAAAATGAACATTTATAAAATTCATAAATTCCAAATTTATGAATATTCATCATTTTATTGAATTTTCAAAATATTTACAATATTTTTGGTGAATATAAATTTTGGGGTGTTACAATTGTCTCACCGAACGTCAAAACAAACCCACACATTATTAGTAGTCCATAGAGTTTTATGGCTCTCCTTGGAATGTCACACCGGTGCACCTGAGTTTCAATTTTTTCAATGAGTTAAACGACAAATTTTTCCTAAAAGTTCTCATCGAAGTACAATTTTGCTCTATAAGTTTTTTAGGGGGTAATTTTGCTCTGAAAGTCTAAAAAGAGGAGCAATTTTGCTTTGACCGTTATCCTAATTGATTTTGACCATTAGTTGACCAAATATTTTGAGTTGGCGGTCCACATATTATCCACGTCATTTTTGTTAAAGTATAAATTTGCCCCAGAAGTTTTAAATCTAACTTTGAAAAAAATAAAGTAGATGATATATGGACTTTCAGAGCAAATTTACTTCTTAACAAAAATGACGTGGATGACATATGGCCTTCCAGCTTAGCATATTTGGTTAACTAACGGTCAAAATTAACTAGCATAATGGCTTAGACAAAATTGCCGCTAGAAAAACTTTTGGAGTAAAATTGCTCACTGCTAAAAAACTTTCGAGGCAAAATCGCCCCTTAATCCTTTTTCAATCTTTAATTTAAATGATATGAACTAGCCAAATCCAGTAAATTTCTTAAGAAATAAAATTTATTTAAAAATGACCTTATGGCCATTATAATAATTGAAATTGTATCAGTAGGTACTGATAATTGTAAACATATGAACCAATAAAATTATTGAGTTTAGCTTTCCAATAAAAAAAACACAAGTTAATTAGGGAAGATTGATATATTCATATCGTTGAAAATAGTAAGAAAAATGTAGTGCCAAATTAATGCCATAAGTTTTTTTGCCTAAAATGTACTTACTGGTTCTATTTATAAGAAATATTCTTTCATTGGCTTGGTCCTTTATATAATCAACAATTTTGATTTATCTAAAAATTTAATGCACTTATCTCATTTTCACCCTCAATTGACGCATGTCTTTCTCATCTTTGTTTTACTAGTTATTCTCACATATCTTTTTTCCCACTCATTCTCTCTCTCACTGATCATCTTTATAGATAAGGGAATGTTTGGGAAAAAAAATTATATCTTTTATACATTCATTTTTTTTTGCCATGGCTTTTATACATTCATTGTATTTTACTGATTTTAACAAATGGTTTGATTAGGGTAGTTATTACTTATAAAAAAGGATAGAATAGAATGGAGTAGAATATTGCAGACTTGGTTTTCACTCTGAACCTTAATTTTGACAATACGTGTTCATTATGTCTCCTTGTAATTTCCGAGAAAAGGAGGACAGAAATTATAAGTTTTTCTTTTTTATTTCATTTATCACAGTGCTTGGTGTTTTAGAGTTTAATTCAAAATTTCAAACAAAAAAAAAGGTTAATAGTTTAACACATATTTTTACATTAATTAATTTAATGACCTTTCTTTTTGGTTTCTAGACATTTTTACTACTACTGAAAATTGATATATGACGGTTATGAACTACCATACAAAACGGTTTTAAACAGTCATATATATGGGCACTATAAAAGCTTGACGCAAATAAATTATGATTGCGAACCATTATTTAGTCCGGACCTATTATAACAGCTATAATATAACACTCGTTATGTATTGAGATGTGGTGAGACTATATTGTGCATAATGCTGTCATAATAAATAATAGTCTCAAGTAAATAATCGTTATAGAACTCTGTAGCAAACATAACAGTGCTTTCAAAATAACTGTTATATAAAAGTTTAGTATACATAACGGTCACTATATAACAACCATTATTTATTTGCTATAAAATGCTAACAGGTTTAATGAAACAACCATCATATATAGTGTATAAATATATAACGGTTCTTATTTAATAACCATGAATTTTTGAGGCAATTTTTTAAAAAAATATGGATTCTCCTTTCGGCTCTACATGTAGAACAAAATCGTACATAAATTTGTATATTATAGAAGCTCACATATCGAGTATAGCCATGCAATATGGGATGGATCAAGACATTCCTGACTTTGTGGCTAGGCTCAATGGAACTCTCTACCATAAAAGGCTCAAAGGGTAAGAAGCTTCGAGCAAGATTTGATAGCAAAGGAGGAGTTAAATCTATAGTACGCCATCTACTCCTTCTTGTTAGGAAGCATATGGCATGCTATCTAATCTTTCCTTCTCTACCAAGTCTTGTTTAAGGTTGCATACCCCTTGAGGCCTTTACAGCAAGGAGTTCCATTAAACCTAGCAACAAAGCCAGGAATTTCTTGATCCATCCCAAATTGTTTGGCTATACTGGATGTGTGAGCTTCTGTTATATTATATAGTCAAATCCAATAAGCAAAGCTGAAGTAGAAACTCTATCTAATGTGTGTGCGCGCGCGCGCGCACACACACACACACACACCTTTTTTGTCATAGATGGTATGACAAGAAGGTGTTCGAGCCAAGCAACAAGTTCAAGCACACATTACACAATTCCTCTTATGAGCGTTCTGTGGTGGATATTAGAAGAGTTAACTTGGATTGATGGTGGCCTTTAGCTCTCTTGGCTAACATGATTTGAGGGAGAGGTGAGTTGTCAATTGTGTTATCCATGTGTAGGTTACACATGTAGCCTGTAGTGATAGTTGTGAATTGTGTTCTCCCCTATAAGTTATACATATGTCCAGTAGCAACCGTATAACACTTGAGGCTATCTGTGACATACTCAACATAGTGAAATCTTTGTAAATCTTTAAGGATTTCCTGTAATAGGAGAGGAACCTTCGATTAGTGATTTTTCAAAACAAAAAAAACATGAGCACGACTTAGGTTAAAACCAAGCTGTAAAACATGAAGTAAATAATAATGGAGAATGCATAATGGAGAAGGGAAGTCATACATCTATATGATTAGAACAAACCATGTAAAGAAATGCGACCTAGTTAAGGATGAAGAACGAAAATGTGAGATATGAACAAAAATGCTTGTTAGGGCTTGTGTAGCAACTTGAGCAGTTATTGTTGAGAAGTACAAAGAAGGCTTTTATGGACGATGTGGTTTGACTAAAAACAACGGTCGATGACCGGAGTAGTGGGGTTCCAAGGTTGGTAGGTTGGGGGTTTATATTTGACCTAAGAGGCTAAGACGAGTGTGCTAATGAATGAAATGGAGAAGCGGAGAGATGTTTAAATAGAGGGGAAAGCTTAACTTTATAATAGTTCAAATATATCACCTGTAATATATTGCTCCGTTGTTACTTATATAACGATAATTGTAAGAAACTGTTTGGTAATTTTAAAACATATATAATGGTTTCTAGCTAATAACCGTTAAATATCTGCAACACTCTTTGAAAAAAAATAAGGGGGTACTACTATCAATTTTCACTTGCTTCCATAAACAACGCATATATAAACAATAATACAATAGACCATCCATAAAAACACAAAAATTAACCCAGCCCAACAGTAGGAAAACAACAATACACAGTCAAAACATAAAAATTAAGTGACTCCTTTTCTTTTTCTACTCTTAGCTTTTTGTAAGTTACTTTTTTTAGCTTAAATTATTCTCTTCTTGTCAAGTAATAACTTTCCCTTCTTCAAAACCTAAATGGCTTCATTATGATTGTTCCTGACATATAAAGTATCTTCTTTATCCAAATTTAATTGTTTAAGTGACCTCCCATTGAATGGATCATCCTCAACTCTATAACCCATATCCTCATCAATCACTTTATTTGTCAACAAAACAATAGGTCATCCATGTTTAGAAAGATCGTGGACGTAGAACACTTGTTTAGACTAAGAAGCCAAAAAGAAATGATCTTCTTTATACCCTTCTTTGTTCAAATTTAATTGTATTAAGCCTAAGTCATCAATTCTAAAGTCATGATTATTGGCAACCCACTTGTAACCGAAAATAGGAACCCAAAAGCTGATATAATCCAACTCCCAAATGTGCTCAATCACCATAAATTATGACATCTTCATATAGATAGGATTTTTGTCTTTGGAACTCGACACATGCATAGTATTACTTAGAAGAGTTTCATGACTATTTTGCAATTTCTTTCAATCATCTTGCTCTTTAGTGTAGAAGGTGAACCTACTGATGATGTAACTTGCATAAGACGTCACTTTATTGCTTGCTCCATATACTAAGAATTTCAATTTGCTAGAAACTGATTTAGGATCAGCTCTATACTCGCGAAGGACTTGATCTTTAAACCATGTTGTAAAATGTTCATTGTGTTTAGCACACCATCTTTTTCCTTTGTATGGGATTTTTCCTCTGAATTTTGATGCATATGGTTGGCACGTACTCATCGACGTCCTTGGAGTTGATCAACACATATAGGTATGCTTGCTCCAACTGTGGGTCTGAGATGTTTACAACTTTCCTGCTTATGTTCCCTTTCCTATTAGTCCTTCTTCCTTCTGGACGACTCTAATTTTTCACAAACCCTTTCATTATCTTCATGAAACATTCAACTGGGTACATCCACCTTAAATTGGCTAGGCCACAAAGTTGTACCTCTCTAACCAAGTGAGTTGTTAGGTAAACCATGATGTCAAAGGATGTTGGAGGAAAATACATCCCAAGCTCACACAATGTGTATACGATTTTGTTTTGTAACCTCAACAATGTTTTAGGGTCTAGCACTTTACTTCAAAGTGACTAAAAGAAGAAACATAATTTGGTGATTGCAGCTCACACCTCATAAGGCAAGACACCTCTTATAGCCACTGGAATCAAGTTCTCCATCAAGAGATGGCAGTCATGAGATTTTAATTCCATTAGTTTCAAGTCTTTCACTGACACGATTCTTCTGATGTTTGAAGAGTAGCCTTCTAGCACCTTAATGGAAGCAAGAAACTAACAAAATCTTGTTTTTCTTCCTTTGATAGTGTGAGTTGTGGGATAAAGAAATATACGACTTCCCCTCTACTCTGGTACTAATTCTTCCCTTTTGCCCATATCAACCATGCCTAGCCTAACATTTATACCATCTTTGGTCTTTCCTGTCATATAGAGTAATATGACAACAATACTTTTATGCACATTTTTGTCAATATTCATAACATCAAGAAAATGTCTCACATCCAGGGTCCTCTAATAAGGCAAGTTAAAGAAAATGAACCTCTTCTTCCACCTGCTTATCCCAACATCCCTTGCAAAAGGTTTGCTAAAAAGATATTTTATATCTTTCACCTTTTATATACCGGTTCACTAATCAAAGTTGAGGTGCCCTGCCATCTTCTGATTTCCCATTGAATTATTTTTTTAAATACCAGTAAGGATGCTCCCGAAGGAGCCATCTTCAATATCCCATATAGGATTTCTTTATGCCATGTTTCAATCTAATTGAATACGTACCGTCTTCACAAATTGGACATCCAAGTAGGCCTTTAATGTTGTGTCCTAACAAATTACCGTATATAGGAAAGTCATTGATAGTGCCAAAGAACATAGCTCTCAAGTTGAACTTTTCTTACTCGTGAACATCATACCCCATGACCCCATCATTTAGCGAGCGCTTCAAGGCTTCAATTAATGGAGCCAAGTAGACATGTTTGTCATTATCGGGTTTCTTGGGCCTTGAGATTAGCATGGCAACATAGAGTACTTGCACTTTTTGCAAAGTCATGGAGGAAGATTATATATAAACAATATTACTAGCCATATGCTGTGGGTACTGCTTTGCAGCCTAAATGGGTTTATCTCATAGTAGCTAATGTAAGGCATAGGTTCCTATCATTTTTAGTGAATTTGGGGTGGTTCATATCAAACTTCTTCTATTCTTGAGAATCAACAGGACGTCGAGCATACCATCATCTGCCCTTTTATTTACAAGCCACCTCAAATTTTTTGCATAATTAGGATTGCTATACAGGCATTTAAATCTTGGTATAATGGAAAGATATTATAAGGCCTTATTCGGGCTCTTCCTGTTTTATTGGTGGCTTGGCTCCTCACACATGGGACAATGTGTTAGCGATGTATATTCATTCATAAACAAGACACAATTGTTGAGGCAAGCATGTATCTTCTCATAGCTAAGGATGATAGAGCGCAACATCTTCTTTGTAGCATATGTTTTGGGCGAAAGCATGTTTTTGGTCAGTATCATTTTATTGCAAGCCTCGAGCAATTATGTGAAGCTCGTATAAGACAACCTATTTCTCGCTTTCAAGTTGTACAACATCAACACAACACTCAATAAGGTAAAATCAATTCACCCCTCATATAATGGCTTTACCGCGTCGCCCTTCAAAGTTTTTATCATTTTAGGACAATCCCAGAGGTCTTCTTCTAATGCCTTAGCCATATCATCGAGATGGTCAGCATCAAATGCACTTATTTTGAAATCAGGTAATGCATAACTTTCTATATGTTCAACCACCCCACTGATTGTGTCCCCGTGCCTCATCCAACATGTATAAGTAGGATCAATTCCATGAATCACTAAGTGTGAGGTACAAGTTTCTTGATTACACCACTGACATTGCCACACTTTACATTGGGGAAAAGAATCAAATCATCATTTTGGGGATTATGTTGAAATAGAAACTCAAGGAAATATTTTGCCCCATCCTAGTAGTCTCTCGTTACCCAATCAGCATACGTCCACTGCTTATTAAAAGACCCCATCTTGCATAAATCGTGTAGAAGCAAAAACCCCAATCAAAACCCAATGATCATTCGTGCCTAGAATAACTTCACAATAATGTAAAATGAAAGAAAAACCATGAACCTTATGTCAACTCGGCTAAAAGTTCAAGAAAGAAAACTTTGAGGTTAAGCGGACGAATTTCTTAAGGCTAAAAGATTTATAGTTATTGATTGAGTGAGAAAGTTTTCAAATGTCAATTGATTGGAAGTTTTACAAACAAACTCCTATTGTAGATTTTAATGTCTTACATAACAGTTAGTTGATAGAACTGCTAATAGTTTTATTTTTATAATGGTTATATTCAAGTTATTGTGAGATATGTTATTAACAAATCTATAGTGTTTAAGGTCTTACATAATGGTTAGTTGGTAAGAATCAGTAATTATATTTTTACCTTTATAATGGTTATTTTAATTAATTTACTGAGAGGTATGTTTATCACAGTTTTTTTAATAACAACCGTAAAGTATGTTATTATTTTTTATATATGTTTGAGCCATTATATTAATATATTTTTGTATATAAACTTCAAAATGAAAATAAATAAAACCTACCCATCATCCTTAGATGATTAATCTGAATCATACGAAAAAATAAGTACGAGCAATGCAAAAGCGGTAGCGGCGAGGAGGCGGAGGCACATGTGGAGGGTGTGGAGGTTTGGTGGGAGGAGGAAGATAAGTAGGGGGTAGAGGAGGAGAAAGCATAGTAGGTAAGGGAGGAGCAGGTTAGGAAGGAGGAGGAAGTGAAGCAGATGGAGGAGGAGTAGGTTGAGAAGTAGGAGGAAGAGAAGTAGGCAAACGAGGAGCAAGTTGGGAAGGCAGAGGAAAAGAAACAAGTAGAGGAACATGTTGGAAAGGAGAAATTTCCAGCATTTCTATAAGAGCAGCATGAGGAGGAGAAGGTGGTGGAGGTTAGGGAGGACGAATCTCCAACATTTCTTCAGCGCATTGCTTGACCATGATGATGAGGAGAACATAGGAAGAGGGTAAAGAAAATGAATGAAAATGGGAAGTTTAAGTAGATTGGAAGTGAAGTGTGAGATGGAAGTTGAAGAGGAATCATTTCGGGCAATTATATATGTTTTTTTCCTATGATGTGAGTTTCATGATGTTTGTTTTATAAACACCGTATTTACTTATGAATTTATGATGGTTGCCTTGAAAGAACAATTAATGAACCGTTATTTATTATATTTCATAGTGGTTGTTTTATAATAACTGTGAGCTTTGTTTTGTATTTCTTTTTACAATAATATATTTGAAAAATAGAATAGTGGCAAGTTCATCAAGCTACTAATTACTAGAGGAGTGGCCAAGATCATTGTCAGGATTATGGCCAATGCTATACTCATCAAGTATGAGATTGGCCTTCTTTTTCATACTCAAGAGGAAAAAAAAGCCTCCTCATGGCATGGACAGTGTGTTTTGCATGCCGTAACATTTCCTTCAGATGGAAGAATAGGATGTGGAGGTGAGGATGAAGAGGCGGTAGTAGCTGATGTTGGGGTGGAGAAGCAGGAGGTGGAGGATGGGGAAGAGGTGAAGGAGTAGGTGGAGGATGATGCCAAAAGCTTTATAGCAATTCTTCTGCATGGTGTTTCATCTTTGTGCTTGAGAGAACAAAAAGAGGATATGATGAAGAAAACATAAGAAAAAAAATGAAAATAAGGAGTTTAAATAGACGTTTGGAACAAATGAAGGGTCAGAAAAGAATCATTATTGCACGTGTTGGAAGTTGAACGAGATGTAATAAAAGAGTACCTAGTTCTTCTGATGATCATTGGGTAACGAGGAAGCACCTGGAGTCAATTAGCATGCGGAAGAGGAAATGTTTTGTAAGCTTTAATTTATGTTTATTAAGTTAGAACCGTTAAGTATATTGGCTTTTTGGAACCACGATAAATGAATACTTTACAGTTATTAATTATTAATTGTGAAGTATAAAGCTGCTTTTTAAACTTTTCTTTTAAAAAATTTTAAAAGTACAATAGTGGTGTTTAGTCATTATCACCACTACTACTATCGTCCTTGTAACACCACATTTTCTTAAGCATTTAGATGAGTTCTAACCATGTAACGATTACAAACTCGAGACAATCTTCTATTGTAAATTGTTAAAGTCCCGACTTCAATATAGGATTCAAATCTATACTTGAGTGGGTTTTTTGAAAAATTTTTAAAAATACTTTAAGTGTAGTCTCAAACTGGTTTGTAAATTTATTATCACTTATCCTTTTTAAATGCTTTTATTTAAAAATAGAGCGTTCTCTGGCAAAACCCTGCGTAATGGCGGTTAACCTATGGGCCTTTAGTGTTTGGTTGCCCTGATCTAACTCACTTAGCACATTACAATAATAACATGCACGTTGATATGCTAACATATGATATATAGCTAAAGCGGTTACTACTATTGATACAACTATTCCTACTTAGTTACATCTACAAATTATACAATTATCCTAAATGAAAGATAACCAAAGGGAATCTAACTAATTGGCATGCACTTCACCTATTCGTGGTTACCTTCTTGCCCTAGGAGCTGATCACCTGTGCTATAGATCATTGGTTGGAAAGGGTGAGATTTAAAAGAATCCCAGTAGTAACACAAATCACTTATATGCTATGCAGAATGTTAAGCATATAAAGCAAATAATCAAATAGAACACTTATGGCATGCATCAAACAAAAGGGCCTAACCGGTCCCTTATCATAGAACCACAGTGCTTGGTGACCATGACCTGGCAGCCCAGGGCCTCTGCCCTATACAAGATTTATAGCCTAGTGTAAGCCCTTATGCTGCAACCCAGGGTAACTCCTTGTGGAACTGTACTTATAGGTCTTACCGCTTAAGGACTAACTGTCTCGTACATATGCAGATGATAAGGAATTCATACAAAGTATGATATAAGGGATAAGGTATTACTTGGTAGCCTTTCCAAACTTTTCTCTTGTCCCCAATCTCGTGGGCATCCCGAGCAAATGTTAAATCCTATAAGTCAGAATTCACGAACGGTGAATTATTACTTGTCCCAATTCTTGATATCTCATAACACTTATGTTGGCTATCTTTAAGTCTAGTGTATTATGTAACATAGTTAGTCAATAGGTCAACACTAGTTTTATGTGATTAATTCTACCCTTGAAAGTTAAATTTATTACTCAATTGCCCTAAATAGTTCATTTTCGGCTAATAACTTATTCTGCCAGCATTTTCAACAAACTTTAAAAATTCATAACTTTGTCTAAGAAACTCCAATTGGGGTGGTTCAAAGTCCTATAAGACCCTCTTTGAGTCTAGTGTAATGGAAAAAATGCCTCCCATTGCCAATTGTATGCAAACGTTTCCAAAATTCCTAATTAATCATTACTATCATATAGACCAATCCAGATTTAATGCCTATCTTCAATAAATCATATCTACCAATATACCAATCCAAAAGCCACATATCATATATCAATTTGGAGCTTATCCTGTCTACTATTATTCTGAAAAGTTTCATGGCCATTGGATAATGTTTGATCAATTAAAAACACATCACAAGTAGACTGCCTCCCAAAGACCCTAATTTGGCAGCACTATACCTAAATATCATCAATCATCCAGAATTTATAACCAGGGGCTATTCCCACACAGTTCTTCATTTAAAATACATTGGTGACCTCACATTCATCAAAATCCTACCCTTCTACATGTTCTATTCTGGCTGAAAATTTGGTCCCAACCTAAAATCCACAAGTTTGAAATTTTACCAATAAACTAGTCTTATACTATAATCAAGTACTATATTTCATCACATATATGATCATAACAATATTGGACCCTAATTTCCTTTAATGACCAAAATCTAGAGCAGCCACAAAGCTTCAAAAACTTAATACTCAAGATATACCGATTAAATTGAAGCTTTGGCTTACCTTTATGTGAGACTACAATTAGTTCTTAATTTTGGCAACACTTCAACCAACTAGATGGCTCCAAACTCCACCAATTGAAAATATGAGATTGTAGAAATGAAGCTTACATGAGTAGAAAAAGGGTAGTGAAGGCTTTGTTGGCTAGAACACACTAGTTTTTCCTCTCCTTCTGTCTTCTTTCTTTTTGTTGGAATTTTTCTATTTTCCTCATCTTTTTCTTAGGTTGGCTGAGATTCTTAAAGAGGAAGGGAAGGGTTTGTTTTGTGCCATTTATCTTGTGCTTTGATCTAATGGTACCATGTGTTTAGTGATTGAGCCACAGAGTGATAAGTGTCCTTCTAACATCATCCTCTCTCTCTTTTTCTCTCCTTGGCCATCCTTTTTGGGTCTAGGTAATAGAAGCCTAATGATTTCCCCTGAATTTTAGATTCGGCCTTTGGCAAAGTCAAGTACATGACTAGACTAGAGACAAGTGGATTGCCCTGACTCAGAGCTTAGTTGGCGCCTTTTTAGAGTACCAACTAAAAATGTAAAAAAGCTATTGTAATGATGAAGGACATATGTCACTTCCTTGTGAAGCCAACACATAAAGCAAAAACCAATTGTAATGATAAAGACATGTGGCACTTTCTTCTGGTGTCACCCCTAAAGTTGAGTTATCATTACTTACTTTATTAAAGCTACTTTACCAGTGTTTACTCAGAATCCTACTTGGGTTTTACTTGGGACTGCACCAAATGGTGCCTTGAACCCTTGTGTTCCAAAAGATGGTGCTAGATGTCCTTATAGGGCCTAGATGGCACCATGTGTCTTATGGACACCGATAAATTTCCTTTGATTATTTACACTCATGATTAGTAACCCTGACTTCTTAGCTTTACTAAATGACACCATGTGTGTTTCATAACCCTAAAAATAGCTCCTTATCTATATACATAAGCACTGATATTTATTTCATTTAACTTGTTACATAAACAACCTCCAACGGTTACAAAGTTTGACATATTACAGTCCTCCTCCTCTTCATCCTTTTCATTCTTATATCGGAGGAAGGAGATGAAGGGTTTGACTGCAAGTCATATTTAACCGTATTGTGTGAAGTATAAGGTTAAACTTCCTATTCAGAATGTTGGCGTATGCCGTGAGATTCTTTGTGTGGAAGTTATGGCCTAGAAATAGCTGTATAAGAGCCTACATTCTAGAAGGGGGCGGAGGAGGAGGAGGAGGAGGAGGAGGAGGAGGTAGTGGTGGTAGAGAGGTTGGCTGCGGCGGTAAAGGACCTCCCTGTGAACATGATAGAGAAAAGGTGAAGGCCAATAAAGAAAAGTAGTAAGAATCACAAGGCATAGGTGAGTTCAAATAGATTTCTAATGGATGTTAAGAAGGGTTATGACTTATAAAAGTCTGATAATGTTAGGAAGGGTTATGACTAATGAACTGGTACTTGGGAAGCCAGATGGTTTGAAAGTTTTACATGACGGTTGTTTCTAATGACCATCATGTTTTGTCTTCACTAAAATAAGAGGTTGGAAGTTGAATCATTTGTAAGTGTTATGTAGTTGTTGTTTCAAAAGAACCGTCACTTATGTCATTAAATAAATAATGGTTATTAACTACAACCATTATTTTTTGTCTTTTCGTGAATTCTACCTTGTAATACATGATGGTGTACATAATTAACCATTACGTTTAAGCATTATATACCTTACATGACCTCCACCTCGACATACATGACATTTATTAGAGTATCTGTCATGTCTTAAGCATTATACATGCTCAAATCTATAGTATTATTTACAAATCCAAACACCTTTGCTTTCATTTTCATTTACCTTATATCAATAAGGGTTGAACTCACAAATATTTGTTGAATAGTGTATAATCACTACAAAAAAGGGTATTTCATAGTGGTGAATTTGTAGTAGTTACAATTAACTACTACAACTATCATTATTTGTAGCGGTTCTAACCTAAAATGTTACAAATTTGTAGCAGTAAGCTTCTCACCAAGTGGTGCGTAGGTAATCCAATGTTATTTGTAGAGGTTAACAAAAACAAACTGCTACAAATTCAGCGCTAATTTCCAACCATAATTTGTATTGGCTATATCATGAACAACGCTACAATTGTGGCACCATGTTGGTGTAAAGCAGGTGGGAAAATCATGGCGGTCATATTTTAGCTATTTCTTAGAGATGAACTGCTACAAAATGCAACTAGTCACTTTCTTATATTGGTTATAGATAACCCTACAAAATGTTAACGACATTTTTGTAGCTGTTTGTGTTTATAAACCGCTACAAAACTCCAAGAGTCCTTATATTTGTAGCAGTTACTGATAACCGTTACAAGTTGTTCGGTTTCCCAAGGTATGTTGTAGCAAACATTGTAGCGGTTTTATGATTAACCGCTACAAATGTCAGTACTATAAATACTAGCCGACCTTTCTATTGTCTCATTTGGCCATTTTGTTTCCTGGGGGTTTCCGTGAGAGTTTTCCTTTAGATATAAGCGTTCTGACGTCTCTCTAAGAGTTTTGCTTCAAAATTTCACATTTTTCTCACTTGAGGTACGAAATTTATATATATTTTTTTGCTTTTTATTACTATTATATTTTTATATATTAATATGACTAATTTTTTTTAAAGTTTTGCATTTGATATAGCTTCTAGGAGGGATAAGGGGAAGGAGCCTGAGATTCCTAGATTGATTCTACGAGGTGGCAGCAACAAGGGAGGGGCCAGCGTGGTGGGAGGGTGACCACAGCGCAGCAGATGGCCCCACAGCAGCCACAGGAGTCATCCCACCATAGCACAGCAGATGGCCCCACAGGAGGTGACTATACCATAGATGCCGAGGCTATTCTAGGAGAGGGAGTTGAGCTCAATGTTAGTGACTATGAGTACTTCGAGATCCCAATTCTGCTTAGAAACATGGTGCGGTTCCTAGATGAAGAGAACGCACGGGACCAGAACAACTCAAGACGGTTGTCTTCCCGATCGACTGGGTTTGAGGTGCAGGTTGAAGGTAAATATATATTTTTATTTAATAAATTAAATATTTAAATGTGATTTTAAATTTATCTAACTTATGTGGTAAATTGTGCATATGAGCAGAGGAATGTGTCCACGAGGAGGTCAGACATGACCGGTCTGAACAGCTTGGACCGAATACTTTGAGTTGTTGTTCCATGGATTGAGGCCACAGACCAGCCCATCGACAATGGAGGTCACCTGTTCAACTGCTTCCTGAATGAGCTGGGCTCGAATTGGATGCAGTTCCCCTTCACTTCAGGACGTAGAGGAATATTCCTAAGGGGCCGAAGTACCTGGCATGGGAGGAGGCAGTTCGGGTAATTAATAGTATTTAATTATATTATGTATTTTGTAATTAATAGTATTTAATAATATTTATTAATTGTATAATTTGGAATTAGTCGTATTTAATTATTTTTTATTCAATTGTGTTATAGCTTAGGTTTGCCGTCCGGGACAACTGGAAGAGGTACAATCTGATGAAGATGGGCAACGGATGGAAGAATAGGAGGAATCGTCTCTTCCACAGTATGGATAAGGATGGGATGATTCCTCTATAGCAGTTGATCGAGAATGTCCATCTCAGGAGGAGCGTAGTGGGGCAGGTAATTTATTTATAATTATAATTTAAATATCATAAACTATATGTTTTTAATAATTAAAATTGTTTTATATATTTTTAATACTTTTAATATTATTTTTTTGCAGGCACTTTCTCAAAAAATATAAGGTCCCGAGGGCAGCAAATGATCCATCACACGGCAGGATCAAAGACCTTTGCTGTCACTTACAGCAATCTGTAACTTTTCACAATGTCAATTACTTGTAGCTGGTTATTGCATATTATAAATTTAGTATTTTGTTGTTTATAATACTAATTTAATTTTGTTATTGTTTTAGGAGAGGAAGGCACAACAGGAAAACCGTTAGATAGACTACGGGGAGTTATTCGCTATAACCTACAGACACCGTGATGGGACTTTGACCTCTTAGCAGGCAGAGGAGGCCATTGTTGTTAGATCTTATATGTTTTGATGATAACAAAGAATAGATGTGAAAAAGATTTGATGAACAAATAAGTTTGAACAAAGTAATGACATAGCAAATCATCACTTGAAGTAAGCACTGGAGTAATGAAGAAAGGCCAATAGAAAAAGTTGAGAAACTTCATTACTGGCAAAATATCTAAAGGTTTACTTGAGTAAGAACTCGAGTAATGAGACAGAAACTTGAAGTAATCAGAGTCGATCCTCAAGTAACCTGCCAACGTTACTCGAGTAAGTACTCAAGTAACCAGGTAAATCACTTGCAGTTGCTCTCGGCCTACCAACGTTACTCGAGTAAGTACTCGAGTAATCAGGGAAATCACTTCCAGTTGCTCTCGACCTGCCAACGTTACTCAAGTCAGTACTTGAGTCCCCTGCTTTAAGAAATATGTTGCTCTCGGCATTTCAATCTTGCCAATGTTACTCGAGGAGCTACTCGAGTAAATCATTGTGGTAAACAAAACTTAAAGGTATTACTCAATTAATATAAAACGTTTTTCTCACACTTCACTCAAGGCACCACTCAAGTATACAGGTATTAAGTTATTAAATTGTCAAAGACTTGAACGAGATTACTCGAGTCATTAATCGAGTAATCTACAGAATTATATGCACAGCACTTGAAGTATCTACCCGAGTAAGCTATGTAGAAACTAGATGTTTACTCGAGGCGGTGCTCAAGTAAATAGGTAAGCAAACTTGAAGTGCTCTCGGCCTTGTAATCCTGCCAACATTACTGGAGTGAAGCATCAAGTAATCTGAAGGTTATTTGAGAGACTACTCGAGTAGCCACTTGAGTAACCTGTGAAGAAAATTGTAGTGTACTCGAGTAAGTACTCAAGTAAACAGGTATTTCCAAGGTTTGTAAATTTGTTTACTCCATGCACTACCCGAGTATTATGATGTTCATTTATTGACTTGCTTTCTATCAATGATTTCACGAAGACACTCGAGTAATTACTCGAGTAAACTTAATGAATACTCGAGGAAATACTCGAGTATCCAAGTCCAGAAATTTAGAAATCATTTCAATGTTCATTGATTTGTTTCCTATGTGATTAACCCTTCATTGTATTAGTATTCTTAGTATATCCGCAGATAAACAATGAAGAGATCTTACTAAATAAGGAAAGTCAAATGCAACATTCAAACGCTACCTACCGCCACCTACCGCAAATGGATATTTTTCAAATACTGGAAAAGTTAACAGTGCCTGTGCACACTCTAACGGGCAAGAAGAAAATGTTCCAATGATCATTACCAACACACATATATATATGGGAACATCCAAATAGAGAAACAACAAGAACACACACACGAACGCATTATCAAGTTCACATTTAATACTCCTTTTTTATACACTTGTAATTCTGTACTTCAGTGATTCTTATTCATTCTGTAAGAGAGATACTTCATTCAAAATCAATATTTGTTATTGAGGTAACTTAAGGTTGTGGAACCTTGAGTTGGGATTGGATTACAACTTGTAAGGGGGAGCGAGTGTCCAGGCGAAGGAACTTGCTTGTACCGAGGTGCCAAGAACCCACTGAATCTTGGAAGTTATAGTGAAACTCTCAGAGTTATTCTGTGGACTGAACGTAGGTCAAAGTGGTTGTGGCTGAACCAGTATAACTCCCGGTGTACAGTTCGGTGATATTTCTCCTTACTCTTTACTGCATTATATTTACCGTCAAGTTTTTATATTTGCAATGAAATTTTTAATTTCACCCAATTCACCCCCCTCTTGGGTGAAACTCTTGCTCTAACAATTGTAGGTTAATTTATCTTGTTGTTATATTGTTTATAAACAAAATTTATTTTGAATAATAATAATAATTAATTGTTTCATAAAATGGCAGAGCAGATGCAGCAGTCGTAGGCTGAGGTGAGAGAGACCCAAACTAGGGAGTCATAGGGGTCTATAGACCCTATTGCGCCATTGAAAGTGGGTCTAGGTCTAGTTGAGCACCCTGGAATATGAGGGAGATGTGGATAGGTGCCAGACCTAGTATAGTCTACGGAAGAAGCGACGCCTCTGAGGTCGGCAGCTCTCGAGCACGGACGTAGCTCCATTCATATTTAGCCAGAACACAGGTTGTAGTGGCCCATTAGATGCAGCAGCAAGCTGATTACTACTATGCTCAGCATACGTAGTGGTGTGATATCATAAACTACATGCTAGAGCTATTTTAAAGTCTCCTATTCCTTGATGAGGAGCTTCCACAGGTTCCCTCAGTCCCTCGGTTCATCATCCAGCTGGCTCCTCCTGCTGATAATGATAGTACTATTAACTTCGATTAGCGCCCTGATATAGCAGCACCTGAGGGAGGACCTAATGATCAGCGTGGTGATCCTTACCCTCCTCAGGGAGGACCTAATCATCATCCTCCAGGTAGTTAGTTTAGGACAATTGTATTTTTTTTCAAACATTTGTAAATAAGCTTGGATATTTATATTTTCAGAGCCTTGTTAAATTTTTCTTTCGTTTATGACAGTTATATTTATAATTTTATAACTAAACACAAAAATTAAAAAATAAATAAATAAAATATTTGTTGTAGCAGTTTTACTGTAAAATCTGTTACAAAAAATTTTAAAAAAATTTTGTAGTGGTTTCGCCATAACTGCTACTAATTTATAGACATGAAATTTGAATTTTATTCCCGCCAACGGTTTTGAACTTTTGTAGCGGTTATATATGCAAACTTGTACAAAGAGAAAACAAATATTACAGCAGTCTTACTGTAATACCCATTACAATAAGGAACAACAGATGTATGTTTGTAGCGGTCTTTATTTAATAACCGTTACAAAGTATAAAAATTTGAATTTTGAATTTCAGATCGCGCTAGAAATTGGTAGCGATTTTACAAACGAAACCACTACAAAAAGTATCAGTACATGTACTTTTATTGTGGTCTCTGTTTAATAACCACTACAAAGTGAAAACAATTTTTTTATTAATTTCCAATGAGCATGAAACTTTACAGCAGTTAGTTTTATAACTACTACAAAATGTTAAATGTTGCAACCCTTCTTTATAAGCTTCCAGGCACTCGTAATTCTCTATTCGCTCATTTTCTTCACTAAACTTTCTTTCTAGCTATGGATAAGTCATGGATTAGGTTGTCATACAATTCTCCAGAATATTTATACTGATTAAATAATTTCTTCAATTTTGCCTTCTCTCATGCTAGTTGTAATGGCAAGTTTGTCTATATGTGTCAGAGATGCAAGTTCAAGAAGTGGCATCTACGACAAGTTGTTAAAGAACATTTGCTTGTGAAACCTTTCCCAGAAGACTATATGTTCTGGGGTATTCATGGTGAGAAGGCGGGTATGAGATATGATTATGCTCTTCCTTGAAGTTCACAAGTAGGAGTTCAACTAAATGAAGATTATCCAATTAATGATGTTGTGCGTGATGCATTTGGTTTTCAAGACAACAACTCCTACGAAGAAGTGCAGGGTTCAGAGCCGGTGTTCATGAGGAATGAAGCAACTTAGGATTTTTTTAGATTGATGGATGAAGCAGATCATCCTTTATATCAAGGTTGTCGAAAATACTCTAAATTATATTTCTTGATGAAGTTGTATCATATCAAGTGCTTGTGTGGAATCATAGATAAGGGAATGTCAATGTTGCGGGAATTATTACAAGATGCATTCCCCGACATTCTATGTGGGCAAGAAGATTATTAATAGGTTGACGTTGAACTATCAAAAAATTAATGCATGCCCCAACGATTGTATGTTGTTTTGGGGAGACGATGCCAACAGGGAGACTTGTAAGTGATGTCACACATCGAGGTATAAGAAAATTTGGAAGGGTAAAAGGTGGAAGAAGAAAATGGTAAAGATTCTTAGGTATTTCCCTTAGAAGCCATGCCTATAAGGATTTCTTATGTCGTCCAAAATGGTGGAGCATATGAGGTAGCATGACGTTGATAAGAATAAAGATGGTAAATTAAGATATCCCCGGGATGCAGACACCTGAAAAAGTTTGACAATGACTTTTTATCTTTCGCGGTTGACCCCAAAAATGTTTAGCTTGCTTTGGCGACCGATAGTTTCAATCTATTTAGGAATCTTAGCACAAGTTACAGTATTTGGCTGGTAGTTTAATTCCCTATAACTTATCCCCTGGATGTGTATGAAACAAAGCTCTTTCATTTTGTCTATGATCATTTAAGGGAAAAAGGCACTGGGTAATGACATCGATTTGTATCTCTAACCACTTATTGTAGAGTTGCTTGACTTGTGGAATGTCGACATCGAGACATACGATGCTTACGGCAAGGCATTGTTCAACTTGTGTGTAGCCTTGATGTGGACAGTTGTGACTTTCCTGGCCTTGGAACATTATCCGGTTGGAAAGTACATACTGGGTCGGCATGTCCAGCTTGCAATTTTGACTCTGACACAGTTCGCCTTCCCTACAGATGAAAGTGGTGCTTCATAGGGTATCAGAGGTTTCTCGAAGGAGGCATAAGTTTAGATTGCAATGGAATCTCTTCAATGGGAAACCAAAAAAAAATAGGACCACCTCATACTTTATCCGGTACAGATATCTTATGGCAACTTAAGGATGTTAAATTTGAGTTCAAAAAAAGTGACGATGCAACACAAGCACTGGCAGGACTTCAGTGGCTCAGCAATGGAAGAAGATAAGCATTTTCTTCACTCTTCCATATTAGAAATCTAATTTACTTCGCCACATTCTTGATGTCATCACATTGAAAAAAATATTTGTGATAATGTGCTATATACGCAGCTTACCAAACCTGGCAAGTCAAAAGATCATCTTCAAGTGAGGAAAGATTTACACTCCATGGGAGTTCGTAAAGGCTTGTAGCTAGATGAGCATGACAAATTTCAACCAGCAAAGTTCACCCTCACAAAACCGAACAAGACAGTCTTCCTCGTGGCGTTGAAGAAAATAAAAGTTCCTGATGGGTATTCAAGCAACATTTCTCAATGTATTAATATGAAGGTTCGAAAGGTTGCTGGCCTGAAGAGTCATGACTCATATGTTCTTATGCAACAGTTACTTCCACTGGCTTTAAAGGATGCACTTCCTTCTGATGTTTCCATCATTTTGGTGAAACTTTGTTCTTTATTTTGAAAATTGTGCTCCAAGGTTTTGATCATTGAGGTGCTCGATTAGCTGTGGTCCAAAATCATTTTATACTTTGTCATTTAGAGATGATCTTTCCTTCATCCTTTTTCACTGTGATAGTTCACCTTATAGTCCACCTTGTTCATAAAACAAAGCTCGCTGGCCCTGTTCAATATCGATGGATGTATCTTATTGATAGGTACTCATTTTACATATGTGTGTCATTGTTAGTTCCTATATTTGCTAGTCACCCTTTTTAGCATTTAGTATCATTTTTCTCTTCTTTACTTCATAAGTTTCTTGGGAAATTGAAATCTTACGTAAGGAATAAGGCGTGGCCAGAAGGTTCTATAGCTGAAGGTTATATAAGAGATAAGGTGTTGTATTTTTTGTTTAAGGTACTTTGATGACATTGAGACGGCTTTCAACTGACCCCTCGTGTAAATGATTGTCCTGAACCTATGCCAACATCAAGAGAATTTATCCCTCATGTTAGTAAACCAGTTGGAGGAACTGTGAACTTCAAACTAACGACAGTTGAGAAGTTGTAAGCAAATAGACATTTCTTGATTAATTGCACTCAAGTTGAACCCATCCTTCTGTAAGAATTGAATACTAATATGTTATTCTATATCTTTCATAACATTTTTTAATTACATTTCATGATCACCTTCCTATGATTAATTGCAGGGAATTTAGATGCCATATGAAGCGTTAACTCAGGATCTATACACAAACATCCTCCGATGTTGACAAAAAGGTCCACAGAGAATTTCCAAGCTGGTTTATGTGTAGAATACTAAATGACCACAACCTATAATCACCAAATTTTAGTGCTCTTGTAATCGGCCCTCTTAACAATGCAAAAAGGTTTACAACATACAATGTCAATGGTTTCAAGTTTTGCATGGTTTCACAAGATCAAGGATTGCAAACTCAAAATTTGGATGTTTATGGCACTTTTGGGATGAGGAGTTATACTAGTAGCAGTGATGCCAACATGCAGTTCGAAGGCATCCTTACTATGGAAAACTTCTTGATGTTGTTGAACTTAATTACCAAGGCCATTTCACCATGACGCTATTCAAGTGTTTGTGGGAAAATACCACTACTTCCCAAGGACTCATAACTGATGTCTTAGGCATCACATCAGTAAATTTCTCACGGCCAATCTACACTGATCATTTTAAAGATGATGAGTCGTATATTCTTGTCTCAAAGGCATACCAAGTTTATTTTGTTGAGGATGATAGGCACAGGGATTGGCACATGGTAGTTCATTTAAAGCCTCGAGACCTTTACGATATAGGTGATGCCGATAACATTGCCTTAAAAAGTAAGCCATTTCAGCTTGCTAATTTTGAAAACTTCTTCCCTGAAGGCGATGACAATTTACTTCTATTTCGGTGTGTTTTTTGAGTTCACATCATTTAAATTTATTTTTTTTACCAAATAATACCACACTAACAATTTTTTCACACAATTTTTGTATGGATGATGAGGATGAATGATTAAACAAATTATGCTTTTGTTTTTGTAACCCTTCGATGTATATTTTTTTTTAAAAAAAAATCAGTGTATTATTTATGGCGGTTTGAGAACCGCTACAAAATCAAAACAAACCGCTACAAATATTTAAATCGTTACAAATAACGTACAATAATCGCTACAAATATAAATCATTACAACAACAGTCACATTAATTGCTTCAAGGGCTACGCAGATCCCTATAAATACTCCCACCACACCTCATTTCAAACACTCCCCTATTTCTTTTTGACTAAAACCTAGAATTCATTAATCTATCAAAAGATTACAGAATAGACACCTCACAAGAGGCAAAGCAACCAAAGTTCCTCAACCAATTCCTGCAGACAAAACAAGTGGTGGTTGATCAAAAAAGACAAAATACTCAGTGCTACTATGAGCAAGTTTTGCTAAATAATCCACCTGGGAGTTTCTATTTCTAGAGATATGATTTATAAGAACACACTAATCTCTAGATAGCCACTCTCTAGCCTCAGTAATGACCTCCTTAAAAGGGTTACTTTCATCACATCCCCTAGTAAGGAACTGAACCGCTTCCATACAATCCGTAGAAAGAATAACCTTCTTTAAGTTCCTTTGCCAGCAAATCTGTAATCCCTGGATGATTGCGATAATCTCTGCTATTACCGGTGGCACCTGTGTAAGTTTGCTCATGTACCCACATATCCATCCACCATCTTCTGTCCGCATCACTCCGGCACTCGCACTTTGACCCGATTGAAGAACTGATCCATCTGTTTCGAGTGTACTGAATCCCGGTCTTCGTATAACTTGGCCTTCATTCCCCTCACCTACTTGTGAGTAGAAATTACAATGATTGCTCAAGTCCAAATCCCAACATGCCTGAAAGAAGCTTGACTGGGCATTCTGGCCGCTTGCTCCCGTTTCTTCGCCAAACAACTTCTTGCATCTGTCCACCCAGATATCCCAACAGACATAACCAAACAGAGTTGCCCATCTGACTTTGCTGGTGAAGTCCCGACCAGCTTCATTGTTTAGGTTCCACTCGATCCACTATTCCCTGCAAATTAACAAAGTTATTCCACATGACAGGTTTGATTATGGATATCCACCTTTCACGCGCGTTTGCGCAATCTCGCAGAAGATGCATCACATCTTCCTCCTGTTCACACTGATAAGGACAACTTGCTAGCTCAGCTAATCTTCTCCTGGCTCTTAGCTGCGCTGTATGAACCCTTCCATGTGCCACAAGCCACATAAAGGATTTAATTTTCTCAGGAATTTCCCATTTCCATAGCTTCCTCCAGAAAGTTGAATTTGACCCCGTAGAACTTGCACTCAAAAAATGATAAGCAGAACTAACAGAAAAACAATCGTTAGATGAGGGCTTCCAATAAAACTTATCTTCTCCTCTCTCCTCACAAGGGGGATGAGCACTTGTAATGCTGTTAACAATGTGAGACTGGAACCAAGTGCCAAGCTTTATTCTATCCCAATCACCCCAAGGGTTGACGTAATCACTAACTTTTTCATTTCTGTCCACAAAGGCCTCCTATCCCGGAACTAGTTCAATTAAGGGCTGGTTTACTTCAGACTAGTTATCATGCCAAAAGGACGTTGCAGCCCCATTACCAACTCGAACACCCACCCCCTTCTGAAATTTATCCCATACAGAACAAATCCCTCTCCAGGTTGACGATACATTTCTTCGAGGCACCGGTCCGCTAACCTGATCCCAAGGGTACTTCCCTCTCAGAACTCGAACCCACAGCTTATCCACATTGTTCATCACATGCCAACATAGCTTCATTATAAACGCTTCATTTTGCTTTGCCATATCCTGAATCCCAAGACCACCCGATCTCCTATCCTTTGTAATTTGGTCCCAGGAAATAAGATGAAGCTTCCTTTGATCCTCCTGCTCGTCCCATAAGAATTTTCTGCTTTCTCGCTCAATTTCTTTCAAAATTCCTTTCGGAATAAGAATTGTCTGCATTTGATAAGAAGGTAAGGCTGAAAGGACAGCTTTAATAAGTGTGGTTCTGCCTGCGAAGCTCAAACAACCCTTTTTTTACCCTGAAATCTTTTTAAACATTCTCTCAAGAAGGGGCATGAAAGTAACCTTTGAAACTCTCTTATGAATGAGATGAATACCAAGGTATTTCCCCAAATCTCCAGTTAGCCTAACCCCCATCTTTCGACTCAACTCGATCGCCCTCGAGAAATGAACCTTTCTAGAAAAACATACTCTAGTTTTGTCTTTGTTCATCTTCTGGCCCGATATGCTACAAAACCTCTGAAGACAATTAATCATAACCTCCACTTGATTTATAGAAGCCTCCCCAAATAGGATGAGGTCATCAGCAAAGAAAAGATGAGAGATTTTAGGCCCATTCCTACTGAGCTTAATTGGCTCCCACTCTCTTTCTGCGATAGCATCTTGTATTAAATGATTTAGGCGCTCCATGCAAAGGGTGAATATGTAAGGAGAAAGGGGATCCCCTTGTCTAATTCCACGAGACGATCTAAAACTCCCTGTGGCTTCCCCATTCCATAGCACTTGAAAGGAAGGACTAGAAATACATGCCATAATAATCTCACATATTTTCCCTTCAATCCCCACAGCTTTCAGAGTATCAAAAATGAACGGCCATTCAAGATGGTCGTACGCCTTCTCAAGGTCCACCTTAACTGCCATCCAACCCTTTCTTCCAGCTTTTGTCTTCATAGAATGGATAACTTCCTGAGCGATAACAACATTGTCACTGCTTTGACGACCCACGATGAAACTACATTGGTGCTCTCCAACCACTTTGTCCATAACACCCCGCAAGCGACTACTCAGGATTTTCGTTATGATCTTGTAGCTCACATTACAAAGCGAGATAGGCCTGAAATCCCTAATTGTTTCTGGGTTATCTGACTTAGGAATTAGGACTATATTGGTACTGTTTATCTCTCTAACACCCTGGGGAACTTGGAAAACATCAACTACCAGTTTAGTAACATGCTCCTCTATAATGGACCAGTATTCTTGGTAGAATATTGCTTGTATGCC
This sequence comes from Inga leiocalycina, assembly GCA_963242795.1. NCBI lineage: Eukaryota > Viridiplantae > Streptophyta > Magnoliopsida > Fabales > Fabaceae > Inga > Inga leiocalycina. The sequence continues at coordinate 30,893,113 of OY725327.1, forward strand.
ATCCGGTCCCGGGGCCTTAAAACCTCTAAGATCAAAAAGTGCCTTTTTGATTTCTTCCTTAGCGAGATCTGCATTTATCTTTTCACGCTCAATTCAAGAAAGAACAGGAAAATTATTTTGGGTAATAATGGGGCATAATCTTGTCACCTCGCTCTGAAAAAGTTGTCTGTAATAATTGAAAGCTAAATTCTTTAACAAAGTCTGATCGAAGATCCACACACCATCATCCTTTTTAAGCCCATCAATTCTATTTCTTCTTCTCCTTATCATCACAGTAGTATGAAAGAATTTACTATTTCTGTCCCCCCATTTCAACCAACTGCATCTGGATTTTTGGTACCACATGAGCTCTTCTTGAGCAAGGACTTTATTATATTCTTTCCATAACTCCTTCTCGGTTTGGACTAAATGTTGACTATCACGTCTCGCCCTTGATCGTTCAATGCCCTCGATTCTCTGAATGATTTTTCTTTTCTTACCATATACACTTCCCACCTTTCTAGTATTCCATGCTCGAGCTTCATTTGAAAAATTTTCCACATTATCCTTCTAGGAACCTATACTCCAAGCTTCTTTCACCATATCTCCAAAACCCTCTTCCAGAAACCAAGCTGCCTGACATCTAAAGGAGCTCCTCTTTTTATGAGAATATTGGGGGGGAGAGGGTTTAACAATGATTGGCCGATGGTCAGACCCAAACCTACTCAAATGGTAAGTCTTGGTTAGAGGATAAAGATTATGCTATTCACTATTCATGAAAGCCCAGTCGATTTTTTCTTTAAGTAATCCTCTTTCCCATGTGAAACGGTCACCAACAATTTCAGTTTCAAGAAGTTGAGCCTGATTAATACAATCTTGAAATTGTCTCATTGAAGTAAAGTTAGGATTAGAGCCACCACTTTTATCAGTACTATAAAGGTAAGCATTAAAATCACCCACCACAAGCCAAGGAATATCCAATCTAGAGCTAAGATCATTAATTTCATCCCAAAGTGTTTGGCGAAGAATACAAGTCGGTTCAGCATAAATACAGGATAGAGCAAAGTCTCTATTCTCATTAGCCACCACAACCTTAACATGGATAGCCTGAGTAGAAGAAGAGATATATTCTAATTTGAGGACCTCTGAATTCCATAAGACCTATATTCCCCCGCATACCCAGTCGCCTCAAGACGAAGCCAAGTATTAAAACCCAGCCTTCTAATAATTTTATCCGCCCTGTTACCACTGACCCTGGTCTCAATAATAATCATAATCTTAACATCATAACCCTGAATCATATCATGGACTCTTCCGGGGAATAATTTACAACCAGCTACCCTACAGTTCCAAGCAAGAATATTTAAACTAATCATAATTAATCATTAAGGGAAACGGTAGCGTACCTGGATTCCACGCATTAGCTGGCAGCATTAGGAACCTGGTGCCCTTCTTCAGTCTCCATGCTTAGCTCACCCTCAATAGCCTCTTGGTTTGAAACCTCCTCTGCCATATTCATTAGCGCAAGCTCATCTTCGGTGTAATTCCTTTCTAAGGTCGCTCCACCCCGGGGCTAAGTATTTATGTTCTGCTCCATTAGAATCGGTTCTTGTTGTCTGCCTTGCGCTTCGCATTGACTACTTTCCTTTCTAGATTGGAACACTTCTTCAATTGGTTGCAACATTTGCGGCACTTGGTGTGTACCAGCATGTTCTTTAATCACTAGACCATTGCTTTGTATCTGTTGCATTTCCTCCATGGCCTTCACTAGCCCCATCGACCCATTATAAATTTCTGACCCAAAGACCAGCTTATGGGCCCTTCCACCGCCGGCTTGCTTCCCTTTAAATTGAGTTCCGATATTCTTTGCCCCATTTCTCTTGTTTTTGGTAATGTTCAAAATTGGGCTTAATTTGGAATTTTTTGTTGGCCCATGTTTCTTGGCCTCCTTTGTTTTTCATTTTTGAGCCTCATTTGCTTCCTTCTTTATTCCTTCCATCTGTTGCTTTCCTTCGCCTCTCTCCTCTGTCATTATCTGCGTTCCGCTCGGTTCCCCCACCTCAAATTTTGAGCTGAGGTGATCTCCTCTTTTCTTATTCTCCTTCACTCCCTCAGATCCAGTTTGATTGACAGCTCCTTTTTCTCTCCACTGCAGCGCCTCCTTCTTCTTGGTGATCTTCGGGATTTCTGGAGCTGTGTTCCCCGATTCCAGCTGTTGAAGAACATGAAAGCGCGAGCCCTTACCTTTCTCCATCTCCTTACCATTTACTCGGACCGTTGCTGACGTTTTGCTGATAGGCTTCCTGCCGAGTTCGGCGTTCTGACTCCGTGATCTGACTCTTGATTTAACTTGCATCCAAGCTTTGTACTCCTCTCCCACCGAAACTCCAGGTACCGAAACTAGTGGCCTTTTCTTATCTTTATGGTTGACTTCTACGGTCATCGGAGTAGCTTCTGGTGAGCCCTGTTCTACCGCCACAATTTCGTTCTGTAACTTCTGAGCACAAGATTCCACCGTATGCCCATAAATTCCACACTTAAAACATATTTCATTCAGGCCTTCATATTCGATCGTATACACATGATTCCGAAGAATAAATCTGGACTGAGGCTTCTTATTCAAGTCAATCTCCACACTGACTCTTGCATATTTACCCCTTTCAACAGTCTGTTGTTGGTTTTCATAGTTTGCCAGTGTGTTCATATCAACCTTCAGCGTTTTTCCTATTAGATTACCGATTAGAAGCATGCAATCCTCAGAGTAGATATGCATTGGTAACGTAGGTACTCTTATCCAGACTCCCCTATTTCTTTCAACCCTTCTTCTCTTTCGTTTTCTCTAATTTACAAATATTTTTCTAAGAGCTGAGAATCTGAACAAGGTGATCAAATATGGTAAAAACATTTTCTATTCTTCTACTTCAATGTTTTTTCCCCTCGCATAATATTTAATCTCATTATTTTTTTCAGATATTGAATGACCTTTTCTTATATTTCCTATTTTTCTTACGTAATGATAACCACATTGTAGCAGACAATACAATAATTTCTTTTTATCTACATATTCTTAATAATATTACCAATATATAATTTATACTTTAACAATTTAATTAAATCATTCTTTATACATAATAACAATTATTATCAGTTAAACTTTTGAAATAATAAATTATTCAATCGCATATTATAAAACTGGAGAAAGATAATTGTATAATTTTCTTAAAAATATCTCAAAATATTTGTAGCGGTTCATAGCAATAAAAATGCTACAATTAAAAAAATTAAATTTCTGGAGCCAAATTTTAAATTTCATATGATATTAGTAGCAGTTATTTAACCGCTACTAATTATTGGCACCTTTTTAAAATATCATTTTTTAAATTTAGTAGCGGTTAAGTAACTGCTATAAATACAAAGAAAATTTTCATTTTTTTTGTTTCCGGCACAGGCGCCAACATTTGTAGCGGTTAAAAAACGGCTATAAATGTGGGTATAAGATAACTTATGGTTAGTGAATATTGTAGTGGTTTAGGGAAACCACTACAAATATAGTAGCGGGTGTTTTACTTGAGTAGTAGTTATAGGTAACCGCTAAAAAAACGTTTACAACAGTAGATTTGATAGCGGTTTTAGTAACCGCCACTAATGTTGGTTGTAGTGGTTAAAATAGCTACAAATGCACCATTTTAACCATTATGAAATGACAGTTTTTTTTGTAGTGAATCCAATTACGACCAATACAAGCATGACTATTTATGTAGTTTGTGAAGAATATGTTGTACAATAATATTCATGATATTATTATATGAGTAGAATTTTTATATTTTGAGTTGATAAATTTGGGGAGAGAAATGTAACAATATTATAGTTATAGGGTTCACCATTTAAATAGGATTACATATGTGATGCAATTTATGTTTATGAAATTAACATATTATTTATCTAAAAGTTGAAAAATTATCCTAACACTAATGAGATTGATAATGATTTGAAGGTTAATATCATTGTTAATCTTTATAGTTAAATTGAAATTTGACTTTAGTCAACGTAGTTTCAAATTGCTGGTTTAAGTCAAATAATTTCAGAAAAATTTGGTTTGAGTTTAACAACATGTCTCTTTACACTACTACAAAATCACATGTATATGACGGTTCTTATTGATCATAAATCAAGGTTCTGAACCATCATATATGTGGGCGCTATGTATGCTCGACACAAATACATAATGGGTCCAAACCTTGATTTATTTAGTGTCTATTATAACAGTTATAATATAACATTTAATATGTATTGAGGCTTGTTAAGGCCATGATATGCGCAATATTGTGATATTAAATAACGGGCACACATAAACAACCATAATAATATATGGTAATGCTTGCATAATACATAAGCATCCCACTTTAATAATCGTTATATAAACAGAAATAATGATTCTCTTAAAAACACCGTTATATATTTATAGCAATGCTAACATCTTTATTTAGGGGTTAAAGGGCTTAAATGCTCTGAAAGTTTTTGCATATGGGCACTTGGCACCTTAAGTGCACCTATAATTTTTTAATGAGGCAAATATGCCCTGGAAATTTCAAAAATGGGCAATTTTGTTCTTCCTGTTAAGACCCAATGGTCAACATCCATTGATCCAATATATGCTGAGTTGGCATGCCTATATGGCATCCACCTCACTTTTTTTTCCTCAACTTAGATTTCCATGTAAGATATAAATTTCAAAAAAAGTGCACTTATGGAATAACCTTTTTTAATTTATGATTTTGCCATTGTCCTCCATTCATCTCATTCGCACCATTTTTCCTTCCTTCATCATAAATTACTTGCCTCACTCATATGATTTAGTGCCCCACTATTGCAATTTCAAGCAAATATAATCTCTTTTCTCCTTTTGGTCATCGATTATGCAAGTATTGATGTGGTGTTAGGACCAAAGAAGTTGGGATCTTAATCAAAGAAGACAATAGGTGATTCCGATGATGGCGAGATGCGACAAGGAGTATATGATGATGGTTGAGAATGGCAAGACAATGGTGGAGAAATCTTGTCACTATGAGGCGATGGTTGAGAGATCTTTTCTCTGATAATCATTCTTCGTGGCTATTGAAGAGAGAAGGTAGAAGGTTTAAATGTCGACAAGGTTTAAAGGTACTAGAAATGCATCATTCTTACCCTTCCTCCCCTCTTGTCTTCTTCCACTCCTCTCGCTCGTCTTCTTCGCTAGTTTATGGGTTCTTTGAATTTTTTGTTTTGATTTCTAGATGTGTTGAGCCTTACTTCTGTTAAGCTATATATCATTGAGTGTTGTGGATAATTCGTCTGTGTATTAAGTAGGTTGTGTTTGGTGAATTTCTTTTTGATTTCTTTGAGCGAAAAATTTCAGGGTTGGGAGTGAAGATGAAACACCCCATTCCCTTTCACCTTCTATCAAAACAGTGATTTTCAATCCCAATTTCTACAAGGGTAGGCACTTTTCTCCCCCAATTTGTTGATTGGCAATTTTCTTGAGTGTTATCAATAATAATGAAGGGGGGTTTCTTTTTTTTTTAATAAAAAAAATTGTTGTAGATTGAGGGGGGAGACAATTTCCTAGGTTTGATGGTTGAGTTTAAGTGAGAGATTGAGTTAGAATTGAGTAATCAGAGTTTGAGTTTATGAACGGTAGGTTTTTTTGGTCAATGATGATAATGGAGTGACAAGAGTTCATGGTAGTGAAACTGGGAAAAGGATGAAGATGACAGTAGTGGTCGGTAAAGATGATGAACTTAGTGGCTTTGGGAGTGAAGAAGGGAGAGAGGAAAGGGAAGATGATGAGGTGCTATGATGTGGCCATTATACCCTATGTGATAGCGCCATGTCATCATATGTTAGTCAACAAATAGTTGACTGTCTGGGTCTTTAACAGAGGGGTGACATTGCTTCATTTTTTATACTTCCAATGCATATTTGTCCCCTTGAAAACTTCTAGATGCAAAGTGCCTATGTGTGAAAACTTCTGCAGCATTTAAGCCCTTTAACCCTTATTTTCACAAGGGTTAAGGTGTAAATTTACCAAAGAAGTTTTGTCCGAGGAGCGTCAGGCACAAATATCTTTTAGAAGGGGCAAAAATACCAATGAACATTTAAAAAGAAGTAAAAATACTAATGAACAATTAAAAAGGGACATCCACCACAAAAACCGTTAAATCCGTACTAACGCCGTTAGGGGTTTTCTTCTCTTATAATTTAACGCCGTTAATACGGATTAACGGTTTTTGTGGTAAATGCCCCTTTTTAATTGTTCATTGGTATTCTTGCCCCTTCTAAAAGATATTTGTACTAGACGCTCCTCGGACAAAGCTTTATTGGTAAATTTGCACCTTAACCCTTTAAACAATCATGATATATATATATATATATATATATATATATATATATATATATGACATAAATAACGGTTGTTAGGTAATAACCATGATGTATCAAAGCTAATTTTAAAAAGAAATGGGGGGGTTTACTTTCAATATCCCCCTACAAATATATTCGTATAGCACGAATTAAAATACTATTAAAACCAAAATTTAAAACAAGCAAATCAGTATATATAAATTTATAGTCATTAATACTAGGTTTCCCCCTTCCACTTATTTTACAGAGATGTTGTAACCCCTTTCACGATTAAGGCTGAGATTTAGTTCATAAACACATAATTGATGTAGAATTAGAGACCTTTGATGATTTTGGGACTTAAACAAAATCAAACTTCCCAAAATCATGGCTTACAAAAAGTTTTACAAAACCTGTTCATGACGGTCTCATATTCACATTATACTAAATGGCCTGTACAGGTTGATTTCATTCACAAATATCAGAGTATAAAGCAAATTCTCGACACACTCGGGTTCCATTCATTAATAAGGTTTTTACAAAGGCACAAATCCCATAATTCATTACCCTTAACTTAGGGATTACACAAAACTATACCACCAATCCCATTATATACAATTGTTTCCCAAAAACATCCAAATGATATATATGATAACCAATAACCCAAAATATACTTCTAAACCGGAGCTCTATCCGCTCTTCGTCACCCGCTTTCCCTTTGATCCTTCTGCCCTGTCTAAAACATGGTTTTTGGGAGAGTGAGATTCTAAAGAATCCCCGTAGTGTCAAATCAATCATAGTATGTACAACAATAAGGCATGAAATCAAATCATTATCCACACAAGCAACTACAACGGCAATGGTTAGTATGACACATGTCATCCCTTACGATTGCTCACGCTAAATTGCTCACGCTGCATTGCATCACAATAATCCACATAATATATTTCACCACAGCTGGGATTCATATAAAGCATTTCGTAACACAAGCCATACAGGCAAGATCAACACACAGCCCATGGCTGGATTCACAAACACCACCCCACAGGTTGGGTAGACAAAAATCCATGTCGATTACGACGACAGTTCAACGGCCGACCTAGAGATGACCAGTGTTAATCCCTATACAGCTCACGCTGAAGTACTCACACCGTAATGGACCATGGCACACAGTTCACAAAGTTTAATGGTAAGTTATGCATACCAAAAAATCATACACAATATGAGAGAAGAGTCACTACCTTGGTCCTTCCGAGCGTGTTCTAGGGCCGGTCTCTCCCAAGTCGAGCAAATGTCAAATCCTACAATCATAATTAAGGACGAAGAATTATACTCTATTCCAAGAATTAATTTACTTCATAACACTTAAATTTGGTTATCATAATTGACCCTTAAGAGGCCACAAATGCCTCTAATAAAAGCCCTAAAAGGTTAGGAAACAATAGGTTAGAGGTCTCCTTTCGAAAACTCAAAGTGCTGGAACATAGGGGTTGGCCACGACCAACCCTTTCTTGGGCTGCAGCCAAAATATGGTCAGAAGGTCACTGACCACGGCCAGCCACCTATGGGCCGCGGCCATAATCAGGCCAGAAAGGTTTGGGCTGCGGCCAAGAAATTCCTTGATTCTTGGCTAAACTTCCATAATTCATAACTAATTCTAAAAAAATCAAAATGAGGTGATTCAAAAGCCAAATGAAAGGTATTTAAGTCCTCTTTCTAGAAAAAATATGGATCATTACTTCAAATCATCACACAAATACAGAATGACCAAAAACTAAACACTACTCCAAAACAAAGTTCTGTTTCCATCCCAAACTTTAGACAATCATATCTCCTAGAATACTAAACGAAATGACACAAAATATATATCCATTTTGAAACTTGTGATGTGAAATTTAGAAGTGGAAATTTTCATAATTTTACAACACCATTTGGTCATTCAAAATGCTTGTGCAAACTGACTGCCCAGACAGAGTTCACTAAGACAGATTTTCCAATTTTCTACCAAAGTGTCCAATGGCTCCAAAATTAACAATCAAGCCTATTCCCACATAAATTTTCACAAAGAACACAATGGTAACCTTAAAATGACCAAAATCACAACCCAATTACATGCCCTATTTTTGCCCAATGCACAAAACCAACACAAATGTGCCAAACCTTACATTTAAGCTTCAATCAAATTCTATCTACCCAAGATACATCTCAAAGCATCATATCTATGACAACAACAATTCAAACACAACAAGACCCCAATTTTCGAAATTTCAAGCCAAATTTCCAGAATTTCCAAGCTAATCCATTTGGCACAAAACATAGATAGATAGATAGGTTTCACTCACCTTATCAACTTTCTCAAAGGGAGTTCTTGATTCACCACTTCCCAAAATTTTGTGTGGCCACAGACCAACACCAATGGGCACACTATAAACATCAAAATGAAGCTCTCACTCTAAGGAACAACATTCATGAAGTGAGTTTGAGCAATAGAGATCATTTGCCTTACCTTTTTGCAAGCTTTCCCCCCTTATTTATGAAACAATGGCGCCAAGAGAGAGGAGGAGAGATGAGAGTGAGAGATGGAGTGGAGAGATGAAGAAAATGATGATACTCTACTCCCCCCATGCCTCTCTTGTGTCAACAAAAATAGAAGGGAGAGGGAGAGAGAGAAAAACATTTTAAAATGGGCATTTGACTTTTCCTTATTTCCTTTCCACAAGCAAGCTTGACACATGTCATTTCTTTATTGGTTCTCACCAAATAAGTTACCAATTAATCATCTTAATCCCTCCATTAGCCATTTTGATTACATTTCTCATTTCTCCCATATTTAGTAATTAATTTCTCCATTAATTACTAATTTATGGCCCATAATTCCATTCTTCCAATTTTTCACTAATTATGACATATTAATTAATATTGCCATAAAACACATAAGAATTCAAATTAAATTCAAAATTATCCATAATAATCATGATTTTCCCTTAATCAAAAATTGGGATATTACAGATGTTGCCAACTTTTCAACCACTTCTTCCATTTGTGACTAGCTAAACTTCGTGCAGGAGGCATAAAAATACTATACGCAAAAGGAAATAATAGATAAAGTTAGATATTGTAATATATAGGAAACCGAATGTATAATGAATGAATTAAGCATATAATATACCTTATTAAGGTCAATATTTTCGAGGCTGTGTGTGATTATGTCTTTCATAAACTGCTTCACGTAGTACCCATAACTGTTGCTATTTTATTGTTGCATGGACACTGTAAAGAAATGAAAAGAAAAATTTGTTAGTCAGTTATATATAAACGATATGTATAGTTCAATTTAATATTATATTCATTAGTAAATAATATATATACTTTTGGACTCAACTATTGGAAGGCATACAACCATTGGTGAGATTGTAATTGATATAGTTGAGACTATTTTGCGTGTGGTACTTGTACACCACTTTGAGATGATACAATAAAAAATTATGTATATAGAAACATACAAGCTAAACTGAATTATAAGAGATGATAAATGGATAACATACTGGTTGAATGTCTCTTGCATGTATGGTCTCTTGCTTGGAACCCCGCCAAGAGAGTCTTAGTACCAAATCGTTTTGCACAATGGATTTAGCACTATGAGCATCTAATGTCCACTAAGTGCCATAATAGATCACACCATAAAGATAATTACAAAATAAATAAAAACTAATTTAAGAAAAGTTAATGATGTACCCACCCTTAAAGGTATGACACCAAGAAGTAAGTGTTCATTTTGTCTGACACTCTTATAATGAATTCATCTCCCAGAAATCTCGCTTGAGATTGCTTCACATCTCCCTTCATGCCCTTACCTTGGTTATTGACATTGCCAGGGCAGATAAACTTGATCTTGTTATGAAGGGCCGTAAGGGAGGATGTAAGTATGGTACAAGTGTCTGAAATGTCAAAACCAACATATCAAAATGTAATCAAAGTTCTAAGTAGGTAACTATTTAACAACAGTTGAAGAAATACCTGATAAAGAGGTTGATAGAGCTTGTACTTGTCATCTCCTTATATAGGGCCTCAAAAAGAAGCTCTTTGCTTACATATTCCTTGTGCTTCGGTATGTTGAAGACCTCTGTCTCAAATTGGATCATTGGAAACAGGTTCAAACTTGAAGTGAAAAACTTTTACTAAACTCCTTGAGGGACTTCCAAGTAGATTAACCAATGGGCTTATTATGTGAAAATGACTTTTGCTTGGATTAATCATTAGGTGTAGGATGCTTCCTTTTCTTGGACTAAGTGGGGTTTTGGACTGGATGGGGGGCTTAGACTAATGGGGGTGAGCTTGGACTTGGTGGGTAGCTTCTTTTGAGTATGGACTTCTTATGTAGCTTGCATACTTCAACTAGATGGCAAGACCACATAACAAAGTTGCCCATAGCTTGTTGGTGGCCACAGGGAGTTGATACTTGGTTTCGATGTTAGTATTGAGCTCTATTTTCACATGATTAAAGGCATATACTCGTTATGAATCATATTATCCTCTGGGCGATTGTACATGCATCTCATTGCAACTTTATGGTGTTTAGGGTTATCGGTAAAACATTCGACATCCACTAATCCTTAATGTAGATCATGAGAGGGAATGTGCTAATGGAAATTGTGCCCTAAGGGCCAATCATTGTACTTTGAACATTATTATTTTAATGAAATTTTTCCATTCTATTATCATATTATTTGCATGTTAACTGTGATAATTGTATCCATGGATAATTCATAAAGATTGTCCTAAAATGTCCCTGGACGGTCATCTATGCGGGAGCAGAGATGAAACAAGATCAGTATGACTTTGATAAGATATGGAGATACGAATCAAAGTCTTAGGCACTTGTAAGAGTACAAGGTGCTGGACCGACCCACTATGTGGAAGCTACATGGATAAAGTCATAAGCTTTTCTCATGTATAACCACGTCACAATGCCCTTAGACCTGAGGTCATCATGGATTCCTACATGAGAGTTGCTAAGCTTTGAACTAGTCAAAAGTCACTTTTGACCAGGTGATGATAAAGGCTACTTTCTCAGGCTTGGTGGTTTTTCATGCAGAGGAATATGAATGATCAAGATGGAATTTGTCCCTCACATTAGTAGAGAGATATTACTGGGCCCCTCGATGAGTGAGTCTAAGAAATGTATGGCCATACTATGATGAAAGGAGTTTCTATCTCTGTTATCAGGCTACTCAGGAATCTAGAAAGTAATGGTCAGGAACAAGAGGATGACATTATCTATGCCTTATCCTTAATCGATATATCGTGCGACAAAAGGGAGGTGATATGGTTGTATGATAGGTTGCATCGTGATAACGATCCTCATATGAATTGGGAAGTCGTAATGTCTTGCTAGAGGCCGCTTGCGACTTTTGGGTTAGTATAGTTATTGGCCCATTGCCAACTTCAAATGGGCCTACAGGGTCGCACACAAGAATGGCCCAACACGAGATAATGTTTAATTTAGGGTAGACGAATTTTATATTTATATATATATATATATGTAATATAAAATTCATTAATAATATTATATAAAAATATATATTTTCAAAATATACATCTTATATATATATATGTATATATATATATATTATATGATATTATTATATTTTGTTAGTTTTAAATATAATTTATTAAGATATATTAAATTTAATAACTAACATAATAGAGATATAATATCTCAGATTTATTTTATGAAGATAAATTAATTCTAATGGCTCTTTATTTGGATTAAATAAATAGGTTAAATTAAAACTGTTGGACAGATTTAATTTAAACTGAATTTATTTAATTAGCTCATCAAGATAATTAATTGTTAATTAATTTCAAAATTAATGATGATTAATTTTGAAATTTGAAAATAGCCCTTATAGGTTATAAACTTGATAGAGCAGATATATTCATACGCACATGAGAATTGAGAGCCGCAAGTGAAACTCTAGGAGACATTATAGGCGCTAGCACGTAGTGTCGGTTGGAGAGCATTCGTGTGGATACCGATAGAGGGAGCAGACCTGACGTGTTGGCTCCTAGAGATCATGAAAACTCTGAATCATCCAAAGGTATGAATCCTCCAACTTGGTTTAAACACCGTTGATAGATCCTCGATTAGGATCGGTGAAAATTTTTAAAATTCTTCCGCTGTGCCTACTGATTCTAACATGTGCAACTGCCTTTAGTGCGTGAGCTACCATGTACCCCTTGCTGCTTCATACTACACTCCTTCATCAGCTCTTATGGGAGAAACTGTATTTGTTTTTACATTTCATCATACTATTTCTCGAGCTTTTCAATTTTATGATCCTTCTTATTTCTTCAAAATTTTTGGTGACCATAATATTTTGTCTGAGTCAATCCAAAGCTGGCACCCCTAAGAAGACCGGTATGGTCAGGTGCTAATGTCTTGACCAATATGTCCTTATTCGTAGAAAGGCAGCCCTATGTAATAACTTCCTAGGACATGGCTTGCTATACATTAACGATAATGTTAATATTGATAGTTAATTGAATACATTAATTCCATAAATTGGGGACTAAAATTAATACTTACCATTTTATTGATGACCTCCTTTACTTGAGGATCGTTATAAGAACCATCTTTATTTTGCCTCGTTATTGACTAAAGTTCATAACAGGTAGGTCTAATACTATCCCTACTCATAACAAACAGCTCTTGAGCAATGTGAGCATACATTTTTTGCCCTGCCTTGTAGGAGTACCTATTATTCTTCTCCCTCTCCTTATTTGCCTGACTTATTATCTACAAAAATGCATAACACTCCAGTTAATATTAAGCAGATACATACAAGCCTTGTGAATTATGAATTACTATTACCTTGAATGACTTTTGGCGATGTGAGATGACAAATTCTTTCTACTCATGTTGTTTGGTCCTTGACCGAAGTTCTTCAGGAACTTTTGTCTCATCGACCTCTTCTAGATTCTTCAAATACACGTCATTAATACAAGATGGAATGTGTATAGGACTCGCCCAGCCTTCTCAAGGACAAATTTCTACCCCTATATCATATGTAGACTGTAAAGTACACAATTCATGTTAACATTTTTTACAAGTAAATACCAATTAATTAGTAGGCATATATATCTTCCTTAGATTGTCCTAAATAATGTTTGTGTACTCTTTCTTTCCCTTACCCTAGTGACTCAATGTGATAGGAATGTTGCTCCATGTTGTTATGCCAATGTAGTTGATAAAGTGCGATGGCTTAAGAACTTGATCATTATCGTTCCATATCACATCATATTTCCTCTTATTAGACCTTGATGTCTTTATGAAAGTCAAAGTATAGCGGCCCCTCCTTTCAATATCCTTCACTTGTTCTATTGCTTGTTCTTGAGTCATGTTTTAGGTTTGACTAGCGGCATTACTAGTGTTAGAGGAACTAGAACTGGCCATTTTAACTAGAAAATATAACTCATTCAGTCAACCACAGGGAACAGGGCAATGGGTTTTCCAGAAAACATGATGCACGACTAAGGTCAAAACTTAGCTAGGCAACACGATGTGAAAAATGGAGAATGCGGAATGCAGAATGGAGGATGCAAAATGAAGATCATAAATCATATGTAAAAATTAGAAGAATAGAGCATGTAAAGGAATGCGGCCTAGTTAGGGCTCCAAAATGAAAAAGCAAATTAGGGCAATTGAAGCAACTCGTGCAACTGTTTGACTGAAGTTAAACAAAAGTAGTGGAGGTTAAGGTTCAAAAGAAAGCGATAGTTAATGGTAGAAAAAGTCAATTGGAGTTGTGGGGTTTCGAGAATGGTTGATAACGTTCAATCAAAGACAAGTGTGTTAAGTGTAATAACTTGGGAATGCCAAGAGGCATGAGATAGCAAGTATTTTAAAATACATGAAGAACATTACTCATGGTTATAAATTTAGAATTGTTATGAAATATGGCCATTTCTTACGGTTCTTAATTTACAACCATAATGATTCTTTGAACGAAAGTTCATGGTTTTACATTACAATCGTTTGGTTATATAAATAATGATGTTTTGTTCTTAATAACCATTAGGTGTTGTTGTTCACAATTTTACATTACAAACATCATGTTTGATAAACAGTGACAATTTTTTCTTAATAACAGGTAGGTATTTGACATGGTATTCTAAAAAGTGACAGGTTTTACTTAATAAGCTATGTATTTGACTTTTTTTAAAAATAATGTTTGAAGTTAATTATTCAACCCCATATTACAAACAAAAAATTTAAAAAGAAAATGACAATGTGAATAAAGAAACACAAAATAAAAAGTTATGGAGATGAATGATCTGCTGCATCATCAAATCCATCATTCTCTAATAATTTGTCCACCTTCTCGTTCAGAGAGAAAATGAGAGAGATCAGTTCCTTTTAGCACATGTCCATGCGTCCTTGCTCTTTCATGTAAACCTAGACTGTAAGTTGTAGGTCATAGTTGCCCTTTAATGTTTGTCAGTGGATGGTGATTGTGTTTAGGTTTTACACCAGGGAAATCAAAAGTTAATAAACTAGAAGATCTCTTGCGTTTATCCATGATACTGATAAAGAAAAAAATTCAGAAGTTGGATATGAAAAGTTGAAATAGAAGTGGGGAAGTGGAGTTCAATTTTTGGACATTTAAATAGAAAGGGTTTTGAGAACGTGTCCTTTAGAATTAAAGATTATTTCTTCTTAAAATTAAATAGAAATGGTATGAAAAGGGTTTTGTGAGTTATCGAGTAAAATGTGTCCTTTGGAATAGAAAGAGTTATAGGGCTGAATGTGTCCTTATAAATTATCATGGTTACTAACATAAGTAATGGTTATTTACTAATAACCATAAACATGTCCTTGTAAAATGTCATGGTTACTAATATAAGTAAAGGTTGTTTACTAATAACTAGTATCAATTGATTTTCATAAAAATAGTTTTGGGCTACTTTGCCCTAACAATTAATTTTCTTAGTATTCAAAAAATAAAACAAATTAGTAGTGGTTTTTAGTCATCACTGCTGCTAATGTCTTCTTCTTCTTGCCCCTCCCCCTCGCTAGGCATATCATCGATGTTAGAGGAAGGAGATGAAGAGCCTGACTGAAAGTCATATTCAACCTTATTGTGATGAAGGATGATATTCAACTTTATGTTTAAATAGTTGGCGTACGTAGCGAGATGAATTGTGGAGTATTTAAGGTTGGCCAACGTATATAGCAGAGCCTCCATTTGAGAAGGAGACAGAAGAGGAGGAGGAAGAGGTGGTGTGGTAAGGAGGAGGAGGAGGGCAAATGGAAACAGCTCCCTGGCATTTGACCATGTTAAAGGAAAGGAGGATGAGGTCAATGAAATAAAGTACTAAGAACAAAAGGAATTGATCAGTTTAAATAGACTTGAAGTGTACTTTGCTTTAAAGCGTATTTGACTTAGGAGAACTGGTACTTGGTGTCGGACCAAACAAGGTTATGAAAATATGCTTTTAAGAGTTATTCTTTACATGATGGTTGTTTATTTTGAAAGGTCGTTTTTGTCATTCATACTTTACGGTCAATTGATATAACCACTATGTTTTTGTTTTCACCGATACAAGGTTGGAAGAAAAATCATTTTTAAGTGTTACATGATAGTTGTTTCGTAAGAATCATAATTTTTGTGACTAAATAAATGACAGTTATTAACTACAATTGTTATTTTTGTGTTTTCGCAAATTTTTTTCCTCGCAATGCATAATGGTGCACATAATTAATTGTTAAGTTGTAGTGTTTTATATTCTTGTGCAACCTCCACTTCGACATATATGACGTTTATTTGCTGTAATCATTATTTATTAAGCGTTATATTTGCACAAATCTATAGTATTGTTACTTTCATCGAGTTCTGAGTTTAGTCCCTATATTTAAACTCATATCTAACTCATATGAAACTATAAAGATCAAAATTAAAATTCAATCATTTGTAAGTGTTACATGACAGTTTTTTTTTTTTTTGTAAAACAGTTATTTTTGTGACTAAATAAATTACGGTTATTAACTACAATAGTTATTTTTGAGTTTTTGCAAATTTTGCCTCGCAATACATGATGATGCTCATAATTAACTATTAAGTTTTAGCGTTATATATTCTTACTCGACCTCTACCTTGATATACCTAACGTTTATTCGCTATAACTATTATTTATTAAGCGTTATATATCCGTGAATATGTAGTAATGTTACTTTTATTGAGTTTTGATTTTGATCCATATATTTAAACTCATACCAAGTTCTTATAAAATTATAAGGATTAAAACCAAAATTTAATATTATTGTGAAGACATACAATATTGTTAACCCTTGATTTAATTATACTAAAGCGTCAATGAGATAGAATTATGTTGGGTAAAACAGTAAATGATAAAGAATTAGAATATAAATGGTGATAGAATGTACATGATTTTTGTCCATAATTTGAAAAGTATAGTTTTTACTTCTCATTTTAAGAGGAACAAATAGTTTATTTAGATTTAATTAGAAAAGCGTAAATTTTATTTTTTATTTCTTACTTTTGGAGAATCCAAAAAATAGTTTAACTATTCATTTTTTTTTGTCAAAAGTTAAATTTATTTAAACATTAAAATCAAATTTAAATGCGATAAGGAATTCAACATATTTTATCAAGTTAAAAGTTTGTCAACAGAAAAAGTTACTTTGGAACTTGAAAGATAATGTTTTAATTTGGACACGATTTAATTTACAAACAATAAAATTCAAACCGGCCCCTCTAATTCAAGGGATCTTTAATTTTCTTTATAAGAACGAACATTTTTGTGCTCTCCATTTTAAAGGTGCCTTACGATATCCTTTCAGGTGGGGGTTGTTGAATAGCTTTGGAAAAGTAAGTGACAAGTGATTGAACATTTACAATTAACGAGGCAATTAAATTATTAATAATTAGGCTGAAAAAAAAGTAAAGTGTTGACAATCGGGCAAGAAAATCTAAATTGTTAACACCCCAGCATAAAGCTTACAGCGCGGATTGATGGTTATTGCCATAGATGTGAGATTAATTATACATAATCTACATGTCAAAATCAACCCATATAATTAATGTCGACATAAAAAATGTAATACTTATATTAAATTACACAAAATCTCCTAAGTTTTGAACCATGCATGTACAGAGAAATTTTATTGGGAATCTAGTTTGCTATGTCATTTATGGTCTAACTAATTAAAATACAACAACTTAACTAATATTAATCTTAGTTGGTTGCTCATGTGATTCATATGTTTAGTTTTCTTAAAAAAGAAATCCCTTAATAAAGATTTCACAAGCAATGAAATTATAAATCTTGTGAAATCTTTTAATTTTATTAAAATGCCAGCTAATGTTTAAGAGGTATTATAAATCATCTCATGAGTTGTTGTATTTGATTAGGCCATAAATGACATGACAAACTAAGTTCACACAAGAATTTCTCTACATGTACGAATAATGCTTTTAGCGTTTACAATTTCATAATAAAGCACGCAAACATTTTAGGATATAACTTTTCTCTGTTTTTTTTATTGTCCACTACTGTCATTTTTATAACAGCCCCATATAGGTAGCCGCCTGGGCCAACACAGGTGGCCACACAGGCCCTCGGCAGGAATTGTCCCCTCATCCGCACCATACAGGTGCTTAGGGATTTATTCCAAACACACAGGAAGGAATACGCCTCCCTAAGGGATCGAACACACTACATGAGGATAAATAGTGTGACATGACCCACTTGATACCTACTTGCATCTCAAGCACCTGTGTGGTGAGGAGGAGGAGACAATTCTTGCGGGGGGCCTGTGTGGTCACCTGTGTGGGCCCAACCGACTGCCTATATTGGGCCGTTATATAAAAAGGCACACACACTACTTGAGGATAACTAGTACGCTATAACCTACTTGCACCATGCACTACTTATCTTCAGGTAGTGTGTTCGATCCCTTGGGGAGGTGTATTTCTTCCTGTGTGGTTGGAATAAATCCCCAAGCAACTGTGTGGTGCGGAGAGGGGATAATTCCTGCTAAGTGCCTGTGTGGCCACCTGTGTGGACCCGGCCGGCTGCCTGTGTGGGGTCATTATATAAAAAGGCACACACACTACTTGATGATAAGTAGTGCGTCATGACCCACTTGGTAAGTGTGTTTGATCCGTTGGGGAGGCGAAATAATTCTCCAAGCACCTATGTGGTGCAGAGGAAGGGACAATTTCTACCAGGGGGCTTGCATGGCCACTGTATGGTCCCGACCGACTGCCTGTGGTGCGCCGTTACAATTTTCCCCCTTATTAACCATTGGATCAAAATCTAATGGTTCACATTTAATATTTCCTTCTCATCCTTATCTCCATTGTAATAATACTTTTATAAAATATTAAATATGAACCATTAGATTTTGATGCAATGATTTAGAGGAGGAAAAGGACAGTAGTGGATTAGAAAAGAAAAGGAGAGATGTCAAGTCCAAACTTTTAACTCTTTTGACATGTACCAATGTCCAATTCCAACTGCCTGTTAAACGTACCATTACCCAGACTTGCCAATGGCTCGATTTGGAACAAAAAATTGTTTTTATAATTGAGTCGGATTGCCCTGGAGTTATGCCTTTGTTAAGTTAGAACCCATAATTAAACTAGGAACTAGAAGAATTTTCAGAAAATCTTGTGGTTTTTCCGGCCTAATCAATAAAAATATTTTAAAAATGCCTTAAAAATTAAAAACATGGATCATCTCAAAAGGCCAAATATATTTTTACAATATTTGTAGTTATATAGTGTTATTTAATTTAAAATTTCATATATTGTGCTGTTATTATGTTGATAGTTAGATTTATTATGGATTTATTATACTATACATATACATATACATATACATATACATATACATATACATATACATATACATATACATATACATATACATATACATATACATATACATATATATATATTTATAATATGAGTATATAAATATTTTTTTATTAAATTTTTACTTAATTATTACGTTATCAGTTTAAGGGAATAGCTCGATTGATCTGGTTTTTAAAACATTGCTTTTAATTTTGTGTTAAAAAAGTTTAACCATCAAATATATAGCTTTTTTAACCATGATCAATTATATACTCCCTCCTGTTCTAATTATAAGACAAAGTTGACTCTTTTAGAGAAATTAAGGAAGCCAATTAAATTACTTTAGAGTATTTATGTAATCCCTTACCTTGATAACCGTAATTAAGATTCAAAAATGCGTAATTTAAAGGAATTAGAGACCGATGGATACGTTTTTCTCAAATCTTTTTTCTAAAATTCGTTCAACATGGTATCAGATTCATCTTCTAAATCTAATTACTCTGCGCAGTTCAATCACATTCATACATATCAGAGTGCAAAGCCAATTTTCCGGCAACTCCCGGGTTTCATACATGTATAAACTAAAGTTTGTAAGTTCCAACTAGGGGATTACATGACCAATATCAACGTAATATCTACATTTCAAAAATAAACAGTAATCCCAAGTCCAAAATAGACAACCAACAACCTAACAACACATCTCTACAAGATCCTAGTCGCTCCTGGTGGTTCGTTTCTCCTTGGAGCCACTTGCTCTGTCTGAAATGTTAGTCAATGGAAAGAATGAGATTCAAAAGAATCTCTGTAGTAACAAATCACTCATACAGTGTATAAACGCATAGCATATATGATCATGTTAAGTAGCATTACAATGATATATGGCTCATGCCACATACGACAACACTTATGGCTGTAAACACTATGTGTCAGCTTTTGCTGCGATCTCAATGCAACAGCTTACGCTGTAATCACTATGCGTCAACTTTCGCTGCGACCTTAAAGCATCACAATGTATCACAATGCATGACAAACATACATACAATACTTCACACATAGCATAAGAGAAGAATCACTACCTTGTTCTTTTCGATTGTGCTCTAGTGCAGGTGGATCACAAATAGGGCAAATATCGAATCCTACAATTTCAAATGCACCATTTAGACACTTCCATAGTGTTTCTTGGGGTTATATGAGTCTATAATGAAAATTTACAAAAATGCCCCCGAGGACCTGGCCTGGGCCCGCCTTACCTGGCCCGGTTGCACTTTTTTCGAAATTCTAACCTGGGCTATCCTTTTTTGCCCAAGGAATTCATTTTCGAACTCAGAATTATCAAATTCAATGTCAAATTACAAATTTACCTTTGGCAGCCCCACTTTAAGGGTTTTAGGGGCGTTTTGGTAATTATGCTTTTTCGGCCTTTTCCGAAAAAGTGACCAACTGTAACCCTACCTAATTGTCGCTCTTGAACTCAATAGAACCATCAAATCATTGAAAATCCAACTCTAAGACCCATTTCTAGAGCTGGCCGAAATTCTCAAGTATTCCGGGGAAAATTGGAGTTTTTCGGTTTCGGCTCCGTAAACGTGTTCCTTTATACTCCTAACCACTTTATTGACTATTCCAGTAGGTTACAACTATCATTTAGTACCAATTTGGGCAGCATAACAGCCCCATACACCCAGTTTCTATTTTTGAAACCAATGACAATCCGGCAAAATTTCACCGATTAAATTGTCCACAACAGCCAGAACAGTCAATATACAAAAGTTTGGAAGTTACCTCAAGCCCCCACTAGATTTTCCTTGTCTTGGCTGAAACCCTAGCTATTTTAAAACCAAAGGAGGAGCTTCCAAACTTTAAAGAACATAAAGGAGTAGCTTAGGATCAGAGTTATACGCATCAGGAGCTAGATCATCGGAGAAATCGGCTTACCTTGTAAGTTCTCTTCTCCTTTCTCTCTCTAGAAATCTCAAACGTTTTTTCTCTTGTTCAGCTGAATAAACTGACGATTTTGAAGCTTGGAGGAAGAAGATGATATGTTATATTATGCTTATGTCATTATTCCCTTATGATGATGTCATAATTCCAAAATTGACATTTTCGGATTTCCTACCTAAACTTTGAAAAATTATAATTAATTCTAGAAAAATAAAAATTAGGTTATTCCATATCCAAATGAAATTTATTTAAGTCATCTTTATAGGAAAAATATGGGCCATTACCCAAAATTACCACAAAATTCCAGAATTATATAAAACTCATCACTGCCCCAAAACAAAGTTCAGTTTTCATCCCAAACTTTGGACAGTCATATCTCCTAGCTCACTAAATGAAATAGCACAAATTATATATCCATTTTAAAGCTTGGGATGTGAACTTTAAGACTAGAAAGTTTCAGAATTTTTAGACACCATGTGCCTATACAAAATGTCCATACAAACCAACTGTCCTTCATAGAATTACACTTAACAGTTTTTCCAAATTTTCATCCAATGTGTCTAATGGTTCCAAAATCAACAATCAAACCTATTCCCACACAATTTTTCACAAGGAAACCATTGGAATCATTAAAACCACCAAATTCCCATCACACATTCTCCAAAAGTGTTTATTCAATAATAATTACATCCACTTTTGAAGTCATTAGCGCCCTTAATCACTTTTTGGGATATTACAATTTATATTTTTATTTTTTTCTCCGAACTAATTAATTTGACTAATAAACTAATATATAATCTAAGGATACTAAAAATATCCTTAGATTATATACTAAAAATATAAACACTCTAAAGTAATTTAATTGGCTTCCTTAATTTCTCCAAAAAATCAACTTTATTTTATAATTAGGACCGGAGAGAGTACCTTTTTAAACTTTATTGTTATGTGCATAAGTGCATAACCCTACAAGTTTTGAGTGGGATGCATATAATTGGCTTACTTATTAAGTTATGTGTAAATAAGTAGAGTAATATACAAAACTAATAATTAACAATATGAGATATTTCTACATAAAGTTAAAGGGAGTTATGTATAATTTATCACGACTGCCTAAAATTTTATATAATACATGAAAAATGTGTTTAATTGTTATATATACAACCAGTTATACCATTCAACAATATAAATAATACTAGTAGAAAGCATACATAGTTGAAAACATTGTAATAATACAAAAACGGAAGTATGAGTCTGTTTGAATTTGCATTTAAAAAACATATTTACGAGAATTAACATAAAACCTTTTTTTTTTTTTACATTTATCTAATTTGTATGTCATAAATAACGTTTGGAATAAAACTTCTGCCGCCACTCCAATAAACCACGTAAAAAGCAGAGCAAATCAAAGCACGCGAGCCCAGAGTGGTGTGGGATGAGTCATATCGCGAATGAAATGAATCGAAACCTTCAATTCCTCTCTTTGCTCTCCCCACCACACAAATATAGTATATGCGCTGTTCCACGACTTTAAACAAATTTTCTTTTTCTTTTATAACAAAAAGTTTATGTGAATTAGGTCCTGACTCATTAGGATTAAGGTATGCCTCTACGCTCAAAAAATAGAGCACTTACAGAGGTATTTATAGATCGTCTACTAATAAGATTCTCACATCAATATGGTTTGAATCTATAATATTATAGTTATGAGCCAACCCCTTTATAAACTGAACTCATCTTTGTTGGTGACTTTAAACAAATTTTCTTACCTTTCTGTGTATTTTAATTTTTCCGAAATAATAAAACCAAAAATGACTAGACTTTTGACCTAACCATAAGTTTTATGAATTAAATTAATCACTTTCATCCACAAATAGAATGAAAAGAGGAATTAGATCAGAATGAACGCTAGCATCTATTTTTAACATTTTTACTTTATCCCCAAAAAAATCACAAGAGATTTCATTTTTAGAGAAAAACGATTGTATTTCTTTGGGAGAAATCCTTCTAAATATGTAAATTTCAGATTCAAGACTTCGAAATGGCCTGATCATTGTGATGTTCCTTTCAGATTAAATTTTGTAGCGAAATTACTTAAAAAACATAATTCTGATCGAAATACTCTCACTACTACAAAAACATGATTCCACGACCTCAAACAACGACTGTTTACAGAAATCAGACGTAAAAAGTTACTGACTAAACTTACAACGACCGTTTTTATCAAAACGGTCGTTGAAGACAATGTTACAACGACTGTTATTGGAAACGATCGTTGTAAGCAATGTTACAATGACCTTTTCCAATAACGATTGTTGTATCTAACATACAGCGACCATTCTCTAAAACGGTAATTGTAACTAAGCTCTACAACAACCATTTTTGGAGAATGGATGTTGTAACTCAGAGCAAAAATGTGCCCCCTGTTCCTCATTTTCCAATTTCCCCTTTTGCTCTTCAGTTCGTACCTCCTTCTCCTGCCCAATCTCTGACTACCATCCCTCAACTTTCCTCACAGCTTGTTTCTCACAAGTCGTAAGTGGTGGCTAGCAGCTCTAGTGCATTCTTCTCCCTCCCCCTCTCACGCTGCCACAGTCGTTGTAAAAAGCCCCCTCCTCAGGTACGATACTGATTAGCTTACTCATCAATTCCTCCTTTCATCAATTCAAGGAGTGTCCTAATTTTTCTCCAGTTTTTGGTTTCTGAGAATCTAAAATTTAAGGATTTTGCTATCATATATAAGATGTATACTGACATAACGCGATAATGGTGGTATTACGTACCTAAAATTTTTATTTGGGAGTTAGAATTGAGATCAAGTACGAGGCATGTGATTTTGGTCTTAGAGTTTTACCCTCTTAGCAATCTTTGAAAATAAAGAGAATAAAAGTATTAGATGGTTTTGTTTTGCTCATAGAGGATCTACTCGATTTTGAGCTATCATTGAGTAAGTTCTATATGTGCTATTTGATTTGAGTTGTTGTTTCCCGCAAAAGTGATCTATGTGTTGATAGAAATGTGGCTTGATTTTCCCCTAGGCTTCGATGGTCTCTTTACTAGGTCAATTCTTTCATCAGATTTGCCCTTTTCTTTGCACTTTTAGATCTTCTAATTTCCTGGTGGTAATTGGGACAAACTTCAGTAGGGTTTGGGATGGGGATTTAGGCAAATGGTCATCATATGTAAGTTTAGCAAATACAATACATGAAAATTGATGAAGGAGCAAATGACCAATATAAGTAAAAACTATTTCTTGTTAATTCCATGCCAAAGTGGCATTACATATATTCAGAGAAATTGGCTGGCTAAGTTCCTTAAAAAATGGATTGAATATGGTCATATTGCATTTATATTTGAATGGATTTTTACTCTTAACTTAATACTATTTGAATATGGCTTCAAAACTCTGAAAACTGTGCAGGGCTTATTCTCATAACATTAAGCCATGGGTTGGAAATGGGTACAGAACCATTGCAGATGTTGCTAACCATTGGGCTAATGGATGTTTTTATGGGTTCACAAGATAATAATAAATTGACTATCCTTTAAAATACATATTGCATGGCCTTGGTGGTGAACTGAATTCTTTTCTGCTATCTGTCATGTTTTCCTTAATGCACATAACATAGACTGCCTTTTTTATATGCCAGTATTGTTTTTTTGTTATGCCTGGGTTAATTTCCAGGCTTGCAAAATGCAAGTAGAAATAGGGCAACAAGCAGAGGTATATATGGTTAGACATTCTTTTAGTGCTATCTAGCATATTCTGTGGTTGCAAATACATAAAGTAAGACTTTCATTATTAAAAGTATTCATTTAATTGTATGTAAGCACTGATCATATCTTACCTTCATTTCTTAGTAGGAATATGGCAAGTACAGATTTGGGTGACTCAAGTGGCTCCCCTGCTAAAAAAAAGGTTAGGGGGAGCACGAAGCTGTGCTCGTTGGTCAAACGTCATGAGGAACAGAAGGAGAGGGTCCACATGGAGTTTAATACTGATTTGAAGCCACTCGGCGAAGACAGAGACAAGCTTATTAGCTATGTTGGCTTTTTGGCTCGGAGCAAAGTTAGCATTCTAATTTCCAGCTGGAGGGAAGTTTTAAAGGACACGAAGGCTATGATTTAGGAACAACTTTTGGTATATAAATTAAGTTCTATATTCATCTCTTTCTTTATTTCTATTTGTTCACATATAACTATTATATATTTTGCTTTGAAGCAAAACTATGATATTCCCAACACGAGGCAGATGTACAAGCATTGGATGGGGAAAGTTCGGACTTAATGGAAATATTTCAAGTCCACTCTCACAACCAAGTACATTCGAGGGTCAAGGAGCAATGTGAATCCTTGTATAGAGTATTCGTTTCTTTCTCTAAATGATTGGAGGTTGTTTGTGGCATCACGCCAAGATCCCAAATTTCTGGTATATATATTTTGTTAATCTTAGTATGGAACATTTTACTTGAACTTATTTGACCTCATTGACTCAGTTTTCTTTATTCTCTATTTATATAAAAATTGAGTCAATCAAATAAAAAGAGGCGAGCTAAAAACAATTATTCCCATTACATGTCGCGTGGGGGTTATCGGAAGCTGGAAAAGAAGATGATACAGGCTGAATTGCAAAAATTGGAGGAAGCAGCCCAAGCAGATCCTAGTATTGTCATGCAGGTGCCACCTCCTCCCCCACGTCACAAAAAATGGAATGCAGGGAGGATAAAGGGATAAAAATATATAAATCCAGTCATTGCTGATGTCGCTAAAAGGATTGTGAGTGTGTTTCATTTTCCTAACAAGATTGCATGTAATTACTTTTTATTTATCCATTGTATACTGCAGGATGAACTTGAAGAGCAGCCCAAACAGATCCTAGTATTGTAATGTAGGCGCCACCTCCTCCCCCACGTCACAAAAAATGGAATGCAGGGAGGACAAAGGGATAAAAATATATAAATCCAATCATTACTGATGTCGCTAAAAGAATTGTGAGTGTGTTTAATTTTCCTAACAAGATTGCATGTAATTACTTTTCATTTATCCATTGTATACTGCAGGATGAACTTGACGAGCAGAGCAGCCAGGGTTCCTTCACTCAAACTGGAAGGATGGATATCTTAACAACGACGCTTGGGAAGCCAGATCACCCTGGTCAGGTTAGAGGGGAGCCAAGGGGAGTTGGTATCTCAAGATACTTTGGACAAGGTTCACAACCTTATGGACAATGTGAAATGAGTAAGGAGTTTGTGGCTAGGGTTCGAGAGAAAATATGAGCAGAGCTAGCAGTGCAAATGCGTCAATCACTTCGAGACAAGCTTAAAGAAGAGTTGTTGAGTGAGCTACGTGGTGAGATGAGTTCGATGGTGTTGTCTCACATGCAAGGCGGGATGTGTTACGTGGAGCTTAGATATCAGGTTTGTAAATAATTTCATTTAATATAATATTGCATTTTTCCTTACGTTATTTTAATTAATTCTTTAATATCTCTTACTCAGGAATCCCCGGCCTTTCCCAGCACCAAAGACAGTTACAAATCGCCAGAGGTTGGACATGTCGACCCTGGTCCTTCACTAGAACCTGGAGAACCTTGCACTCTGTATTTGGAAGTCCCATACGTGTGTGTTGTTGCTGATGCTATTGTATACACGCATGCCACCACCCACCATAATAACCAAATCCGGGACAATCAATGTAAAGTCAATGTCACAAGTGTTCGATTGGGGGAGGAAGGTGTAGATGTACCATTCCCCAATGAAGAGGTTGCCATACTAGGTCAGGCAATAGGATCTTTCATCTTGTGGCCTAAACATCTTATTCAGATTGTGCCAGTCGCTCCAATGGTAAGGAAACACCTTACTGTTACTTGATCCTTGGCATTCTACTTATAATCTTTATTTTGTGTCTTACTAGGAACAAGATGATCCGACAAAATTTCCCTTATTAGTAGAACTACAAAATATTCATCAAGACATAAACAAGGTTGACTTGAAGATGCCTTGTGAGATTGTGGGTCGCAGAATCTCGTATAATTATGGACTTGATAAAAAAGATATTAGAGAGTTCCTATCTTTGGAGGAGATAGACATAGGCTGGGTCACATTTGCAATCATGTGAGTTTAGTTATAATTTTTAATTGTAATTAATGCACTGATATTTAGGAGTTTTAGGTTTCTACTTTTACTGAATCATTTCTCATTTCATTTATATGGTAGCTGCTTCCACAAGATGTGTGTCGAACGAGAGCTCAACACTACATATGGCTTCTTATGTCCTGGCAATATGTCATGACATAATAACAAGAGGTTGGAAGATCGGATGAGCTATGTAGGCTATACAATAGGCAAGACTCATCTACCTTGTTATCTAGCACCAATTGTTGAAGGGCAAGTAACTTAATTTGATATATTTATTATACACATTCACTTTGCTAAGAAGTATCATATTATCTAACCTCATTTTAATCTATATATGTGATTATAGTTATCATTAGAGTCTTTGTGTTCCTTGTCCCTCGATCAACGTCAACTTTTGGTTTGACTCATTGGGTCGAAAGCCAGACAGAGATATCAAAAATATTTTTAACACGTAAGTTAATTTGTTTGTCAGTCATTGATTTTTGATTTTACTTAGTTGTTTTAATATCTTCTGTTTATCATTTTAATTATTACAGTGCATTGAAGACATGTTATATAATGGGTGGGAAGCGTGAAGGTAAAAGTGGTCCGATAAAGTGGTTCCAGCGAAAGGTTAGTTCTTTACATTCAAGTTCTTTGATTGAATATTGCATTACATAGGCCTTTATTCTTTTTTACCGTTTGCTTTTGATGTATAGTTCCCTTGGCAAGCAGGGAAAACTGAGTACAGCTTCTATGTTATACTATACATGTATAACATCATTTTCAGTGGCCTTACTACTAATTTTGAACAGGTGATCATTTCTTGATTCTTAATTGAATTTAATTTCTTGTAATTGAATTGTTAGTTATTTCATTCAATTTATTGATTTATATTGACATATTCTCCATTTTGGCACAGATTTTTGGCAATCAAGATCCCTACACAATCGAAGACATTAACTTAATCCGAGACCTTTTGTCAGGACATCTTCTACAACACATAGGGGGTGATGATGTTGTAGAGGTTTTTTTTACATAGTGCAGAGGTTTTGTACAGTGCTATATAAGTTTGCATACGAATACTTTTTCTAGTTTATTATTTTTGAGTACTTTCACTTCGTTAAGGCATTTTGCTTTATAGAGAACATTTTTGAAACTAATGATGAAGCATAGGAATTTCTTATCTAGCATGTCATCTCTTTGGCCATATGATTGTTCTGATTTAGTTTGAAAGTTGAAGTTTGAACATTAAAATGATGTTATGATGATATATGCACTATATGGTCACGATAGAACTTTAAAGATTCACAATGTCGTTGTTTGGGTACGTTGGTGCTTTTCTATTAGTGGCATTGGTGTGGTTGTATCCTGTAAAACATATATGCTCTTAAAAAAAATAGATACAACCACCATTTTAGTAAAATCGGTCGTTGTATCTCATACATACAATGACCGTATTATCAAAAACGGTCATTGTATATCATAGATACAATGACCATTTTTGATAAAACGGTGGTTGTATCTCAGATACAACGACTGTTTTACAACAGTCGTTGTTTCTTGAATTTTCAATGGTACTCACCTATACGTCCCCTTGAAAATAGTCGTCTAAAGGATATAAAAATGGTCGTTAAAAGTGTCTTCTATAGTAGTGTCTTTTAGTCCTGTTTATAGGGTAAAAAGAGTGTATATTTTTTTTGTCCTATTTATAAGGCATGTTATTAATTTTTTACAAGAATATGCAATTCTTTTGGTCCTATTTTTGTATGGATTGTTATTTTTTAGAACTTGTGTAGTTAAATAGAAGTATAGTTGAGAAATTATTGACTTCTAAGGCAGAGTTAATGGAGTTTACGATTTTTCTTGGCCTGTATAATATATCCTGAAATTCCATATAAATAAGTAGTTCCTAGGTCTTTAAGAGAATTAAGTCATTTTTCGGGAGGGGGGAAAAAGAGAATTAAGTCATGTTAAAGGATCATTTTCAGATGTTAATACTTAATAGTTTGTTGGTCTTAATATATCTTTCTCTCTATTTCTTTCTGCGTATAGTTTTAATTGATTTAAATGATTCAATATCAATATCAAATATAAAAAGTGTTGGGGGCTGTGAGGCTCTTTTTGGGCTTTGAAGGCATAGTCTAATTTTAAATTAATGCCTATTATTAAAAAAAATGTAGAATTAAATTATTATAAACAAACATTTATATTTTTAATTTGGTTACTATTATTGAATTTTCGTTAGTTTTTATATACCTTCTTCAGTATAAATAATTAGTTGTCAATATCACCAAATATGCCTAATTTAATTATAAAATTTAAAATAGTAAAATTATAAATAGAGAAATAAAATTACTTTACATATATGGCAAAATATTATGACAGAATCGAATTAACGATCAAATAAAGATTGAAGGACTATCTGTATAATTTTCCATGGCTTACAACAATAATCAATCATATAAAATCTAAAAACAAACATGTTTATAAACAACAAAATAAAAAAATAAATAAGGATTAAATGCACAATTTCCCATAGTTTCTATCAAGAATCAATCATATTTTTTTTTTAAAAAAAAAGCAATACATTGATATAAAATAGGGAATGTATAACTAACGGGGTTGGATTTAGTGGAAGGGGCTAGTTCCTCACAATTTGATAAATTAAGGTTTGGATCCCCTCTAGGAGGAGTACCCACATTTAGTACCTGAAAGTGTCTTAAATATGATTGTTACCAATAGGAGGATAACTATACTTAAAAAAAAAAAAAGAGAATGTATTGTACATTGCATCATTCACAAATCACGAACAACACGATTCATGATCAAATTTCATATAATACAAAAAAAAAAAAAAATCTATTTTAATTTAAAACCAAGTTGGCCCGAAAAAGTTAAAGTTGTAAGGCAATTTCTTCACTCAAGCTTCACTTTAATAATCCAAGTGTATGTTTTCAGTCCAAAAGTCTTCGTCTAAAACTCTACCTTAGCTTTGTTTGGTAAACTTCTTTGAGAATAAACTATTATATAGGTCATTGAAAAAAAATGTTATGCTATCAACTATCATTATTGAAGGTTGACTTCCATCAATTTGATCTTAACATGTCAAAAATGTGTTACTCCTCGGTCCTTTAATATAAGACATATCTAGAGAATTAATATTGATCTTAAATATAAAATACAGTTTTTGGCGAAGGTGCAAAAATACTCATCTAAATATCCCACATGTGCGTCTGGCACCATATACAATCCTTGGGTGCAAAAATACCCATGATCTTTATAAAAAAGGGAAAAAATACCAGCTCCGTCAATTAAGGCAAATGACTGTTAAGTTTTTTTTGTGGGTCCCACTTTAATATTTTTTAGATAATTATTTTAAGGGCTAAGGTGCAAAATTACCCATCTACATATCCTTCAGGTGTAAAAATACTTATGATCATTAAAAAAGTGGATAAAAATGCCAGCTTCGTTAATAAAGGCAAACATCCTTTAATTTCTGATTTTGTGGGCCCACTTTACTCATTTTTAAATAATTATTTAAAAAACTATCACCCTCTCTCTCTTCTCGCACCGCTTTCCCTCTCACCCTCCTTTCTCTCTCCCCCTCCAAACTAGAGCCCCACCTTCACATTGGCAATAACTCTCTCCGGCCATCCACATGGTCACCGCCTTTATACTTCCTTCTCCCTCCAAATGCCCTTTTGTAGTTCATCATCGAAACTTTTCCCTTCCCTAACGAAGCCAGAAATTAACAAACATTTGTCTTCATTAATGGAGATGGCATTTTGTCCCCTTTTTTAATTATCATAGTTATTAATTTAAAGCTATGATCATTAAAAAAGTGGACAAAATGATAATAGGTATTAACTAAAAGCAACATTTTGTCGCCCTTTTTAAATTATCATAGGTATTAATTAAAAGCTTAAAATACCTCTCTACATTAAGCTTTTAGTTATTACCATGTGGGTGGCTGGAGAGAGTTATTGTCAGTGTGAAGGTGGGGCTCTAGTTTGGAGGGGGAGAGAGAAAGGAGGGTGAGAGGGAAAGGGTGCGGGAAGAGAGAGGGAGGGTGAGAGTTTTTTAAATAATTATTTAAATATGATTAAAGTAGTGCTCAAAAAATCAGAAATTAATGGGCGTTTGCCTTCATTAATGAAGCTGGCATTTTTGTCCACTTTTTCAATGATCATGGATATTTTTCCACCCGAAGGATATGTAGATAGGTAATTTTGCACCTTAACCCTGAATATAATTATTTAAAAAATATTAAAGTGGGGCCCATAAAAAAATTAACGGTCGTTTGCCCTAATTGACGGAGTTGGTATTTTTGCCCATTTTTGTAAAGATCATAGGTATTTTTGCACCCAAGGATAATATGGTGCTAGACGCACATGCGCGATATGTAGATGGGTATTTTTGCACCTTTACCCTATACTTTTCATATTTATTAATCTTTTCCTAATTTATCGCTATAATTGCTCCATTAACAATAATCAAAGAGGAAATGAGATAAGGGAATTACAGAAGATTGCTAGGATGTTTTAGAAAATACATGTCATATTAACTAATTTAATTAACTTCCTTAATCTAATCAAATTAGGTAAATGTGTTATATTAAGGATCGAAGGGAGTATTTCAGTCTGGACTATGAATGAAAAGTAAATAGATAATGAAAATTTTGTCCCACGAGTAAAAAAAAATGAAAAATATATTTAATAACATTTGAATTTATAGTATTAAAAAAATTCTGTTAAAAAATGGAAAGGACAACTAGGTCATATGGTAGGAATGCAAGATTTTAAAATGTTGTGCTTTAACCAAAATGCTTATCACTTCTTCTTTTGCTTTTTTCTTTTAGAAAAAAACCACTACTCTAGCAAGCTAACCGTTGGAGCTCTGGCGACAACTTGAGTAACATGATTAACTAGTTTGGTATAAAGATTGACAACATGAATTCCCCATGTTGTTACTATGCATACCCAAGTTGCTAATTGCTATTCTAATGCTGTCATTGCCTATACTCAAATCGTCAACGATTCCCGATAGTGGTCAACGCTTGAGTATACACTATTACAGGTTCAGACATATATAATATTTTATAAATAACAGTTACAATGACTAAACATCATGTCTGTCAAGGTGGAGATCGCGCAAGAATATATATCACTAAAACATTAGGGTCAAATATGCGCATCATCATGTATTAAGAGGCGAAATTCGTAAAAACACAATATAATGATTGTAGTTAATAACCGTCATTTTTTAAATACAACAATGACAGTTCTTATGACATAACTGTTATGTAACAACTATAAACAATTTGTTTTCCACTCATACATTTGTGAAAAAAAATAACATTTGTAATTATTAACCGTTATTTATTGAATCACAAAATAACGGTTTTTACTAAACAACCATCATGTAAACTTTCAAATGATTTGTCACCCAACTACCTTTTCCCCAACTTCTACGATTTAAGTACCTTTTCATAAATCTATAATTAAACTCACCTATATAAACTGTACGACCCCGTCTTACATACCACTTATCATTGATATTAATCAGAGTAGCAATGCGAGGTTTAGCGGTTACACAGGAATAGCATAGATATATTGATATTAATAATATATTGTCCTTGAATATATTCAAGAATTCCCATACAAAGCATTGTACAATAAATGACAGACCTTAAACTTACTAAAAGGACTTCAGATAACCAACTTCCTGTCTTGAACTTAACCAAAACCTTCAATCACCGGTAATTATGATTTTGCCCTTAAAGTTGTTTTCCGCTGCTGCAAACTTTGTACTTTTATGGAAAGGGTGAGATTCAAACGAATCTCAGTATTAACATACAATTGATCATATGAAATGCGAAAGTTAAATATGTCATGCTCCATGTTATCTAACAAATTAGTAACAATACCACGACATGTATACATGAGTTAGGGGCTCAATCCTCCACTCTCCGTAAAACCTTGGTTGGATTCTTACTCAACAACTAGGTACACCTCGGTTGGGTTCTTCTCAATAACCAAGTAAGTGTGCCTCCACACACAAATTGCCCTCTTCGGCAAAACCATGTTCATTAATTATATCATAGAAGATGGCATACACAAACATATAACATTGGCATAATGTATGAAAGATAGAGTTAATACCTGAAATAGCCCTTTCCTGCCTAATCATTTAACTGACTTGATCCGGCCCTAAAATTCCAAATTTACATGAATTAGGTTAATACATATTCAAGTACTACTCTAGACTCTTTTAAACTTATTTTGTTGGTTATTTTAGAGTAAAACTACAAAATTACTAAAATACCCCTAGGGACCCCATCTAAGCCCCTTTGTACCTGGTCCAACTGTACTTTTCCAAAAATTATGACTTAGGCTATTCCTACATAATTTCACCCAAAAAATCCATTTTAACCTTGAAATTACCAAATTCACTGCCAAAAGATGAAAATACCATTGGCAGCCCCTAACTTAGTGTTTTAGGGGTATATTTGACATTTTACATTCTAATACTTTTCACACAACATGATCAACATCAACTGTCAACACCCATTAACATTTTGATATGCACAGAATAATGAGGGCAAAGTTCTGTAAGGCATACAGAAATAGCAGAAACATACTGTTATTAAGTACATGTTTACATACAGGAGTCTCCCTACAGGGTTTGATAATATATACAAATCATCCCAAAAATATCCAAGATATTCAAACAAAATAGACTACATATAACCAATTAGCTCTGATCTAGGGATCCGCACCCTTCAATTACCTGTATCTACTACTTTTCCCTTTGAGCTTTTGGTTCTCGTTGGAATATTTATTTGATTGAAAAAGGGTGAGATTCAAAACGAATTTCAATAATAACACATAATCATTCATAGAAGACGCGATAAATAAATATGTCAAATACTAGATAATGCAATATTATACTAACACATAACTCAATTCAGTCAGAAATTTGTTCAGAGCCAACCACTGTTGCAACCCTTACACATTCCGTACCTCAGTCCTCTATTGGGCATATCAGTGACCCGTAGGTACTATGTATCATACATATTGTAGAAGATGGCATATAAAAAGCATACAAACATTTATATAGTGCCTGAAGGATAGAGTTACTACCTTAACCCCTTTTGGATCCTTAAATAAACTCCTCGAACTTCGTGTCGTAGCTTGGCTTTCAGTTGGGTCCTAAAATTCCACATGTATAAGAATTAGGTTAAAACCCATTCATGTACCACTTTAGACACTTCAAAAGTGTTTTTGGTGCTGATATTAGTCTATATTGAAAAATTTTCAAAATGCCCTTGGGGACCCAGCCCGGCCTTGATGTACCCGGTCCGACCGTATTTTTTCTGAAATTTTGACCCGGGCTATTCCTACATATTTTCACCCAAGGAATCCATTTCCAGCAACGATCTTCCCAAAATCATTGCCAAATGACAATTTTGCCCTTTACATCCCCTAATTATGGTTTCAGGGGCATTTTGGTCATTTCGCTTTCTAGGGTTTTTTTTTTGAAAAAGTGTTCAACGCTAACCTCACCTAATTTTCCCTTTTGAACCTAATGGAACCATTAATTTCATGAAAATCCAGCTCCTTATCTTATTTTTAGCCCTGGCCGAAACTTATTGGGTTTTAGGAAAAAATTTGGGTTTTTGAATTCTAACACCACAAACTTGCTCCTTTTCACTCCTAATTATTTAATTAACCATTTAAACACTTAATTACACAAGATTTGAGGAAATTTGGTCAGAATAACCTCTTAGGGTTATTGCTTCCTAAACCTGCAAATCAAAGCAAACCAACCACAAATCCACTGATAACATCAACAACAACTACCACAATAACAAATATTTGAGGGTTTTGAAGTAAACTTTGTGTTTCTCCTTCTCTCTCTCTAACTGATCTCTCCCTCCACAAACCTTGATATTTTTTCTTGCTAAACATGCCAAACCATAGAGAAGAGAAGCTTAGAGAAGAGATTTCAGAAGCTAGAAGCTAAATAACAAGAGAAATCACAACTTACCTTGAGATTTTCTCTTCCTTCTCTCTAAAAGCTTCAAGTTCTCTCTCCCTCTCCTCTCTTGTAATATGGCTGATGGAAATGAAGGAAAGATGAAGGGAAACATGTTTTAAAATATCCTATTTCCCTTGATTTAAATAATTGCAAATATTCCCAAAATGTTAACTTTTGTGGCATCATGTACTTTATATATATCTACAAGTAGTTGGTGTCCTAAAGTTCCCTTGAGCTTAAACTAATATTTCCATCTTTCTTATCAGCCCAATTTCACATCCTACACCCATATGAGAAGCCAAATGGGCTGATGTGAATTTATCCCAAAATTACCTCATTTGCTATCATAAATTTTTCCATTTTCGGATTTATGGCAATTCTGGCAGATTTTCTGCCCAAACTTTAAAAAAATCACATCTTTATTTGTAGACATCATATTGCGGTGATTCAAAAGGCTATCAAACCCTTATTGAGTATAGTTTCAATGAAAAATATAGGCTTCAATCAACTGGAAGTACAAAATTCCCAAAATTTAAGTTTTTGGACTCTATTGCAGAAAATTGGCAGTTTTTTTGGACTAACTTCAAAAATTCATTATGTTTTATATATAGCTCTAAAAATTTCCCATTACCTATCAAATTAAAGTTTAGGATGTTTGCTTTCATCCTGTAAAATTTCATAATTTGTTGCCATTATTTGGTCATCCAAAATCACTTGTGAAACTAACTGTCTCGCAGGAAATTTCATTGGCAGAATAATCACATTTCAATTTTTCAATATTTAATTCCTATGGTCTTGAATATTCACCATTCTACTTCATTGAATATTTCAAATAATTACAATGTATTTTGGTGAATAAAATTTAGGATGTTACATCAACCCTACACAATTTTCCCTTCTAAACACCATGGAACCATCATAATTGTGCAATTCCATCCCCAATCCCCTTTTTAATTGTTGGCTTAAACTTACTCAAGAAAAAGGGAAAAATGTGATTTCTTGACTTAACCTTTGAAACTCCTTCATTTTCACTCCTAATCACATGATTAAATATTTAGATACCATTTGAACATGATTTGTAGAAATTTGGGACAATATAACCCCTTAGGGTTTCACATTCCCAATTTACAAATCAAGCAAAACCAAGCCAAATTTAATAACAACCACCACAACAACATCATATAACACAAGAGGATCAAAGTTTGGATATTACTTCTTGATTTCTTGGGTTCCTCTCTCTAAAACGTCCTCCCTCCCCCCTCTCTTCCCTTGAAGTTTTGCTTGCTACATATGGTTTTCATGGAGGAAAAGGACTTAGGAGAGATTCTACACAAGTTAGAAGGTAAGAATACTTGAATTCGAAAGCACTTACCTTTGATTTTACCTGTTGTGCTCTCCTTTGCTCTAAGTTCTCTCAAGCTCTCTTCTCTCTTTCTTTTTGTGATGAGTGACGAAAATGAAGAGGAAAAGATGAAGAGGATGACTAAAAAATATCTCTTCATCTCTATTTAAAATATGTTATTTTAATGGTTTACGTCATGTGATTTTTCTTTGGCTTTATACCTTACTAATTATGTCATAAACTTCTCATTACATTTGGACCAATTTTTCTTCTCTCTTGTTGGCCCAAAATGATGCCATTTAAGGGTCCTTCATGACCCAATTTTCTTCCTTCAATTAATACATTCAATTTCAAAAATATACTATTTTATGCTAATTGAACATGTGCTCATATCCTTAATCAATTCTTATTTAATTCCTTGCTTAAGATGATGACACTTGGCACAATTTGTATCCAAGTAAATATTTTCCTTCTCCTTTAATATTTTAGTACCAAATATCCACCAATAAAAGAAAAATATGGGCTTTTACTTTATTCCACAATTTATGTAACACCCCAATTTTCAATTAAAGGCTAATGGTAATTATTGAGGATAATTATCGAATTAAAGTGGAAAAATTATGGGTTTGGTGGCTATATTAATTAATATGCCATAAGAGTTGGAAAATTGAAAGAATGGAATTATTGGCATAAGTTGGTAATTAATGGGAAATTAATTACTAACTAAGAGAAAAATGAGAAGTGTGATCAAATGGCTAATGGATGGATTAGAGAGATTAATTGGTGACTAAGTGTGTGAGAGTCAATGAGGAGTGGACACATGGCAAGCCCACATGTGAAGGGATTGGGAGAAAAGTCAAAGGGAATATTTAAATGCATTTCTCTCTCCTCTCTTCCCTCTTGTGCGCTGGAAAACTGAAATGAAGGGAGTATAATCATTTTTCACTTTCTTCACTCCACCTCCATCCCTCATCTCTCTCGTTCTCTCTCTTCTCTCCTTGGGTGACGCCATTATTGCAGAAAATAGAAGAAGAAGAGCTTGCAAAAAGGTAAGGAAAATGGCTTCTATTGCTTAAACTTCCTTCTTTAATGTTGATCCTTGAATGAAGAGCTTCATTTTGATGGTTGTAATGTGTTCATTGGTGTTAGTTTGTGACCTCAAGAGATTGTGAAAGTTGAAGAATCAAGAAATCTCTTTGGCAAAGTGAAAGAGGTGAGTGTTATCTCCCTTTTGATATATATATATATTATGGTTGTTGGTGAGCATTGATTTTTCTGGAATTTTCTGCCCTATTTTTGAAAATTAGGGTCTTAGTGAGTTTGGCATGTTGTGATCATGGAAATGGTATATTGTGATGTCTTTTGGACAAATGGATTGGTTTGAATCATTAAAAGTAAAGTTTGGGGTCTTTGTGATAGCTTTGGTGCGTTGGGCAAAACAGGGCATGTGATTGGGTGGTGATTTTGGTCATTTTGAGGTTACCATTGTGTTCCTTGAGTGATTTTGTGTGGGAATAAGCTTGGTTATTAATTTTGGAGTTATTGAACACTTTGGTAGAAAATTGGAAATCTGTTTGGTTTAAGCTCTGTTTTGTGCAGTAATTTTGTATGATCGTTTTGAATGATCAAATGGTATTGGAAAATTCTGAAAATTTCCATTCTTAAATTTCACATCCCAAGGTTCAAAATGGACATATATTTTGTGTCATTTCATTGAGTATCCTGTGAGATATGGTTGTCCAAAGTTTGGGATTGGAACAGAACTCTGTTTTGGAGTAGTGTGTAGTTTTTGGTGATTCTGTATTTGTGTAGTGATTTCAAGTGATGGGCTATATTTTTCCTTGAAAGAGGACTCATATACCTTTCATTTGGCTTTAGAATCACTCCATTTCAATTTTTTTACAATTAGTTATGGTTTTTCGAAGTTCAGCCAAGAGTCAGGAAATTTCTTGACCGCGGCCCAAGGTGGCTGGCTGCGGCCCAAACCTTTCTGGCCTGTTTCGGGCCACGGCCCATGAGTGGCTGGCCGCAGCCCATGGCCTTCTGACCATATTTGGGCCGCAGCCTAAGGAAGGGCTGGCCACGGCCCACCCCTGTGTTCCAGTACTTTGTGTTTTTGAAAGGTGACCTTCAACCTTTTGTTTCCCAACCTTTTAGGGCTTTCATTAGAGACATTTGTGGCCTCTTAAGAGTCTTAAATGATAACCAACTTAGTGTATTATGGATATAAGTAATTGGAAAAGAGATTGATCAATTGTCCCTAATTTGGTATAGGATTTGATATCTGCCGAACGCGTAAGCCCACTGTGCCAAAGATTGTCAGGAAAGATACAGGTAGTGACTCCTCTCTTATACTTTGTATAAATGTATTGTATGTTTGTCTGTCATGCATTGAGTTGATATTGCTGCTGTTGTTGCCTTGTGATACCTTGTGTATTGAGATGCTTTGTGGTGCTTTGTACTTCGTGTTGCTGCTACATAGTGTTCACCGCGAAAGCGGGCATTGTGCATAGTGATTACAGTGAAAGCTGGCATAGTGTTCACCACGAAAGTGGGCGTAGTGCATTGTGATTACAGCCGTGAGTGCTGTCATATGTGGCGCAAGCCAGAGATCATTGTGAAGCTGCTGAACATGATGAACATACATGCTTTGTGTTTATATATTGTATGAGTGACTTGTTGCTACTGGGATTCTTTAGAATCTCACTCTTTCCATATGACTAACCTTTTCAGACAGGGCAAGTGGCTCGAAAGAGAAGCGACCAACCCGGAGTGGTTAGGATCTCTTAGGGACATTCAGGATTTTGGGATTGTTGGTTATCTATTGTAGATTTGGGATTACTGTATATAAATTGTTCATAGTGAATTTTTTATTTGTAATCCCCATTTGGAAAATAGTAAACCCATTTGATATATATATATGAACCCGGGGTTTGCCGGGATTTTAGTTTCCGCACTCTGATATTGTGAATGTGAATTAATTGCTCAGGTAATTGTATCCGATAAGTGAATGTGGGACCAGATCTTTGCATTTTGAACTGTTTTGTGAAAACCCCATCTACAAGATGAGGGATTATAAATAATGTTATCTTGTCTTATTGGTCTCTATTTCACTTAAATTTCGTAATCCGGATGTGATTACCGTGAGGGGGTTACAATTTACATAATTGCCATTGCATTTTTCCCTAAATTTCACAATAGTTGGCAATTCTCACAGATTTTCTGACTAAACTTTGAAAAATCACAACTTTATTTGTAGAAATTTAATTGGAGTGATTCCAAAGGATATGTGACCCTTATTAATTGTATTTTCAAGAACAAATATAGCCTTTAGCCAACTAAAAGCTGAAAATTCCCTGAATTTCAATCTTTGGACGCTGTACAGAAAATAGCCAGTTTTACTGGGTAAATTTTAAAAATTCATAACACTTTGTGTACAACTCCAAATGACCTATATTACCTATCAAGTTTAAGCTTGATAAGTCTTATTTCATACTGCAAAATATCATAGGCATTGAACATCATTTGCCTATTTAAAAATGTCACACAATAAAACTGCTACACGGGGAAACTTACTGGTATCAAATGTCAACTTGTACAACTTGTGTTCTAAATATACTCATGTTGTGTGTGACCACTAATTGCCTTGTTTTTTCATTCCATGTGCTCTCTAATTCACCATTTTATTCCCTTAAATATAAGGAATTTTAGTGATCGAAATTCGGGATATTACATAAACCACCGCTTGGAGCTCTTTATTATGATATTTTCTCTAATCTGATTGTTAATATATACTATTTGCAAAGATTGGATTTGCAAAACTTATCATATGAGAATGATACAATTTCATTGAAATTTCATCATTCTTATTATGAAATGTTTCGCAAGTCTAATTATCATGAATTCCATAGAGACCAATTTACACGGACACGCCTGTTCTACTTAATAATCCGCAAAACCCTAAATATTCCTCTATAAGCTTTTCCTCCTTCATTTTGATAGTATATTTGATTGTCAATTTTGGAATTCGCATAATTGGATTTGCGAAACGTTTCATTTGAGAATGATACAATTTTATTCTCATAATCTCATTATGACAAATTTTGCAAATCGAGTCATTGTGAATTCCATGGATACCAATTTATAGGGAAATGCTTGTTCAACTCAGTAACTTGCAAAACCCTTTCCTGAATGAAAAATTACCTCTTCCGTTCACTCTTTGAACTAATTTGACAAATTGCTGGAGATCGAAGAATCTAAAGATGCATCAGATCCTTCATCTCCAAAACTTGTTTTTTTATTGTCTTTTTCTTTTTTAATTTTTTTATGTAATATAGTGTTTGATTATGCAACCATGCATGCATCAACAATTAATAATTAACTAAATGTTTTATCAAACCATTAATCTAAACTTTATCATGCACACAGTTGGGTTTTGGACATCACAAGGCTCAAAAAAATATTCACCACCAAGCCAAAACTTTTTAACTCAATGAGACTTCATCACATATAAAAATATTCAAATTAACCCAACTTGTGGATCCCCAGCTTTAAAACACAATTATAAGACCTCTAAACCACCCAAAATTATCAAAAGTTATCTGATAATTAAAAATCAAAAGTTTATAGATAATGCATCAAATCTTTAAAATAAATTAGAGTATGTAGGATGAGCTCTAATGTGGTAATATACAATAATCTAGCATAAACCAAAAAGATGGAAAAACTACTCTTAAATAAAGTAGCTTAAGCTTTCGGAGTCTTCCCTGATGGACTCGCACAAGAACTATCACATGAAAAAATGTTAAATCAACGGGCATATGAGTAAGTGCTCATGAGGTGTCAAGTGGGACAACTATAAATTCATAGTATTATAAAAAATTGTCACATGATTACATGTATATCAATAACAATATCATAATCTTTTGCTCATATTTATCACGTGGGTGCACAAAAATCAATACACAAGAATTTATTCTCTAACATCTCTTATTTCCTTCCTACCTTATTTCCTCTGATTAAACCGATGGGCTAGTACTTACCCATATTACTGGTAGTTCAACTCAATAATCTCATCGATCAAGTGATATGGACTAGCCAAAATCCATGGACCATAAAATCGGACTGTAAAGCCCCAAAATATGTGTAAGTGCTCATGACTCCAAAAGTGGATATAATGAACGTTAGACAAACACTTTAGGGGAATAAAGTGTGATTTATGACCCAAATTAGTAGTAGAAAGTTACCAAACCCAGTATTTAAGCTCAATTATGGTGATAAAGCCTAAATTGAGTTATAAATGAAGGGGAGGGTGCATGGGATGTGATAAAAGGATTAAATAATGTGTTAAGTGGTAATCCAATAGAAATTGCCATAGTTAGGGCCAAAATAGGAAGAAAGAAATTTATCGGCCAGTTAGCCAGCTACCGAAGAAGAAAGTCACTATCAATTAAATGAATAAGAGGTGTGACTAAATGGCCAATGGAGTTGGTCAGAGTAACTAATTATTTACTTGCTTTTGGGAGAAGACACAAGATCTTGACACATGGCATCATAGGATTTAATCAAATATTCAAACTTTCCTTCTCTTCCCTTTCTCTTCTCAAATTCGGTCAAGGGCATGGAGGAAGCTGAAGATATTATCATTTCATCACTTTTCTCTCTCTCTCTCTCTCTCTCAAGCTATCTTAAGTCAGCCAAAAGGAAGAAGAAAGAGAAAGGGGCTAAGGTGCAAGGTGAACCCTTTCTTGTGGATTTTGACTTTGTAGATGACCTCTGTTGCTCCAAACCTCTTCCCTAATCTTGTTCCTCTAGATAAGAGCTTGCTTTGTATGGCTTTATATTTTCAAGAGGAGGTGTTTTTGTGTACTCAAGAAAACTAGAGGTTGGAGAATCAAAGAACACACTAGAGAAAGGGGTAGAGGTGAGCAAAAGAAACCCTTTGATATATGAATTATGGTCAATGGTTGAGAACTTTAGCTTGTAGAATTTTGACCTATTTTGTGTGTATTATGGTTTTAGAGAGTTTATGATGTTTTGTGGTGTTAGTGGTGTCTTATGGTATGTGTTGGACCATGGGAGTCATATATTAAAAAATTGGAAATTTAGTCAACAAAAACTTTGTATAGGGCAACTAGTTTGCATAGCATTTTTGAATGAGTAAATTGAATCTAAAAGTTATGAAAATTTCTAGTTGAATAGATGATGCGTCAAGC
Organism: Inga leiocalycina; assembly: GCA_963242795.1. NCBI lineage: Eukaryota > Viridiplantae > Streptophyta > Magnoliopsida > Fabales > Fabaceae > Inga > Inga leiocalycina. Next base: position 30,936,008 of record OY725327.1, read on the forward strand.
TTTAAAATGACATAAAATGGGTGTCATTCCGATTTGTATTATAGAAGCTATGTATTTCCAAATTTTGAGGTTGAAACTGGAGTCTGTTCTGGAACAATATAGAAATTCGTTAGATTCTATATTTTTGTGGTTTTATATGACATTAGTTTATATTTTTCCAATGTAGAGGACTTAAAAATCTTTAAGTAGGACTTAAAATCACTCCATTTCGATTTTTTGTAGATTTAGTTATGTTTTTTTAAATTTCAGCCAAGAAACAGGAATTTTCTTGACCTCGACCTAAAAGCTTTTGACATGTTTTTGGCCTCGGCCAAATTTTCTGACCATTTCTTAGTGGCAGCCAAAAGTTTTTGACCATTTCTTGGCTGCAGCCAACCCCTAATTTTAGCTTTTTGAACTTTTAAAAGGTGGCTTCTAATCTAGCTCTCCCCAACCCTTTTGGGTTTTTGTTTGAGCTTCTCATGGCCACTCAAGGGACTCAAATGATAACCCAGCTCAAGTATTTTATGGTTATTTAAGAATTGGAATAGGGAATAACTTGTTGTCCTTAATTTTGATGTCTGGGATTTGACATCTGCCCTGAACGTAAGAAACCTATGCACGAGCATGAATGGAAAGAACAAGGTAGTGACTCTCTCTTATATCATATATAATGCTTTGTATGTATGTGCACATCATCAAATGTGAATACAGCTGTGTATGCAGCTGTGAAAGTTGTCATGAATGTCACAAAATGTGATAAATGTCATGAATGTGTATATAGCTATGAAAGCTGTTGTATATTGCTGTAAAAGCTGTCGTGAATGTCACGAATGTGATGAATGTCATGAATATGAATGCTGCTGTGTGATGATTGCTTACATGCTTTGTGAGATTATATATCATCTGACAGAAATGTTACTACTGAGATTTATATAAATATCATTCTTTCCAATGACTAACTTATAGTCAGGGCAAGCAGACTAAAGGAGGAGCAGGTAAATAAGGGCGACCAGTGCTCATGACAAGTAGATTAGGTTTTTTTGTGTGTTGGTTATCAAACTTTCGGATAGATGTATATGTTGTAATTGTAAGTTGAATGTAATAAAGGTGGATGTACCTATCATTGATGTAGTTGACTATATGTAAGTCTCGGTATGGGAAACTAAGATAGGCAATCATGCCCTGTAGACCCCTTGTAGTTATTAAATATAACTCTAGAGTTTGTGAGGAAATTTTGTTGAATAGTTTAATATTTATGAATGGAACAGTGTCGAACAGGCCAAATAGATTCGAAAAGTAGAAGTAAGACCATATTAAATTGGTTTGAAAAGTTTTTGAAACCCACTTTTTAACGAGACTGAATCATGTATTGAAGTCGGGACCTCAAATGAGTTTTAAATTATCCATTGGTCTCCCGTTTAGTTTATGACACATTTTCAAATTATATTCACAGATTTCAAGTAGGGGGTTACCTTTTTGGTATCAAAGAAAAACTTCTTGGCAAGGGTAGTTTGTTGCTAGGGTAGTTGCAGGAGTATCTTGTCTTAGTGATGATTGTTAACCCATGATTGGTTGTAGTATACATATATATGTTCCTATTAATTTCTAGTATATGAGTTTTAAGGAATATGTGTATACATTCAATGTGATATTGATGTTGCGAATCATTTGTAGAGTAAAAAGAAGCTATGGTTTGACAAAAGATTAGACGGGTATAACGGAGGTGGAAGAGATAAATCACAACTTACCTGATGATGGGTATATTAATGGAGCAGCGGGATATGATCTATGAACTAAGACAAGAGCTTCAAGAGGTAAAGGAAAAACAGAATCAAGATAGAGTCCAATCGACCCAAGAAGAGACAAATCTTGAAGAAACGGTAGAAGTGTCAACTCGACCTTCAGAGTTACCAAGAATCACACAAGGTGGTAGCCCGAAATGAGAGAGATCTACAGTTTTGGGTCTCCAAATTCTATAAGCATCTACCTCCAGCGTTCAAGGGAAGATTTGATCCCTAAGCAAAGGAAGATTGGCTGGTCCAGCTTGAGAAAATTTTTGAAGTATTAGAATGCCTGACTAAGGTAAGGGCTTGACTAGCCGTCTATAAGCTAGAGGGGGACATTGACAAGTGGTTGCAGAACATTGCCATGACATTGTGGACTCGGAATGTGCCTTTGACCAGGGAGCTTTTCTGTGAAAAGTTTGACAACAAGTACTTTTCTAAGTCAGTTTGGCTAAAAAAAGAATCAGAGTTCCTATCTATAAAGTAAGGTGGTGAAGAAACTTTTGATGATTACCTATCTCAATTCATCTGACTGGCCTGGCCTGATACTCCTCTTATCTGCTTTGTGTGGATGATGATGAGTAGAGCTCTAACATGTTGATTCGAGGATTGAGGCAATTAATTGAGAAAAAGTTCTCCACCTGACTATTCACTGAATTCAACAAAGTTGTTGAGGAGTACCAAATCACAGAGAACAATATGAGGGATTTGTACCCAGCTAAGGGTGGTAGCGGTTGTGGTGAGCCCAATAAGGGAAATTCTTCCCAGAAGTGGAAGGGGCAAGGATCCTTATCTAAGGGTAACGGTAAGAAATCCTATTGACTTGAGGATCACGAGAACTGAGGACCCCTAGCGACATGGTCATGTCATCATTGTGGCAGGATACATATTCACAGAACGTGTTCAGGGCAAGTAATTTGTTATAACTTTAGGCAGATTGGACATATTGCTTGTAAATGCAACCAGCAGCTGGTAGAGCAAAGGCCTATGAATCAGGGTAGGGTATTTGCCATAACATATAAAGAAGCATGCAAGTCCCCCGACTTGATTCAAGGTAAAATTCTTCTCAACGGTAGTTTACTGCAAGCTTTGTTTGATTCGAGTGCTAGTCATTCCTTCATTGCTTATGATTGTGTGAAGTGCTTGGGATTGCATGTTCATAAACTACCATTTGACTTAGTTGTGTCAGCGCTGATGGGTGTTAAGATTATGACTACTTATGGTTGCTTGAATTGTGTGATAAGCGTGTAGGGGCATGAGTCCACGATTGACTTGATTTGTTTGTCGCTCTATCAGTTAGAAATGATACTGGGTTTTTATTGGTTAACGGCGAATTATGTGTTGATAGATAGTGGGAACAAGAGAATAATGTTGGAAATCTTGCTTGAAAAGCAACTATCTGACAAATTATGCAAGTATGAGTTTTGGCTCCCGGAAGTAAAATTTCTTGGCTATGTCATCTCTCATGAAGGGGTCTTAGTGGATCCCAGTAAAGTGGTAGTAGTGCTAGACTGGAAGAGGTCAAAAACTGTTTATTGAGATACGCAGTTTTCTAGATCTTGCTGGTTATTATCAGAGGTTCATTCAAAACTTCTCCTGGATTACCTTGCCGATGACCAAGCTCATGTGTTAGGATCATGCATTTAAGTGGGATTCTTGATGTAAGAAGAGCTTCATTGAGCTGAAGAAGAGGTTGGTACTGGCACCAATGTTGATTATACTCGATCCCAACTTGACTTATGTTGTGTACAGTGATATGAATAAGTAGGGATTAGGTTGTATCCTTATAATGGCACTAGTGTTAATTATACCTGATCCCAGCTTGACTTATGTTGTGTACAGTGTTGTGAATAAGCAGAGATTAGGGTTTGTCCTTATGCAGTAGGGCATAATGGTGGCTTACGCCTCCCGATAGCTGAAATATGATGAAATGAACTTTCCCACCGATGATCTTGAGCTTACGGCGATTGTGTTTGAGTTAAATATATGGCAACATTACCTGTTTTGTGTGATGACAGAACTGTATTGTGACCACAAGAGTCTCAAGTATTTGTATGATCAGAAAGAATTGAATATAAGGCTGCACAGGTGGATGGAGTTGCTAAAAGAATGCAACCTGGAGATCAAGTATTATCTGAGTAAAGCTAGTGTCATCGCTGATGCTCTTAGTCAGAAGATGGTACTTGTTGTAGCAGTAATGATACAATAAGGGAAATTGATAGAAGATTTTTGGGACCTGAATCTCTCGAGTCAAATCTTATGTGCCAATTATGGTATTATCTAAGGGGAGCGTGATTTGATGTCTGAGATTAAAAAGGCTTAAAGCCAGGATGAACGAGTGCAGTCCATTTGAATCATGATCACATTAAGAGAAGACCTCTAGAGTGTGAAGTCAGAGATCACGTGTTCTTGATACTGTCTCCAGTCACGGGAATCAGTAGAGTGACAAGAGGAAGCTAAGCCCATGGTACATTGCTCCTTTTGAAATTCTTGTGAGAATCGGACTTGTTGTATACTGGATAGCCCTACCCCCAAACTTGAGTAGGCTCCATGACCTGTTTATGTCTCAAGATGTGTAAGAAATTTTGGAGACGAAATTTATTGTACAGGGAGAGAATTGTAATGCCCTAAAATATGTCTAAGGGCTTATGACTTCAAAAATGGATATAATGAATGTTAGACAAACACGGTCAGGGAATAAAGTTTGAGTTATGACTCGAATTAGCAGCAGAAAGTGCCTAAATTGAGGTAAAAATGAAGGGGAGGGCACACGGCATGTGATAAAGGGACCAAATAATGTGTTAAGTAGTAATTCAATAGAAATTGTCATAATCAAGGGCATAATGGGAAGAAAGAAGTTTATCGGCTAGTTATCCAGCTACCGAAGAAGAAAGTCACTATCAACTAAATGAATAAGAGGTGTGACTAAATGGCTACTGGAATTAGTTAGAGTAACTAATTAGTTACTTGCTTTTGGGAGAAGACACAAAATCTTGACATATGGTACCATAGGATTTAGTCAAATGTTCAAACTTTCCTTATCTTCCCTATCTTTTCTCAAATTCGGTCAAGGGCATGGAGGGAGCTGAAGATATTATCATTTCATCACTTTTCTCTCTCTCTCAAGCTCTCTTAAGTCAGCCAAGAGGAAGAAGAAAGAGAAAGGGGCTAAGGTGCAAGGTGAGCCCTTTCTTATGGATTTTGACCTTATAGATGACCTCTGTTGCTCAAAACCTCTTCCCTAATCTTGTTTCTCTAGATGAGAGCTTGCTTTGTATGACTTAATATTTTCAAGAGGAGGTGTTTTTGTGTACTCAAGAAAACTAGAAGTTGGAAAATCAAAGAACACACTAGAGAAAGTGGTAGAGGTGAGCAAAAGCAACCCTTTGACATCTCAATTGTGGTAATTGGTTGAGAACTTTGGCTTATGGAATTCTGACCTTTTTTTGTGTATATTAGGGTTTTAGAGAGTTTATGGTTTCTTGTGGTGTTAATGGTGTCTTGTGGTGTGTTTTGGACCATCGGAGTTATATGTTGAAAAATTGGAAGTTTTGTCAATAAAAGCTTTGTGTAGGATAGCTAGTTTGCATGGCAATTTTGATTGAGTAAATAGTATCTAAAAATTATAAATTTTTTAGCTAAATAGAGGATGTGTCAAGCTCTAAAATGACATAAAATAAGTATCATTCCGATTTGTGTCTTGAAAGTTGTGTTTTTTCAAAGTTTGAGGTTGAAATCGGAGTCTATTCTAGAATGGTATGGAAATTTGTTGGATTCTTTTTTGTTGTGGTTTTATATGGCAGTGGTTTATATATTTTTCTATGTAAAGGGCTTAAAAAAATTCAATTGGGACTTGGAATTACTCCATTTCAATTTTTGTAGATTTAGTTATGATTTTTGGAAGTTTAACTAAGAAACAAGAATTTTCTTGGCCATGACCCAAAAGCTTCTGACTTATTTTTTGGCTGCGGCCAAAGGTTCTTAGCCATAGCCAAAAGGTTTCTAACCATTTCTTGACTGCGGCCAACTTTCAATTTTAGGATTTTGAACTTTTGAAGGGTTTTTTCTGATCTAGCTTTTCCTAACCTTTTATGGCTTTTGTTTGGGTTTCTCATGGCCACCTAAGGGACTCAAATTATAACCAACCCCAAGTGTTTTATGGTTATTTAAGGATTAGAATAGGGAATAACTCGTCGTTCTTAATTCTGATGTATAGGATTTAACATCTGCCCTGAGCGTAAGAAACCTATGGTCGAGCACGAATGGAAAGAACAAGGTAGTGGCTCTTTCTCTTATATCATGTATAATGTTTTTTATGTATGTGTACATCATCGAATGTGAATGCTGCTATGTATATTGATGTGAAAGCTAATATCATTGTGGCGAATGTCACGAATGTGTATACAGCTGTGAAAGTTTTCGTGAATGTCACGGAATGTGACGAATGTGTATATAACTGTGAAAGCTATTGTATATAGTTGTGAAAGCTATTGTGAATGTCACGAATATGATGAATGTCATGAATGTGAATGCTGCTGTGAATGTTGTTGTTTGATGATTGGTTACATGCTTTGTGAAATTATATATTATATGACAGAAATGTTACTATTGAGATTCGTATGAATCTCACTCTTTCCAATGACTAACCTATAGCCAGGGCAAGGGGATCAAAGGAGAAGCAAGTAAACAAGGGCGGCTAGTGCTCACGACAAGGAGATTAGGTTTTTTGTGTGTTGGTTATCAATCTTTTGGATAAAGTTATGTGTTGTAATTATACGTTTAATGTAGTAAAGGTGGATGTACCTATCATAGATGTGGCTGACTGTATGTTATTCCAGGTATTGAAAACTAAGAGGGGTGATCATGCAATGTAGACCCCTTATAGTAATTGAATATAACTCGAGAGTTTGTCGGGAAGTTTTGTTGAATACTCTAATATTTATGAATGGGATAGAACTGAATAGGCCAAATAGATTTAAAAAGTAAAAGTGAGACCGTATTAAATAGGTTTTGAAATGTTTTTGAAAACCCACTTTATAACATGACTGAATCTTGTCTTGAAGTCGGACCTCTAATGAGTTTTAAGTTATCCGTTGGTCTCTTGTTTACTTTATGACACATTTTTAACTATATTCATGGCATTCAAAGAGGGGTTTACATAGACCATGGGTTCCCCCTCTATTGTATTAATGGGGTGTCAAGACCCTACTAAACACAACTGGGCCAAAGAGCTAACCACTGTGCACCTTGAAGCTCACCACCTTATTTCCTCTTTTTATATAAAAATTCACCTCCTTATTTCCTTTATGAATAACCTCCCATCAAATCTACATCCACCATCCCCTCTCATATCAATACTCAAGAGATATAATCACAATGGGTTATCACATGCCATTATCAATTTACAAATTATCAAGAGAATCTTTTCAATCTCATAAATAAACACCAATTCATATAATATAATATCACCAGCCATTTCTCAATGACAACAAGTCCCACAAGACCATTTCATTAACAACATAGTTTCATAGTCAATATTGTAATACCCCGAATTTTGAGACTCGAGGCTAGAGAATAAGCCTGAGATTCATGGATTGCTAAGCCCCGGTTTAGCAAGATCCCAAATTGTGATTAGGGGTTAATGACTATAAAAGTGGACGTGGTTAGTGATTAATGAACTCTTTTAGAGAATATAAAGTGGATTGTAGTCGCTTGTATTATGAGCAAAGCCAAAACCCTGTATTTGAGTTCAATTGTGGATTAACATCCAAATTGACTTAGAATAGAGGGAAGAATTGAATGGGTTATTGTGATGGAAATGGTGTCATGTTGTGATTTTTAATCATTGGAATTGATTTAAATTGAATTGGACACATTGGTTGCAAAACTGGAAATGCTGTCCAGTGTGAATTCTGTATGGCCAGTCTTCTGTGTGGATGTTTTAACTAGGCAAATGATGTCAGAAAATTATGAAACTTTCCAGTCTTAAATTTCACATCCCAAGCTTCAAAATGGACATATAATTTGTGCCATTTCGTTTTGGGAACTGGGAGATATGACTGTCCAAAGTTTGAGGTCGAAAATGGACTCTGTTTTGGGGCAGTGATGAAATTTGTGTAATTCTGGAATTTTGTGGTGATTTCTGATAATGGATCATATTTTTTCAATGAAGAGGACTTAAATACCTTTCATTTGGCTTTGGAATCACCTCATTTTGAGTTTTCTAGAATTAGTAATGATTTTTCAAAGTTTGGGCAGAAAATCTGCCAGAAAATCCGAAAATGGGAATTATGACATCATCTCAATAAAAGATGACATCATCATGGAATTAAATATCTTCTCATCTTCTTCAGCTCTCATTTTCTGTCGTGAGTTTCAGCTGAAATAGAGAGAGAGCATATGGGATCTTTAGAGAGAGAAAGAGGAAGAAATCTCGTAAGGTAAGCCGATTTCTCCGACGATCTAGCTCCTAACGCGTATAACTCCGATCCTAAGCTACTCCTTTATGTTCCTTAAGGTTTGGAAGATCTTCCTTTGGTGTTAAAACAGCTAGGGTTTCAGCCAAGACAAGGAAAAGCTAGTGGGAGCTTGAGGTAACTTCCAAACTCTTGTGTATTGACTATTCTGGCTGCTGTGGACAATTTAATCGGTGAAATTTCACCGGATTGTCATTGGTTTCAAAAATGGAAAATGGGTGTGTGGGACTGTTATGCTGCCCAAAATGGTACTAAATGGTAGTTGTAACCTAATGGAATAGTCAATAAAGTGTTAAGGAGTAGAAAGGAACGCGTTTACGGAGCCGAAACCGAAAAACCCCAATTTTTCCCGGAGTACATGTATATTTCGGCCAAGGCTATAAATGGGTCTTAGAGTTGGATTTTCAATGATTTGATGATTCCATTGAGTTCAGGAGCAAAAATTAGGTGGGGTTACAGTTGGGCACTTTTTCAGAAAAGGCCGAAAAGGCATAATTACGAAAACGCCCCTGAAACCCTTAAAGTGGGGCTGTCAAGGGTAATTTTGTAATTGACATTGAATTTGATAATTCTAAGTCCGGAAATGGATTCCTTGGGCAAAAGTATGTTAGAATAGCCCATGTCAAAATTTCGGAAAAAGTACAGCCGGACCGGGTACGGTGGGGCCGGACCGGGTCCCCAGGGGCATTTTAGTAAATTTTCAATATAGCCTCATATGACCCCCAGAAACACTATGGAAGTATCTAAATAGTACATTTGACATTGTAGGGTCGAATGTGAAGCCCCGAATTGTTGGCACGCAAATCAAGGAGAAAAGACTGGAGGTAGGGAACTTATCTCTCATGCATGCTCTGATAACTGTATTAATGTGTTGATGCATGTTATTGCTTTGCTTGATTATGTGGAACATGTATGAAAGATTTGAAGCTATGTTTCAATATATGCTATGGCCATATGTGTATCGTTCGAAGCATTGAGCTTATAGATTTGTCATTGTATGTGTGCATGAGTTATGTGATGCAAGCATGTCATGCATTAAACACTTATCTTGCCTGCATATTGATAATGTTTCCCTACTGAGATTCTCTCGAATCTCACCCTCCCTTACCAACAATTTAGACAGGGCAAGTGGCTCGTGGAGGGAGCGGCAGGTCTCATTCGAGATGAGATTGTGTAATCCCCATTTGAAGAATTGTAATGGGCAATTGTGCCCTGTATATCTTTAGCGAAGGTATGTACCCGAGATTGCCGGGATGATTATGTTGTGCACTCTGATATTTATATGAATGTGATTTATCTTCGCATAGTAATTGTATTCGAAATGTGAATATGAGACCAAGTTTATAAATGATTTCGAAAGGTATTTTTGAAAACCCCATCATGTGATGGGTTAGTAAATGTTATTTGATTATTATTGGTCTCTATTTCATTTTAATCACGTATTTCGGATATAATTACGGAGGGGGTTACAAATATCACATGCCAATAGCAAATTCACAATTCTATATAGTTAAAAATCACTCACAAACATCATACAAGCATGTTCAACAAGAGGAAAGTGGTGACCTCTCTCCAAAGCAAAGTTTACCACAAGAATCTAAGCTCTAAGCTCAACCATGAGTCACAAATCAATATATAACAATCAATTATAACTACAATTTAGTATTCTAACTAATTGAGTAGTTACAACAACAATCTAGAGGCTTAAAAATCTCTTTAGATCCCAACCATTGGCTTTCATGTATTCCAATCAATCAAAATCTCCAATTTATAACTTAAGGTCCTAACCTCAAAACGCCCATCTAAGAAAACCAAGTTTAATCAATAATTTAAACCAATTAAACCTGAAATATAACTCATACTAAAATAACCTGATTATCAATCCTCATTTTCAATCATTATATTGTTAATATCAACGCAAAGCCTAACTCAAAAATCAAACCTCTAACTCAAATCTTCATATAACCTCCAAATTGTTCCGTTCAATATAATGCCTAAAATTCTCAATTTACCACAATAACTCAATTTCTCTATCCCAATCATATATATTTTTTAATCATCTAACAACTCTATTTCACTCATTAAAATCATTGGCAATAATACTTTCATCCATTTATTCTAAAATTCCCAAAATTTACTCACTTTAAATTCCTTAGGAAGAATACACATAAATCAACTATACCTCAAATTACTATTACAATCACATTTGTAACACTCCAAAATTTATATTCACCAAAAGTATTGTAAATATTTGAGAAATTCAATAAAATGTTGAATATTCATGAATTTGGAATTTATAAATTTATAAATGTTCAATTTCATGAGAAATTGGGCAAAACATAAATATGGAATTAATTTGGGTGATTTAAAAAGCCCAATATTAAGGTCCAAAAATGAAGGAAATATTAGTTGGGCTTAATGAGCATGGTTACATTTACATAAGGTTTATGTACATAAAACTTCATTTTTGGAATTTTGGAAAAATTGTTAAACAATTAAAGCATAATGTTATATATTATAAAATATATGTTGCCTCTTCATCTTCAGCTCATTCACTCACAAAACAGACCTGAAGTTGAGAGAGAAATTTGAGAGAGTTTAGAGAGAGAAAGAGAAAAAAAATCACAAGGTAAGCCGATTTCTCCGACGATCTAGCTCCTAACGCGTATAACTCCGATCCTAAGCTACTCCTTTATGTTCCTTAAGGTTTGGAAGATCTTCCTTTGGTGTTAAAACAGCTAGGGTTTCAGCCAAGACAAGGAAAAGCTAGTGGGAGCTTGAGGTAACTTCCAAACTCTTGTGTATTGACTATTCTGGCTGCTGTGGACAATTTAATCGGTGAAATTTCACCGGATTGTCATTGGTTTCAAAAATGGAAAATGGGTGTGTGGGACTGTTATGCTGCCCAAATTGGTACTAAATGGTAGTTGTAACCTAATGGAATAGTCAATAAAGTGGTTAGGAGTAGAAAGGAACGCGTTTACGGAGCCGAAACCGAAAAACCCCAATTTTTCCCGGAGTACATGTATATTTCGGCCAAGGCTATAAATGGGTCTTAGAGTTGGATTTTCAATGATTTGATGATTCCATTGAGTTCAGGAGCAAAAATTAGGTGGGGTTACAGTTGGGCACTTTTTCAGAAAAGGCCGAAAAGGCATAATTACGAAAACGCCCCTGAAACCCTTAAAGTGGGGCTGTCAAGGGTAATTTTGTAATTGACATTGAATTTGATAATTCTAAGTCCGGAAATGGATTCCTTGGGCAAAAGTATGTTAGAATAGCCCATGTCAAAATTTCGGAAAAAGTACAGCCGGACCGGGTACGGTGGGGCCGGACCGGGTCCCCAGGGGCATTTTAGTAAATTTTCAATATAGCCTCATATGACCCCCAGAAACACTATGGAAGTATCTAAATAGTACATTTGACATTGTAGGGTCGAATGTGAAGCCCCGAATTGTTGGCACGCAAATCAAGGAGAAAAGACTGGAGGTAGGGAACTTATCTCTCATGCATGCTCTGATAACTGTATTAATGTGTTGATGCATGTTATTGCTTTGCTTGATTATGTGGAACATGTATGAAAGATTTGAAGCTATGTTTCAATATATGCTATGGCCATATGTGTATCGTTCGAAGCATTGAGCTTATAGATTTGTCATTGTATGTGTGCATGAGTTATGTGATGCAAGCATGTCATGCATTAAACACTTATCTTGCCTGCATATTGATAATGTTTCCCTACTGAGATTCTCTCGAATCTCACCCTCCCTTACCAACAATTTAGACAGGGCAAGTGGCTCGTGGAGGGAGCGGCAGGTCTCATTCGAGATGAGATTGTGTAATCCCCATTTGAAGAATTGTAATGGGCAATTGTGCCCTGTATATCTTTAGCGAAGGTATGTACCCGAGATTGCCGGGATGATTATGTTGTGCACTCTGATATTTATATGAATGTGATTTATCTTCGCATAGTAATTGTATTCGAAATGTGAATATGAGACCAAGTTTATAAATGATTTCGAAAGGTATTTTTGAAAACCCCATCATGTGATGGGTTAGTAAATGTTATTTGATTATTATTGGTCTCTATTTCATTTTAATCACGTATTTCGGATATAATTACGGAGGGGGTTACAAATATCACATGCCAATAGCAAATTCACAATTCTATATAGTTAAAAATCACTCACAAACATCATACAAGCATGTTCAACAAGAGGAAAGTGGTGACCTCTCTCCAAAGCAAAGTTTACCACAAGAATCTAAGCTCTAAGCTCAACCATGAGTCACAAATCAATATATAACAATCAATTATAACTACAATTTAGTATTCTAACTAATTGAGTAGTTACAACAACAATCTAGAGGCTTAAAAATCTCTTTAGATCCCAACCATTGGCTTTCATGTATTCCAATCAATCAAAATCTCCAATTTATAACTTAAGGTCCTAACCTCAAAACGCCCATCTAAGAAAACCAAGTTTAATCAATAATTTAAACCAATTAAACCTGAAATATAACTCATACTAAAATAACCTGATTATCAATCCTCATTTTCAATCATTATATTGTTAATATCAACGCAAAGCCTAACTCAAAAATCAAACCTCTAACTCAAATCTTCATATAACCTCCAAATTGTTCCGTTCAATATAATGCCTAAAATTCTCAATTTACCACAATAACTCAATTTCTCTATCCCAATCATATATATTTTTTAATCATCTAACAACTCTATTTCACTCATTAAAATCATTGGCAATAATACTTTCATCCATTTATTCTAAAATTCCCAAAATTTACTCACTTTAAATTCCTTAGGAAGAATACACATAAATCAACTATACCTCAAATTACTATTACAATCACATTTGTAACACTCCAAAATTTATATTCACCAAAAGTATTGTAAATATTTGAGAAATTCAATAAAATGTTGAATATTCATGAATTTGGAATTTATAAATTTATAAATGTTCAATTTCATGAGAAATTGGGCAAAACATAAATATGGAATTAATTTGGGTGATTTAAAAAGCCCAATATTAAGGTCCAAAAATGAAGGAAATATTAGTTGGGCTTAATGAGCATGGTTACATTTACATAAGGTTTATGTACATAAAACTTCATTTTTGGAATTTTGGAAAAATTGTTAAACAATTAAAGCATAATGTTATATATTATAAAATATATGTTGCCTCTTCATCTTCAGCTCATTCACTCACAAAACAGACCTGAAGTTGAGAGAGAAATTTGAGAGAGTTTAGAGAGAGAAAGAGAAAAAAAATCACAAGGTAAGCCGATTTCTCCGACGATTTCTCTGCTAACGCGTATAACTCCGACTCTAAGCTACTCCTCTTTGTTCTTTAAGGTTTGGAAAGCTCAAATTTGGTGTTCTAAAAGTGAGGGTTTTCAACCATTTCTGGGAAAAGCTTGTGGGAGCTTGAGGTAACTTCCAAACCTTCGTATATTAACTATTCAGGTTGCTGTGGGCAATTTAATCAGTGAAATTTTGTCGGATTGCCATTGGTTTTAAATTTTGGAAAAGTGTATATCTAAGGGTTATGCTGCCCAATTTTAGTTCAAATGGTTGTTATAACTCAATTAGATTGTTAATAAAGTGGTCAGGAGTATAAAGGAACGTGTTTACAGAGCCGAAATCGTAAAACCCTGATTTTTCCCAGAGAACACCATTATTTTGGCCAGGGATGTTTGAGGGCCTTAGAGTTAGATTTTCAATGATTTGATGGTTCCATTGGGTTCAGGAGGAAAAATTAGGTGGGGTTACAGTTGGGCACTTTTTCAAAAAAGGCTGAGAAAGCATAATTACGGAAACGCCCCTAAAACCCTAAAAGTAGGGCTGCCAAGGGCAATTTCCTAATTTGACATTGAATTTGGTAATTTTGAGTCCGGAAATGGATTCTTTGGATGAAAATACATCAGGATAGCTTTAGTCAAAATTTTGGGAAATCGTGCCATCGGGCTAGGTATGGCGAGGCCGGGCCGGGGTCCCGGGGGCATTTTGGTAAATTTTCTCCATAGGCTAATATAACCACAAGAAACACTATGGAAGTGTCTAAAATGATACTTGGATAGGGTATGACCTATTTCTTGTACATTTGATGTTTTAGGACCGAGTTGGACGCTTATAGTTGACACATTTTACGAGGCGTACCCTTTGAGACAGGAAGGAGGTTAAGGTAGAAACTACTATCTCTCATATACTATGTGACTATTTGCATGATGCGTGTTACTGTATTTTGTGATCTGAACACGTGCTGGAGGCACATTACCTAGCTGTGGTCTAGGACCTAGCTGAGGTATACTAGTCTTGCCTAGCTGTAGTTAAGGGCTCAGCTGAGGTACATGTAGGGGTTTCAACGGGTTAGTTGGCCTTGAATTTTGTGTACACACACGGATGATATGAGTTTTCATTTTACTTGATACGGTGCATTGCATATTTAATTTTCACATTTTATATGTTGATCGCATGTTTCTACTGAGATTCCTTGGAACCTTACCCCTTTTTCTAATCAAAATGTCTCAGCGGGTGACAGCGGCTCGAAAGCCAAGGATGCAGAGAAGGGAAACTGACAGGCACGTTTCCCAAGATAAATACAGTTGTTGTATATAGTCTGTATGTGAAATCGTTTTGGGACATTCTGTACATATTTGTCATTATTATCGACTTCTGCTCTGTTAATGACTGTCTGTAAACAAATACTTATTATCAGTATAACTGTACTTTTCTGTTTGCCTATGGAACTTGTTCATTATTGCCCTGCGCATATCAAAATGGAACCGGGTGTTGACAACATTTCTCTCTCTGTTCTATTAATCCTTTCTTACTCATTTGAATAATTAATTACTCATAACCTCATCAATTTATTTAAAAAAAAACACCCAGTTTACAACACTCAAAGTTTCATGTAACATTCCTAGTATTCACTTTTCTTTATAAACCTCAAAACCAATCTCTTCAATCATCAAAATAAACATTAATAATCTAAAATAAATCATGAAATTTGAATATAAAAGCCCCAATATCATAAATAAAAAATTTTCCTATCAAACCCTAACTCTAGTTTCCTCAATCAACTACTCAAGTAAAAATTTAGATTATACAACTCTTATTCTAACCTCATTAACTCCATTAAAGACTAAATCATCAATAATAAGCCTTAAAGTTTCAAAATATAACAAACCCTAAATTTTCATCATATAAAAAGAGAAGCAGAAATCAAATATGAGAAACTTAGAAATAGGAGGAAGATTACTTACCAAATGAACTCAACCAAACTTCCCTTTCTCTTCCACTCTTACCCTCTCTTTCTCTCTCGACGCCACTTGGTAGCAGAAGAAATGATGAAATGGCGCTGAAGGAAAAAAGGAAAAAGAATGAAGGCCCTTGGGTTTTGGTTTTGTGCATGTGTGTTAATATAATGGGGTATATTAACCCTTATCAATGGTTGGCGTGGCCCATGGCCTACCACCATTGATATGGGCTTTTTTTAATTTTACTTTCTTTCTTTATATATATATATAACTCTTTTCAAGATTTGTTCAATTTAAAGGATTGAAGTAAATTTATTTATTCCATTCAAATAAAATTTTCATAACATTGAAATAATTGTAACATGTTATTTTAGAAAATATATTAAATACTTTATCCAACCTTATTAATCTTTATAAACTTTCTCTTTCTCCTAAGATTATGGTTTGGAATTAAGTTTTAAAAATTTAATTTCATTTTAAGTAAATTCCCATTTATTCAAAATCACATGGTAAAGTTTGATTACCAAGAAATAATCCATTAAATAAATATAATTAAGTCTCAATTATTTTAATTAGGATATTCTGCTTCAATTTTCAATCATATTAAACTCTTTTTTTCCGATACAATCATATTACACTCTTATTTGAATTCTATATTTTCATATTTTAAACAATAAAATTTGATTTATTTTAGATCTCAAGTTGTTAGAACATAAGTAGTTGCTGGTTAATTATAATTAGTATAATTGCTAATCAATAGGGCTAGCTATAATAGATACAATATTCAGTAGAATATTTTGTAGTTGTCATCTTGTGTACGTGTCCTTTGCCTATAGGTTCTATTATTTTGCCTACAGCTGTAAACATTCTCTATAATCTTGTATTCAGTAATATAAATGTTAGGCTTGACCTGAGTACCAATTCATTTAGTGGCTCAAAATCATTCTCCAATCATTAGTGTATTTTTCTCACTTTGTATCAGAGCTTACCAAGAGTGTCAATGACTGACTCATCTTCTTCCTCCTCCTCTATTAACTCTACTTTGTCAACTAGTCCTAAATCTTACTCTTTCTTCAGCTCATCCAACCAGATTACTACGATTAAGTTAGATTACACTAAATTTCTAGTATAGGAGTCCATTGTTCTTGCACTCATTGCGGGTAATTGACTTGAAGGACACATTAATGGCACAACAAGTGCTGCACCCAAATTTCTTCATGATGGTGCAGAAACTAGAGCAAACTCGGCTTACTCTGACTGGTTTTCTATTGAACGAATGCTTGTTAGTTGGCTAAGGAACACAAGATATGGGGGCACAACTATTACATTGCCAAACTGTTGAAGATTTATTGACTGGTGCTCAATATTTAGCTTGTGCTTCAACTAAAGCTCAGGTAATGGTGGTGAAAAATGAAGTTCACAACACCAGGAATAATGTAATGAAAATAGATGACTATTTGAATATGATGAAGAGTCTTGCAGATGAGCTTACTTTGGCCGGTTTACTATTAGGTACCGATGATCTTATACTTTATACACTCAATAGACTTGATATAGAATATAATGCAATAATAGTCAAATTAGTTGACTAACCAGATCTGATATGGGTAGATGCTAGGCTTCTTTGCTTTCTTTCAAAACATGTCTAAGTCATCTGAATCATTTTGCATCTCTGATTATTCAACCGTCATTTAATGTTGTTGTCGTTTAATAACATGATATTTCTTGTGACAATTGTTGTCATGACTCAACAAACACTCAAGGTTAGCGAAACAACTCCCGCAACTTAAGAGGAGTTCATCTCTATGGCAGGCGCGGTGGTTGTGATGGCGGAAGACTTTTTTGCATTCATTATCAATGTTCTGGTTACACTATCGCAACCTGCTATTTCCATGATCGGAGTGAATTTTTAGGTTATACACCACAAGCATATTTTGTAATCCCTACTCTATTGTAGATCCGACCTGGTATATGGATAGTAGAGCTAACTATCATGTGACTCTAAATTCTGAGCAACTTGAACAGATCACCTCAGTTAGTAAGTCATATCTTACTACTTGTACTGGTGAGAAAAGACTGATTCTAGTCGTTGGTTCAGCTACTATACCTTGCAATCAATCATCTAAGGTATCTTTTATGGCTTTTCTTTATGTTCCATCTGCAACTAAAAATATTTTGAGTGTGAACAAATTGATTAGTGATAATCCAATCGATATCAAATTCACTAATTAAAAATGTGATGTGAAGGACAAGGCAACAGGAAATTTGTTACTATAGGGGATTCCCAAGGAAGGAATGTGTAACCCCCTTCCTTAAAAGCTGTTAATATGGTTCGAAAACATGTTATGAAATAAACAGGAGACCAAAAGATAAGTGAAATCTTGTTAAAGTTTCTGACTTCAAAACTTGATTTGGTCCTGTGATAAAGTGGGTTTTCAAAACTTTTCAAAATATGATTAACATGGCCTTGTTTCTGCTTTACCAAACATATTTAGCTTGCTCAGTTCAATTCCATTCATTAATATCAGAGTGCTAAACAAAATTTCCTGATGAACTTTAGGGTTATACTCAAACTAGTAGGGTCTAAGGGCATAATCACCCGTTTTAGTTCCCATACCAGGGATTACATACAACTTCACAAGTTTACATCATATACAATATATACCTTTATCCCCAAAAACTGATAACCAACACCAAACTCTAGTCTCCTAGATGGGAGCACTAGCCGCCCTTTATTACCTGCTTCTCCTTCGATCTGCTTGCTCTTGTTGTAGATTAGTCATTGGAAAGAGTGAGATTCATATGAATCTTAGTAGTAACGTTTCACTCATATGATATATAATTAACAAAGCATATAAGCAATTATTACAAAGTAGCATTTGCAATAGCATTCATATCAGCATACACAACAACATTCATATTCATGACCTTCGTCACATTTGTCACAATTCGTGACATCATGATAGCTTTCATAGCTATACATTTCACAGCTGTATACACATTCGTGACATTCATCACATAGCAGCATTCACAGTAGCAATCACAGTAGCAATCACTTTCATGACATTCGTCACAATTCAATGATAAGCAAATATATACAAGGCATTATACATGATATAAGAGAAAGAGTACTACCTTAGTCTTTTTGGTCTTGTTCGTGCACAGATTTCTTGTGCCAGGGCATATATCGAATCCTATAATTAGAATTACGGATGACATGTTATTACTTAATCCAATTTTCTTTAATTTAAATGCTCAAATTGGTTATCATTAGGCTTTAATCAAGTCAACTAAGGAGTTAAAGTGGTCAATTAACCTAAAAGACCAATTTCTAACCTCAGAGTTCAACAATATTACACTCTGCCATTACATCTTCAATTTCACATAAGTGATAAAAAATGCTAGAAGTTTTCATCAACTTTGAAAAATCATATCTTTATGTGCAAAAATTGAATTGCAGTGTTTCTAAAGGCTGTGTGACCCTTTTTTAGTCTATTTTCAAGGAAAATATCACTCACAGCCAGTTAGATGAATAACATTCACAGAATTGTCAATTATTGCACACTACCAGAATTTAACCTAGTTTTCATGACATAAATTAAAAAATTCATAACTCCCAGTGTACAAATCAAAATGACACAAATGACCTATTAAATTAAAGCTTGATATGTCTACTTTTATTCTAGAAATTTTCTTATTCAATGAACATCATTGGGTTATCCAAATGCACCACACAATCAGTGTACCTCGCTAGAATCCTGTTCAGTCAGAAAATCCAGTTTTGCATTTTGAGTTTCATTGAGCCAAAATTCACAACCCAGTGCAATTCCGACACCATTTTTCATGTAGAACACGATCAAAATGACTAAATTGCCACTTTTTCTACATGTCCTAATTTGGGCAGAAAAATCAACAAAATTCTTGAAATGACCAAACTCCGAATTTGAGCATCAAACTTGTGTCATTTGGTTAATCATCATAAAACACCAAATACATAACCAAAATACCATGACTCTTCAAAACCCTAGCTTGGACAAAATTAGGGTAGAATTACACATGTTAAAACACTCACTCAACCTACACAACTAATAGCTCAAATTAAAGTCAATACTAACCTATTGCTTCTCCTTAGCTCCTTTATTTGGTTTTTTAGCTTTTGTTCTTGGATGATGGCTCAAAATACCTCCTATTGAAATTCTAAAACCATAGAAATGAAGCTCTTATCAAGAGGAAGGATGCTTATGAAGGGTGTTTGGGCTATTGATGAGGTTAAGAAGGTGAAACTCGAGAGGAAAGAACTCACCTATACTTGGTTCTTCAATTTCTGTTTTGGTCCAGCTGCTTAGCTGACTTAAAGATAGAGAGAGAGAGAGAGTAATAAATGATCAGCCTTTTCGTTTCCCTTATCACTTAAAGGGTTGGCCAAAATTTAGGTCAAAAGGTGGTGAAGAATTATGGTTAATAATGAATTCCTTTGGTCATATACTTATATTATTTAACTTAATTTTTTCCTTTCCTCTTCCCTTCATCATTTGACCATAAATTGCTGCCCAAAAAGGTGTCCTAATTAATTCAATCTTCAGCCCCTCTTCTCTCTTCATTTGATGAAAATATATGTCCCAAAAAGGTGACAATTTGGTTGACCAAGCTTTCTTGATATTAACTTGCTTTTTGGTCAAAATTTCCAACTTGTAACAAATTGCAAGCCTAGTTGAATTTTCTCCTCTTCTTCTTTCTTTCTTTTTGACTTGTCATTGGTTATGATTTAATTCCATATTCTCTTTCTCTTTCTTTAGGATATTGAACAAAATTAATTGAGAGAAAAGGAGAAAGATATATTGATCTATTATATTTTGGTTCTTGCTTTATTTGTACCTAGCCACAATTGTTGACTTTTGAAAAGGAAAAGATGAAGAAGTATATCAATTAAATTCTCTTTCCTTCTTCCTATGGTCTTGAACATTTTTTATTAAGGGAGAAGGAAGGGAAATTAATTTAATCTTTTTTATCATTATCTTTACTTTTGAAGATCAAATCTTAGCCCTTCATTTTGGTTTCCAACTTTAACCTCAAGATCAAGTGGAAATTGTCTCTTTTGCCTTTGATTATGACAATATTATTTAGATTGCCATTAAATCTTTATTTGTTTCCTTTCTTTCTCTTCCATAAGCCATTTCCCCTTCTTCTTATCTTCAAATTAGGCCTTTAGTCATTTTTGACTTTAGGCTAAAAGACTAAGTAGTTATCACAAGTTAATCGGAATTAAAGTCATTAATCGCACTATCTATTTTGTATATTTAGCCCTTAAGTACATTTTAGGGTATTACAGAATGTATCCAATAGTGGCAAACAAGCTTAATGAGCAGCTGAGAGCACTAATGGCAGCAACACATGATCAACAGCAAGAGTTTCTTAAGTAGCACCACAAACTAGGACATCCAAGTTCAAGAGTTTTAAAACAAGTACTGAATAAATGTAATCCTAAAGAAGCTTCCAAAGTTAATAAAAATGATGATTTTGTATGTGAAGCATGTCAGTTAGGAAAATAAAAAATGTTGCCTTTTCCAAATTCTAATTCACAATCATCTTCTTCGATATAATTGAATCATATAGATCTCTGGGGTCCTGATCCGGTTTATTCTAATAATGGTCATAGGTTCTATATTAACTTTGTGGATAATTTTGGTTGTTACACATAGCTATATCCATTAAAACACAAAGGTGAAGCAATTCACGCATTCAACATTTCAAAACACTTGTAGAAAATTAGTTTGATAAGAAGATTAAAGCACTACAATATAGACCAATTTTGTCTTTAGTATATGAAGTAGGAATAGATGTTCATCTTACTTGTCCGTATACATTAGCATAAAATGGAGGAGCCGAGTAAAAGCATCGACATATTGTGGAAATTAGTTTGACTTTATTAGCTCATACTAGCATGCCATTAAAATTTTGGGTTAATGCATTCCAGTAGGCAGTGTTCGTGATTAATAGACTACCAACACTAGTTCTAGAAAATCAAACACCTCTATTCAAACTAAAGAAAATAGAATTAGACTATGGCAAGCCTCAACTTCTCGGTTGTGCATGTTTCCCTTATTTAAGGCCATATAATGTTCATAAATTTGAGTTTCTTAGTCAAAAATGTGTATATCTTAGCATTGCATCACAATAAGAAGGCTATAAATGTTTAAGTGATTCAGGAAAGATATTTATTTTTAGAAATGTAATATTTGATCCCTTTATGTTTTCTTTTGTCATAGGCTTCATGCATCATAAAAATGGCCAAGAAGATTGAGTCCCTACAACTCCATTTTTTTATTTAAGCTTCAATGCCATTTATGGCTACTAAAACTATAAATTCCAGTTAGAGCCTAACCAAAGAAAATCTTAATCCAGACTCGTCACTAGCTATTTCTTCGCAGGATGAAAGTCAAGAAAATTTCTTAATAGGTGAAGTTGAACTTAGTGATTCACCTTTTACCTCCTTGACAACAAGCCCACAATGGATTGTTAATAAACACTCTAAGGTGATGTGGGTTAAAGATGGGATCAGTAAGCCTAAATATCCCTATGTTAGGCTTTTTAAGGCTGAAGATCCAAAAACTCTGATAAGAAGCTCATAACTTAATTCTATTAGAAAGGCATTATTATCTCTGGTATGGCTGAATGTGATGAAAGTGGAATTCATGGCTTTGAGATGGAATAGTACTTGGGTTTTGGTACTGTATTACAGTTAGAAGCTAATCGACAACAGACAGGTATGTAAGACGAAATTTCAAGCTAATGGATCTATATTGAAAATTAAAGCAAAGTTGATGGCCAAGGGATTCCAACAAATACTGGGAGTTGATTTTAGTGAAACATTCAGTCTGGTTGTCAAATCCATAACAATTAGAGTAATTTTAACCATAGATGTGACGTTTAAATGGTAGATATGCCAACTTGACATAAAAAATCTTTCTTTAATGGATTCTTGCAAGAAGTCCATATAAGGCAGCCAAAAGGGTTTGTCAATCAAGAGAGACCTACTCATGTCTGTAAGTTAATTAAAGATATATATGGTTTGAGAAAGGCTCCAAGAGCCGAGTTTGATAGGTTAGTATTTACTCTATTAAACTGGGAGTTTCAAAATTTAAAAAGTGATATATCTCTTTTCATGCTTCAGACTCACAATTTGACTATTTTTAAGTTGATATATGTTGATGACATCTTGGTGACTGGGAATAATCCTATTTATGTGGATAAGTTTGTAACGCAATTGAATTTGTTATTTTCCTTAAATGATCTAGGATCACTGTATTATTTCTTTGGACTAGAACTGTATTATGATGCATATGGAATTTATTTAAGTCAAGCAAAATATG
The DNA here is from genome assembly GCA_963242795.1 of Inga leiocalycina. Classification (NCBI taxonomy): domain Eukaryota; kingdom Viridiplantae; phylum Streptophyta; class Magnoliopsida; order Fabales; family Fabaceae; genus Inga; species Inga leiocalycina. The sequence goes on from OY725327.1 coordinate 30,958,895, forward strand.
TCATTGATTTGCTAAAGAAATTTGGAATAAGTGACTGTGCTCTAGTAAACACTCTTATGGTAATTGGCAGATTGCTCACCTCAGAAGATGGTGAATTATTGAGAAATCTTATAGAATATAGACCAGCTATAGGTTCTCTGCAATATCTTACAACTACACGCCCTGACATCTTTTTTGCAGTAAACCAACTTGGTCAATTTCTACCCCAGCCCAGAACTACACATTTTAAAGCTGTTAAAAAAATTTTTAGATACCTTATTGGTACTTCTAGTATAAGATTGTACATTAAGCCATTTGATTGGCCTTGTTTGCTTGCTTACATCGATGCTGATTGGGCATGTAACTTAGTTGACAGAAGGTCTGTAACCCCCTCACCGTAACTACATCCGAATTACAAAATTTAAGTGAAATAGAGACCAATAAGATGAAATAACAATTCATAGTCCCACATCCAAGAGATGGGGTATTTTGAAATCAGTTCCAAAACATACTTATTGCTGGTCTCACATTCACAGGCGGATATAATTACTTGAGAAATCAAATCACATAAGAACTATCAGAGTGCGGAAACTAAATCCCAGCTAAACCCCGGGTTACTTCATATATATAATGGGTTTACAAGTTCCCAAAATGGGGATTACATATCCAAAATATTCATTTACATTAAATGTACACTTGACAATCCCAAATCCAAAACTATGATAACCAACTACCACTTAGATCTCAGAGTAAGCCTAACTACTCCTAGTTGTCCGCTTCCCTTTCGTGCCACTCGCCCTGTCTGAAAAGGTTAGTCATATGGAAGGGGTGAGATTCTAAAGAATCCCAGTAGTAACAACAATTTCATACCACATGCAATCACAGAGTATGCACACAATTCATCTCATACAGCAACACACATCACTCTACCCTCATCCCCTTTTACCGCCGGGAAGGCATATGACCTTCACCCGAACCGTTGTTAGCGACTCAGGGACTATTGGCGTGGCAGTGCATACAAATAGCCACATGGCTCAAATATAGCCCTTCGGCTTTCACAAATGGCCCGTCGGCCTTCACAAATAGCCTTTCGGCCCACAAATAGCCTTTCGGCCCACATAATCACATATAACACACCCTAACCTCATCCCCTTTTACCGCCGGGAAGGCATACGACCTTTAACCCGAACCGTTGTTAGCGACTCAGGGACTATTGGTAAAGCGGTGCTTCCACAGTTTTCACAACACTTGCAGCATACAATATTCATTTCAAAACAATGACTTAATATACATACAATGTATCACACAAGGTATAAAGAAAGAGTCACTACCTGTATCTTTCCTGACTGGCTCCGACACCGTGGCCTCACGAGGGCGACAGAGGTCAAATCCTATATCAATTAGGGACAACCAATCAATCTCTTTTCCATATGTATATTTCAATAATACTCTAAGTTGGTTATCATTTAGGACTCTTTAGGTGGCTACTAGAGGCCTAAACATATGCCTAAAGGGTTGGAAAACACTACCCAAAAGACCCCTTACTCGAAGGCAAAATACTCATTTTTGGCCATCCCACTCGTGCACAGATGCTCTCACTCGAGCACAAGTACGGACATCACTCGAGCACAAGAGAAAGTGAGACAGCGAGTGAACACCCGAGAGCACAAAGAAGCTTCCAGGAATCAGCTCACTCGAGCACGCTGGACCTCACTCGAGCACCCGCGAGTGAAGTCCAGGAAGTGAGGACCCGAGAGCACACCAACTCTCAAGAATCAGGATCACTCAAGCATGAAGTTTTGTGCTCGGGTGAGAACTCCAAATTCACTCGAGCACCCGAAAGCACAGCACTCCGAGTGACAACCCGAAAGCACTACCCACACCAGAGGCACAAGCTCACTCGAGCATGACCCCCAGTGCTCGAGTGAAACGGCTATGCCCGCGAGTGACAGAGCACACTCTCGGCATCCACCAGCAAGTGAAGACCCGAAGGAAACCCTTCACTCTGAACTCACACCATCACTCAAGCAGACCATGCTCACTCGAGCATGTTCTTCGCTCACTCGAGCACAAAGCAATGTGCTCGAGCATTGCTCATAAAACCCAGGTGAACTCGAAGCACAAAGGGAAAAACTCACGCATCACTCGAGCACGTTCTTCCTTTGCTCGAGTGATGTGCATCAGAGTCCCAAAACGCAGCCAAAAACCAGAAACACCAGATGGTCAATTTCACTCCCAAATGGTTCCCAAATTCCTCCCAATGCTCATACACTCTAAGCACTAACTAGGGAACATATTGGCCACTTTAAAAACACTCCAAAAACAATTTAACCACAATCATTCACTAAGGTCTCTATGATACACATTCTCCAAATTTCCCTTAACACATTTCCAACATTCCAGATTATTTCCAATAATCAAATAACTCAACAATAAGCCATTTCCAACATCCAACACAATGAAACTCCTAAATCCACATTTGGCATAACTAGGGCAAATTTTCCAGATTTTACCAAACTTAGCCAAAAATCACAAACAACATAGCAAAATACTATAAATGCCTACCTCTTCTCTTTGCCCAATTCAGAACCTTGATTCCTCAACTTTCAATTTCAAATCAATGTCTCAATCAACACCATTCAAAGCTCTACAATCATCACAATGTAGCTCTCAATGAGACACACAATATTAGAGAAGAGGATTAAAGCATTAGAAGATCATAACTCACCAAGATTCAAGCTTTTCTTCTTCCTCACACATGCCTCAAAGTCGCTGGAAATGGAGGAATGAGAGAGAAGAGAGAGAAAATGGTGAGGTATGGAGGAGAAGAGGAGACAAGTGCCATTTTGTACTCTAGTGACACATCCAATAGCCACCATCATGCCACTTGTCACCATATACACAATTCCCTCTATGAGCTCACATAGACATAAAGCATAGGATTCCGACCCACGGTCAAGGAATCACAACCCTTGATCTTAACTACCATATGTATTTATTCCAAAATTCTCATTACATAAATTCCAATAATGCTTAATTTCACTAATTACAACAATTATCAGAGTCATTAGCCCTAATCACAAATCGGGATATTACAAGGTCAATGACCGGAATATGTGTATTTTTAGGAAACACTCTTATTTCTTAGTCATCTAGGAAACAGAAAATGGTCTCAAGATCAAGTGCTAAGTTTGAATATAGGTCTCTTGTTGATGGATCTGCTAAGATTAATGGTTGAATTCCTTACTAATTGAAATTGGACTATTCTTAAAACCCCTTCAGTGATGTAGTGTGATAACTTGAGTGCTAGAGCATATTGAAATAGATCTGCATTTTATTAGAGACTTGGTTTCATCTGGATTCATCAAGATTAGATACATTCATTCTTTTAACTAGATTGCAAATTATTTGCCAAACCTCTGTCACAATCTCAGTTCCAATTTTTCAGAAGCAAACTCAGGATGGCAGCCACACCCTCTCGTTTGAGGAGGAATGTTAGAACATAATTAGTTGCTATGTTAATTATGATTAGTATTATAGCTAATCAATAGGGCTAGCTGTAATAGGTATAAGATTCAGTAGAATATTTTGTAGCTGTCATCTTGTGTACATGTCCTTTGTAATATCCTAAATTTTGGGCCTAAAGATTTTATAATAAGCCTATATTAGGCAGACGACTAAGCCTAACTCGTGAAGAGTCCCAAGAATATCGAGAGATAGAAAGTCTCAAGGAGACTATGTGATCTAGCCCTATCGGGCTAAGGGCCCAGTACGTGTAGGTAATATCATCAAAGTGTCAATTCAATTATGCACAGGACAGATATATGCTACTATTGGGTTGGTATAAGACACCACCCGGCTATGTTATGAGGTAAGGGATGGATTAGTTAGGCAAAATAGGTCTGTATAGAGATGCACATGGCATTTTTAAGGCAGACATATGTACCCTGGGTTTTTAAAGTAGACATCGGTATGTGGCGCCATATGGGGCCCACACACATATACTTTAACTTGGTGTCATCTTTTGTGTCTTGGTATGCAGGCTACGGTCCCATGTATACACTAATAAATCAACTTTATTAAAGTAACTTTAATAAAGTTAAGTAATGATGACTCAGGATGACACACCTTTTTGTGTTGGCCAAGTAAGAAAATGACAAGTGTCCCATAATCATTATAAAGTACAAAGCCACTTTTATGTTGGTTAAATAAGGAGGTGAAAAGTGTCCCTTAGCATTACACCACCTTTGTGCCTTTCTGTGTTGGCATCCCCGGGATGCGCCACATGTCAGCTGAGTCAGGGAAATCTATCGGTCTCCAGTCTAACCGTGTATCTGACTTCTCGAACACCAAACCTGGGAGTTTGGGGAAATTGTCAAGCCTCTCCTTCCCCTAATCAATTAGGGATGCCTAAAAAGAAAGAGAAGGATGTGGGCCTTACTTTAGTAAAGTAAGTGGCACATGTCACCAAATTACTGGATCACAGAACAAATGGCACCGTAGGAATTTGACACATGGCATAATTTTTCAAGACTCCCTCTTGGCTAGTAATTTCGTCAAAATAGCCCAAAAATAGAGAAAAATAGTGAGAAAATGGAAGAGGATAGAAGAAAGGTGAATAGTAATCGTTCTTAAGCTCCGGAGTTGATTTCACCTCCGAATCAATGTTTTCTCCCAAAATACTCTTCATAAACCTCTTCAACTCATCTCAAGCTTTATTTATAAGGTTTTAGATTTTCGTTAGGAGGTGTTTGGTGCCGTCTTGCTTGCTTGAATACTGCCAGATTTCCAAACTGGTTGCGAAAACACGTAGAGGTAAGCGTAGGCTTTGTTTTGAACAGATTAGTTTGTTGTTTGGATGATTATTTTTGAGGGTGGTACTATTCATATTTCCGTCAAGGGGTATTTTTAATTTTAATCATGTATTTATGGTTAAATGATGATTTTTGATGATTTTGGAAATTTTTGTTAAGCTGCCTGAATTCGTTTCCTGGAGGCTGTGAATTTACCATGTGTTTTTGATTAGTCAAACTTAGTCTAAATGCTATGAAAGTTTACAAGGTTAAAGTAGACATCTTTAGCTTTAATTTGATAGGTAATATATGTCATTTGGACTAGTGGATTGAAAGTTATGATTTTTCAAACTTTGACCTTGATTCTGGAATGAAATCTGTGGCAGTCTGTGTTTAAAGAATTTCAGGGAAATATGTGGCTATAATTGATGCTTTGTTATATTTTTTCCTTAAAGAGGACTTAAATAACTTTAATTAGACATGGGAAACAACCCATTTGGATTTTTCTAGAATTAGTTATAATTTTTCAACGTTAAGTGGAAAATCTGCCAACTTTTTAGAATATAGCTAAAATGAAAAAGTATGATAATTGGTAATTAATTTGAAATTCAATGGATAAGTAAAGCCCATAAAGTTAGTGTGAGCCCATTAAATACCCATTTGGCCTAATGTGTTAACTTTAATGTTAACCAATCAAAGTGTTTTGAGTTATTAAAATTAGGACAAGTACAGGCCCAAATGTATGAGACACATCCTAATGGCCTATATAGCCACATTGGACATTCATTTGTCATGGTTCTAATGTATGGTTATGTGCCTAGGGTAATGAGATGACAAGGAAGTAGAATGAGAGAAATTCCAAATAACTTTAATGGTCGGAAGAAAAGGTACAAAAAAGGGACTCAAAGACAAAAAGTAGTAAACTTACTTACTTGTATGCATGTGATGTTTATGCAGTGTATTGATTTATTGTATTGCTTTGCTTGATTATGTGAAGAAAGTATGAATGAATGAAGCTATGTTTCTATTTTTGCTGTGGCTATAGGAATGTTACGCGAAATATTAAGCGTGCAGAATATCATCATGTGAACATAAGCCTATGTAACACAAGTATATCATGCACTAGCATTCATCTTATATGTATTGTCTATATGTTTCGTACTGAGATTCTCCTGAGTCTCATGATCCCCCACCAACCATACAGGTATGGGAGTATAAAAGAAAAGAATGCTGAAGATGAACAAGAAGGACAGAAGATGAAGAATCAAGAAAGAAAGAACGTATATTAATTTACTGTATGTAAATTTTTTGCTCAATTAGAATTTTTTATGAATAGTTGAATAGTAAGAATACACATGAATAAGAATTGAATAGTAATCAGGATCACCGAATCACTGAAACTAAGAATAAGAACCAGAATAAGAATACACTCTAATATCTCTTAAGAATAACATCTCAATAGATGGAAATAAGAAATGAACCCCTAAAGAATCGAATAGTAACGCTTCCGACATGTATAAAAGGGGTAGAAATGTAAGGTATTACATTTGTTGGTATCAGAGCAGAGATTCTGGCATTAGGCTAATGTCCTCTGCTACTGAGAATAGGTATACCGATACCTTGTTAGTGATCCCCTACTAGAATGAAATATGGGTAATAGACAAACCCAAAGGAAATAGAATTTTTCCCGACCACTATGTGGCAAACTGATTTTGAGGAAGGGTTAGAGCTATATATCGAGAATGAAATAGATTAGTAGTGATGTATACCCAGTATAGAAGGGTATGAGCTCTAGAGAATCTGATGCCGAGTCGGTCTGTGACTCAGATTCTAGTGGAACTCCGTGGTTAAGCGTGCTCAGGCGAGAGTAATCCCGTGATGGGTGCTCCCTGGGAAGTTAAGTTAGTAGGGTTATGGAGGCTTAAGGAATAGTGATTGTCTTAAGATATCTCCATAACTATGGATCATCTTAGTTAGATTAATTGTATTTAAAGGCATATAGAATGAGAATTTTGAACCTCAGGATTAAGGTTGAATCTTCAGTAAAGCTTGAGGTTAATATTTGAATATTGTAAAGGATAGAATTAGAGCTATGAATCATGATGATTTGTTTAGCATGCATATTAGGTATGACTGAGGACTCAATTAATATTGAGGTTATAGATCTAGTATGAAGTTAAGAATTGGTTTGTGATCCAGCCTTAAGTTCTTAAGAACACTAAAATGGCTTAGAGTTGTTTGAGGCATAGAATACAATTAAAGATGCTCAATTGATGACTAGGCATGACCTTGAGGTTAAGAAGCAATGAAACAATGTTATATATTGCTTCTTTTACCTAGAATGATGTTTTAGTAATCTGAACAATGACTCGAGGTGATTTGAGGTATTAAGAGAATGATCTAAAGAATATGCTAGAATATAAAAGCCTCTGTAAGACAAATTGAATTCGAGGCAAAAGAATGTGATAGATGCCTGATCATATACCCTAGTGAATTGTAACATGTGAATCAAATGATAGTTGAATTGATTCCCTAGGTAATTGAATTGAATTGAATGACTTGAAATGTTACAGTTTGCAAACCCCTTGCACCTTTTTCTATATGGATATTTATTTTTCCCATTAACCTTTATTTTTTAGGCTTAATTCTTATGAAAAGATACAATTATAGGTCAACAATTACATTATCACAAAAATAGGTCAATAGTTGCCATTGATTCTTCCCACAAAGCCTTGAATGTTTTGAACAATCCAAAAATGTATGGCAACTCGTTGTGGGAGGAACTGTTCTATTATATACAAACGAGTCTAACTAACTTAGAAACTCTCACTTTCTTACATCTATACATCACTGTTATTTTGTAAAAACCACCATGTATTATAAATGTTCACGGTTCTTATTTACAAACCGTCATTTATGTTACTAAATAAATAACGGTTGTCAACATGAGACCATTATTTATTATTATTAAAAGTCACGATTCTTACAAAAACATTGTTATGCATGTTATTGAATAAATAACGGTTGTTAAAATGAGATCATTATGTATTATGCAAGCATTACCATATATTATAACAGTTGTTTATGTGTGCCCGTTATTTATTATCACAACATTGAACATATCATGACCTCACCAAGCTTCAATATATAATGAGTGTTATATTATAATGGTTATAATAAATACTGAATAAATCACGGTTCAAAACCATAATTTATTCATGCTGACATTATATAATGGTTTGGAATCAGGATTTATTGTTGATAATAACTATCATATATCGACGATTCTGTAGTAGTGATAGGGAATGACAACTTGAGTATTGCAATTAGCAACTACCTTTATCAGGCATCATTGACAACTTGAGTATAGGTAATTAACAACTTCAATATAGTGACTGTCAACTTGAGCTCCATAAGTTGTCAATCTCTATACCTAAGTTGCTAATTGTTATACTCAAGTTGTCAGTTTTTACTCAAGTTGTCAACAATACCTTATAGGGGCAGTCCTATCAATCGTTATTGACAAGTTGAGTATAGGCAATGACAACTTTAAAATAACAATTATCAACTTGAGTATACATATTGACAATTTGATGAGCTCAAGTTGTCAATCTCTATACGTAAATAGTTATTCGCTTTACTCAAGTTGTCATCGGAGCTCTGCCGGCTGGCGAGGGGAACATGCCCTCTTTTTAAAAAAAGTGAGGGGCATTTGGGTAAAAGCACAACACCTCAAAATCCCATATTCCAACCTTATGACCCATTTTTTCCCATTTCTTAGCAAAGCTTTCAGAATTTTATAAGTTCAAGTGGTATTTAACTGGAAATTCTGAAAAAAAAAATGTATCTTTAAATCATTACGGCTATATGATGGGAATAAAATTTTTAATAAAATGTGATGCATAAATTGGATCTTAGGAGGGTAATTGAGCCTTTGTACAAAGGCTATGAATAATAAAAACTTTGTTCATTACACATAAATAATAGTTTATAATTTTTTAATTAATTTTGATTCTCCATATGTATGTTACATCCATGAATTTAAAGCTCATTTAGGTTCTAGGGGAAAACTTTCACTTCGGCTTAAATGATGGTCTTATAGTTGACATATATAACATTGCAAGAAAAACACCTAATTTCTAATGGAATTTGTGGCTAATTTCATATGTAATCCGTCAAAATTTCTGAAAGGATTTTTTCAGAAAATAATTCCTCCACTAATTTCTTAGAAAGAAAATTAGTAAGAGAATTTTTCCATGACAAATTCCGTAGTTAATTCCGCACCTAAAATTAAAAATTTGTAGTGTTTATAATAAATTTCATAGTAAAAATATTGTACTTATAAAAATAAAAATATTATATTAATAGTCATATAAATATATAAAAATTATTGTTCAATATTTATATTTTAAATCATGATAAAATATATATAATTTTTTTAAGAATATATTATATATAAAATAAAACGAAAATATATAATATAATACAATATATGTTGATATACATTCATATATATATTATTAATTATTAATTAATGTTAATGAAAAATAAAGTTAAAATTCAAAAATTTTCTAAAACGATATTTATAATAAAATTTATTTAAGATTTAAATTTTTTAATTTAAAATTAATTTATATAAAACTTATATTAAATATATAAAAATTAATTTTAAATGTTAACCATTTAAAATTAAAATTAGCATTAAATTTATATTTAGCTTTTTGTAATATTATGTTTATATATAAAATTGATAATGTATGAGAATATTATATGTGTGTGTAATTTTGTGTTTAAAGAATGTACATACATTGTAACTCAACTAGTAATAGCTTGCTCCCCTCACATATGAGGTCACGGGTTTGAGTAATCTATCTATTGTAAAAAACTGTTCACCTGAGCTATCTCTTCCATCGGTTTCATAGCAGCTTCAGACATATTTTACTGTTCACAAGTTGGTCTAAATTTTTCCAAACCTGGTCCAAATGTTATGAAACTTTTCAGGATTAAAGTAGACATCTTGGGCTTTAATTTGATAAGTAATATAAGCAATTTAGAGCAATGGATTGAAACTTATGGATTTTTAAAATTGTGCCGTGTTTCTAGACTTGATTATGGAACAATGTGGGAATTTATGAAATTATTTAATTTTATGATTGTAGATGTGGTGGTTCACATTTTTCCTGTATAGAGGACTTAAAGAGCTTTCTATAGAACTTTGAACCACTCTATTTTGATTTGTTTAGATTTAGTTATGATTTATGGAAGTTGAGCCAAGAACAGAGAGTTTCTTAGCCACGGCCAGAAGATTTGCTTGGCCGCGGCCTAAAAGTTTTTTACTTCTCTTGGCCGCAGCCAACGGATTTTTTGCTGGGGTCAAGACCCCTGTTTTAATTTTTCACATTTTTGATTGGTTTAGCTTGGCTAACCCCATAGGCATTGGTTTGGACTTCAAAATGGCTATCTATGTGCTCAAAAGATAACCAACATGATATTTTAGCATCTCTAACTTATTGGACACTAATATACACTTCTAATGACTCTCTATCATGTATTTAATGATGTTATTAGGTATCTAGGGTCATAAGAAGTCAAGGAAGAAGTAATGGAAGAACTTTCAAGAAGCTACATTTTTTGGAGTAAAGGTACAAGAGGAGGACTCAAGATAAGAGGTAGGAAACTTACCTTATTTGCATGTAGTTGATATTTCTTCTTGTGTAGTGATATTTGTGATTGCTTTACTTGATTGTGTGGAGCATATTTGAATAATGAAGATGTGTTTCTGTTATATTGTGGCTATAATTATGTTGCATCAAACATTGAGCATAAAGAAATGTCATTATATGGCATGCACCTAGTTAAAGCTAATATGTCATGCACATAGCATCTATCATGCATGCATTATGGTAATTGTTTCCTAATGAGATTCTCTTGAATGTCACTCTCCCCTACCAACCATTTAGACAGGTGAACACAAGAGGTGTGCTGGGAAAAAAGAAGAATTTTGTATGAGATGAATACAGTGGTGGAACGAAGACGGGGATATATCTATAATACTTGTAATAGGTTTAGACACTTTGGTAGCCTTATGGCTACATCGTCTATATATATATATATGCAAAGGAATGAACTAAGAATGAGCAAAGGAATGATCTAGCTAAATAAATGGGTAGTGAATCACTTTGATTGATTTAAATAAAAGTGAGAGTTGAAGAGTAGTAATGAAATTGTGAACCATTGAATGACACTTCCCAAGATCTTGAAAATTATTTTGAAAAACCCAGTCAACTACAGGTTTGAATCCTGTCTTGAGACTAGGGATTTAAAATGATTTTATGAAAGTAGTTCAATCCTATTGTGTACAAGCTCATCCGATCGATTACGAGAAAAAGACCTTACAGTTTTGGTATCAGAGCTAGTTCAGCTGATGGCGAATTTGACTACATGATCGGGGGTTCTCACTGGATGATGTAAGGAATGAAGTCTTTGCTTTTACCCCGACATGGCCAGCATGGCTAGCCAGCCACCAGGTTGGTTGCACTGATAATAACCCTAGGTTGAGAGGTGGTACATAAAACTAGAGTCTGAGGTACCTTGAGTTGTTCCTTGAGGGGCTGACCAAGTTGGGCTTATGTAAAGCGCTAAAGCATACTTTTTTCTCCCCTCGTTTAATAAATTCCGTCCTCAAAATTTGAACTTTGTATAAAATCATCTACACCTTGGGGAAATACTTTTATTACTCAATATATCTCTTTCATGTGCAGGCTCACAAACTGTGCAACACAACCATCATTTTATTCTTAACGTAATTCTCATATAGTATTCAACATTCTCATTCATCATAATGACATTCAACAATTAGTGTGTAACATAAATAACTGGCATATAAGATCGTACAGCCAAGGGCCCATGCCCCTATTCCTTAGGTCACTACTCGACACAAATCTGAATACATTTACCAGCCTAAGGACATACCGGTCCACTAGGTCTTAAGGCCTCTAGACACACAAGTCCATTACAACATAATAGGCATGTAGGATCTTAAGCCTAGGGACATTACCCCATGCAATCTTGTAGGCCGGGTCATACTGCCCAAGGAATTCCCCCTATACTTATAAGCACTTTGGGACTTATTGCCTCGAGGCTCCACTAATCACCATTCTTAAATACATAACGTTCTCCCGCCTTAAGGACATACATATCCCTCAGGTCTTATGGCCTCAAAACATTTGGTTCATCATCTTTGCTGAATACATATCGAGACTAATAACCTTAGGGCGTACAGCCTACAAGGTATTCTAAATTCATTCCAGGATCTACCTCTTGCTACTCAAACCCTTTTCATACTTATATAAAGTTCACAAAGCATGCTAAACAAACCATCTTATAACTTAACAATTACCAGCCTAAGGGCATATTGCCCATTAGGTCTTAGGGCATTTCATAACATAATACTGCCTGCTTAAGGACATATTGCCCACTAGGTCTTAAAGCGTTTCATAACATTTGTAACATAGTTTACAATCATAACATACTTTACATTTGTAACAATTCCATATATTCATGAAATGAATACACGTGATGGTAAATAAATATATGCAGAACCATTACATAATATACGAGAGTAAGAGTTGCTTTCCTTTACACCGTTGATCATGTTCTTTTTTAATTCTCTTCTTCTATCTTTCTTTCAACACATAGTGCTAGACTAGCCTATAGCAATACACTGGGTCAAATAAACCCTTCTTCTAAGAAACCCATCCGATGTGGGAGTCATTACAATGCACCACCTTTGAGAGTCATAGTCTTGGTAGCTCTATAGTACTTTACTCGGTGCTTTACTCAGTCTACTCAGATTGGTCAACCCCTCTGTTCTTAACACTCCATAGGTATCCCTTTTCGATTAGAACCCCCCATAGGTATCTCTCTCTGGTTGGCCATATTTGAATGGAAGTACCACTGTAATGGGAAACCCAGATCTTATAAGGTCCCTCTTCTCCAACAATTTTGTGCTCTGTTTTCCTAATTTCCCATCTCATATGAGGTCATTCTACATGGACTTTTGATATCAGCTCGGCTCCAGGCATAATTCTACTTCCCTTATTGGGGTAATCTACCCACATTATGCAAAGAATTTATAAGTCAGTAGCATAACTTCTATTATCTGCCTCAGCCATGAGACCATAGCTCGAGACTTTTCATAATCTTTCTATTACTTTGTTACATCAAGGAACAAACTCTTAATCATTCTTCTATGGGTAGATTCTATAATCAAAATCTTGCCCTATGCTAGACTAGCAACTAGCAATCTTAAGAAACCCTCATACACATTTTTCACAGATTCTAGTATCACAACACATCTGGGTCAATTCAAATGCCTAAAGAATCAATTCACTATTGTTTGATTCTTATGTTACAATTCATTGGGTAATAACTCTCTAAATATTCACCCAATCTTCTAAATTCATAATTGAATCTAGAACCTCAACATTACATAGATCAGAAATCACTGTCTAAAAGTATACCCAATAGGCATGCTAAGATCAGGATCAATAGTGCCTGGTCTAACCTTCACGGTATTTGAGTAATATCGTCAAAACATTACTGAAGGTTCAACATTATCTACAAGGTTAAACTTTCGTCATGAAATAAAACCATAGTGCAACCTGATTCACATTTCGACCTAAGCACTATTTTATCTTAGATCTGATTCAAACCTATCCTTAACCTTCTGTATCATAAGATAGGATCCTCTCGGATCAATATACAACATAATAATCACTTAGCATGAAGAAACTTCAACATAATCATTATGCCTCAAGTTTGCATAACCCCATCAATTAAAATTTTCTGGGCAGTACAAACTACAACAGAAATGGGTTGGATTAAAAAAAATCAATACTTACCTCGTCATCTCCATGCCTATAATCATTCTTTAGGTCATCTGAGAACATTGAATCAAAATTCCATACCTTTAGGCTTTAAATTCCCAAGGTACTTCCCAAGGGTCACCCATCCCAGGATTACTCTCACCTAGAATACTTAACGTCAAAGTCCAAATAGGATCCAAGTGTCCCCACAAGGAAACATAAATAATAGCAGCTTCTTAGTACAACTCCCCTATGTGTTTGCGTAACATAGGGTGGGGATCTAAATCATACTTTAACTCAATATCAAGAGCCCTAGAGTTAGCAATAGAATCTGAATCATGTGCTTCCACTTCTATCTTTAGGGTTTCACTGTCATTATCTCTAGTAGAGGAATCCTCACTAGGCATGGGTACTGCTAGCATCCTTATCAAGTGGAGCCTCTTCCTCTATATAGACCATTGCCCCTTCCTTCAACAAGCTAAGTAACAGACAGGGGTGGTCTAGTTCCTCAAGTTCCCTAGCTATCTGTAACTCCCAGTTACAGTAGCACTAACAGGGAATCACTATACTATTCATATGAGCAAAGAATGTAACCTATTGTCAAAACTCTTTGTCTAATTGGACACGTATTTCTGAGCAGACAGTTCCATTGCTAGAATTATTGCTCTAATGCCAAAACTATAATGCCTTATTCTCCTAATCAATTGGACTTATTGTGTACAAGCTCATTAGATCGATTACGAGAATAAGCGTTACATTCGCTAAAAGGTTTGGTAAGGATCGAGTTTATAGGATTTCTTACTTCTCGATGGTCTGTCTTGAAGAAGGAATAATAAGTTTGAAGTACCTCCTCAAACTACGACTACCCTCTATAGTAGAGCTGATGGATGTCAAAATGATGAATCAATCCTTCGATATGTATTCTATGTAAATCTTATGCTCGTTTAAACCGAAGGCCATGGGAGTTGCTAGGTCTGTTGTGTATTGATTTCTTATTACTTCATTGTCTCCACTATAATTTTTTTGAAACTTCCACTACACAACCTACTCATACTTCATTGTTGTAACTTTAGCTTATTCACTTATCTCTTCCATTGTACGATGTATATGGATTTCTTAAGACCGTTGAGATAAATACTTTGATAAATGTTCGAGGCTTTTTCTCCAAGGAAGATATTCTAGAGCTTGAGGATAGTAGGGGGTGACAGTGAGGTTAGTATGTCAGAGGAAGTTATTCTAGATTGTTTCAAGGTTTCAAGTTTGTCAGATATTTTCCTTTTCAAATGGTTCTATGTTTCATTTAGACTTGTTCTTTATAATATTTTCTCTTATGGTTGACATTTACTAATTTTTTAAATATTCTGGCTGATTTATCGTGTAACCCCCTTCCCACCTTAGGCCGAGATTAAGTTCTTAAACACATAATTAAGTTAGAATTAGAGATCATATTTCTAATTGGGACTTATTAAGGTAATCGTTTACCTAAAAATCAGATTTGCAAAAGCTTTTTCAAAACTTATTCACAATGGTCTCCCATTCACAATACAAAACAATAATGGCTTGTACAGGTGGATTCCATTTACAAATATCCGAGTGTAAAGTAAATTCCTGACTCACTCGGGTTCTATTCATTAAATAAGGGTTTACACAAAGGCACAAAGCCCATAACTCATACCCTTTACTTGGGGGATTACACAAACTACAATATATACAATTATTTCTACCAAAAATATCCAAATGATATACAATGATAACCATTAACCAAAAAGAAACTCCTAACACAGAGCTCTACCCACTCTTCATCACCCGCTTGCCTGTTGATCCTTTAGTCTTGTCTAAAATGTTTAATTTTGGGAGAGTGAGATTCTAAAGAATCCCCGTAGTGTCAATTCAATCATAGCATGTACAACAATAAGGCATGAAATCAAATCATCATCCACACAAAGCAACTACAACGGCAGTTACAATGGCAATGGTTAGTATGACACATGTCATTCCTTATGATTGCTTACACTGAATTTCTCACGCTACATTGCATCACAACAATCCACACAATATATTTCACCACAACTGGGATTCATATAAAGCATTTCATATACAAGCCACACTGGCAAGATCAACACATAGCCCACAGCTGGATTCATAAACGCCGCCTCACGGGTCGGATTCACAAAGATCCATGTCGATTATGAAGGCAATTCAACGGCCGACCTGAAGTGCTCACACCGTAATGGATCATGACACACATTTCACAAATTTCAATGATAAGTTATGCATACCAAAAAATCATACACAATATGAAAGAAGAGTCACTACCTGAGTCTTTCCGGGTGTTCCTTGGCACCGGTCTCTCCCGCATCAGGCAAATATCGTATCCTAGAATCATAATTAGGGATGAAGAGTTATTTCTCTATTCCAATTCTCAATATCTTCATAGCACTTAATTGGTTATCATTATTGCTCTTTTAGTACTCAAGAATACCTCTAACAATAGCCCTAAGGGGATGGAAGAACTATCCCAAAGATCCCCTTTTGGAACCACAAAAACTGATTTTTCACTACTGTACCTCGAGTGAAAATGGTCTCACTCGAGTGTTGGTGTGGATACTCGAGCACATAAGACCTCACTTGAGTGATGGTACGGATAGCACCTCAAGTGCTAGAAAGTGAGGATAAGAAGTGTTTGCCCGAGAGCACAAGAACTTTCAAAGAAGAGGATCGCTCGAGTGAAGAAAACCTCACTCGAGTGAGAACTCAACACTCACAAGTGTTAAAGCGCACTCTTGAATTTTGGACGCGAGTGACAACCTGAGACAATAGATTAGCTGACAAATATACCAACACTTGAGTGAGAGGAGTCTCACTCAAGTGAGAACCCACAACACTTGCAAGTGAGGCAACACTCTTGCCTCTCGCCTAAAAGTGCAACCTGAAAACCGAAGGCCAGAGGGGAAAGTACACTAACGCAGCCGAGTGAACTCACCCTCACTCGAGTGAAATCACTCTCACTTTAGTGATTTTATCAGAAACCAGAAAACGCAAAAGCTAAGATAGTACTTCCAGAATTTTTACCAAGTGATCCAAATGAACCCAAATACCAAACCAAAGCTACTCCCACACAAAAACACCCAAGGAATTCAATGGAATCATCAGAATTACCAAAATCCTACTCTATTATCATACTTTGGTTTGAATCAACATTAAACACCAAAATCCCAAAACTACCAATCTTAAACATTTCAACCTCCAATCAATCTATCTATTCAAAATTCATACCAAAACACCATTTTCCATACCAATAACATGCCAAATTACCAATGACCCATATTCAACGAAAATAGGCCAAAATTTCTAGAAATTTCAAAATAAACCATATTGCATAAAACCTAGATAGATAGATTGTTGCACTTACCTCTTTTACTTTGCCAAAGAGATTTCTTGATTCACCAACCTCCAAAATTTCGTGTGGCACAAAACAACACCAAATGGCCAAACTAAAAACACCAAAATGATGCTCTCAACTTAAGGAATAACATTAAAGAAGAGAACTTAAGCAATGGAGGCCATTTGCTTACCCAAATCACAAGCTTTTTCTTTCTCTCTCTTGCCCAACAATGGTGCCGAAAATAGAAGAAGAGAAGAGAGAGATGGAGTGTGAGAGATGAATGAGAAATAATGATGATGGTACTCCCTCCATGTCCAACCGACCAAGGGAGGAGAGGGAGGAGAGAGAAATATTATAAAACTCAATTTGACTTTTCTCACTCTTCCTTCACACCAACCCTTGCCACATGTCACACTACCATTGGCTCTCATAAAGGTAAACACCCAATTAGCCACTTAATCCCTCCATTAGCCATTTTAATTACACATCTCATTTTCTCTTAGCTAGTAATTAATTTCCCCATTAATTACCAACTAATTAACCGATAATTCCATTCTTCCAATTTTTCACTGATTATGACATATTAATTAATATTTCCATAAATCACATAATAATTCCAATTAAATGCATAATTATCTACAATAATCATGATTAGCCCATAAGCAAAAATTGGGATATTACAAGTCGTGTTTTAATAATTGGTAGGGGTAATAAGATTTTCAAATGCACTTTGGTTGGTGAGCCAGCTGAGGTGACTTTGAGAATGCTCGAGTCTTTTTCAACTAAGGATAACACCTTTATGGTTATCCAATATGCTATCCCAAAGAGTAAGTATGAGGTCAGTTTTCCAATAATGAGATCATACTATAATGGTACAAAGGTGTTCTTTAATTCGGCTTGGCCACAGCTTAAGGAGCTTAATGATGACATGCTTGGAGGGATCCTCCCAACCACTATCTTGGATTAGGAAGATATACTTACAATCCTAAAATCTGTATTCCCTTAAATCTTGGTTTGAATACCCAACATGCTGTGTGAACGTTTTACTTTGTTTTCTTCATTTCTTCATTATAAAAAGGTATTCATTTCAAACTGAAGGTGTCATCCAAAAGCTATTAATTGCACTCATATATGTTTGGAGTTGATGTTCTAGAGGTGTTCCATACTTGAACTAGAATGAATGTGACGCCTATATAATAACTTCTACATCCCATGTTTTAGTTCAACTTTCTTAGCTTGGTAACATAGTTGAAATCAATATAAAACAGTGTTGACAAGAATCATTTACCCTTCTACTTATATAATGTGCAATGTTGAGAAGAACCATATACAACAATTTTTCAATTGCCCATGTAATTAATTCCTTAGTTGTCCATGTAACTATTAAAAAATAGTACATAAAAAATGTTGAAATGTAACCATTCTATGCAAATTTAAATTGGGTCATTTTTTCTTATGTGTATTTTTACTAATTTTCCTAGTGAATATATATACAAATATGTCAACATGTTCCACTTGGGATGTTCAATGTTCAATGATTTAGTAATTAAAAAGCATTGTCTTATATAGACGCTTGATTAAAAAAAGCTACATGTCTTTCTTCTGTTGGCCTACTTTTCCCAAAAAACATAAAAAAAAGGGGCAATAGCAGTCAAGGGTTTAAGATAGAGATTAGTGCAGCATCTACTTCTCATCCCCACTATCGATGAAACCTAGCTCAAGACCTAGAGACAATGACGGTGGAAGATTTTGGTTTCAGGCATATTCCTCTGTACTAATCTTGGCGTCATCCCTTAGTATATTGCTGACAAATGAATCATAAGGGTTTAAAGCTTGTGTAGCAATTTCATCGTTCCTTCTATGTCTAGTCAAAATTGGGGTTACCTTCATGTATCTGCCATGTCTAATGTAATAAATTAAGAGGGGATCATGGTTTCTCTATAGAAATTTGACTTGAAGTAAGTCGATGTGAGGTAAAAGAACATATTAAATGTGTAGTAACTTTTGAAGTTGTAAATGTTTGCGCGGTCCATATTGGGATAGTAGAATCCTTTAGACCTTATAATGCCATAAACACATTTTATGAGAAAGTAATATGAATCATACTATGGGTCAGACCCTATGCGATGCTCCCTATGAATATTTGTGTTCACAATTTTTTCATCTATTTGGGGATCAAGAGTTACCAGCACCACTATTGGACCAACACTTATGTTGAGGAGATTGACCCTTTCATCTCTCTAATGGCAAAGCAAGTTAAAGAAATCTAGTGTATAAAATGGCTTGGAGCTACTTTCACTTCTGGAATTAGACATTTGTCGGTCAGTTGTTTGTAATGTTAATGTGGTTCACATATTGAGGAGTGAATATGAATTATCATAATTATGGTGATAGACACAAATGAATCACGCTTTCCTTTAACATGCTGATCTCTATTTTCATTAGGATACCCTACATGAAGTGTTTCCTTTTCTTGCTTATAAGTTGCTTTAATTTAAAATTTTCATATATATAATAAAATATTCATCTATGGCCGTGTAGTGTACTTTGATTTAGCTTTAGGCAACACCTATAATACTTTCATGTAACATGAAACTATTTTGGTTACTTTATATCTTTTGTTTTTGATTTTATGTTTGATTCATTTCTATGATCATGCCAGTTCTTTTACGTCTTTAGAAAGTATTCCTCTGTTATGCTAATATATGCTGAGGTCTTCTCATTTTTATAATATCTTTTCTCTATATGGCTAAGGAGGGTTGTCCTATGAGACTATTTTTGTCAACCTTCCAGTACATATGACTCTCCCCTCATTGTTCATATCACCTTTCATTTTGAAAGTCTGTCAATATCCCATCACAACTGGACATGTGATGCATTATACTATTATAATCAGCCAATGCGTTTTAATGTCACTATTTTCATCTTCTAATAAAGTCTCCTAATCGAGGTACTTATATGTATTCATGATTTAACCCATTTGTTGAGTTCTGGTATTCTAATTTATTATTTTGACTAGCTATACTTTATGACCTTATATGTGATTTGCTTGATAATGAATATGGCTATGGATGACGATTGGCAATGCATAGATTCCTTTTGTAATGAATTATCGCTACATGCTCTAATAAGTAGCTTTTTAGTTTCATAATTTAATATTCAGACTTACTATCATGTAACTGGAAATTGCTTTTCCTTAACTTTATTCAATGCATTTTGAGTCAAATAATGCTGGTCTTGTTAACCCATCTAATGAGGTGATCTATTTATTATTAATGATGACATTAAAGTCAAACAATGCTATCTACTGTCATTAGGTTAAGTTTTTCAATTTTTGAAATTCCCCTGATATTTGAATGCAACTCATGTCTTTCCCATCTATGTAGAAGGTGAAGCATGCCAATTTTCTTATTGCAAGCCTAATTCCTTATGCCACCTTTCTTTATTTCACCTATTTAGAAAAATGTATGACGTAGCTGGCCTGTCATTAGATCTGCTATAACTAAAGTAGGATATTGTAGTCTGTAGCTCTACATGTTTTGTCACCTCACCTCTATTGTGCAATATCTATACAGGTGCTTCATGTTACCTATCTCAAATATGTACGTGATTGTTCAATCACACTCAAATTATTCTTAGGTGATATTAGGATGACATGCTTTTCCTATCAATACTCCTAATACAAAAACAACATGCATTTTATTTGTCTTATCTACTTTTATTCTACATGGAGATCTCTTTTTCATGCTAACCTATATTAATTTTGGGTGAGGGTGACCTAAACATGTTATGGTCTATTTGTTTTCCGATATCAGCTTCATCCCACATCATCAATCTTGGGCTTTCAATTGAAAACCAGTTATTAGCTACCGATGTAGGTTGTATCTTGAATATGTTTATATGTTGATATGTCAGATTTATTACACATCATCAATCCTCAACTCCCTCACATCATGATCAAGCTTTTACTAGAGTGATATGTTAAGTGATGATGAGGTGAAGTTCTTGAACTTCTTGCTCATATATGAAAAATGGTGGTCTTTTATCAATGAACTTCACATCCACTCCCCACCTAAATGCAAGTTTTAAAATTTATATAAAGTCATACAAGTTTACTTTCCTTCTTTATCTTGCATATTTGAGTTGTTTGAAAAGGCTAAAAGATCAAGCAATTCATATACAATAAGTATGTGATCTAATTTTTTCTTTTCTTGCTAATTCTTAACTTTTATACAATTTGTACTTAGCAACATTTCTGTGTTTCACTTTTAAACCTTTGTTTTTTCTACATACTATCATGAGGCGCCATTCTTCTCTGAAGGAATTGAATGATGGTATTGATAGATGGAGCATAATTGTCAAAGTCTTCAGAAAATGGAATGTTTACCACAAGGTAGCCCCTTCAAATGTTTTTTTGCATTTCTATGGTTTTGGTTGATTAAAAGGCGTATAGATACTTATGTGTTGCATCTCTTTACATTGCATAAGTTCCATATATTAATAAGTTCTTACATTCACAAATTGAAATGCCATAGCTGGATAAATTTTTATTGATTATGGCATATTAAATTTTCAGGCTCCAAGATACAGGCAAGTGTCCTATACAAAAGCATTGCATGAGAAATTCAAAAATTCTATCACTAAAGGACAGACTTATCTGTTTGTTAACTTTGTAGTGACTCCCAATATCAGTTAATGTAGAGCAACACAAAATTCTTTTAAGCTAACTTTCATGTTGCAAATATATGTTATGGAACAAGCTACTTCCATACCCTCCTACTCTTACATGTTCATGCCCATAACTAAAATTAAGAAGGCTAATGAGGATCATCCAGTGGATCACCTAATTGGTATCTTTTTTGCTCATCTTTTTAAGCTATTTTTTCATTGCACTTTTAGTTTTAAACTTTTCATGGCATTCTCAATGTTTATGCAGATGTACTTACAAATGTTCGGAGCATTGGTATTTTGGAAGAATTTTGCAAGGACTATGAAACAAAGTTGAAGCTTCAAATGTTGATCACTGATGATGAGTAATAGTCTTGAGATTTTTACTATAAAGTGATGTTTAGCATTCGACATGTTTCATATTACAATTGCACATGATTAATACTTTTTTCCAAGGAGAATGATGTGGATTGCGTATTATTTGATGACGTTGCCTCAAATGCATTCATGGCTCAACTACAAAATAGTAAAACTCCTATTGTTGTTGTACTTAATCTTGCTAGAATCGGCTTCTCAAAAGATAGTATCAACTATATCTGTTATTGCTTTTAAGAGTTTTACTTTCTATAATTTTCACATATGGTAACGTTGGGTGGTGTTATTTAATAGGAATTCCAATGGTTTATAGCTTCTTCAATACTACCAGAGCAGCATTTAATCCACCAATAAAAGAGGTTAAAAAATTTATAGAAAGGTCTGAAATGTTCTAATCCAAGTATAGTTGACATAGGTTTGGTTTCCTATTTTTTTAACAATTCTGATGCATGATACTAGCTCCAAGGATGGATTTTCCTCAATGATGACTTCCCTGAGTCAGCCTATGCCATCATAATCAACCCAGATATCCAGTAGCAGTTCCTTGCACATTGAAACAAGGATTACTGTATCTCAGATACCAGAACAAGAACTTGTCTGTCAAAAATTACTTATTTCATATTTACTAAACATTATAATTTTATTGAAATCTAATTTTCCATATTATGACATTCATTACAATACTGCTTTTTCACCACATGATCCAATGATGCCATATAGTACATGACTTTTCTTCACATATTAAATAAAACATGTTGAAGTATCATTAATCTTTATGAGGAATAAAGTTATTTAAATGTCAATGCATTTTCAGGGAGGGTCTTTTGTAATTAACTGTGAGATAGTAAAATTGGAAACTTGCTATGGTTGGACATATGATGGTTGTTCTAAGTGTGGCATAAAGGCCACCACTAAAAATTTTGCTCTTGTCTGTTCTAGCTGCACAAGAAAGTCTCAGTTCAAAATTGAGCCAAAGTATAGTATCTTTTATTATATATTTTGGAATCCTCTCATTAATATACAACTATGTAACAAAGATATATGAGGTGCTTTTTGATGTAGGCTTAAACTTTACTATGTCATCAAAGGATAAAACTGGTTCTGTCTCTATTATGTTTTAGGATAAGTTAGCTATTCAATTGATTCAGAAGACAACTACTGAGTTGAAGTTTATCCTTCAAAATGTAAATAATCCCAACTATGTTCTGCAATTCTGTTAATAGAGAATGTTTATTAATGTTTGTTGTACTTATGCATTAGGAAAAATGTGAGTATGACTTCCCTGATGAATTAGAAAATCCTGTGGGTAAGAATGTGTTGCTCAATCTTAAGATGAATGAATACAACAAAAAGCATCCAACTTCAAGCATAAGTGTTGGTCAATTCACTATATGTGAAAACCTCATGCACCAATTCATGGAAGTATCTACTGAGGTGATTAAGGATTTCATAATGATTATCTTTACTAAGTTGTTAAACTTATTAAGTTTACTATCCCACTTCACTTGTGACTGCATTTCATATAGATTATGGTTTTTACTAATAGTCACAAATAGTCAATTGTCAGCTGCAAGCAAGTTAAGGTGTGGAGGATGAACATGTCAGCATATATCCTAACAATAGCTTCATATTCTTTTCAAAATATCTAATAACTAACTTCGTTAAATGATGTTTTCATTAAGAATTCTTAGTCTGCTATGGTGGGTATTAGAATAGAACAAAATCCTCATGAAGAAGTTACAGAACCTATAGTCCAGAAACCTCCTTCAGAAGAACAAGAGATTAAAGAGACCATATTTGCTGACCTGACCAGCCATGTCGCACCTTCTCCTGTTAAAGGAAAGAGAAGGACCAATTTGAAGAAGACTGTTGTTAAGGATAATCCAGCCCCTACTGCTTAAGTTGCGCCTATTGTAACTTTTGATGAAAGGGTGGCTAAAGTGATTAAGCATGAGAAGTAGAGTTTAATATACTACTGTGTCAATGTCAATGTGTCCCTTTTATGTTGTATCAGACTAAGTATTATGTTTTAATGTACGTGAGTCCTTTATTTTCAAGTGTCTTCATTTCAATTGTACTCGTGTGATGTCATCAGTTTCCAATTAAAGTCTGTAGCTTGCACTTATCATTTGATGTCCCTTTTAATGAAATTATATTCCGTTTATCTTCCATCATCCACATTGTCAATTTCCATTTGTCAACTTCTCCCTTTAAAACTCGAATCATAACTTTATTTTTACAAGCAAAAGTATGGTAACGAAAGACAAGTCATAAGATAACAGTGTTCACTTTACAACAGTAATAGCTCCTTTATCCTTTTTTAGCTTCAATCTGAAATTTAGTCTTAGCATTTAACACATTGTTCACTTGATCTAACAGAGACTTGTACATGATCTTTTATGGTCTTAAGCTACAACATCTTCAATATCCAAAGAAGAGACTTTATTAGTATGTAGAAATCTTTTACAAAATTGCAATGACATTGTTTAAGGGTTTGGTATAGAAACCAATATCCTTTTGCAAGCATTACTAATCACTTAATGGTCTTTTGCGGCCTAAAAAATCTCATTCATAACTTAAAATGAAATTTACCCTCCACCATTCATGTCATATTTGATTCATATTTACAATAAAAAGATACACTATATTAAGGAAGAGACTTTAATCAACATTCATTAAATAATAGATCATTTAAAATAGGTAAAACAACACATAAGTACAATATGGACAATAAAGGATCATGTGTATAATCCCCTGCTTCATAACAACTCGTATCTTATAAAAGGAAGGAAGTAAAAAATTTGAGTTTTTAGTCAACAAAACTTCTTGTTTTTTGCAAGTGACATGTCTCTATCAGCAACCTCTTTTCAAAGACAAACAAGAAACAATGAAAATAAAGCAAATCATGCACAAGAAAACAAAATAAAAATATTCACAAAGCTCAAGTTTAAATACTAAAAGATTTATTATTCTAATAACCAATTGCCTTGAAATCCCCAACAACGGTGCCAAAAACTTGATGGTACTAAGATTTAAGTAAGCACTGCAAGTGTACAAGACGTGAAAATAATATAATAGTGAATCAAGGTCATTCCACAGAGATGCAAGCAAACTAGTGATTAGGCATCAAAGTTCCCCTTTTTGTTTAAGTCGAGTGAATGAAAGAGGGAAATTGAAGATTAATTCAAACAAATGCAAAAATAGTAAATCTAATGTTTTTAAGATTTTTAATGATAAAAAAAACCTAGAGTGGCTAATGTCCTATCCTATTGGAAAATCGGAATAAATTATAATGTCATATTACTTAATCATATGGTCCAATTAAGATCCCTCTTTCAAGGCTAATATAAATTCCCCAATTTTATACTTAGTAATGATCAAGCACAAAGTAGAAAAATAATAAAAGATTAAGTAAAAAAATAAGAATAAGCACAATTAACTGGTTCTTACATGCTAAAATCCCTAAATTAGTTCTCATCTACTCTAGGTTCAAGAAAACTAGCCCCCATGGCTTTAATCCAAGTCCTAACAACAGCAATAACTAGTTTCAGAGACATAAGGAAGATAATCAAAATTTGTAAAACAAATCACTCTTTGATAGAAATAACCTAAAATAGAAATCTCTAACTCTGGTTCTGATTACTCAAAGAAGAGGAAGACACAATTTTAGTCCAAAGAGTAATAGCCTTCTCTTCCTTTCCACTGCAATTTATATTCGATTAAAGAGGAATGAAATTTACCCAAACATCCACTATCAAACTCTGCCACTCTCATTCTCTAGTCTGGTTTTACTTGCTCCCTCTGGTTTGGTGCTGCTGGAAGTGAAGAAAAAGAAGAAGAAGACTCCCTCCATCCAGTCGCTGATCCATGTCTCCAACCCATCTACCTCCAAAGACGCTGCTCTCTCAATCGCTCTTCAATAGATGCCTCCCTGTCTCACTATGAAACTCAGAAAGAAGAAGAAACAGGGAAAAGAGGTTGCACACCAGAGCTCCATTTGTCCTTACTCTTATGGTCGTCACTGGAGAAGAAGAGATGCTCCCCTCTCTCTCTCTTGGTGGCTTCCCTTTCTAGTTCTTCATATTTTGAACAATGAAGATCACCGTCTAGAAATGTCAACTACCTCTTCTCTCTTCCTCTAAAATCCCCCAAACCAACGGCTCTCTGCCTAATCGCCTCCTTCAACTCTCTCTCGAAAGCCAACTGCTTCAAAGTGATGATGATGATTTTGCAAGGACTTTGAATTATATTGAGTTTCCTAAACATTATGTCTACGATAAAAGTAAACAAGAATGAAAACATAGACAAAGAGAAAATTCAATTGGTAGAATTACCCATGTATCAACCTCATCATGCGAATTATATTATTTATGTGTTCTTCTCATGCAAGTCAGGGGTCCACGTTTGTTTGATGACATTAAGACAATTGATGGTGTTCTCTATGATACCTTGAGATATCCATGTTATGCACTAGCCTATTGGATGATAATAGAGAATTTATTGTAGCCATCAAAGAAGTATCATTATGGGCATCCGGTAATTCACTCAAAAATTTTTTTGTTAGTATGACGCTATGTTCTTATCTACATCATCCTAAGTATGTTTAGAAAAAGGCATCAAAACTACTTTTGAAGATTTGTCATACATTCTTAGAAATGATCCCTTGTCCTCAAATAAGTTTACATAGACTCAACATTTCCTATTATGATCTGTTATACATTTATTCATAAATATATATCTGTATTACATTTCTTTATTCTAACTTTGAATTTCTAATATATAGGTATCACTATATCTTAGTTTGATAAGAAGCAAATGGCATTAAAGGAGATTGATTCATTGTTATGAAAGAATGGAAAGAGTTCTAGACTTCTCTCCTAAGCTATTACTTGAAGACGTCCATGCCGTTGTCATTTCAAATCACTTGATCCTACAGGAGCTGAGTTATAACAGACATGTTTTAAGTATTGAGGCAGATCAACTTGTGAGATCCATAAACTTTGAGCAAAAATAGAAATTCAACATGGTATTCGCATCTTTGGAAAATAGACAAGGGGATTTCTTCTTCGTTTATGGATATGGTGACCCTAGGAAGACATTCTTGTGGAATGCATTATCTTCATCTCTTAAAGAAGCTAGAGATATTATACTTACAGTAGTATCCAACGAAATTGCAGCAACTATTCTACTCTCTGGTAGGACGGCTTATTCATGGTTTGCAATTGCAATTCAAATTACTAAGTCCTCAGTTTGTTCCATAAAGTAAAATTCCCCTTTAGCAAACCTCAAACAATTCACAAAATTGATTATTTGGGATAAGGCACCAATGGTTCATCGTTATTGTATTGAGGCTTTTGACACCTCTCTAAGGGATATCATGCACTTTGATAGGCCCTACGGAGGGAAGTGCATAGTTTTGGGAGGTGATTTCCATCCGATATTACAGATCATCCTGAAAGGAACAAGAGGAACTATTGTAAATGCCTACATTAATTCTTCACATTTATAGGATCATTGCACCATTGTTTGACTTACAAAAAATATGCAATTGACTTCTTCATCAATAACCACTAGCGGTGCAAAGTTGGCATAGTTCTTACAATGGTTATTAGATGTCAGTGATGGCAAATTAGGCAACTCTTAAGATGGCATTGTTGAAATTGAAATCCCAGATGAATTGTTGATATCAGATTGTGAAGATCTAATTCATGTGATTGTTCAAGCAACGTATACTGTAATATCCCAAAAAGCGATTAAGGGCTAATGAATTCAAAAGTGAATGTAATTATTGTTGAATAAATAGTTTTGGAGAATGTGTGATGGGAATTTAGTTGTTTTAATGACTCCAATGGCTTCCTTATGAAAATTCGTGTGGGGAGAGTGGTTATTGTGAAATTGGAACCATTGGGAACAATTGTGTAAAAGTTGGAAATTCTGTCCATTGAAACTCTATACAGGGCAGTCAATTTGTATGGACGTTTTAAATATGCAAATGGTGTCTAAAAATTCTGAAATTTTCCAGTCTTAAATTTCACATGACAAGCTTCAAAATGGATAGATAATTTGTGTCATTTCAAGTTGTGAGCTAAGAGTTATGACTTTCCAAAATTTGGGATGGGAACTGGAATCTGTTTTGGAGCAGTATGGAATTTTGCGTAATTATGTATTTTTGAGGTTATGAGATGTAGTGATCCATATTTTTCCAATAAAGAGGACTTAAATAGCTTTCTATTGGCTTTGGGATCACCCTATTTTGATTTTTCTAGAATTAGTTATGATGTTTCAAAGTTTGGGCAAAAATCTACCAGAATTTTGTAAAAATATGAAATTGATGGAAATTTAGTAAATAATTAGAAAATAATATTATATCATATTAAATCATCATCTAGCTGCTCCATCAGCCCAAAACCGTGCCATTCAGCTGCAACAAGAGAGAGAAGGTGTGAGAAATTCTAGAGAGAGAAGGAGAAGAGAACTTCTATGGTAAGTCGTTTTCTTCGGTAAATCCTTACCTAACGCGTATAACTTTGCTCCTAAGCTATTCTTCTATGTTCTTCAAGGTTTGTGGAGCACAAATTTGGGTGTTCTAAGGCTAAGGTTTTCAGCCACCTTGAGAAAAAGCTAGTGGGAGCTTGAGGTAAGTTCCAAACTTTCGTATATTGCTTATTCTAGCTGATGTGCGCAATTTAATCGGTGAAATTTTGCCGGATTGCCATTGGTTTTAAAGTTTGGAAATGATATGGCCTAGGGGTTATGCTGCCCAAATTGGGTTTTAATGTTATTTGTAACCTAATGTAATGGTTAATAAAGTGATTAGGAGTAGAAAGAAACACGTCTGCAAAGCCGAAACCGAAAAACCCTAATTTTTCTCGGGGAACTGAGAATTTCGGCTAAGGCTAGTTTGGAGGGTTTAGAGTTGGATTTTCAATGATTTGATGGTTCCATTGAGTTTGATATCGAAAATTAGGTAGGGTTACAGTTGGTCACTTTTTCGAAAAAGGCCGAAAAAGCATAATTACGAAAACGCCCATGAAACCCTTAAAGTAGGGCTGCCAAGGGTAAATTTGTAATTTGACATTGAATTTGATAATTCTGAGTCTGAAAATAGATTCCTTGGGTGGAAATATGTTAGGATAGCCTAGATTAGAATTTCGGGAAAAGTGCAAGCAGATCGGGTACTGCAGGCCCGAGCTGGGTCCTCAGGGGAATTTTTGTAAATTTTCATTATAGACTCATATAACGCCAAGAAACACTATGGAAGTGTCTAAATGGTGCATTTGGAATTGTAGGATTCGATATTTTCCCTGTTCTTGATCCACCTGCGCTAGAGCACAATCTGAAAGAACACGGTAGTGATTCTTTTCCCTTGTACTATATGTGATACATGGTATGTTTTTTTAATCATTGTTAGTGAGTCTATCACCTACGGCCCATCGGTGTTGACGGCGGGAGGATCGTACCTTCAGGGCGGTGGAATCCAGCTGTGAAAGCCATAAGGCTATATATGAAAGCCGAAAGGCTATTTGTGAAACCTTCACCCGCGGCCATCGGTGTTGACGGTGGGAGGACCGTGCCTTCGGGGCGGTGGAATATGGGGGATGAGATTATGTGATTATGTGCATATATGGCAGCCTGTGTGATGTGCTTTATGCTGTGATGCAGCTTGATGATTTTCTTGCATGCTTTGTGATTACATGTGGTATGAGTGATTTATTACTACTGGGATTCTTTTGAATCTCATTCTTTCCATTGACTAACCTTCAGACAAGGGCGGATAGGGCTCCTTAGGGAGATTTATATTTTGGTGTTGGTTATCATGTTTTGTTGGGAGATCACCGTATATCTTATAAATGTTGTTTTGGAGACAGTGGTGTAATCCCCTAATGGGAATTTATAAACCTTTAGTTTATGTATGAAACTCGGGGGTTGCTGGGATTTTGTTGTACACTTGATATGTAAATGAGATGTAACTGCACAGGGTAATTATATTTGATTTGTGGAATTTAAGACCAGGGTAAGGCAAAAATTGTGAAAATATTTGTGAAAATCCTTCCGTAAGGAAGGGAATGTAAATGAGTTTAATTATTATTGGTCTCTGTTTTATTTTAAAATACGTATTTTGAATCATAATTATGAAAGGGGTTACATAAACCCTACTCAATTTTCCCTTCTAAACACAATGGAACCATTAAATTGATGAAATTCTAACTCCTTCCCTCAGTTTCAGTGTTGGCCGAAACATACACCAAAAAGAGGGAAAATTTGGTTTTCTTGATTTACTCCTTTAAACTCCTTCCTTTTCACTCTTAATCACATATTTAACTTCTTAAACACTTCTTAAACATGATTTGTGGAAATTTGGGTAGCAAACCTCTTAGGGTTTCATCATCCCAAATTTACCAAATTCACCAAAACAATCGCAAATCAAGCTAATAACAACAACAACATATTAACCAAGAGGATCAAAGTTCTTGAGATTACCTCTTGATTCTCAACTTTCTCTCTCTAGAATCTGTAACCCCCCCACGGTAATTATATCCGGACTACGAAATTTAAGTGAAATAAAGACCAATAAGACAAAAATCATTTTTATAATAACTCATCTCCAAGAGATGGGGGTTAACAAACAAAACATTTAAAACAGAATTCATCTGGTCTCACATTCACTTTCGAATACAATTACCTATGCAGTTATATCACATAATAAATATCAGAGTGCGTAACTGAAATCCCGGCAACCCTGAGTTACTTATATATATATAGGGTTTAAAGGTTTCCCAAAATGGGGATTACATGACCAAAAATTTATATTTACATCTCATATGCAAAGTAATCCCAAAATCCAAAATCCAAAATCCAAAACGGATAACCAACAGTCCGAACTCCAGTATGTCCCTACTAACCCTAACCACTCCTGGTTGTCCGCTTATCCTTGGAACCACTCGCCCTGTCTGAAAATGTTAGTCATTTGGAAAGAGTGAGATTCTAAAAAATCTCAATAGTAACAAATTATTCATACCACACGTAATCACACAGCATGTAAGTAAAACACCACATAACAACAGCAACACAAATCACACTCCACCCTCATCTCCTTTTACCGCCGAAAAGGCACACCGTCCTAATCCAAACCATTGTTAGTGACTCAGGGACTGTTGGTATGGCTGCATATGAATAGCCTTACGGCTAACATATAGCCTTTCGGCCCACAAATAGCCTTTCGGCTCACATAATCCCAAATATTACACCTTAACCTCATCCCCTTTTACCGCCGGGAAGGCACACAGCCCTTACCCGAACCGTTGTTAGCGACTCAGGGACTATTGGTATAGTGGCGCATACACAATTTCACAAATATTGCAGCATACGAATCCATCACAAACCAATGATATAACACACATACAATGCATCACATAAGATATAAAGGAAAAGTCACTACCTGAATCTTTCTTGACGTTCTTTGGTTCCGCAGGTTCACAAGGGCGACAGATATCAAATCCTATACCGAATTATGGACAACCAATCAATCTCTTTTCCAAAGGTATATTTCTATAATACTTTAAGTTGGTTATCATTTAAGACTCTTTAGATGACTAATAGAGGTCTAAACATATGCCTAAAGGGTTGGAAGAACTACCCTGAAAACCCTTTTTTTGAAAGGTAAAACAATGATTTTAGGTTGGCTCACTCGAGTGAAGATGACCTCACTAGAGTGATGAGTGACTCGTGCCCGAGTGAGAACGGCTCTCACTTGCAAGTGTTTGACAGTGAGCAATTACCCTAACCCGAAAGTGCTCACATTACTCGAGCATGAAACTTTGCACTCGGTTGAAGACTCCAAATCCACTAGAGTACCCGAAAGTGCAACACAAGAAGTGACAACCCGAGAGCACAGACCACACCAGAGGGAAAAGCTCACTCGAGCATGACCCCTAGCACTTGGTGAGACAATAATGCTTGCGAGTGTCAGAGCGCACTCTTGACAAATGACCAGTGAGTGAGGACCCGAGAGCAACCCTAACTCTGGACTCATACCATCACTCGAGCACTCCCTTGTTCACTCGAGTGACCACCAACTTCACTTGCGGTTACAGAAGTACACTCGAGCTCCACTCATAGAACCCAAGCAAAAATCGAAGCAGAAAAGGGAAAATACATGTAGCAGTCGAGCATGATCTTCCCTCACTCGAGTATTGCTATCAGATTACCTAGATCGCAGCCGATAACAGAAAATTCCCAGATGGCCAAAACTAATGCCAATGACTCCCAAACTTCATTTAACACACATACACACTTAACCATGCCTAAAGAACACATAGGCAACTTCCAAAACACCTAAAAACCATTCTAACCACAATTAAACACTTAGGTCTCTATGACACACCCAATGTCCAAATTTCATTCAACTCAATTCAGACTTTCCAAATCAACTCCACAATAGACTGATTTCAACATCATCCACTATGAAATCCATATACTCAACATTGATACAAACTCAAGGCTAATTTCCATATTTTTCCCAAACTTGTCCAAAAATCACAAATAATAGATCAAAATGCATCAAGTACTCACTTTTTCACTTTGCCAAAGTTAGAATCTTGATTCTCAAACTTCCAATTTCGTCCAACACCCCAAATCAACACTATTCAAGATTATGAAATCACCACGATAAAGCTCTTAATGAGGTGCACAATATTAGAGAAGAGGTTTAAGGCATTAGAGATCAACCAAAACATCAAAATCTTACTTTTTATTCTTCCTTTCTTCTTGATCACCGGAAATAATGGAGAAAAATGAGAGAGGAATGGTGAGATGAAGGAGATGATGATGATGTACCAACTTTTCCCTTTTTTCCCCACACAAAAATGTATAGGAGAGAGAAGGGAGAGAAAAAGTGATGTTTTGTCCTTTTGTGCCATCCAATGGAGTACACCATGCCACATGTCACCATCCTACACACTCTACATGAGCTCACATAGATACAAAGCATGGGATTCCGACCCATAGTCAATTGATCTCAGTCGTTAATCTCTAATAATCCATGAACATTTTTATCAAACTTACATCATATTTCTTTAAAAGTGTTTCATTACACTAATCACAATCAATATCATAATCATTAGCCCTTAATCCCAAATTGGGTCATTACAGAATCCCTCTCTCTCCTCCTCTTTCCCTTAGATTTTTGCTTGCTACATATGGGGTTTATGAAGGAATAGAGGTTAGAGAAGTTTTTTCGTGAATTTATAGGCATAAATACTTGAAATCAAGTCTACTTACCTTGATCTTTGCCTCTTGCTTCTCTCTTGGCTCTTATTCTTCAAAGCTCTCTTTCTCTCTCTCTCTATTTCTCTTAGCTTGGACAAAAATGAAGCTTAGGAAAGAGATAAGAAGCTCTTAAAAACATCTTCATACACCTCCTTTAACTTAATATATTTTAATGCTAATTTTCCATGTGCATTTTGCTTTTATGACTTCATCTCTTTTACTTAGCCTAAGATAATTCCACATGGCATCATCTTCTACCAAGTAAATATTTCCCCTCCCATTTTCTTCAATTAATTAATTATGCAATAGTTACTTTTTTTTTACTTTTCCAACCTATGTTTACTTGGCCACAATTACTCAAAAATTGGGATATTTATCCCCAATTATTTATTTTCCCCCTATTTTCCTTATTTGGCCAAAAATGGCCTCATGAATTTTAGAAAATAATTTATCTTGTTGCTTTATTGGAAAATTACCATTTTGCCCTTACTTCTTTTGTGATTAATTTGGGCCTCTCCTTTTTCCTTCTTCTTGGCCAAAAATCACAATTAATTGGGCCTAAGACTTGTGTTCTTCTATACATTATGTTGGGCTTCAATAATGGCCTTTTTGGAAGACAAAAATTGGCTTTATGCCTTGTTTTAGCCAAATTTTTATGCAACCTCATTTAAAGGTATTATATATATATATATTGTCATTCTAAATGCACCAAAATTCATCATTTTATTCCATTGAATGCCACAAATGTTTACAAGGCATATTGGTGAATAAAAATGTGGAGTTACAATTCCGTCTTGCCTGGTGATGATCATGAATTCTACAGTTGTGACTTTGTTTGTAAGTCTGATGATGATAGTTATGGCTTTGACAATTTATACACCACAAAGTTACTTAACACAATCAATAGCTCTAGTTTGCCTCCTTATAAGTTGACTTTGAAAGTCAGAGCACTAATTATGTTGTTGAGGAACATTGATCCAATCATCAGGATTATGCAATGGAACCCGCCTCTGCATAACTCAATTGGGGAAGACTATTATTGAGGCAATCACTTTAAATGGGTCACATCCAAATCAGAAGGTCCTCATTCATGGAATGGATATGAATCCTTTTGAAATTCGATGGCCATTCTGCATGCAATGAAGACAATTCCCAATAACTCTTTCATTTATTGTGATCATCAACAAAAGCCAAGGCCAATCTCTTCAATATGTTGGATTGTGTCTTTGCAAGCCTGTATTTATATATGAGTAGTTATATATAGCATTGTCAAGGGTTAAAAGCATAGAAGGGTTGATGATAGTTATGGATGATAATGATAGAGGGGACAAGAGGACTACAAGGAATGTTGTGTGCCAAGAAGTATTCAAAAATGTCAATTAGTGGTGGTAAGATTATTTATTTCGTACTATTGTTCCATGCTACCTATCTTATAATTGATGCAGTGTGTTTAAAGTATGAAACTGAACGATTAAATGAATGAAAATGATATGATTAAGCATTAAGTTATTCTACAAGTACAAGGAACCCGTACAATGTATGGGGTAGCACAAGCTAGTTCAGTTGAAAATTTAAGTTCAGAGGCTAATTCAAATTTCTATTAGTGTAAATTTGATATCTATCCTGATAAGTTTCATTCTCATTCATAACCCATGAAAAATCCTAAAAACAAATACTTAAAAGAGCAATAAAAATGGCCAAAAACAATTTTTGGCTTAAAATTGAAAACGAGCTTAAAATGGCTAACCCTATAGAGCCTAAAAACTGGCCTGATTATTTTTTATTTTTTAAAATTATTTATATGATATTAAATATATTAAATTTTTCCTTTTTTAATAATGTTACAAATATTTAGTTGTTATTATCTTTTTCAGAATGAAATTTCATATGAACATTTTGTATTAAGAACCATAAAATTTAAAAATTTATAAAAAAAATATCTTATTCAATAAGTGAAGAATAGGCTTTGTCGGTTTTTGCCTTGGTAACCTCTTCAAAACTAACCAAGGATTGCAATATAGGGTGCATTCCCGGATCGTCTCTCGAAGAGCCTTTTATTAATTACCTAGGAACTAAGTGCAATGATTGACATGAAATGAGTTAAAAATGGTTTTTAAGTTTTTATCTAACAATTAAATTGCAATTAAACTAAAATGCTTTTAAAACTAATATTTTTGGATTTTTGGAATAAAACTGATATGGAATGGAATGGGTTAGAAATGCAAATGATGAAGATGCTCTTGGAATTGGTTTTCAATGACTATTTTTGCTCAATTAAGATATTTGGGGAGTTAATTCACTAAGTTTCTAATATAGTAAACCTCAATTACCATTGAGTCTAGCATCACAAGAGAGGAACCCTACCCTTGAAATGCTATTAAGCCCTCTTAGTGTAATGAGTTTCTCTAAGTTTTCTAATATATCAAACCCCAATTACCATTGAGTCTAATGCTTAAACTCATGAACCCATTTATTTAAGCATTATTAAAACCCCTTAGAGAGTGACTATGGAATAAGCAATGCATTTAGGTTCAACTACAATTCCAATTCAATCAAACTATCCAACAATACCATGTTAAATAGATAGAAAGCAATAGAATCATAGGAAACATATATATAACCATATATATTGATGAGTACAAATCCTTATTACAAATTCCAAATCACAACAACTTAATCCATAGAATAAAACATAACTAAAATTATAGTCTCAATATATAAATGAATTCTTAAACCTAAGAAATAAAAAATACAATGAGCTATAGATAAAATAAACTCCACTTTGAAGCACATATGAGCTCAAGTCATCTCCAATTCATCCCCAAGAACACAAAATTGCCTAACCAATCATGAGAATAACTTCAAGAAATATAATCCCATTTTGATTCAAACACCCAGCCATAAAATCTCAGAATAAATTAACCAATCAACCTAAATCAATTTAATTCATGGGCTGGATTTGAATCAAAAACCAAACAGAACAGAGGAAATAGGCACAGTTGAAGTTACACCCAGACACGTCAGAGCAAGCCACGGCTGGGATGAGTTCAGAAATAGAGGGGGTCACAGCCTGGAAAATGATGAAAGGTGAAGTCGATGATGGTGGATGATGGTGGTGCGGTTGTGTTATCTTCTTCGCTGCAGCACCCTCTTCTCACTCCCAGCTGTGTCGGCCGATCATCCTCTGAACTCTCAGCTCTTTGCTAATTCACCCCTCAGCTCACTACCTCTGCTCTCAGTCTTCCTCGGGTTCAGCTCTGAGTTCACCACACGTGGCTTTGATCTCTCTGTTGGTGGTGACGGAGTGATGGTGAGGACGGAGAACAGAGGAGAGATCGCTGACGGTGGAGGTGAACGATACACAGGCCCAACTCCCAGCTCTCTCGGTTTTGTCTCTCTGGTCGCCGGCGGCAATGGCAGTGAGGGTGAAGAATCTCGCCGGCGACAAGGAAGAAAGGAAGGGAATGATGGTGTTCGGCGCTGGTTCTCTGGTTCTACTATGATAATCTGTGATGGATCCTCTTGTGGTGCTGTTCCTTCATTATATCACTCTCAGCTGCTGGATTCCCTCTCAGTCGGGTCTGTGTGTGTCCATTTCCCATATCCAACAGCTCCGGGTCCAAATTATCGGATCCCTTGGTCAAAACGCTGTGTTTTGACCAAGGGACCATATTGAGAACTTTGAAAACTTTCGTTGAGGGACTCCAGTGAACATTTTGGAAATGTTTTAGGGCTGAACCAAATTTCTCAAACTTCTGAGTCTTTATCTGTAATTCCGCCTAATCCCTTCTCTCACTCACTTGTAATTTCCAGCAATTTTAGGGATTTTATTGTAATTTTTTGCCAGATCTAGAAATATTAATTTTGACCCTGCAAAATCTCAAACTTTCTTCCAAAACACCTACAATCCAAAATTAAGCACAAGGTAGCATCAAAAATTCAATAGATCATTTGTATGAATAATTAAACAATTATGACTACTTTTCCCTCATTTACAATTTATTCGATCCAAATGCCCCTAATTAAAATTAGTGCTTAATCATGTAATAATGTCCAGGAAAATGCATTAAAATCCCAAATTTATCATGGAAAATTCATATAAAAATATAGTTCAATCAATTCCCCCACACTTAGATCTTTGTACTCCTGAACAAAGGCAATTAAATATAATTTTCTAAATTCCAATCATCAATGCATTTGAAAGATTAGCAATTTCATAATTAGAAAGCAATGGATCAATTAATCAAAATTTTCAAGTCATCACTAATCATAGTCAAGTAATGCAAAGAAATTAGCTAACCACACAATCCAAAATATTAGAATGAAGCACAAGGGACTCTCAAGGTATTAGTGTTTAATTCATCTCACCTCATTAGGATAATTTCTCTCTAGTTCACTTAATCAACACCTTACTATAGGCTTATAACAACTCTAATATCTCCACAACTAATAGCAATAAATGCAATGAATCAAGAGGGTTTAAAAGACTTGTAATGATGGATGAAGGCTAGATGGAATAGATTAATTAAAGAAAAGAAATAGTTGATATGCAAGTCTAAGTTAATGAATAAATTCATAGCATCTAAATAACTTGAAAACTCTTGCCAATTCTTTTCTAAATTCATGAACAAATGCCTTCTTGGTATTTCTTTTGCTTTTCTCTCTCTGTTTTTTTTTAATTCAATCAATTTTTTTTTCTTCTCTTTTTCTTCTCCCTGTTTTTTTTTTCAATCCAATTCTCTTTTTTTTTTCAAACCACACTCACTCTTTTCTTTTTTTTAATACCCTTTTTTTTCCAAACATTTTTTTTTCTATACTATACACACATTTTTTGTCTTCTTTTTTTTCCTAATACATGGCATTTCAATATATATAATGTTCAACTTCCTATTGGCAAACCACTTTGATTTTAGAATACTATGAGCACTATGAATAAATGACATGCATACAACATAAGAATGGCTCAAAGGGGTAAACAAATGGTGATGAATGATGGCTTGTGTTTGGGTGAAAGGGTTTAGAAAAAATGCCTCTTTCATTTCCATCACACTAATGCAAATGCTGTTTTGAAAAAGAGTGGAGACAAGTTCTAGAAGGTGAAAGACTAAGTGAACATGCACACATGGAAAGAATTGACAGCCCAATTAACCTTCCAACAAGGTTTCTCTCTAATGCTCACTCCAATACAATCAATTGCATAGGAAGCTAACTACAATGCATTTACTTTACTACTCTTAATGCTAACCTTACAAACATAATCAATCAAAACATTGCAATCAATTATAAGAATGCTCAACTCTTAAAAGCACTAATGATATAGAAACTTCTTTTTTTCAAAACAAAAAGTAAGCAAAAATCTAATTGTGGGTTCATTTCTCTTTCCATTCTCTTAAAAAGAACAAAACATGGTGTCAAAAAGTTGCCAAAACACTAGATCTCATGAAAACTCAAAGAATTTCTCACAAATCACATTCTAAAGTGGCAAATGCGACCCTTTACCACTTAGGACATGTATCAAAGCAAGTCATTTTTGAAAAAAATTTTGAAAATTTTTCTAGTTTAAGGCATTTCTCATTTGAAAACAACCAATTCATGGGATTTAAAACGTATTTCCCTCCCCCATACTTAATCAACACATTATCCTCAATGTGTAAAGCAATTCTAAAGAGAGTGCTTAGCAAATGGAATTTCAAGGCACAATGGTAATTAAGTAGGGTAGTGGCCACAGATGTAAAGCATACAAAGGGGATTCTTATTAAGCCTACTAAACTAAGCAACTTCTACCTTTTTCTATTGGATTGTGTCTCTCCCCCACACTTATCTTCCTCATACAACAATTAAACCCAAAGAAACATAAGAATCAGGAAGAAAACAAGTGAGGAAAGAGACAACCTGTGTTAGTGAATCTTGACTCGTTTGAAGGAGAAGTTATCATCCCTGATGAGAATCATGCATTTGTCTTTAAAATCAACTTCTCCCGCATTGGATTTCCTTGGTGGAGGTGGCTCAGGATCAATCGAAAGAGGTCCAAGGATGTAAGGTGGATATTGGTTCCTTCGATGACCTTTCCAAGAATGTGCCTGCAAAGGATCCGAGCAAACAGCAGTATCCCATCCAAAAATAGAAACATGGAGAGATTTCAAGTGAAGTAAAGGCATATTAAGTTTCAAAATCTCCAAGTAACTATCACATCCAAGGAAATCAATGGTACTCCCATTAGTAAGAGTCAAACAAACAGTTAAATTCTCTTGTGTTTGCAAAGTGGAAGGTTCGGAATCCAACTTAGTGTTGGGGTACACCACATTATCATTGCAATCACAAGAGATGGAAGGGAAAAGAGTGGAAGAAGAAGGAGAATTTTTCAAATCATTACCACCCAAAACTTTTAAACTTTCAAAAGAATCATTTTCCTTTTCTATATCAGGTGGCAAATCACAAGAAAGAATCATATGGAAAGAATCAATTTCATTTGTAAAATCATCAATCAAAGCATTTGAATCTTCCCGTATGAAACTATCATGTAATTCATTGGAATCAAGAGAATGATCTTTTTCTAGGCAATGGTCTTTCTCATTCACAACAACCACATTAGCATCCATACAAGATTCAACATTTGCACAAGTGTCATGCTTAGAAACATCAATAGTACAAGGAGATGTATCAAGATGAATGGTAGAATCAACCACTTCACTAAATGCTTTTTTTTGAAACTCAACAAGTAAGTGGCATTTGTCATGATAACAATCAACACATATTTGATCTACCGCACAAAAACATGAAGATATATCATTCAATTGACCACAATCATCCCTAGTACTATAAAGAGAAGTATTTTCAACCATA
Source organism: Inga leiocalycina (assembly GCA_963242795.1). Classification (NCBI taxonomy): domain Eukaryota; kingdom Viridiplantae; phylum Streptophyta; class Magnoliopsida; order Fabales; family Fabaceae; genus Inga; species Inga leiocalycina. The sequence goes on from OY725327.1 coordinate 30,999,073, forward strand.
GAAGCATCAAATAAAGAAGTAGAAGCACAATCATCAACAAGTACAATTGAATCACTACTACTTGAACTAATGGGTTGAGCAATTACATTTTCAAACAATTGAGGGGATTCAACAATGATTTCTTCAACCACCTCATCATCACTCAAATCATTAATTGCTTCATTAGTTAAGGTAGTAGGAGAGTCTACTTCTATAAGGATAGGATCATTACCGAATGGTAGAGAAGCCTCTTCAATGTTCTTTTGTACTCGTTGCACTTCTTTTACTTGTGTGGGAATAGGCAACGAAGGTCCGAAATCTTCCACTTGTGAAGTGGCATATGACTCTTGAGCTTGGACTCCTTGTTCCTCTTCCACAGGAAGGGAAGACTCCTCTGGAAGTTGAAATCGCACCTTTTTGACTTTCTTGACTTGAATAGGTGGATTACATGTAGGCAATAGAGGAAGAGTCTCTTGTGGAGTGATGCACTTAGAAATATTTTGTGAAAGCAACTCCATATTTTTCTTAAATTGTTCAACATCTTTCTTCCATCCCTCCGCTTCTTTGGATGGCTGAGTGAGACGCTCAAAGTCCTTGGCCAAACTTGCACGCTCTTTATCTCTTTGCTCCATTGATCTCATTAGAGAGGCTATGCAATTAGAAAAGGTGTCCTTGTGTGACTGCTCCTCATTTATAGTACAAGTCATTGGTTTTAGGAATTCTCCAATAACTCCACCAATAGAAGGTTCTTGGAGAGGCATATATGGTTGAGAATGATATCCATAAGATGGTTGAAATGGTGGGAATAGAGGCTCATGAGGTGGATGGCATGGTTGGAAAGTGGAATGGAATGAAGGAGAAGGGTCATGATATGGCGCATGGTTATATGATGGAGGATTAGAGTGAGGCTCATGATATGGGTTGTATGGTGGCGGAGAAGGTTCATGGTATGATATATAGGGTGGGTGTGGTGGGTAATGAGATTGGAATGAAGGTTGTTGGTAGGGTTCATGGTATGAAGGGTGGAATGGACCTTGGCATTCTTGACCAATTGGACTATCTTGACATCCCAAATTAGCTTGAAGAAGTTGCAATGTTTGTTGAATAGCATGGATGCTTTCAGAGATGGACTCTTTCCTTTCAGTTAAATCTACTATAGAGTAGTGAGAGTGAAAAGGTAAACCTTGATTACCATTAAACCAAGCCATGAGAATTCAATCACAATAAATTCCAATGAATCACAAGAGGATTATCTAACTATAAACTATGAAAAACAAAGAAAAAGAATCAACAAAAATACAAATGCAAATGAAAAGTATCAAATTGACAAATAATACAAATATGCTATGAATTAACTTGGAGACATGGTGAATTCAAATAAGTGGGCTCAAAATCATATCAAATTGAATGCAACAACACCACACAGAAGCTACCAAGTCAAAACAATGCAATGAATGCTATGCAAACTACCTAAATGCATAAATCCTAAACTATATGCAAAGAAATAACCAAAAATGCAAAACTAATAAGCTCAGCTCGAGAAATCCCTTGTCAAAAGTGAATTTGACAATTAGATTACCTAGGGAGCCAATTACTTAGCTCCCCGACAACGGCGCCATTGATTTGACTGTGTCTTTACGCCTTGGGGCCAAATGCAAAATATTTTTAATCCAAGAATTACAGTATAATGCAACACGCGGGTCGTCTCACTTGAGGAGCTTTTACTTGAACTACCTAAGTAAACTAATTTTCATGAAAATGCAATTAAAACAAGGGGAAAATGATTTTTGGATTTTTGAAATTAATAATTAAAAGAAAATGCAATTGTTAATTAAAAGCTAATCTAATATTTTTGGTCTTTTTATAAAAATGGAAAATGAGTGAATGGTATGGGATGGGATGGAAAATATAAATGAAGAGTGTTCTTGGTAATGAAGAAGTGACAATCCTTGCCCAAAAAGATTATGGGAATTAATTCTCTCTAATTCTTGAAAGCAAAACCCCAAACGATCGCTCGGGTCTAGTGTTCTTAATTAATAATTACTCATGCGAACGCAGCTAGTAATTATCTCTTAAGGCACTATTATGAACCACTTAGAGTGCAATTAAAATAGATAATTATGACTTGTCTCCTCTTAATGTGAATGCGATAACACGACACTCAATTGATCCAATTCAATTATACAATCTAACAATAACACGTAGAAAGCACAATTTCATTGAATCAATAAGGAAATATATATATATATATATATAAATTCAACAAGCCACAAAAATCCAATCCAATCACAAATATCAAACCAACAGAGACAAGTAACATCAATCTCAGTTCCAGAATCATATACAATAATTTCTAAAACTAGGCAATTTAAATATATAATTCTAGACAAATGGAATGATAGAAAAACTCCCTTATGTAGTCCAATAAGCTCAAGCACAAATCCTCATCACCAAGAACCAAAAAATCAGCCACTCATCGCTTGAACAGCACCCACATAATTTTCAGATTTCACCAACAATAATGGACAGTGGTGGTGAACGGAGAGGAAGAGGGATACAGCTCCGTCTGTGAGATCAGTTCTGGCGCAATGCAGAGGATTGACGGTGGTCTGTTGGTAACGGATGAAGACGGTGACGGTGAATGTCGATGGCTCTCTCCTCTCGTCCAAGCAGGCCGTCGGTGACACAAGAAGGGGAAGGGAGGAAGAAGAAGATGATCTTGCGATGATAGAGGTGATTATTGGCAGTGGATGAAGAAAGGAACAGAGGAGTGTAAAAGAGGTTCTCGCCGACGACAATGAAGGTGGTGAGCTGTGCCGCCGGTAAGAGTGGAAGGAGAAGGAGGTGGTACACGATGATGGTCTTGATTCTTGATGATGATCCGATAATCATCCAGCTCCCTATGCAGCGCCTCTGTTTAATATCCCTTAGCTCCTGCATCTCGGATCGGGTCTCCCATATCCAAATAGCATATCCACACCAAGCCGGATCCAGGTGTCGGATCTGTCTTGTCCCTTTCTCTTTTTTTTTTTATTTTTGGGCTTGTTCCAGTCGGCCCACTTGATTCTTGATATCATCCAGCTTGTTCCAGTCGGCCCACTTGATTCTTGATATGATGGTCTTGATTCTTGATGATGATCCGATAATCATCCAGCTCCCTATGCAGCGCCTCTGTTTAATATCCCTTAGCTCCTGCATCTCGGATCGGGTCTCCCATATCCAAATAGCATATCCACACCAAGCCGGATCCAGGTGTCGGATATGTCTTGTCCCTTTCTCTTTTTTTTTTAATTTTTGGGCTTGTTCCAGTCGGCCCACTTGCTTCTGTTCTGTCTTTTTTTTTAAAGCTGATATCAGTCTGGGCTTCAGCTAATTGGGACTCTTCTGTTTCTTTCTTTCCACTTGGCCCAATTCTGACCCTCCAATTCTACAATTTTCTTCCAAAACACCTGAAATGCAATATTAAGCACAAGTTAATATCAAAAATTCAAGGGATAATATATAAAAAAATAATTATTAATGAATTTTGACCATTTTGCCCCGAATTCCCATTAATTCAAAATAATTGTCCCTAACTAAAATTAATGCTTAATAATGCAATAACGTCCTAGAAAATACATTAAAATCTCAAATTAATCATGGAAAATTCATATAAAAATATGGTTCAATCAATAAGTATGCTTACCATTTTTTATTCTTTTAACTTATTTTCTAGTGATTTTTTTTTTCATATCTTGTAACTTGCACTTTTCAAACATATACTAATATTATTGTTGTTTATTTAGTTAACTTCTTACACTTTTCAAGACATATTTATGAAAAGTGTTGTTTATTTTGTTAAGTCTTAATGATTTAAAAAAAACTCAATTTTCAAGAATATTTTATTTGGTTCTTAATGTCGTAGTTCTACAAAGAAATTTTCCATTATATAATATTGTCATAATCAATCTTGATTGATGTAAGATAAATAAAGAGAACAAATTTTCAAGTGTATTTGAGGAGATCTGAATATCATGTAGTTTATCAAAAGGAAGAAAAAGCCAATAACACATATGTATTAAACAATGAAAAGGTATAGCCTTTGTCCTAGGAAATATTTTGTTTAAAAGCAAACAATTACTTATTCTATTTATCAAAAAAAGGTAAAGCAATTCATTCTTTGATAATATTTATTTTTTAAATTAAGAATATTATGTTTTAAATTTCATTTCATTAAAATGGAAAAAAATGAAAATGTTAAATAGGCCCAAGGCCTATAGATCAGCCCGAGCCTGATAGCTCAAGGGACTAGCTTAAAAAGTTGGCCCTTTTATGTAGGTCAGGTTTAAATAGGCTTGTCTGTTTTGGGCCGAGCCCATGATAGGCCAGCCCTTTTTTCTAGCTCTAATTGTAGGAAGCCTATGACACAAACTATAGGACTTCTTTATATGATAAATTTTGATAAAATTATAAGAGCCCAATGAAAAGCCAAAAAGTTGTTTTAACCTTCTATCCGCATAAATATGTCAAAACAAATCATATTTAGGTTGAATAAGAAGATGAGATTAAGGATCATCTTTTTAAAAATTATATTTATGCATTCAAAAATATACTAATGTCAAAGTCAATGTCAATGTCCTTAATATTTTTTTTTGGATAAAAATAGGGCATTATGCCAACTATTGCATTAATCAACCAAAGTTACCTGGTGGGTAAACAACACCCACCTGGTCACTATACAGATATGGCAACACACCTGATAGTGGACTATCAGTATATACGAAATTATTATCACAATTATAACTATGATTAGCCATCCGGTCCGCTACTGCATTTCCTTCTCTAAGAGTATGAAAGAAGCAAATATGCATGTTCTTGTTTCTGTCTTAACCACAGACTAAGAATCCTGTTGTTGGACTTACCTTGATTCCAAGCCTCCTATAGTAGATGAATTGCAGATATTGAATCTCTCTCTACCATAATTCTGGAAATGCCTAACTCTTGCACCAACTTCAAACCCTGAACTGCTCCCCAAAGCTTAGCCGTAATAGCATGGCAACACCCTAGCTTTATACTATATCTAGCCAACCAGCTACGATCAGCCTTCCTCAACACCCCACCACAACTTGCCACCTCTGGATAACCCTTGCAGCTCCATCAAAATTCAACTTCACCCAACTTCCACTTAGAAAACACCATTTCAGTTCCTTTGGAAATTTTCTTAACCCTAAATCATCATACTTTCTATTACATGCTACATACCCATCAACATACTTACGAATAGAAAGATTGGCCAGATAGGCATAGTAAAACCATCCTCAAATAACAACCAATTCCTCCAATTACAAATCATCGAGCAACAAATAATAAAGGTAGTGCCCCACACCTCTCTATTACTTAGATTATCTAAAAACCAAACAGCAACAGGCATAGTAAAATATTTAGGGAATACCTTTACAACACCTAAAGCCTCCCAAATCTTATGAGATTCAGGGCAACTTCTCAAAACATGATCACAATCCTCCACCCCTACTCCGCATCTACCACAATTTGGTTCTTCCCTGAGGATTCTAGACCTGCGCAAGGCTGTCAATAATTGATCTTGAACTGCTAACCATAAGAAGATCTAGACTCTTCTAGTAGCTTTCACGTTCCACACATGTTTTCAAATCTCTTTCCTAGACCCATCGCCAACTCCTCTTCTTCTATGATATAATTGAGTTACTGAAACATCACCCCCTCTCCCTCCTCTCCATACTACCCTATCCTCACCATCCTCAAAACAAGGGGGAGGGATTGCTTTAATTAACTGCATGATATTATATGGAAGCTTTCCCTCCAACCAGACCCAGTCCAAATCCCCATCCCTTCTTACAACTTGATACACCATCAGATTCTCATCTATATCATATTTAGAATTAACATAGTGATCTGTCAATCTCCTACTACTTCCTAACCACCTGTCTATCCAGAATTTAGTACTCCCTCCATTCCGTACCTCCCAACCCACCTCTTTAGTAATATCTGGCTAAATCTCTGCAACATTCTTTTAAAGTAATAAATCATGATTCTTTACTCTACACTTAACAAACAAATCTACTCCTCTTCCATATTTTGCTTTTAGAACTCTAGCACATAAACCCTCTGGTTTGGTTAACAAATTCCAACCAACTTTGCCCAACAACGCCGCATTCATCCCTTTCATCCTTCTTTTACCCACTCCCCCTTCCTCCGTGGGTCTACAAACCCCCTCCCAGCTGACTATATGCAACTTCTTCTCTCCCTCTTCTAAACTCCAAATAAAGTGTCTTTGTTGCTTTTCTATCTCATTACACACCCTAGTTGGAATATGACCATATTGCATTTGATAATTCACAACCTGTGATGTAACTAATTGGAATAAAGTGAGCCTCTCTGCTAGTGACAATGATTGTAACTTCCAACCACTAAGTTTTCTTTGCACTTTATCAATCAAATACTAAAATTTGGCCCTAGAGTTTCGACCATGAGTAATATACGTCCCCAAGTACCTCTCTAAGTCCTCTTTTTGCTAAAAACCACTCATATCTACAAATTAAATTCTATTTGTCCCTAATAACATTCTTAGAAAAGAAAATAGTAGTCTTCCTTGGATTTACCTTTTGACCTGAGACTACACCAAACATCTTCAAACAATCAAGAGCATTGCTCATTTGCTCTATACTCGCTTCACAAAACTATAACAAATCATCTGTAAAGAGTATATGTGAGATACAAACCTTATTTCTCCCTACCATTATAGGTTTCTATAGGTTGCTTTAAGTCGAGTCCGTAATGATGTGGGATAGCTTCTCCATAGCTAGCACAAACAAGTATAGAGAGAGGGGGTCCCCTTGTCTAATCCCCCTAGTAGGTTTGAATTCCTCCTTCTTACTCCGTTCCACAACAGCCTCATCTTCATTGATAATAAGCAGTTTTCAATGATGTTCACTACATACTCTGGTATATCTAGATCTTCTAAGACTTTCATAACAAACTCCAAACTTAGCTGATCATAGGCTTTCTCCAAATCAATTTTGATTATCATAAACCCTCTCTTCCCACTCATTCTATTCATCATGTGAGCCACTTCCTTCGCAATTATGATATTCTCTTGAATATTTCATCCTGGCACAAAACTAGTCTAAAAGGGAGATACAGCTTTATCCATTATCCCCTTTAGCCTACTCACCAAAACCTTGGTAAGTTCCTTGTAGAGCACATTACATAGGACTATTGGTCTAAATTGTGTGACTAGCTCTGGATTATCAAGCTTGGGAATCAACACTAGCATAGTAGAATTCAAATCCTCCACCCCCTCTAGCCTTTCCCACAAACGTTTAATCAACTCAACCACCTCCTAATTTTTCTAATAAAAAATTGCCGGAAGTCCATCTTCTCTAGGAGCTTTGAAACCCCCTAAATTAAAGAAAGCCCTCCTTATTTCCTCCTCATCTGATCTTCTCACTAACCTTCTTAACTTTTCTCCACTTACTTCTCCCCACTATTGTCTAGTAATATGCTATACTCTACTAACATCCTCCTTCGAAAATAGTTTAACATAAAAGTATTGGAACATTGCACCTATTGGTTCCTCATTTTCCACCCATATCCCTTCATTGTTTTTTAGACTTCTAACCTTATTTCTCTTTCTTCTGACCATAGTCTTATTGTGATAATATCTTGTGTTCCTATCACCTTGGTTAATCCCTATCCCCTTAGACTTTTGGTACCATAGTAACTCTTCTTGCATCAAAACCCCTACCAACTCGTCATTAAGCTCCCGCTCCAGATTCATTAAGAAGCGGTTATCAAAATGGTCTGTACACTTCTAAATTCCCTCCAGCCTTCTCCATAACCCCCGTATTCTAAACCGTATGTGCCTAAAAACCTCCTTGCTCTACAAGTTTAGATGCACTTCTAAATCATTTAAGTTCTCACACATATCTCTCCCATTCACCCATTTGTCCAAGAGAAACTCTCTGAACTTCTCATGATTAAGCCATACAACTTCAAAATAGAATGGTCTGTCTCTTACCACCTCTCCATCACAACAAGTTCCCACAATCAAAAGGTGATTATCAGAGCTAATCCTTATACCTACTCGAACCATAGCATTAGGAAATAATTCTGGCCATAACATGCTGCATATACATCTATCCAACCTTTTAAAGACTAATTCATATCTTTGCCATTTAGGACCCCTTCAAGTGAAGAAGGGTCCATTAGAGCCCAAATCAATGAGGCCCTTCTCTTTAATCCATTCTCAAAATCTTCTACATTGACCCTCGTTCACCCTACCTCCCCCTCTTTACTCCAAGCAACTACTGATTTCATTCCAGTCTCCTGCTAGTAATTAAGGCTCAAACATATTAATAGCAATCCCACCCAACTTCTCCCATAACTCCTGTCTTTGGCTTTCATGTGGATTAGCATAAACCGCCGCAAAAAACCAAGAGGGATGGTTGCCTATAGTCAATTTACAATGAATAAACTGCATATGTCTTTCAATCGCATTCATAACTAATGTTGGATCATTGCACATAACACAAATTCCTCTCGTAAAACCTACCGGCTCCATCACCTCTGAGAAACCAAAACCAAAACCAAAAGAACAAATAATTCTTTTGGCCTTAGTCCCACTAACACGAGTCTCCAATAAGACAACTATATCCCCCTTATGAGTATGTAGAAGATTTCTTAATGAAGCGGCAAAACCTTTACTCGCAGTCCCTTTACAATTCTATATTATAACTTTAACCATTTAAACAAGAAACAGATGCTCCCCCTCCTCTTCACATACTTTCATTGACCCATCAATTGCCGAACCCTCAATATTACAATATTTCCTATCCCTATCTTCCATATCCCCCCCATAAAATTGCCCCACTTGTTCCACAGAAATCTTTGTTCCCCTTAAGAAAGAATTAGTCCCTCCTTTCAAGCTCGAAGAAGATTCACCCCCTACCCTCCCTTCCTTCACATACTAGCCACCACTACCTACCACAGAACCTTTGCCCCTTTCCTTATTACTCTCTCCACACCACCATGTTACATAATTGCCTCTTTTTGAACATTAGTTACATCAGTCAAATGTTTCTTAAAAGCTTCCACTTCCTGCACCACTTTCGGCTTATCCTTTCTTTTAATGAATCTTCTAATTGGAACTTTCTCTACCCCTGCTTCCGTAACAAAGCCCAGACTCCTCTATTCTAACCCCTCTACTTCTCTTAACAAATCAAAGCGAGAAGAAACTTTGACATTCTTATTCTACACCCTCCCTTTTTGCTACCTTCAGACTTGTTGAACTACTCTTCAAGGACTATCAAGAGCCACCTTCTCATCCCTCCCCTTACTACAATCCAGTCTACCATCCTCCTCCTTACTCACCTCCATAGCCTCATCAAACTCCTTATGCCCATGCCCACACTTCTCTTTGAAATGCCCAAATAAACCACAATTTAAGCATAAAGTATGCAAGCTCTCATATTCAACATGTTTCAACATGCCATCAACCATAGAATGTGGTACAAGTGGTTTGGTTAGGTCTAGCTCCACACATACTCAAGCAAACTTATTCCTACCCCTACTTGCCGTATGGATATCCAACTTGAGAGCCTTTCCTATAGAACTAGCCAAATTAGACAATACTTTCTTATCAAACAACTCAACCTCTGTCTCAGGAAATCTCACCCATACTGCAATTTTATCTATCTTTTCTGTTCTGGGATTGAATCCTGGCCTCCAATGCATAATACTCAAGTAATTATCTGTAATCACTTAAGGGCCCCCTATTAAAGCTCTCTTATAATCATCCCATTCCTAAAATAAAATCATAAAAATTCATTCTTTAAATCCCCCAACCTAATATCCCTTTTTGGCCCAAATCTAAATTAATTTTGATTCCAATAGAAACAGCCCCATCGATCCTCCTGGCAACTTCATAATAATAGACTTAGCAAAAGGTTTACAAAGACGCTCTCTCTCATGCTCATCAATTAGGAATTTAGGACACATTGGATTAGATAGGCATACAGAAATACCTGAATTATGGTCCAGAATATCATTAAATCCTATAGCCAACCCAGTTCCAGTACCCATTCAATTCATAGTCTCGCTACTGTTCTCATCTCCATTTTGCCTTAGCCATTAGTGAATCCCTGTAGGTCATAGGTGATCCCTTCCCTTTAGTCTGTAGCTCAGGCTCACACATCCAGTCCTCAAATCTAGGAGGAACTGATACCAGGCCAGTGAATTCCCATATAATTCCTTCAGTCTTCCTCTTCCCTCTATGCGTAATCTCCCATTTCCCCTCTTCCGGTGACACACTCTCTGAAACTATCATAGCCTCCATCCCGTCAACCACAATCCTCACCACTCCTCAGCCACAGGTAACATCCAGGAGCCACTTTTTAATCTCCATCGCAGTAGGCAACTAAGAGTACAGGAAACATTACCCAGTGGCGAGCCACGCGAGAAGACGAAGAGCCCTAACAGAGAAGAGAAATTGTGTATGTATACACCAATCGCCTGCAGTTAATGTCCTTAATATTTATCCATTGACCACTATGCTAAAACAAGGTATATTCTATTTTTTTCAAAAGATAACTCAATCTTCTTTTACCAGGGAGAACATAATCAATTAAATTCATTTTATTATGCTAGGATGTATACTTATATTACACTGTAAGTCATACTATTCAAAACTCATAAATAATGTGAGTTTTCATACATGTTTGAATATATTTACCTCACATCTTAATTTATATGGTTGCCCATATAGCATATTACCCATGGAACATATTACCTCATAATGCCCAATCATATGGGATCAAGTTGGATGTAAGCTAAAGAGCTGATGGCATCAGGCTGATCCAAAGCCAAGCCAATCATAAACTCAAGCTTGATGGCTGAGTGCAGATGTTGTGAGACATTAGGTTGACTCAATACCTCGTAATGACATTACTTTTTGGAAGCAAGTTTGGGATCACCTTCGCAGGATGACTTTCAAGGGTGTTGGAGCTCTTAGAGTGCATGTGCATGAAGGTGAGATTGGGGATGCATACATCAATTATGTCCTTTAGGTTGTCTCATTTACTGGCTAATGTTTAGGCCTACTTACATATCCAAGCTCTTTTTTTGGCTTATGCCTCTTATTTTAGCTGCTATTGTTTTAGTTTTTATTAACTTTTTTTCCTGCGTTTTTTCATTATCATTCGGTTGCTGATTTGAGATTTGTGACTGCCCCTCCCAATACAAGTGTCTTCTCTAGGATTCAAACTCTAGACCCAGAAGAATCTAACAAAGTCTTACACCGTTAGACCAACTTTATGTTGATTTTTTTTATGCGTTTTCGTTTTTCTTACTTATCCTAAATCTTATTGGGCTCCCTTGTGTCACTATCTACCATGTAAAAGGCTCGGTAGGTCTCATGTCTATTTTATCTTGAAATAAATTTGTCTTTTCATTAGTCTCTAAACTTTTAGTATGATAATCAATGGGGTTGGGTCTGGCAGAAGGGGCTAGTCCCTCACAATGTGACAGACCAACGTTTGAATCCTCATTGGGAGATATGCCTACATTTAGTGCTCGACAGTGCCTCAAATAAGATTGTTAATCCTTAAAAATCACTCTTTAATCTTATTTTCATTTAATAAATTAATCCTTAAGTCGTAAAAAATTTGTTGGCATCATTAAATAGTTAATGTGGCTCCCAATAAGCTCCACATATAATTTATAGAAAATGAACAAAACAAAAGAAGGTCAGATCAATTTAAGAAAGCTTAACATCTAACTGGCTAGCCAAAAAGGCACTGTTGAATGCATACTACATTTCAAAAAAAAGGATTAAGGTGTAAATTTGTTGTAGAAGTTTTGATAGATAAGCAATATTAAAGTTCTTTTAGGTTAAAATGTGTCCTAGAAGTTTTAAAATGAACCAATGTTACTCCTTACTACTAAAAAGTTAATGGTCAATGTCAATTTTTTTAACAATCAATATTAGTTTTTTAACAGTATGGGGTAACATTGCTACGTTTACTGAAACTTTCAAGATGACATTGAACTTGAAAAAACTAAGAGAAACATTGCTCCTCAACGAAAAATTTCAGGGCAAATTTACACCTTAACCCTCCTGGAAAATAAGACACCGAGTTAACACTGATCACTTGCTCCAAAATGTTCTTCTCCATTCGATCACTTCTAATATTTTGACGATATTAGGTAATGACTAATAAACATAATAATATCTCATGCTTGCCGCTCCACTTTGGTAACCTTTTATAGCAATATTATAATACCTCTAATGTTTAATATAAAAACCAATTGATTTTTTTAAGAAATTAAAGAAGCTAAATAAATTACTTAATCATAATAATTTAGGTAGCCAAAGCTATGCAATACTTAGGCATGTCGCTCATGTATCTATCTCTTCACTCTCAGCTGCTTTAGCATAAGGAAATAACATATTCCAACTTCACCTCCTTAACGCGCACACTTTTGAAATACCATTTCTTGATTCAATGTTAACCACTCACAATTTAGAACTGCACAGAGCACATACATCAGTGAGATATGTACTTAATCATGCTTATTAAAAGCTGGAAATCCCCAATGTCCAAGATAATTTAGGTTTTATTTCAGTTGACTTTTGAAAACTTAATTTTGAATAAACGTTAGATAGTGTATTGTGATTTATGTTTGGATTGACTTTATTTACATATGGTTATTGGGTCTTTTAGAGTAGTTTTATCTTTTTTTATTAAAGCAAGGCCCACATGGGCGATTTTCTTTTTCCCCATCTCTCCATGTTTCCCCTCCTTTTCTCTTCACAATTGGACCAAAAGCAACTAAAAACCTACTTATGCTTTTACCTCACCATTAGACCAAAAGCAAGATCACTCTATCGTTTTGCCAAACATGAGAGATAGGATAGTTGGGGTTTTAAGTGGCTTTTTGGACAAAACAAGTCAGATTGGGGCTATGAATTAACATGATGCCAAACACATATATAGAGTTATTAAACCTATACAGGTTAACTCGACCCAGAAACCAGCTAATGGGTCTAGGTGAACAACTAAATTGCTTCACTATTTTTTTTAAAATTTTCTTTAGAATTTCATATTAATAACCTTGGAATATTTGCTTCCTCACTAGTTCGACTCTGGGTTAGCTCCAATTTAACTCCAATCTCACCCACAAACCCTGGACTCAAGAACTCAACCGGTTCAATGGCTGGTCCAGATTTAATAACCTTGTACACATATAAAGATCTATTTGATTTCTCATTATCATCCTCCTCCTACCTACGTGTTGGGATTGGTAGGCATAGCAAAAAATTAAAATTTAAAAGTTTTCCAATCCTTACTGTGGATCTGTCAATGACATTTAAATTAAGTAGTAGAAAAGTGTACTTTTCTTATGTGTTAAGTCTTTCCTTTCGATCTCAAAGAGATAACAACTCGAATCGGCTCCCTCTACCGGTATCCACACGAATAGAAATCCAACACAAACAGCGTGCTAGCGCCACCAATGTCTCTCTCTAGAGTTTTCTTTTCTCATGGCTCTCTGTCTTGCTTTTTTCATCACCCATAGAAAAATCTAGCTCACCCTTTTTAAATAACTAGTGAGGGCTCTGTATTTTATAATGGATATTGGATTTTTAAAACTAATCTTAATTAATTTTGAAATCCATATCATATCAATTAACACTTAATTGTCTTTTGATAAGCAAATTAAATAAATATGGATTAATTAAATATGTTCAACAGTTTAAATTTAACCTATTTATTTAATATGAATAAAGAGCCAATGGAAATATATTTAATTTATCTTTATAAATTAAATCTGAGATATTATATCTTTATCATGCTAGTTATTAAATTTAATTTATTTGATAAAACTAAATTTATAACTAACATAATATAATAATATTATCATATATAATATATACATTGGCTCTTTATTATGTAACAGCTACTATTCACTATTTTTGCTCACATATGCTACAGTGTAAAGTGACACAGGGAAAGTTTGATGGACATTGTCTGTCCTTTGAACAGTGAAGATTCGCCACCTTTGCGACAAATCTCCACTAAAAGTTGACACAGCTACATTGGATACTATCCTTTTGGGACCCATGGAATCAATCTTCGCCGAGGCTGATGATTTCATCGTCTGAATCATGGGTAAAGTATTGGGTTGGATCTTCTTCATCTAATCTATCTGATGACTAGGCCGATTTGCTACTTTATGGCTCATCTAAATGACTCTGAAGAAGCCCAAGGATTCCATGAAGTTGTTTGGTCAAGTTTTATTTATCAGTTGCTGAAGCTAAACAAGCTTGAATTTTGGCCCTATGGTTTAGGAAAACACCGGACTCATGATCCCCTGTTATTAGGAATTTGGGATTATACTTGAACTATTTTTTGAGCACCGTTTTTAACACATTTTTTATGTTTGGAAACTTTACGCACCATTTGACAGAGGAAGTCCTTTGTAGAATGAGGAACAAATTCTGATATTTGGAAGCTCCATATTTGAGGCTCTATTTGAATACCCAGGCTAAACCAAATTTTGAAAAATAATGAAGGTTTGATGGGAAAGGATCTTTACTAAGGTTGGCTTGACTTTTGAAATAGTCAAAACCAATTTTCATTGTGGTTGGAAGAATTTCTAGACATGGTCCAAAGAAATCCCACCTTTGATTAAACCATAGTGGAAATTGGTATTTTGAGCCGAATGTAAACATAAATAGCAAAGTATGGCTGAATTTTGGGTTTTGGTACTAAAAGTTACAATACCAAGCATCCAAGTAGTCCCAGTAACTGAAACCAATTGGATTAAACTTGACAGAAAACTATTTTCTTTTGTTTAAATATTGACCCCAATCTCCAGGAGATAGAATCTTTTTTATTCGAAATGTCGAATATCCAAAAATATTTTTATCTTCTGGATTATTAGGATCTTGAAAATGTCTTATTTCTGTAGATTTAGTATCAACAAGAATAAGTTCATAAAACTTTTTGAGTTTTTTCAAAAGTTTTAGGGTTAAAGAAAAACCCTTTTGGAAATATTTTTGGCGCTAACGAATTTGGGTTTTTGTCACAGAAACCTGGTTCTGTGTGAAAAATGTTTGACCTTTTCTGGTTTTACCACAAATATGGTTTATTAAGGTTGAGATTATAAGGCCAGTTCTTTTGACGATAAACCAGCCTTAGTGACCTCTCTAGATTTGGTTTGATTGCTAAGGCAAAGGCCTTAGAATCTTCTTCTTCGGCTATGTCAGCCCAGCTTTTGGTTGGTAATTTGGCCATTGTTTGGTTGGATTACAAGGCTAAGAGTGTTTCAATTGGCAATTCATAATTTTTTGCATCCATTATGATTCTTGAAGTTTTGGGAGCAGATTGCTCAGAAGTTTTGGACCTTCAAGAGGATCCTTTTTGGTGGATTGATAACCTTGCTTGTTGGGTGAATAACCCTTTTGATAATTCTATGGCAGCCCTTGGTTACTTAATTTCTTCTTTTGTGATCCTTTCTGGATCATCTTTTTATTGGGTTTTGCCCTTTCCTTTCTTTTTCTTCTCCTTGTCTGACATTTTTGGTTACCTTATTTCCCCTGTAGGAATTCTCTAGTTAGAAAATCTGGAAAGGAATTTGAAGAGCCTTTGAGAAATTCAATTTCAAAATCAAAGACACTTAAAATTTCTTGCCATCGGGCAAAAATCTATTTTAATGCTAAGTTTTTAACATCTTTTTGCAAAACAACTTTACAGATTTGCAGTCGACTCTGACTAAAAATTTTTTATTTAACAAATCGCTTTGAAATTTTTTTATACACAAAATGATTGCTAAAATTTCTTTTTTGTTTGTGGAATTGTTTTGTTGAGCTCTATTCCAATGTTTTGAAATAAATGCAATGCAATGCTCTTTGCCATCAATTTTTTGTTCAAGAATGCCACCATAACCTATGTCAGAGGCATTAGTTTCAACAATTTTGAATGCTTATGGATTTAGAAGATACAAGCATGGAAGATTTTGAACAAGGGATTTGATTTTGATAACCATATTAGTGTGATCATTTGTCCATGGGGGAGGACTTTTCTTAAGATGCTCATGAAGAGGCTTAATGATATTGTTTAGATTTGGAATGAGATCACCTACGTAATTCAAACAACCTAAAAATCTTTGAAGTTGGTTTTTATCCAGGATTTGATTTGGAAATTTGTCAGCAAACTAATTGCTCAATCAATTGGAACTTTAGTTCCTTGGTATATATGATGACCAAGAAACCTAATTTTTGTCTAAAATAGACTCATTTTCATTTTAGAAACTGCGAGACCATTTTGCCTAGCAATATCTATAAAAACCTTAACATGTTTAAAATATTGATCAATTGATTTTGAAAATACTAAAACATCATCAATGTAAACGATGATAAATTTAGTAAAAGAATTGAAGATTTCATTCATCACCTTTTGAAAGTCACAAGGTGCATGTTTTAAACCAAAAGGTATTACATTCCATTCGTATTGGCCAAATGGAACTGTAAATGCAGTTTTACAGTGATCCTTTTTGTTAATTTGCATTTGCCAAAATCCAAATTTCATATCAAATTTTGAAAATATTTTGGTCTGATGAAGGTAATTTAAAAGATTCTTTTTATTAGGTATTGAATAACTAATCCATTAAAGAGCTTGATATAATGGCTTATAATTAATTACAAGCCTTGGAGTTCCTCGTTCAAGTTCAGCATTTTTATTAACAGAAAAGGTGTACAAGACCAAGGACTTTGGCTTTTACAAATAAGCCTTTTTTAGAGAAAATCTTTGATCTCATGTTGACAGTGTTCCAGGAGTTCCTGGTTCATCTGAATTGGTTTAGCTTTCGTAGGAATAGCTCTTTCGTTGAAGTTTTTCTCATATGGGAGATCAACTACATGCTGTTTTCTATCCCAAAAAGCATTAGGAAGATCACAACAAATTTTGTCTTGAATGGTTTTCAAAACATTTTAGATTTTCTATTTTAGAAATGGTTTCTCTAATTGGTTTTCAATAACCTTATAAGAAACTTCTTTTAGAAAATTAATTTGATTTTCCTTATACTCAACTGAGTTAACAAATTTTGTACACGGAGGATAAGCAAATTTAATGAAAATCTTTTTTCCCTTTACTTGGGATTCTATACCTTCATCTGTTAGTAGATAAGGTATTAATTGGTTGATAAAAGGTGTGCCAAGAATTACATCTTGAGATAAAAATTTTTCCAAAATGAAGAGAGTTTTTATTTCAAGACCATTATTTTCAACTACTGCGTTTGAAAGCTTTTAGCTAATATCTAATAGTGATTTATTTGGTCCACAAAGATTTTCAGTGGTTTTTCCATAAAATTTTATTGGAATCAAACCTTCTTTGATTTAACTTTAGGGTGCTCTGGTATCAAACAAAGCTATTGTTTCTAATATGAAGGTATTAGCAACAATAATTTTGACTGGGACATGCCATTTTTGAATAGAAATTCTTGATATAAGATTTAAGAAAGATTCTGAAGCTTGTTGATCCTTTTCATGTATATCACTTACTTCATGAACTTCTTTCTTTTCTTTATCAAAGATTTCTTCCTGGATTTTGTTTAAAATAAGAGAATGGAAATCTTGAGTATTTTTCATATTTCTTTTCTCTTCTTTTAAATTATTTATTTCATTCTGAAGGTCAGAAATTGAAACAGGTTTTGGATTCTTCTAAAATCTTTTTATTATTTCAAAAAAATCATATTTTGTTTTTGAAGAATTTTGCCAAGATTTTTGAACTGGTTTTGAATTCCAAGAGGAGGCTAATCCTTCTCTAAGTTTATTGAAAAATTTGACCTTTTCTTCATTACTCGAAAGAGAGTTAATGATTTCAAAAACCAAATCTTCTTCTATGACATTTATTTGCAAGATCTCTTTTTGATAACTAGTTAAAACCGATTCTTTGATTGGGTCATCAAGCTTTGAGCTCTTACCAATCTTTTCAGAAATGCAATTTATTTGAAAGTTTTCATCATCTGAAGAAGATGAAGTATCATCTTGTTGAAGTTGGTTAACCACTTCTTCTGAAGATGATGTTTCATATTGTTCTTCTGACAAAGATTCAATCAAAAGATTGTTTAGTTGTTGAAGAACTAGTTCTCCAAGTTGTAAGGCATTAATCTTCTTATTAAGCCAACAATATCTTGCCAAATTGTTCGCAAAAAGATCCCAAATGTTTCTTATTTGAAGTTTTTTCTTTGGCAAGTTGATGTTGGATTCTATCTTATTGACAAAGTTTTAAGGCAGTTTTTTGGACAAATGCGATAAGGTGTCCATATATTAGATTTTCGTAATGGATCTGACCATCACAGTTTGGTTTCTGATTCTTTCTCTGACCATATATCCTAATGAACTAAGAAGACCAGCCAAGAATTTTTCTTTCTAGATTGGATGATTTCCATCTTCTCTGGTTAGGAAATTATCCCTATACCATCTACAATTTGACAGAGTTTTACATTTTAAATTGGATAGAAGAACTGCTGATTTATCTCTCCAAAGGGAAGGATCCCTAATAAAGTGTTTGATTATGTTAACTATAAGGCAGTTAACAGAATATGACATTGGAACACCATCATTGGTGATTATTATTCCATCTTGGGTGGTATTTACTGCTTGCAATATTTAAGTTTCTTGCTCCTGTATGAGATGGTAATCCCACCAACCTCTGAGCTGCCCAGTAAAGCCAGTTATCAATATACGAACAACTTCCTCCTCTTGGCAGTTGTTATATATAGTATAGGCATTACTGACCATAGTCATTTATTGGAGAATTTCCAAAATATTTGTTACAGATTTTCCATCTATGTTCCAAACATAAATATTATTTGTATTGAATTATTTTATGTGAATATCTTTTTCTTCTAGAACTATGTCTAGAAGACTAGCTATAGGATAATATAATTTTGTTGGATTTTTCTAATTTATGTTTTCAATTTTTTGTGTTTTAAGAAAATCTTCACTAGAACTAGTTTGATCCTCTTTTAAAACACTTATTGTTAATTTTGAAACTGAAGAAGAGGATTTTTGAGGAGGAGTATCTTGAATAGTTATCTTCCATAATTCTTCTTCAATTCTTGCTTGGAAATTTCCTTTTCTAACATTACTCGCTACATTTGTAGGGATTGAGTAAGGTTTGAAAATTGGTTGTTTGCTAATAGAACTAGAAGAAAAGGTTTCACTAGTTTTACCAACAATTGTTTTCTTTTTAGGATTTGTTCTCCTAAAGTTTGAAGATAAGAATTTGTATAATTAATTTGTTCAATGGTATTTTGGATAATTTTTGAATTTGTATATGTTTTAGGATCTTTGACTTTAAAAGGAGAAGCTATGACAGGAGCTTCACCAATTTTAGTACCAGAAACTTGATAAGATTGTTTGGGTGGAAGATCACATTCAATTCTATCTTCATTTTTCAAAATCCAAGAGACGTTAACCCCTTCGATTGGCTTGAAAGGATAATCCTTTATACCCTATTTTTCTACATAGGCACCAAACCATAGAAAGAACGGATTATAAAGTTTATACTTTCTAAGCATTTCATAAAACCTTTCTTGGGTTGGATTTTGCAATTCTTCAGTTTTATATTTTCAAAAGAACCATTTACGTCTTTCAATGTTTTCATCAGAATAGAAATCTTTTGCAAAAGTTTCTTGTCTAATTTAAATTGTTCTTCTATGACACCTATCATATCGAAATATGTTGGAGATTGACAAGTTTGGGTTTCGACTTGTTCATCTTCTGGATTTTGGCAGACAAGTCTGACGACACTGGTAGATTTATCTAGACCCTACATAACAAAAGGTGAAATTATAGGTTCTTTAATTGAAGAACTACAAGAATGTCTAGAAGGCTGTTTTAGAGTAGAGTATTATAGCTTTCTTGAATTGAAGGAGTCTTAGAAGCACTAAATGATTGTCTCTGATCAACAGTGATTCTAACATCTCTATTTTCATTTTCCTAATCCTGTAGTAATCAGGTGCAAGTTTAGGGATAGCAGGAGCAATTTTAATTAAATCCCAATCATCAGGAAGGGTCACATCCTCCCATTTTATTGTTTTTGGAACCGTAGCATTTGCTTTTGTAGCATCTGTTAGGAACAAACAAGTTTCTTTACTTTGGTCAAACATTTTTGACATTTGAGGTGCATGAATTCATGACTTTATATTGAACCACATAGATTAAAGCTATGGGTGATACACCAAGTTTCATGTTAAACTTGTGTAATTTAAGGCTTAACCTCAAGATATCCAGAATAGGATCATCATCAAGTGAAGCTGTTATGTTGGGAAAACAATTGAAGTAGACTGGTTCGTCATGGAGACTTGCTTCAACTATCCCGAAAAAAGATGCAAAAAAGATTTCAAGTCTACCATCCCTAACACAAACTAAGGCGGAGACATCAAGACTAGGTTTAATAAGTGGTTTTATTACAAGATGAACACATCCAATGTG
Source organism: Inga leiocalycina (assembly GCA_963242795.1). NCBI lineage: Eukaryota > Viridiplantae > Streptophyta > Magnoliopsida > Fabales > Fabaceae > Inga > Inga leiocalycina. Next base: position 31,019,567 of record OY725327.1, read on the forward strand.
TAAAAATTTATATTTTGTTTGGTGTTTTAATATTGATTTTTCTTATAAAAGAGGAATATCAATTTTTCTTGATCCCAGAGGAATCGTTTCTTCAACCATTCTAATTATATAATCAAAAGATTTAAAGAATTTATTGTCTGGTTTATATAAATCATTTTTTACATTGTTTGGAATAGTCCAATCACTGAATTTTTGGTCAATTTCTTCAAAATAGATTACATTATTGAAAATATTATTTTTTGAGGAAGGATTTCCTGCAATTTTGTTTGTTGTATTGCTATAATTTGATGAAGAAGAAGGAGTAGAAGAAGAACGAGAGGGGTTGGAGCAGAAAGGGAAAGATCTAAACATTATAAAACTTTCTCCCTTACACTGATATCATTACCGTCTGGTTCCGTAGGACTATGTTAGATAAGTTGAAGTTTTTGGGTTATTTATGGAGCTATTATAAATACTACCATGTATGTTCTTATAAAGATAATGATATGCAAATATTGTTACTTCCTAGACAATGTATCAATCAGTAAATAATAATATCATATGAACTGTTAAGCTGACTATCGGCATTACTACCCTGTCCATTGAGTCTTACTAGCCATAGCCTTGAAAAATGAATGAAGTTCATATGCTATTACTTCTTTACCTAATATACGTGCTATAAGTTATACCAATATTAAGCAAAACCTTAGCTTTATTTTAACATGTTTCTGATGTGGAAGATCTAACTAAGTCGCAACCACAGAGCATACTTAAGTAATATTCACACTTGCTTCATAAATTTTCCAGCACTTTAAAATTTCTCATACATCCCTACTTCCCATTCAGGCTTTGATACCATAAGCGTAAAGACCAAGTGCTCTACTACTGAGCTAAAAGCTTAAGCTAGTAGTCAAGGCGAGGAACTTAATCCTTAAACCTATGCACACTAAGACCAGTTTAGTCCATGTGTCCCGTAAGGCAGGGGTGGCACATGTCCCCACGAGAGCACCCATAATATAATATATATAAGTATGTGTATTTCAAAAATACATTTATGTATATATAATATTATTAATTTTCTTTTTGAATATATATGTGTGTGTGTGTGTGTGTGTGTGTCTACCCTAGATTAACCATTACATTCATTAAATCCAGATATATCTTAGATTCAATGAATTTAGACATTATAACTCGTGTTGGGCTATTTTGGTGTTCAACCCTATAAGCCTATATGAAGTTGGCAATGGACCAATGACCATACTAACCCAAGAGTCATAAGCGGCCTCTAGCAAGACATTATGACTACCCAATTCATATGAGGATTGATAAACCGATGCAACCTGTCATACAACCATATCACGTCCCTTTGTCACATGATATTTCAGTCAAAGATGAGGCATGGAGAATGTCATCCTCCTATTCCTGACCATTACTTTCTTGATCCCTAAGTAGTTAGACTATAGAAATGGAAACTCCTTTCCATCGTAGTATGGCTATACATTTCTCAGACTCACTCATCGAGAGGCCCAGTAATATCTCTCTACTAATATGAGGGACAAATTCCATCTTGACCATTCACAATCCTCTGCATAAAAACTACCAAGCCCGAACATAGTAGTATGGAAACTCCTTTCCATCATGGTATGGCCATACATTTCTCAGACCCACTCATCGAGAGGCCCAGTAATATCACTATACTAATATGTAGGACAAATTTCATCTTGACCATTCACATTCCTCTGCATGAAAACCACCAAGCCCGAACATATCCTTTATCATCACCCGGTCAAAGGTGACTTTTGACTAAGTCAAAGCTAAGCGACTCTCATGTAGGAATCCATAATGATCTCAAGTCAAAGGGCATAGTGACGTGGTTATACATGAGACAAGCTTATGACTTGATCCATGCAGCTTTCTCATAACGGGTCAGTTTAGTGTAACCCCCTAACTTGAAAACTGTAATTATGATTCAAAATTTGTAATTAAAATGAAATAGAGACCAATAATAATCAAACTCATTTACTATCCCTTCCTTATGGTAGGGTCTTTATAAATTCTTTCAAAATTTCTGCCTTATCCGGGTCTCAAAGTTTTACAATTCGAATATAATTATCCTGTGCAATTAAATCACATTAATATGTCAGAGTGTACAACAAAAATCCTAGCAACCCCCGGGTTTCATAAATAAACTAAAGGTTTATAAATTCCTATTAGGGGATTACACAATTATCTACAAAATAATATTTACAACATGTACAGTGATCCCCCCAACAAAATATAATAACCAACACCAAAATATAAATCTCCCTAAGGAGTCCTATATGCCTTTGGTTGTCTCCTTCACCTGTGAGCTGCTTGCCCTGTCTGAAGGTTAGTCAAAGGAAAGAATGAGATTCAAAAGAATCCCAGTAGTAACAAATCACTCATACCATACATAATCACAAAGCATGCAAGTAAATCATCAAGAACATCACAACATTAAACACAGCACGCAAGCTGCCATATATGCACATAATCAGATAATCTCATCCCCCGTATTCCACTACCCCAAAGGCATGGTCCTCCCACCGTCAACACCGATAGGCTGTGGGTGAAGGTTTCACAAGTAGCCTTTCGGCTTTCACATATAGCCTTACGACTTCCACATAGTCTCATCCCCCAGATTCCACCACCTGGAAGGTACGATCCTCCCACCGTCAACACCGATGGGCCGTAGGTAATAGACCCACAAACAATGATCAATCAAATATACTATGTATTACATATAGTATAAGAGAAAGAGCCACTACCTATTCTTTCCTGGTGTGCATTGGCACTGGTTGCTCGCGATCAGGGCTAATGTCAAAGCCTATAAATCAAAAATTAAGGACGATAGGTTATTCTCTATTCCCAATTCTTATCTTCATAACTCTTAAGGTTGGTTATCATTTGAACTCTCTAGTTGGCTACTAGAAGCCTAGATATATACCAAAAAGGTTAGAAGAAACTGCCCTGAAGATCCCTTTCCAGAAGTGAATTAACAGATTTTTGACTCAGACACTTGAGTGAAGAAGACCTCACTCGAGTAATGGAGCGACTTGCACTCGAGTAATGAAGATCACTCATGCGAGTGTTTGGCCGAGAGCAAAAACAGAGACACAAATTTATCACAACACTCAAGTCCTAACCTCATCACTCGAGTGATAGCCTTGTACTCACCCGAGTCCTACCGAGTGAGGCACAAGAAGCGACTACTCGAGAGCAACAGGAACCCTAGAAAGGGAAGTGCACTTGAGCACTGGCTCTGGCACTCGAGTGGTAGCCAAGCACTTATGAGTGCTAACACATACTCTTGACAATTTGACTGTGAGTGTTTCCCCGAGACATAACCTCAGCGCAGAATACCTTTACACTCGAGTGACACCAAGATCACCCGAGTGATGACCCCTACCACTCATAAGTGAAGAAGTGCACCCTTACATTTTAGCTTGGGAGTGCGACCGAAAACTGAAGGAAAAGGGAAATTAGAATGCTGCACTCGAGTGAGACTCCTGTGCACTCGAGTGAGGCTTATTAGAAGCCAAAACGCAGCAACTGATAGAATTTGCCAAACTTTCTACCAAAGTATCAAATGGTTCCTAAAATTCACAAACAACTCTATCCCTACCAAATTTTCATAAGGAACACATTGAAAGCACCCAAACAACCAAATTCTCATTTTAGCAACAAGTTTTAGTTTTGGTCATCCCATTCCCATACATTAACCAATGACACCACTTTTCCTTCCAAGATTCCAAACTAACTCCAACTACTCAAAGACATATTAGGCCACCAAATCCAACATCAAACACTATCCAAATTCATGCATTTCAAATTATACCAAAATCAGGGTAATTTCCACAAATTTCAAAAATTAACAAAAAATCACAATAATATGTCAAAATGTCACAAATGCTCACCTCTTCTTCTTCCCAAGGAAAAATCCTTGATTCCTCTACTCTCAAATTTGTTCAAACTCTAAATCACCTTCTTTCAAAATTCTACAATTATCAAGATGAAGCTCTCATCAAGATGGACAATATTAAAGAAGAGTACTTGAGCATTAGAGGACATCTAGCAAGTCAAAATATCACCTTTGTACTTTCTCTTTCCATCCTTGCTCAATGAAAATGAAGAAATGGAGAGAGAAGATGAGATGATGATGATGAACCAAATTTTTCCTTATTCCTATGCTAATAGCCGACTTAGAGGGAGAGAGAAGAGAAAAAGAGTTTGACAAATTGACTTTGATCCTATGGTTCATAAAGTGCCACTTGTCTTAATCTTATGCCTTCTTCTATGAACTCAAATAATCACTACTACATGCAATTCCACCCCTTTTTTCTTGAGCACTACATATTTCACCATAGGTCTAACCAAATTAGTAAACTCTCTCTTTGGTGGCTGACTAATTGATTGATAAATTTCCCATTTTTCCCCTGATTCTCCCAACACTTACTAAATCATCATCAAGCACATTTTATATAACAATTCACATCATATACTTCAAAAGTGTTTATTCAACCATAATTACATCCACTTTTGAAGTCATTAGCCCTTAATCACTTTTAGGATATTACATCTAGCACCTTGTACTCTTACAAGTGCCTAAGGCTTTGATTTGTATCTCCATACATCTTCAAAGTCATACTAGTCTTATTTCATCTTTGCTCCCATATAGATGACCGACCACGAACATTTAGAACAATCATTATGATTTATCTAAGGATAGTTGTCACAGTAAACATGCAAATGATATGATAACAAAATGGAGAGGTTGATTGAATAATAATGTTCAAAGTACAATGATTGGCCCCTCAGGCACAATTTCCAACATCCTCCTGCTTGCACTAGGAACAATCTTCAATTTGCCTAATTCCTATTATCCTAACATGACGCTCATGCTTTGCCTGTGCAAGCGGCTTAGTAAGAGGATTAGCAATATTGTCTTCTCCTATTACTTTGCATACTTTTATGTCACCTATATCATTGATGTCTCTAATGAGATGAAATCACATGAGCATATGCTCGGTCTTTTGATGTGATCTAGGCTCCTTAGTCTGTGTAATATCACCATTGCTATCACAGAACAAAGCTATTGGATTTGAGATAGTAAGCACCACCCCTAGTTCAGTAATGAACTTTCTAATCCAAACTGCTTCCTTAGCTACATCTGATGCTGCTATAAAGTCAGCTTCTATTGCAAAATATGCTACAGTACTCTGCTTAGAGCTCTTTCAGCTTACTGCTCCACCATTCAGGAGGAATATATATCCATATTGTGATTTAAAATCATCTTGGTCAGTTTGAAAACTTGTATCTATGTAACTAGTTACATAGAGCTCATCATCCAATCCACCTTATACCAACAATAAGTCCTTAGTTCTTTTTAAGTACTTAGGATATTCTTAATAGTAGTCCAATGACCCTTACCAAGATCTTGTTAATATCTACTGGTCATACTTAAGGCAAATGAGACATCCGGTCGAGTATATAACATGACATACATGATGGATCAAATGGCCGAGGCATATGGAAACTTACTCATACGATCTCACTGATCAGGTGTACTAGGACACAAATCCTTGCTAAGATTGATGCCATGAGACATGGGCATGCATCCCCTTTTTGAATTTTGCATATTGAACCTAAGCAGTATCTTGTATATTTATATACTCTGACTTAGGCCTATTAGTCTCTTAGATCTATCTCTATAATTCCTAATCCCTAGGATAGAGATGGCTTCACCTAAATCTTTCATTCAGAAAGACTTTTCTAACCAAGACTTGACACTCTACAAGGTAGGAATGTCATTCCCAATAAGTAGGATGTCAACTACATAAAGTACTAGAAATACAACTGTGCTCCCACTAACCTTCTAGTAAACACAAGGTTCATCGAAGTTTTGAATGAATCCAAACTCTTTGACTACTTCATCAAAATGATGATTCTAACTCCAAGATGCTTGCTTCAATCCATAAATGGATCCTTGAAGCTTGCATACTTTACCAAAGTCCTCTGAAAGCACAAACCCTTCATGTTGTGTCATGTATGCATCCTCAAGAAGCTTTCCATTAAGGAAGGCTATTTAGATGTCCATCTTCCATATTTCATATTCATAATATGTGCAATGGCAAGAAGGATTCTGATTGATTTGGCCATTACAACTAGGGAAAAGGTTTCATCATAGTTTACCCCATAAGTTTTAGTAAATCCTTTTGCAACCAGTCGTGCCTTGAAGACATTCACATTGCCATTCATGTCAATTTTCTCCTTGAAAACCCCTTTGTACCCGATGGTTTTTACACCTTTTGGTGGATCAACTAAGGTCCATACCAGATTTTCATACATGGATTACATTTCAAACTTCTTGGCATTTAGCTATTTCTCAAAGTTTGGTCCCACTATGGTTTCTTGATCGGTAGTCGGCTCATTTTGCTCAATAAGCAACACATCACGACTTTCAGTAATCAAAATTTCAGATCTCTGATGTTGATGCTATGTCCTATCAAATCTATGTAGACCTTATGTTATTTGAGGAGGCTCAGCAACTTGTTTGACTCTCTGTTTTTCATCTATGGTTCTGTGCTATCTTGTGACTCTTGAACTTCTTCGAGATGTACTTTGCTCCCATGGTTGTTTGAGAGATAAACTCTCTTTCTAGAAACATACCGTTTTGAATAACAAACACTTTTTAATCAATGGGATTGTAGACATAGTATCCCTTCATTTCCTTAGGATACCCCTACCAAAAGGCAGTTTGAGAATCTATGCACTAATTTATCAGAGGCTTGTTTAACATACCTTACATCCCCAAATTTTGAGGAAAGATAAACTTGGTCTCTTTCTAGTTCATATCTCATATGGTGTCTTTTAAGTTGCCTTAGATGAAACACGATTTAGTGTGAACGTAGCTATCTCTAGAGCATAGTCCCAAAAGGATGGTGGAAGATTTGTTTGACTTATCATAGATTGAATCATATATAATAGTGTTCAATGCCTCCATTCATTGTGGTGTTCCTAGGAGAGTCAATTGTGAGATTATACTACAACTCCTAAGATGGTCAATGAACTCTTGACTCAAATATTCACCACCTCGATCAGATCGAAGTGCTTTAATCTTTTTGCCAAGTTGGTTTTGTACTTCATTCTGGAATATTTTGAACATTTCAAAAGATTCAAATTTATGTTTAATTAGATAGATATATCCATATCTACTAAAGTCATCTATAAATGTAATGAAGTACATATGACCTCCTCTGGCAGCTGTATTTAATGGTCCACATACATCTATCTATATAAGGCTCAATAAATCAGTGGCCCTCTTACTATGCCATGTAAAATGTGTCTTTTTCCTAATAAGCAAGACTCACATGTATCATATGATTCAAAATCAAATGAGTTAAGAAATCCATCTTGATGAAGTTTAGAAATGTGTTTCTCATTTATATGGCCTAGACAGCAATGCCATAGGTATGTCGGATTCAAATCGTTTGACTTGATCCTTTTAGTAGTTACGTTATAGATATTTCCGCTATTAGGATGTTCCAAATTTAATATATAATTACCAATATGCAAATCACCATTAGAATAGAAAATGCCATTATGATAAATAGAACAGTTACCATTCCCAGTAATGGAAGTTTAACCTTCCTTATCCAAATAAGAAAGAGTAACAATATTACTACTCAAAGCAAGAATATAATAGCAATTGTTCAAAAATAAAAAAAGCCCATTAGGCATAACTAATTCATAAGTGCCTATAAATAAAGCAGCGACTCTTGCTCTATTTTCAACTCGTAGGTCTACTTTATCCTTCTTCAGCTTTCCACTATCCTTAAATCCTTGCATATTTGTACAAGCATGAGAACCACATGCAGTATCTAATCCCATGTAGAGAAAGTAGAAAGATAAATGTCTATAACATAAATACCTGAAGAGATAGCCTCACTATCCTTCCTCTTCTTTTTCAGATATTCAAGGTAGAGTTTGCAATTCCTCTTCCAATGACCTTGTTTATTGCAGAAGAAGCATACTCCTTCCTTTAGAAGCTTTGCCTTCTTGGCTATAGTCTTAGTTTCAAGCTTGTTTGACTCTTTGGTCTTACCACTTGAGCTATTACCCTTGCCCCTGCCCTTGCCTTTCCTTTTTATACCCTTTCCTTTCTAAACCATCAAAATAGTGCTGGGTTTTTTTTTTTTAATGTTCTGCTCAGCAATTTTAAGCATCCCATGTAGTTCAAAAATTGATTTCTCCATGCTGTTCATGTTGTTGTTCATGACAAACTGGTCATAACTTTCCAGGAGTGAGTTCAAGATCAAATATGTAGCTAACTCCTAGCTCGTGGGAAATCCAAGCCTCTCAAGGTGATCAATGTGGCCTTTCATCTTTAACATGAGCACTAACTGATGCACCTTCAGCTATCTTGCAAGAAGGTAAGGCCTTTGTGGTCTCATACATTTCTTGCCTTGCCTGTTGTTGGAACATTTCCTTGAGATGCACAATCATCTTATAAGCCTCCATAAGTTCCAAATCTCTTTGGAGCTCTGAAACCATGGTGGCAAGCATCAAGCAACCTACTTCCACAGATTCTTCCTTATGCTTCGTGTAAGCATCTTTATGAGCTCTTGGAGCAATGGCTACAGGCTCCTCAAGAATGAGTTGATCTAAGACATATGTTTTTCTTTCCTGTTTGAGAACCATTCTCAAGTTCCTGAACTAGTTAAGAAAGTTTGTCCCATTGAGTTTGTCCTTCTTAAGGACTGATCGTAATTATAGTGTAGCAGTATTACTAGTCGACATGATTCTACAATAAAATATGTAAAGTTAATTAGTAATCTCCCATTAAATTAACAACTCTCAATGTAATAATTAGTGGGCTAAGATCCATATCTCGCTTAAATTTAAGTCCGCTTTAGCAGGACACTTAAATCAAACTATTTAGATAGGTAACCTCTTCATCAATTACATCATATGTAACTCTTAGATCTTTATAGGATTTGATTATCATATGATCCGGCATGTTTAATCCCATTTAATGCCTTAAGATCCAAAATTGTTTTGTTAATCTCAATTAAGCCAAAACAATAATAAATCTTTGTGAGTAACACTATTACTCACGCTTCTCTCACCAAGATAACTCAAATGCATCCACTTTGGTGGAACCTACAATTGAGTAATCTAAGTTTTGACAAGTATTTATTAATTGCCAACATTATGACTTAAGATTTCATTTTAAGGGCTTAATTAATTATTTTGTTTATATGAATACATATATCGCAGTTGTATTTCATACAAATATACATATACATATATATATATATATATGTAAAATATGCATGTAATGATCTAATCAAAGGAAACATGATTTAAACGTGACACAATATGACTCACCTAACCTAAATCCTCTCAAGCCAATGACAGGACTTCTCTAGTAAGAAAAGAAAAATACATTGAGAAACCTCATTTAAACATACGAGGGGAGTGAGATGAGAAGAGAATGTACATCCAAACTATCTAAAGGAAGGCACAACAAGCAAGTTATATTTAAAAAAAATATTTACAACCTTGTAAAACTAGAGTCATATTGTTCACCATACCCAAACAATTTTTGAAATTAAAACCACAACAAATAACATTTCATACAATATGAAAAGCAATAAATGTTATGATTATGTCACGCTACGAATAGTTAGCCACAGTGGTCCCGCTAATTCCTTATTGAAATTAAGAGTGATCGCAACTTTTAATGAGAATGATCCTATAGGTACTAGAAAGGCATAGGTATGTTAATTTAGTATGGTTGGCTTCTATAATACTAGTTTTCTCATATTTTGCTTGATTTTCAAGCTTTTTGACACTATTAGTAGAGGCATCACATGTCTCCAAGAACAGTTATGAATCTTCTTAATTTATTCATCCTTAACATTTCATGTAAGAGATCCCCACATTTTTCTACTCAACATACTGCCCATGAGATTTTAAATCTAACAACCCCATAACATGAGTATCAAACCTAGGCCAGGTTTTCCTTGGTCTCCTATCCTTCTCGATTAAATCACCATCAATAGAATCCAAAGCATTATATCATATACAACTTATATATCACATTTACAATTTATAATCAAGACAAAACCTTAAACTCAACTTAAACACATAATTGACTTGGCTCTGATGCCAATGTTGGGATTGGTAGGTACAGTAGAAAACTAAAATTCAAAAGTTTTCCAATCCCTACTGCGGATCTATCAATAACGTTTAAATCAAGTAGTAGAAAAGTGTACCTTTCTTATGTGTTCAATGTTTCTTTTCAATCTCAAGGAGTTAACAATTCGAATTAGCTCCCTCTACCGGAATCTACATGAATAGAAATCCAACACGAACAGCGTGCTAGCACCACTAACGTCTCTCTCTAGAGTTTTCTTTTTTTTTTTTATGGCTCTCTATCTTGCTTTTTTCATCACCTGTAGAAAACTCTAGCTCACCTTTTTTAAATAACTAGTCATAGTTTTCTATTTTATGATGGATATTGGATTTTTAAAATTAATCTTAATTAATTTCAAAAGGCTTTCTATTTTATGATGGATATTGGATTTTTAAAATTAATCTTAATTAATTTCAAAATCTATATCATATCAATTAACACTTATCTATCCAACAATTTCAATTTAACCAATTTATTTAATCTGAATAAAGAACCAATAAAATTATATTTAATTTATCTTTATAAATTAAATTCAGAATATTATATGTTTATCATGATATAATAACTAATTAACACTACGTCAACTGTGCCTTCACAAAGGAAACTTGGTGGGATTTCGGGCACGGGTTAAAACAAAGGGCCTAAGGAAAAAGTAATTTTCCAGAAATAAAAACAAAAAGAAACGAAAATATTCAAGTCCGCTGTCATTATTATAGATTTTATGACAGTAATTTAAACTATTTTTTGTCGCAAAAATAGAATGAAAGAAAGGGAATAACAATGCATCCGAGAATAAACAAGTGATCCCTATCAATAGACTTGCTAAAAGAGTACTTAGCACTGGCGTCACCGAGACATATGTTTTTATATCTCGCATTAAGTGATTTACTGCTGCCCAACTTGACTATTCTGCAAAAAATGGGGAAAAAACCTCCAAAATTTTAAATCCTCTGCTTTACGGTTGGATCAACATGATTTATAACAGGAGCTTTCAGCATATATAAACCTCTTATTGTTTCTTTTATATTTGTTTGCCTGTGATACACTCAACTCAGCTAACTTATACACAACTGTGCTCATCCTAGGGATGGCCATAAGAAAAGAATTGACATTCTTTGGGTGTTTGGTACGAGGGTAGGGGAAGGGGAGAAAAATTTTCTGAGTTGAATTTAATAAAATTGGAGAAATGGGGTTATAAAATTTTAATAAAGTATATAATACTAAAGAGTAAGAAAACTTGATTAAAAACTTTTAACCCCATTTTTCTAATTTTTTTAAATCCAACCCTCAAACATTTTCTCTCCGCTCACTTTCCCTTTCCTCCCCTCATACCAAACAAGCCCTAAGATTTCAAGGCTTCACTACTTTCAGATCACCTTCTTCTTGTTTCCCCGCTTCCTCCACAAGTTCCAGATCAGCTACACAAGCATTAACCCCAAGTGTAAGATTCAAGAAATATGAAAACTTGAGTTCAAAAGGAAATGATAATGGAGATGAGAGAAACTGTTTGGAACAATAAGGTCCTAGTTTTTGTAGGAAAAGTTCTCAAAATTTCTCATGAACGACGGATTTCATTAATATTGCTTGGGAGCATCAGGAAGATGATTGAACAATTACTCATGCATGGCTATATATATATATATATATATCTGTCTTCAAGATAATTATTTCAACTCATGAAAAGCTGGATGACCATTATTTTAGGGAAGTGAAGATCAAAAAGGTAAAGAGGAATTAGTCTGATAAGTTGAAGTGGCTTTACTTTCAGGCAACCCTCTAAAAGCTGAGAAATGATATTTGAGAGATTTATTGGAAATTACGTTCTAAGTGATTAAAGCATCCGCTCATCAAAATATTTGAACGGTAAACGACTTAGTCTGATAGTAAACAAGTATAGAGAAATCTACACTCGAAAATTTTATAAATATAACTTAAGAACAACTAGATATAAGGAACTAGAACTTAAAGCTCACAACTAGTCCCCGAGAAACTCTACAAGAACTTGAATTTAAATCACCCACCAAAAATTTTTGTCACACAGAGCAGGAATAAACAAGCTGATACTATCGACTAAAGCAAGTCATCAAAGAGCAAATACTTGGAGACAACATTGTTTATGCAGGTAGTAACTTATATGGTAAAATCAGCAAACATTATAAAACAGACATTTCATTAGTTATATCCAATGACAGCCAAGTAATATACATGTGTGTGTGTGTGTGTGTGCGTGTGTCAGTATAATCCATAAGACAGCGTCACTATCAAGAAACCAATGGCATAGCCTCCTCATGTTTCGCAGTAACTATCCTAAAAACGAGTTCAATTTCTGGATAAGCCCACTTGCCTCCTCCAAACTAGTGTCATACTGGTATATAGCTATCAGGGTTACACTTGTGCTTTATCTGAGACTGAAAGAGTAAAAGAGATCTTCTATTGACCCGAAAGAAATTAATTTTGTTTCCTCAAAGCAGGGGACGTTCTGTTGTTGCTTAACAATGGCTTGTGTGGCAATATCACAACCCATAGAAGCGCAACAATTGAAAAGGTTACAGTAGATTCAGTAAAAAAATTGAATATCTTGTGAGATAGCAACCAAAAACATGGAACAAACATGATTCTGAGCAAACTTGAGATGATTTACGATGGGTAGTGGGCACGAGAAATTATGCTAAGCTGACAGTTAATAGTGAGCCAATGACAATCATCCTAAATCGCAATCCCCAGGTAGAGAGGCTTAAGAGAAAAAATGCAAAACAGAGATATAATAATGGATCTTGTAGATCTTTATCTACTGATGTCAGGGCTTACAAAGATCACAGAGCAAACAGAAATATGTGAAACAAACCATAAAATAGTAGGCAACTTTACAAGAAAAATAGACAGCAATTTCATATCACACATAAAATGATAACTCATATTTGCCAAAGGATCTCAAACATTGTTATTGCTAGAGAAAAGACAACAAATGCATTGCTTAGAAATGCATTGAGGCTACAAATATAATAAAATTGTCATATTGAAGCATGTTTACCTGATTTGCCTTTTCCTTCGCTCCTATCCTCCAAATTATTGGCATCATCATGTTCAATATCTGATTGCTTAGAAACCAGTGTGTCACGTTGTGTTGGAGCAGTACTAGGTCGAGTGACTGATTGTTGATAAAGAATTCCCCCAACAATTGTAAAAAGCAAACAAACTAGACCTAAAGGGCTAGCATGCTTATCCCAAATAACCACATTGATGGCCACAGTCAGAAACTTGTTAACCACCCCAGTTACAGTAAATGCTGTTGCAGAAACAGCTTTTCGAGCCGCAAAGCCGAAGAAACTGATAAGCAAACCGAATACACAGGACAATGATACGGCAGAAAATGCAACTAAGTCGAACAAATTCCCCGAGTTTGATCTCAAAGCAGCAAAGACTTGAAAGTTCTCACCCGTCAGAAACCAAAATATGGGAGACATCATAAGAGACAAGAGATTATTGTACAGCACAAAACCCCATATGTTCAACCCAAGATTCATGACCATATGTTTGATATAAACCATCTCAGTAGTAATTGTCACCAAATAAGCAAATGCCCATGAATATGCTGTCACACTAAAGGCAGAATCAGTGGCTACATACCCAACAGCTCCACCAAGAATGATCAACAACGACACGAATGTGAGCTTCGACGGGCATGGTTGCTTCCTGAAAGTAGTGTCAGCTACCGCAACAAGAAGAGGGGTCAAAGATCTGAACACTATGAAAGTGTCCACGTTGGCATGCCGGAGGAGATTGGTATTGGTAAAGATTGCTAGAAAGAAAACCACAGCAGCAGGCAAGAACTTCATGGCCATCTCCAAAGTGAAAGGATCATGGTGTAAAAGACCCAGCTTCCCAAAAACCCAAACTCCGAGAACCGAAGTGAGGTACTGTAATGCAGTTAAAAGGCCAGGGTAATTGAACACTGTGATGGCATACTTGTTAATGATCGCAAGCAAGCTAGAACAGAGAGCATACCCGACCACAACACTGCTTGTGGTGTAGTACGACTTGGAGGCATCAAATCGAATCGAAGACATCTTTAATCTCCTTCACCAAAGTCACCGACTAATCTAATATATTGGGGAAAATTTGAAACACAACCAAGGGCATGGTGCAGACATTAATTGAAATGGGGCACTCTAAACGGCATAATAGCTAAGCCTCGCTTCTGGGTATTCAAGAAATTGTCGGATTTTGCTCATAAAAGAACGTAGTTTGAATGAAGAAGGACCCCCCAAAGAAGGCTAGGGTCGTCAGGTCGGCACTAGGAACAACAGAGATATGATAGAAGAAGAATTGGAATGGCCTCCTGCAGATTTAAAGCAAAATCTCTAGTGGCAATCGGTGGAGGAGGAGTGAAACGTTGCCAAGGATAATGGAAGCAGAGCTAGGAAGAAAAAACGCGTTGATTTGCGCGGAACACTAATGGATGGATTTGGAGGACTTTGGAGTACGTGAGACGAAGCAATTTATTGCAAGAAGATCGAGGTTGATTGTTAGGTGGAGCCCACGTATGTCCAGCGCCATGAGTTTTTTATTTTTGGGTCAAACAGCGCAATGAGTTACAGATAAGCTAATCCCAACACCAGCAAGAGCATGTTCCGACGCCGACATTATTCTCATCAATATTGTTTTTCATTTTAAATTTATAAGATTAAAAATGAGTATGGAGTGCTGGGCAAAAAAACAAAAAAAAAAGAGTATGGAGTGTTTATTTTTTATTTGGATGTCTAGATTAATTTTGATAGGTGAAATTTTTAAATTTGCTATATATCATAAATAAATTTTTAATTGACACAAATCTCAAATAAAGATAATTTTATAATTGTCACTTCTTAAAAAATAAATTTATATTGAAAAAAATTAAAGATTAAAATTTTTTAATTTTGAACCTTCTAAATCAAGGTGCGAATACCAACAAGTTGCTTGTTGATGTAGTAAGCAGCCTTACCCTCTTGTTGATGAGAAGTTGAGAATACAAGTTCGAATTGTAGGATATCAAAGAAGGCAAAAACCCTTTACTCTATAAAGTCAATGCATAATCTAATATTCCACATAAGCTCAAGAACAAAGTGTGATTTTCTTCTAAATATATATATTACTATATTATTATATTTATTATAAAACTAACAAATAAGGAAAGAAAAAATTTATAGAGAAGAATTAGTGAAAAAATCTACTCATTTATTTTTATTTATGTGTGTTCAAGAGATTGATTAACAATTTATCTAAAAATTTGATTTTTTTTTTTCAGTTAAAAAGTTGATTGTTAATAGAATATATTATATGATTACTCCATGTAGTAAAATAGTAATAAAACTTGTGTGTGGAAGACATTTGCTACTTTGGGAAAAACACTTGTCTAGAAGACTTAAAAATGACGTAGACAATAAATACTCATAAATATTTTTTTTTGGCCAGATAATACTCATAAATATATTATATTGTATATTTTATTAACATTATGATATGCATTTCTAAAAGTCAATAAATCCTGATCTATTTAGTACATATGAATGTTCCTACAGTTAATTAGTTTAATTAGAATGATTTATGAACATCATAATTAAGTTCTTTGAATCTTAAAAAGTTATGACAATTATGTTTGATTTCCTTTTCATTTAATTTACATAAAATCAATCAATATATGAGCCAATATTTCTTTTCATTGATCAATACATAAAACCATGGGAAATAGGAAAAGAGTATTTCCACTAAGTTATCTCTCTATTTAATTCCTCTACCATTGAACTGGCTTTTAATTGTTGAGATTCATTATGTAAAAATATTATTATCATTTAATGTTTAATATTGCAATAATATTTTTAATATAGCATAAAATCTCATGCATTAAAAGTCAATTCAATTGTGAACAAATTAGGTAGAGAGAGAAGTTAGTGGAGACACATTTCACGGGGTAGAACTTAGATGTAAACATTGGAAGCATTATTATTAAACTTGCAAGTTGAATATTTGAGTTTGCCCTTTTTTTTATATAAAATTATGTTAACTTACTCTTAAATTTGTGTTAACTGTAAATTCAATTAAACTTGCGAGCTCACATACCAAGTTTACGTTTTTTAACTTATAAAATCATATTAATTCACTTTTAAATTCGTGTTAATATTTTTTATTTGATCTATGCCTAGTGACTTTATATATGAGTTTCATAAAAAAATTTCTTACTCGGTATGAAAAATTATGAATGTTTGTGAATTTAAATTCAATTATTTAAATTTAAATATGTTTAAATCAATTTGTCACCATTTCTTTAACTTTCACTATTTAATTATAAACAATACAAAAGTAAATTATTAAGAGTTTGCAATTCAGCTTCACAATGAGTTTACATCTTTGTCATGGGTCTAATTAAACTCATGAGTTTGACAATCTTAATTGGAGGGGAAAAACTTATTAAAAACTAGGGTTAAGGTTCAAAAATACCCATGAACTTTTGTTAAAAGTGCACCCAACACCATAAAATTTTTTTAGATGCAAAAATACCTATGAACTTCTCAAAATGGGGCAAAAATGCCCACACCGTTAATTAGTACAAACGTCCGTTTTATGGGACCCACATATTATTTTTTGAGGTGCTAAAATACCCATAAACTTTTCTCAAAGGTGCACCCAATATTGTAAATTTTTTTCTAGGTGCAAAAGTGCCCATGAACTTTTCAAAATTTATGGTGTTAGGTGCACCTTTGAGAAAAATTCATGGACATTTTTGCACCTCAAAAAATAATATGTGGGTCCCATAAAAAGGACGTTTGTATCAATTAACGGTGTGAGCATTTTTGCCCCATTTTGAGAAGTTCATGGGTATTTTTGCACCTAAAAAAAGTTTATGGTGTTGAATGTACTTTTGACAAAAGTTCATGGGTATTTTTGCACATTAACCCAAAAAACTATTATGTATATTTTTTCTTGTTAAATTTTAATATTTAAAATAAATTATTTTTGTTAAAATAATTTAGAATATAAAATCATATAATATAAATATTAATTATAATTATAAATCATTTTAAAAATTTCAAAAATGTATAAACAGTGAGATCATATATTTTACATATTATTTTTAAAATATAATAAAAAAACATATAAACATTTATATTAATAATATAATTATGATACATTTTTTAATTTCATAAAAAATCAAAGTATATCAAATATAAATTTTTAAAAATCATATTGTTGATTATTTAAACTACCATAAAGTTTAGTAGCAGTGATTGATATAGATATGTTTTATGTGTGTGAGAATTTATGATGTATTTGTTAGTTGTGATAACCTATATAATTATTTTTTATTATGTTAAATATTAGAGCAAAAAGTTTACAACATATATTTATTTCATGTTTTGACTAATTAATATGTGCAATGTGAATATCTTGTGTAGTTATGTCAATAAAAGAAAAAATTATGATGATTGGAAGTTAGAGTTTCATATGTGAAGACATATCATTATAGCTTCAATTGAACCCATTAAATTAATCTTCAATTGAGTTTTTATCACTTTAAGGCAAGTCGATCTTACTTTAAGTGTATGTTTGGCAAACACCAAAACTATGGTTTCAAACCATGATTTGCGCAACTTGAGATAAAATTCCTCTCACACACTTACTTCGTAAGTCGTAAAAGCTATTAAAAAAAGTTAATCCAAACTCAGAGTCACATTTACAATTCAATATACTCTATTACGCTGTATTTTAGTGCAGCTTTGACATGTATTTGATATTTTCGCAATATCTCACAAACCACAAATTGTGAACCTTTGTTTTTATGAAACTAAACACAAAACCCGGTTTGTGGACACCTATTTCAGTTTCAAATGTTTGCATATGAAAGAGATATGTGTCTCAAAAATTTGTGTTAGGATTTCACGTGCTGTCATGGACCTATATTCACTTTTTCTTTAATGTCTTTCAAAATAAGGAATTTTGAAATGGTTCTTACTGCTTTGGAAAATAAATTCAGGGAGCTTTCCATTGACAGGTCGTTTGTCAAATTTGGAGCTAAATTCAGTGAATTATGTCCATCCAAAATTCATCTTGAAATCTACTCTGTTTATCCGAGTTCGCATTGCATCTTATATATGACGCCTTGAAAATGAGAATAAGTGTTCCAAGTCAAAAATACCCCAAGTGATCATTTTCCTTATTCGAGTCATAATATAATGAGAAATATATCTTTTACAACCCAAGTATGGGAATAAATGTTCCGGGTCAAAAATGCCCGAGTCATTTTCCTTATCCGGGTCGTAACAAAAGATGAAATATATCTTATACACCTTGAATATTAGAATAAGAGTTTGTAGTAAAAAAAGCTTTAAGATCAGTTATTTATAAAACCGGTCTAAAAATAATTATTTTTAAACCGATTATTGAAGAAATCGGTCTAAAAAGTAATTTTTTAGACCGGTTTTTGAAAAACTTTTTAGATCGATTGTCTAAAAAACTAGTCTTAAAGTAATACTTTTAACACCAGTTTTTTAGATAACCGATCTTAAATGTACTTTTTAAACCAGTTGTGGAAAGAATCGGTCTAAAAAGTTGATTTTTTTAAAAAAAATTGTTCCGTTTAAAACATTTACTCAGCAAGTCATTTCCTCTATTAAAATATTTTATTCAGCAAGCAATCATTTCAACGACATCCAAATAAATTTTTCTCTTACACATTATAACAAACATCTTTTACAGATCAACATTGTCCTTCTTTTCCAATTAGATGAAAGATTCTTGAGAGACAGAAGGAATAGTAATCAACCTAATAAGCTCCACATGTGAGAGACTCAAAACTCATTGGAACAAAACTCAACTCCCTTGTGCTTAAACAGTGCTGGCCGAAATAGGAGCAAGGAAAATAACCATGAATAAACTCACAATCACAGATAGAATCATAAAATTATGGCCAAAATTAAATACTTTACACACACTCTTCTCAGGCGACCCAAACTAATTGAAATGGAAACAAAGTTCATCATCATCATCAACACTTATTCATTATGGCCAAAATACTTTATACACACTCTTCTCAAGCTAATGATCACTAGCTGGCTTCGGAGTATCTACACTAAGACACCTCATATCCTTCATTTCCTATAATGATATCAAAAAAAGTAGTCTTATAAATACCAATAATAATATACATAATTTAAATATAGTTCATGATAATTATTTTAGCTAACTAACCTTCAAAGTATTTTTATAAAGGGATATCCTCCTATATCCCTTCATGATGATCGTTTCTTGTGCTGTGTTCATTGTCTGCTTCATCTTCTTCGTTAAATTCTAGTAGACCCCTAGAAAAAAGGAGTCTCAAGAAGATCATTCATTGAACGACTTTCCTGATTAATGTCAACGACCTTTTTTCTTGGAGAGCTACAGACCACATTTTATTTTCCTGATCAGTAATATAAAACACTTGTTTCGCTTGATATGCCATAATAAAAGGTTCATCTCCAAAACTTCTACTAATCAAATCAACCAATGTAAATCCCAACTGATCAATCATCACACCATTGTTGACATCAACCCACTTGCATTTGAAAATGGGAAATTTAATTTTAACATAATTAACCACCCAAATCTCTTTAATAACCCCATAAAAAGGTATTGTTGCCAATCTAGGGTTCTTATCTTTCAAACTAGAGAAGTGCATAGATTCAGCAACTAACATAATCCCACTGTTCTGGACAGTGTTCCTATCATCAAGGGACTTCGTGTAAACGTATAACCATTGATCACAAATGAAGTCCAAGTTATGACATCAACCTCAAGACCACATGCTAACCATTTAATTATATCAAAAACACATTCTTCTCTGTCAACCTTTTGTTTGAACCAATGTGCAAAAGTTTTGTTATGCTCCCTAATTAACCTTTGTTCGGTCATTCAACGATTTTCTTTTCGGACGATTTCTTTATGAGCATTAATATAATCTTGAACTTCATCAACATTATTCAAGATGTACAAGTGGACTTGTTGCAATTCATTAGGATCAACACTTTTTACTATAGCCCCACGTCCACCCCCTTCTAAATCATGACGTTCAGGAAGCCCAATATGTCTTACATTTGACAAGTAATCTTGATAAAACTCCATGACTATTTCAGAAACATATTTCTGAACAATAGAAGGATGTAAGGTGAAATGGAAGGATAAAATGTGCTTGTTGGTAATTCAGTAAGAATTGACATAATTAGGGGTAAAATGGGTAAAAAGGAAAAGTTACCGACCAATTGGTCAGTTATTGAAGAGGAAGTTTCTTGGTAACTCAAAGATCAATGGTTGAGATTTATAGTTAAGAGAGTAAAATCATGTGTGTGTGAACTCATTTGTGCCATGGAAGGTGAAATGAGATGTTGACAAGTGGCAACATGAGAGCCATGGGATTAAGTCAACTTTTCAAACACATTTCCCTCTTTCTTCTCTCCTTCAAGGTCGGCTAAAGAGCACTGAATGGGGGAAAAATCTGTTTCTTCATCATCATCTCATTCTCTCTCATAAACCTCTATTTTTGTGTGAGCTCAAGAGGAAAGAAAAAGAAGAAAAGCTTAAGGTTGGTGTTCCATGTAACCTCTAATGGTCAAATGCTTTTCATTAATATTGTTTATAGTGATGAGTGCTTTATTACTATGGTTTTAGATTTTTGAAAGGTGGTGTTGAGTGCTTGAAGCAAAGTTGAAAGTTGAGGAATCAAAGAAACCAACCTTGGGAAGAGGAAGATGTGAGTATTTGAAGCATTTTGACATGTTCATTGAAAATGTTGGTTGAGTTTTGTAAATTTTGGATTTTGCCATGATTTTAGTATAATTTTGGAATGGACATTTTGGATAGTGTATGGTGTTGGATTTGGTGGCATATTGTGTCTTTGTGTCAATAGAAATTATTTGGAACTTTGGAAAGGAAATTGTTGTCAATGGTTAGTATGTGAGAATGTTGTGTTCAAAGCAAGGACTTGTTGTTAGAATGAGAATTTGGTTGTTTTGGTATTTTCAATGTATTCCTTATGAAAATTTGGTGGGGATAGAGCTGTTTGTGGATTTTAAGAACCACTGGACATTTTGGTCGGAGTTTGGAAAATTCTGTCAATTACTGTGTTTTGGCTTCTGATAAGCCTCACTCGAGTGCAGCATCCTATTTTCCCTTTTTCCTTCAGTTTTCGGTGGCACTTCAATGCCAGAAAGAAAAAGTGCATTTTCTCACTTGCGAGTGATATGGGGCATCACTCGAGTGAACCTTATTCCACTTGAGTACAAGAGTATTTGCACTATGAGGCCACGTCTCGGGTTGTCACTGCAAGCCATTATTCAAGAGTGTCATATCATTCGAGTGCCAGAGCCAGTGCTCGAGTGTACTTCTCATTCTAGGGTTTCTGTTGCTCTTGGGTAGTCACTTCCTGTGCCTCACTTGGTAGGACTCAGGTGAGTAAAAGGCTACCACTTGAGTGTTATGGTCAGAACTCGAGTGAAATGATCACTTTCTATATCTATGGTTGCTCTTGGGCAAGCACTCACATGAGTGAGCTTCCATGCTCGAGTGCTAATTTCATTATCACTCAAGTGAATGAGTCAAAAATAAGTGTTTTCACTTCTGAAAGAAGGGTGTTTGGTGTAGTTCTTCCAACCCTTTAGACAGGTGTCTAGGCTTCACATAGCCACCTAAAGAGTTCAAATGATAACCAAACTTAAGTGTTATGAAGATAAAAACTTGGAATAGAGATTAATCTGTCATCCTTGGTTTTGGTTTATAGGGTTTGATATTTGCCCTGCTTATGAACAGACTATGCCGAAGCACACCAGGAAAGAACAAGGTAGTGTGACTCTTTCCATTATACTATATGTGATACATGGTATATTTGATTTATCATTGTTTGTGGGTCTATCACTTACGACCCATTGGTGTTGATGGTGAGAGGACCATGCCTTCAGGGCTGTGGAATCTGGGGGATAAGACTATATGAAAGCTATAAGGCTATATGTGAAAGCCAAAAGGCTATTTGTGAAACCTTCACCCGCGGCCCATCGATGTTGACGGTGGGAGGACCGTGCCATCAGGGTGGTGGAATATGGGGGATGAGTTTATGTGATTACGTCCCTATGTGGCAGCCTGCGTACTGTGTTTTATGCTGTGATACTACTTGATGATATCATTGCATGCTTTATGATTATGTATGGTATGAGTGATTTGTTACTACTAGGATTCTTTCGAATCTCATTCTTTCCTTTGACTAACTTTCAAATAGGGCAGGAGGCTCAAAGGGGAAGGAGACGACTAAGGGTGGATAGGACTCCTTAGGGAGATTTATATTTTGGTTGTTGGTTATCAATTTTGGTATTGGGGTTACTGTACTTATTTGGGATGTAAATACTAAAGTGATTTTGTGTAATCCCCTAAATGAGAATTTATAAAGCCTTAGTATCTATATGAAACCCGGGGGTTGCCAGGATTTTGTTGTACATTCTGATATATATAAATCTGATTTTACTGCACAGATAATTATATTCGGAATATTGAATTTCAGACTAGGGGGAAGGCAGAAACTTTGAAAGAATTTGTGAAAACACTACGAGAAGGAAGGGATTGAAAATGATTTTTTTATTTTTATTGGTCTTTATTTCATTTTATTATGCATTTCGAATCATAATTACTTTTATAAGACAGGGGGTTACAGTCACTCCATCCATGTTATGCTTTCAACTTTACCAATTTCAATACTGCTTTCAATTATTGGTATTTTTGACACCCCAGGTACAGCGGCGTCTCAGCATCATTGCACATATTACCATATGCATGTGATTGCTCAAAAGCCTCTTCTCCTATATCACAAATAATATCCTCTATCTGATCATCTATATTCGTGTCATTATCATCAAAGGCCACTCCCCTTTGTCGAGATGAACTTGGCATTTCTAATTCTTTACTATGCCATACCCATACTGTATAACTCTTACAAAATCCTTCACAAATTAAATGTGTACATATATCTGCAGCACTTAGTCGCTTCTCATTCAAACATACTACACAAGGGTAATAAAACTTCCCACTACTATCATTGGCATTTCTTTTATCAAAGTCTAAAAAATGCCTAACCCCATTATCATATTTAACACTCATTCGCTTAGCTTTTATCCAACTATGATCCATATATATCTCAACACTTGTAACACCCTATATTCAACAGCAAAAGGATAGACAAAAAAATAACAACAATAGAGTTTTAGAGATTTCAACGAATTTCAACATGCACCATTTGAAACTAGTATTGTTTTAACAAACCAATAACACTGACAATCAAACAATCATACTAAATTTAAATAGAACTTAGAATGGTATTACTCCAAGCCCAATATCAGAAGTCAAAGCATCTTATTTACTTTTGGTCCAAAACAAAAGAAAACGTATATAGTAATAAAGTCATCACACAGTTTTCCCTTTCACCTTAATTACTTTTTTCTATAATTATTTCGTGTCTAACTATATTGTTAGAGTTAATATTGTCAAGAATAAGTAAATACAAGTTGAAAGTTTAGGGCTTTAATTAACAGAACACTAACTTGATTGAAGACCAAGGAGTGAGCTTTTACCCAAAGTTACGGTGGTGTCGATTAAGGTTAAAATGAAGTCCTCAAATTCACATCACTAACAAAGGAAAGTCATGGCGGAGGACAATGGTCACTACGGAGAATAGAGGTGGTGGCGGAGGAGAGTGACGATGATCAAAGAACAGTGACGAGGAATACAGCAACGACAACAATAATGACGGAGGAGAGTTGAGCAAATGAGAAATGGGGAGTGATGGAGGAGTTCAAAACAAGTAGGGACAGAGCTCATAGAGAAATGGTAACAAGAGAAGAAAGGGTTCAGAGCGCGGGATCTAGGTGCTGGAGTAAAAATATGGGCAAAACGCTCACCTTTTAGACTGGTTTTCCATAAAAACCAATCATAAAAGGGTGAAATTTTTTCATCTTTAAGATCGATTTTTATGAAGACCGGTCTTAAAGTTTTTATCTTTAAGACCAGTTATTATTAATAACTAGTCTTAAAAGTTTCTAATTTTTAATTTTTCGTAAATATTTTGATATTTTTAGACCAATTTTATTTATAACCGGTCTAAATAATTTTTTTAAGACCAGTTTTTTGGAGAACTAGTCTTAGAAGTTCTATATAATTATAAATCTGCCACCGGTCAAATTTGTAAGACCTTATCCGCTATAATCGGTCTAAATGTGGTGGTCTAAAAAGGGAATTTTGTACTAGTGTATCTCAATTTACTTTTGTTTTTACTATATAAAATGACAATATATATATATATATATAATGCAATTAACAATCGTTTAGATTACAAACTCTGTTAGACAAGGCGGCATAGACGAGAAAAGAAAGTCAAATACACTAAATGACCCAACAACAATATACCAAGTACTAAGGGCCGGTATGGTACAAGGAACATTTGAGGAGGGAAAGGAAAAGAAGGGAAGTGAATGGAAAGGAAGGGAAGATTGGGAAGGAATTTTAAAAATTGTCCTGTTTGGTAGACATGGGAGGTTGAGGGAAGATGAGGTGTTTTGTTGGAAGAAAAACAGAGAGTGGTTTAAGTGGGAAGATTGTGTGAAAAACCTAAAACACCCCTGACTTCAAGTTCGAACTTAACATCTCAGTTTGAAATTAACAGCCCAGTTCAAATTTAATAACCCAATTCGAACTCAACCTCGCCAGTACTGTTCATCTTCTTCCTCGTTGTACTGTTTATCGTCTTCCTCGCCGGACGAGTCCAAGCTCGGAGATTGAAAGAACTCATCTTTGTGCTATGAGCAAAGGGGTTAGGGGACAAAGGCGAGGTCTTTGATAGAGAAGGCCAGAAACTTTGCTTCACCGGAGGTCAATCCCCATCTTCTTCAAGCCATTTTTTTGAAACTCAAATTTGGAGCTTCGTATCATTGCCGAAACTTATGAAGTGAGATTGCTCTCAGGTTCAAATCAAAAATTTACGTCCCACATTTTCAGGGATATTTTCGCCTCTACCTTTCAAGGAAATTTTCGTTCCATAATTTCACTCTCCCAGGAATAATTTAATATCCCACCATATTAGGAGGGATTTGAACATCCTATGTTTAAGGGAACATAACAAGAGGCTAGAACTGATTTTCCATCACTATTGGAGCACCAAACGGTTTTTGAGCCAGAGAGAAGTGTGGCATCTTCTTCCCTCCACTCGCCTTCAGTTCTGTGTAACAAATGGGTCCTAAAAGTTTTGAGCAAAGCAGCAATATCTTTGAGGATTGGGTTGGGAGGGATCATAAGAAGAGTGGCACTTAGACCATTAAAGTTATATTTTTAATTTGGTCATAGTTTTCTAACGTCCCATTCACCCACTCTGTTTTACAAATCTTCCCTTAAAGTTTCTATTGTTTTGTAGGTGTTGGGCAGGCTGGCAAAACTTAAATTGTAGGCGTTGGTCAGGTTGGCGGAACTTAAATTAAGAAAAGGTAAGTTGAGACAATCCTCTACCTTTACCATGGCCTCTCTACCCTATATAACAATTTAAAAGGGAAGATTTTTCATTATGTATGAAAAAGTATGTAATTAAAAAATGAAAAAAATACCTTTAATAAAGGGAAATAGAAAAAAAGATGAGATAGATATATAATTAATAAAGGGGTAAAAATGACAAAAAAAAATGCATCAAATGTTTTGATAACTCCAAAATATTACTTATGAAAAGGATCAAATCCATTTAAAAAATTGTGTTCAGATTAATTTTTGGAGAATAAATTCTGAACATAATAGATTATGAGAGAAAAGTGATTTTGATAAAATGAGTGTTTGGGTATTGTGGTCAGAATAGCTGTTTTTATGGTGTGGGGCCCATATAATGAGAAAGAACCAATGAGAGAGAGAGGATAGGGCCCACATAAGGAAAAAGGACCAATGAGTGAGAGAGAGTAGGACCCACACAAAAGAAAAAAATTAGTTTTTCCCAAAACCTAGGTTTTGAGATCAAAACCATGGTTTGGAAACATTTTGAGTGTTCGAAAACCAAACCATGGTTTTGATTCAAAGCCTAGGTTTTGATAAAATAGCTGAACACACTAAGAATCATAGGGAGAAATTTTTGAATAAAAGAATTAGGCATTGTTTGAAACAATTGTTCTTAAAACCAACTTGAAAACTCAAATAATGAGAGAGATAGAGTGTAGGCTGTAGAGTGCAACAATGACAGAGGGAGAGTCAGTGGGCAAGTGCATGACACAACGTGGGGAGCGTGGCCATGAGTGAAAAGGATAATTAAATAAATACTAATAAATACAATAAATCATGTAAAAGTTGTTTTTAGTTTTTTATTTTTGAAATCAGATTTCTAATTTGTTTTACAGATCAACACTTAATTAAAAATTAACAACCAAACAAGTTTTTTCTTTATAAAAAATCTACAGTTATTTTTTTAAAACTAACCACTAGTGGAAAAAGGGCTTTTTAGACCGGTTAAAATTGACTTTTTAAACCAGTTATGGATCCGGTTTGGTAATCGGTCTTAAAAATCTCACTTTTAAGACCGGTTCTATTTATAACCGGTCTAAAATCAACAATTTTAAGACCGATTTTCATAAGCACCGGTCTTAAAAGAACTCTTTTGTAAGGTAATTTATGTAACATTTTTAAGACCGGTTATGATAATAACCGGTCTTAATATTTTAAGACCGGTTTTACATACAACCGGTCTTAAAAATTTTAATTTTAAAACCGGTTTTACATACAACCGGTCTTAAAATTTTAATTTTAAGACTAGTTTTAAATATAACCGGTCTTAAAATAACTTTTAAGACCGGTTATCATTATAACCGGTCTTAAAAGTGTTATATATATATATATATTTTAATTGTTTGTGATTAGGTTAGTTGCCATAACGCTTCCTTGAATTGCTACCTCTAATGCCATACTTATTAAGTGCCATATGGTGTTCAGTTTGCTTCCACTTACCATTTCCTTTTGCTTTAACCTTTTCATTGAATTGGAAACTTGTAACATGTCATATAAGTTCATGTATAATGTTTTGTTTAAAACCATCATATATATGCATAAATGGATTCAACCATGACATATCATGCAACCAACAAGTCAATTCATCAAAATATACAAAAACCATGTTAAAACCAACAAACATGTCAAATCATGCAACCAACAATATTTGCAACCAACCAACATGTCAATTCATCAATATATACAAAAAAATTCTTCAGCTTTACAAGAACTCATTGTTGTAAAAATTCATAAATGAATTTAGCACAACAATTACGAATGTGCTTATCTTCTTCTAGAAAGGGGTCAGCAAGTTCAAACATCTGAAACACCAAAGCCAGGAAAAACATTAAATTCACTTTAAAAAAATAAAAGTAATACAAAATTTTTGAAATATATATACATTTACCTCTTCAGTAAGTTCTGTTGTGCTTAGGGTAATAATATTATACATGTGCCTCAGAATATACATCCCACACAAGTTGGATCCCAGTGGTTGCCTACGGGTTTGAAAAATAATATGATATCGTTAAAACAAGTATAAAATTAAAGCATGGCTTATTATTGAATACATTCTTAAAACAAACCAATATATAACTAACCTTTGGCAAGATCCATGTAAGGTATTTTACCTCACACATAGGCCTACCACAAGCAGTGTGTTGGAATGTCCGCATAGCCCTATATCATCAAAATCACAAAGGTTACTTATTTTACGCAAATTCCATAAATTTTGCACACGAAAGGTAATTAAGAATGAAAGAAAACTTACGCATTCAAGCTCTTCTTCAATTTACTAGTTGGCTTGTTGAGGTAGAGGGAGCATAAGAGGATGACAAAATAACTTTTCTTGCACAAAATAGCCAATGGCCAATGATCACTGAAAAAAAGGAAAACTTTTAAGCAAATATACAATATTATGTATAGTATGAAATATAAATTTGTGTCTTACCCATGCAAATATGGAGCCAAGAAACACTCAATTGAGGTTTCACTAAGCCTGTGCGATAAGTATGTGTGTCTGATAGCAGCAGTGGACCCTTTGTCGTAGAGTTTAACTGGGCATAGGAGTCCAAATTTATCGATTTTGCCAGAGTCAACCAACCAACGAATCATGCACCTACAATAATTCAAGAAGGGGCATTCAATCAAAGTTTAATGGCGTAATTTGTAAAATATTAACTTCCAATTTGAGAAGATACTTACATCAAAAAAAGCTAGATAATCGAAATCATAAGCTATTGTAGAGGAGCTACCAGGGACATTAAATCATCCCTCTCAAGATAGCATTGTGCCCTTGACTTGCCAATAACTGACTCAGTAGGCCAATCTCTTGTTTGAAAGGACGTATCATATGCCATCAGAATTACTTACTGCATGACATTCAATGGAAGCCGTGGAACATCTTGAGTGGAGGGAGGTGGAGGTAAAGGTGGAGGTGGTAGGGATTCTTAAGCTCAATCAGAAACAAGGTTCTTTGGCCACAAGATGAAAGAGTTGATGACATCGCCCACAACCTTGAAGTCATCAATAGGGATAAGGAGAGGTGCATCTGCAACATTTACCTCTTCAACTGCCACTCTGACTTGATCATCCTTTATTTCTTGGTAGTGGACAGTTGATCCCAAGTTGTGCATGCTTCCCCATGCAACCAATCATCTCAGAGGATCCTCCATAAACAAGTCATAAGGCTCACCAATTTCTTTTCCAGGACCCTCTAATGACTTACCAATACAACTCCTTTTAGTGCTCTGTTTAGGGTTTAGGGAATGAGCCTGGGGAGTACTGGTATCTGCTTATCTTGTGCTTGTCATAGTCATCCATTCCTCCTTCATCTTGCTATACCTTTCTTCAAATCATGCATCAAATGATGCTTCTACCTCGGCCCTAGCTTCCGCCCTCACAGTGGCCATTATACTCTCCATCTCCTCCTTAGTCACCATACTACTTGAGGAACGACGTGGGGGTGCTCCAAAGTAATCCCTTATGCCTACCCCTCCTCCAATCCCCCTGACACGGCTAGGATGCTTAGGTTTTCCTGTAGCTACGGTCAGGATATCATTCCTCCCATCTGACCTAAACGATCCCTTGACTTGTTTTTTTTGAAGCTCCTCCTATAAGACACATATGACAAATGTTAGAAATGAAATTTGTTTACTAAATAATTAATAACAACAAATTAACAACAATACTTACAATTTTCTCACCGATTATATGAGATTGTTCACTCGTATAAGACCCGCTCCTCTTTTGGTGAGCAAACAACCACTTCTCTTCGCGACGTATCGGAGATGGTGGAGAAAGAAGAACCGAAGGATCGGATTGAGCTGCTTATTCCAATCTCTTTCGTTTGGCCACCAACAAGTCTTTTTCAGCCTTCGCATACCCCCCATGAGACATTGTATGGGGGCAATCATTCTTTCTACCACTCTCTTGGGCCTTTTTCCTTTTTTCCTGCGAATAAGAAATCAAACTTAAGTCATTGTAAATCAATAAAGATAATTCATAATTCATAAGCAAATCAATTGCAAAATAAGTCAACTCACCAATGCTTCTGGAGTAGTCTGAAGCCGTCTAAATTCTTGCCAAGTCTGTTCGTCAATAAAAGAATACTGATCGCATGGATTAGGAAGAGGTTGACCTTCTTCCACCTCGATATGCATGTAGATTTGTCTTAAACTTCCTCCAGCATTCATCACAATACGTCATTGTTTTTTCATACAAGACTTCACTCTCAGGAATGTTGTAAGTAAGCTAGATAGTTTCCCAAATATGTCTCTTCAGACCTTTATCGACATTTCTCCACTGCTCTATCAAGATGCTAGGCTTGTTGCGTGCTAAAAGGCTGACAAAACTCTTATACCGTTTGGCATTATGCCCGATTGGTTTCCAATAACTATCAAACTCAATCAGAATCTTTTTCCCGGTATTCCGATTGAGAGGAATGTCTCTTAATCGGGTGGCTCTCCTACCCCTTCTTCTAGGCCGGTTACTTGGCTCACTGTGTTCTTGGCTAGGAGCATTGCTAGGCTCTCTTTGATTTGGATTAGTTGGATTGGGAGTACCCTCACTAGGATGACTCATTGTCTAAAAACACTTTAAGGACACTATTTAAGGATAGCTAGTGATGGTTTAATGAAATTTTGCTACACAGCACTATCTACAAATTAAGGCATCATTCAAAATCAATTCCCAAGTTATGCAAACATGTAAAAATAATTAACTGCAATGCACCCTCCATTGTATCAGTTTTGACCTGAGTTGTTCATTGAGTGATATTTTAAAAGAACCTTTCTCTTCTCTACTCTCCTCTATTTCCCTCACTTTTTGTTCTTCTCTCTTTCTGATTTATTATCAGGTCAAAACTGATGAAATTATGAGTTTGCACTTAAGTCCTTATTTAGACTAATCTAGTTTATTCACTTAGGTCCCTATCAAGCTACCCTTATACATTCCATAACAATATCGGCACAAGTTGAACAAAGTTGAACATAAATGCATTAGGAGGCAAACTCAGAAGCAACACCAAAGTTCATATCAAACAATATCAGCACTACCTTATCCAAAGTTTTACTATATTGAACATGCAACAATATAGAACCAAAATTGAACCCTTCTCATACACAACCAAAAAAACCCAGGTCCATAGAAGCATAAGGACATTAACCTCAGACATACATGCATTATGTAAAACTCTTTAGAATAATTAACAATACCTTCAACCTTTACTTGAGGATCCTCTTCTTTCTCTAGATTTGAATAGTCTTTGGACAGTTTACGAATCGAGTAAGGTCTCTCTTAAGAGGCAATGGATGCTTCTAAAAAGTGGGTTGACAACTTGCTACAATAATCAAATAAAGAAAATGGAGACTTCAATGAAATACCCAAAAACGAAACCATTTATTTAATTGAACGCCAGGCAACTGAAACACAAACCTGACAATAAAAATGAGGTTGAGAATGAAACCAATCGGAGGGAACAAATGACGATAGCCTTACAACAATGTATTCAACCGTAAATCTCGGTTGACGGCGGTGAAGTTAAGGACGGAGGAGAGAAGGGGAAAGGAGGAGCTGTCGCGAACAGATGCAGGGGTTTCGTTGATGTGCTTGAGTCTTGAAATGAAATTTCAGAGCTAAAATTAGGCGTGTTTTGAAATCCAGGTCAGTTTTAAGACCGGTTGTAATTAACAACCGGTCTTAAAATCAATATTTAAGACCGGTTTTAATTAGAAATCGGTCTTAAAATAAATATTTAAAATTGGTTATTAATAGATAACCGGTCTTAAAAATAGAAACTTTTTAAGACCGGTTATTAAATAAAAACCCGTCTTAAATTTCTAATATTTAAGACTGGTTCTTATGTACACCTGGTCTTAAAAATAATAACGATTTCATTTTTTTAATTGTCTTTAATTCAGATAATATTTTCTAGACCGGTTATATTTAGAACCGGTCTAGAAAATATATTACATGTAGTTATTTTTTTAATTGTATATATATCTTAAGACTGGTTTTTATTACAACCGGTCTTAAAATTATTTTTAAGACCGATTTTAAATATAACCGGTCTTAAAAGTATTTTTAATATCGGTTATATTAATATTTCATCATAATTACAAAAATGCCATCGATCATATTTTGAAGACCTTATCCGATATAACCGGTCTAAATGTTCTGGTCTAAAAACCCTTTTCTGTACTAGTGAAAGTATAATTTTGGTTCTTTAAGTTTAGACGAGGTTTTATGTTAATCTTTAATTTTGAAAAGTGTATTTTTAATCATTTTAAATTGACTCCATTAACTTTGCTAATGGAAAATGCCAAGTCAGCAATTCAAAATGCTGACATAATCTCAAAATTTAAACATGTGTAAATAGGAAAATAATTAAAACCCTAATAAATTTTCAAGGTATTGTCAAAATTAAAGCCCCCATAGCTCTGAACTTTCAAAAAACAAAAAAAAACAAAAAGAAGATATTGGAGAAAGAAAAATATAAATTATAAGCCGAAGAAACAATGTACTTGTTACATCAGTCATGAAAAAGGACATTATGCAAATGAATACCCAAATAAAGAAAATAAAAGGAAAGAAACTAAAATTTTTGAGATTTTAGAAGGGCTTTTAGATAGTTCAAATTCTTTATACTCACCACGCTGAGCTGTCAACTGCTGAGTATAATAATGAATCTTTGGTCTTAATAATAATGGAACTTTAAAACTCGTGTGACAATGAGTAATAAAGTGTGCATTATTCTTTGTGAAACCTATGAATCGAAATGCTTGATTCATAGCTCGTCTTCCCAGAATGAAATCACTTCCTAAGTTTTTATAAACATAGAAAGTATCTATTCTGAATTCTATTTGTCCAATTTGCAAATAAAGGTTTTTATAACCTTTTTCATATCGAGTTCCATTTTGATGAATATCGTAGGCATTTTTTGGTCTTAAGCCTATTAATTCTTCTTGTTTTAATTAATGTTTTACCATATTAATGGTGCAACCTATATCCAAAAGACAATTATATCTTTTAGCTCTATAATGTATTGTTATATAGGGTGTTTCCCTATCTACTTCTCGGGATTCTCTGTTCATTTATCATTAAACAATCTTGACTTATTTTTACTTTATTCTTTGTAATAAAGTCTTCTCCTAATAATATAGGAACTTGAGGATTACTCATTAATTCAAAATTTTGAATTATAACTAATTCCTCGTTCTTGTCTGTATATAGAGTTATTGCTAGCTCTACTTCTTTTTCGACAATTTCTAAAGGATTATACATCCTTGAATTTTCTAGTCTTATTGGAATAGCTTGCCATATTAAAGATTCTTTAATATGAGAATATTGTATTTCCTTATTAATTACACAATTTTGTGCAATTCTTTCATTTTTTATTACCATTGGAATGGAGTATGTCTGATTTAGACTATTGCTTTCTTCATTTATTCTTGAAGTATTTTCTTCTTCTATCCTTGAGGGGATAGCTATCGATTGTCTTCTAACTAATTGATAGTTAGGATTTCTTATTGTTATTGTATTATTGTCAAAAGATAATCTTGGCATACTTATTGCTCTTGTTACTAGGGGTCTACTCCTAGTAGCTTCTAATATTATTTCTTCTGGGATGAGTCTATCATCCGTAGGAATTGGCTCATTTCTTAGAAATGTGCTAAAAATAGAGGGTATTATTACTCTCTCATTAACTTTTCGACTTATTTTATGATTTTCTGTAAATGCATACAGAATTCTTGTTTCAATGGTCATGATATCACTATCTGTGATCATGTCTATTCCTGATAATTTATAACAAAGTTTTAAAGCTCTTTGTTTATTTGGTTCTCGTCTTGTTAAACTGAAATTTGGTTGAACTACAAATTTCAATTTTTGATAAATCAAGTCTCCTAATACAACACCAATAGTTGCATGTTTTATACTTGAAGTTATTCTATCATCTAATAGATAGACTTGAATAGGAGTACTAATTCCTGACCTAAAACAGGCTTTTACAAGAATTTGTACTGCTGCTATATATATATTTTGAATCTTTAGGTTATTAATTTTCTTGAGTTCTTCTTCTGCAATTTCATTTGTTAATAAGGGTATATCAGCTTGTCCTGAGGTGGCTTGATCTACTCTTATTGGTTCTTGAATTTTTCTTATCACAAAATATTGTGACTTTTGTTTCTTAAAAACTTCTTTCAAAATTTTTGTTTTGAAAATATTCTCGGGTTTTAAATCGAATTCCTCTTTTTCTATTTGGGATGCTATCTGATTATTAAAAATATGAGTTTCACTAGTCATAATCAGTTTCGCTATTGGATTCATTTTAACTTTCTACTCCATAGACTGACAAGTTCTCATCTGAAGTATTATACTCGGATTCTTCACAGGGATTAAATCCTTGTTCTTCTAAAATCTCAAAAATTTTAGTTTCTTTCCTTTTATTTTCTTTATTTGGGCATTCATTTGCATAATGTCCTTTTTCTTGACAGATGTAACAAGTACATTGTTTCTTCGGCTTATAATTTATATTTTTCTTTCTCCAATATCCATACTTTGGATATTTCTTCTTGTTCTTATATTTTCTAAATACCTTTTTAGGCTTCCATTTTTTCTTATACTTCTTTTTCTTTTCATAGAATTGTGGCTTACAGCCCCATCGGTTAGGAAGTAATTGCTCACAGCATAACCCTTTGGTTAGTTTCCACTTTTCTATCTTTTTACTCATTAAATGCTGTATACAAATATTTCTAAACCATTCTCGACAGAATTTTATCTTTTGTCCTAGGGTATCGTTGGCTGTTGACTCATATTTACTATTGTAATATTGATAATATTCTTTTTCAATCTGAGATCCCCATGGTTCAGATATCTTCTGGAATATCAGTTTTGAATATATATCATATTCTTGAATTCCAGGATCTCCAAATCTTCCTTTATAGAAGATGTCTTGGAAATTACAAATGTATTGTTCCAAATAGCAAGGAGAACACATACTTAATTGATTTAATTGTCTTATAGCTTCTTGCGCTTTTCTTTTCTGCCATTCTTCCAAGGTTTCAGTTTTTGAATCTCCTACCCATTCCCATAGCAGAATATTTTCGACTTTTATAGCTAATTCTTGAATACTTTCAGAATTTCTGAGATTATTCTTAACTTCTTCATTTAATCCTTGAAAATATTCATTTGTTTGCCCTCTAACTGTTAACATTAGAAAATCTAATGTTTGAGAGACATTAAAACTTCTATTTATGGCTAAAACCATATTTTCCTTTATCCATCCATTAATTTTGGACTCTGGATCTATCTTGCAATCTAGGTTTAGGATTATTCCATTTATACTGACATATTCAGTTGGATTATTACTCGGCTCATATCTATATCTCCTATAATCTTTTTTAGGAGTATATCTATGATATCCATATCCACTTGGTTCTTCAGGATAGGGATTTATGTGAGTGTCTGAAGTTTGTCCTTCTTCTACTTTTATTTCAGAAGGTTTTATTTCTTCTTCTACTAATCGGTTTATTAATTCTTGACTTATCTCTTCTTCCTTCAAACTATAAGAAGATTTAGCTTCTAAATATTCTTCTAAAGCTAAGTCCAAGGCTTTAGTTTCTAGTTGTTGACTTGATTTTGAAGACACAGATTTTGAAGATTCAGAATCATCGCTATCTTCTTTTAACTTCTCTTTCAGTTGTTCTAAAAGTTCTTGCTTTTTCTTCTCATTTTCTACTTGTTTTCTTTTTTCTTCTTGACTCCTTTTTCTTTCAATTTTCCTTTTTTCTTTTTCCCTTAATTGGGCTTTTAATTCTTCTATCTCTTTGTCTATAGTATATGGAATTGCTAAAGAAAAAGGAACTATATCTGTTACTGGTTTAACAGTTCTTGGATAAAAGCTACTAGAAGGAGCTTGAAAAATCTTTTCTTCTCTGAATAGAGCAGATTCAATAGAAATCTGTTCAGCTATCAAATCTAATTCTTTTTTAAGAACTTGTAATTGATTCTTTATAGGCTCTAGATTACTAGGAATACCTTGATTCACTATTTCCATTTTTCTCAACTTAACTAATTCTTGTTCGACTTCTGATTTTCTCTGTTTTAATTTATTAATCATTAAAAATAACGATCTTCGGCTTTATTTTTATCTTCTCTCGAATTATTGACACTTAAAGGTGTAATTCTTATATTCTTATTAGTATCTGAAGATACTATAACATTACAACCAGGCTTTGATACCAATTTGCCGGAATTCGGTGGTGGATCATTTACATTTCCTCCAATCTTTAGGCTTTCTAATTCGTAAGAGAGAGATAAACATCCACACTTGCGTTTTCTAATGATATGCTTCTGGAGCTTAATCATGGAAGAATCAAAATTCAGAAAACTGGGTTTTGGATTTAGATTTATTCGCTTTTGTTCTACTGCTTCTCGAGCAATATAATTTTCGACAACAGCTTTACTTAAGGCTTCATAAGCATAATGCTTAAGTTGCACAAAATCTCTTAGACTAAAAAGCTTGAAGTTATTAACTATATAACTATCAACTCTATCGAATGTATTAGCGAATTCTTCTATAAAACAGATTATAGCATCATTCAACCTTAACTCGTCTATAGCATTGAATATCTTGGGATATTTTTGGCTAATTATATAACACTCATCTGTGTGATTATACAGATTAGTTTTATCTTCCTTGGCTAAAAAGATAAGCTCGAGTATTAGATCTTTAATCATGGGTAAAGATTAAGGTTTCCTTATCATTATTCTATCATGCTTCGAGTTTATTAATATTCAGGATTATAACAAGGTGAGTAATTAGATCTTACCAGGCCCAACTCGTCTTCCGCTATTTTTTCTCCTCTTTCTCACTTCTCCGCCTTGGCAACCTTTCGATCGGTGAAACACCCTTAACACGGCCTCCTGCCTTCAACGGGTACACCTATCACAGCCGACAGACCTTCGAGAATTTGGATATTCTTTGCGAAAACTAATTTGGCTGGGTTAATCGGAAAATAAACTCACCTTCTCTCCTCTCAAGATATTAATATAGAAGCATATTGATAGAAATAAGGGATAAGGATCCCTTAAATTTTATTACTCGCACATGAGATACATTTCAGGGAAAAACAGAGTACATAGCTTGGTGTGTGCTTATCGTGCTCCATGGAAAAAACCCTGCTTGGTTTATATAGACATTCGACTAGGAGGTAACCATGGTTTTATAACTTAACCATAGTTCCTTTACACAACCCTAGTTACTGAAAGTAATTCACGGGTCTTCTTCTTTTTCTCTGTGGCAGACAACTTCTTGTCCTTTGGATAACTC
This sequence comes from Inga leiocalycina, assembly GCA_963242795.1. Classification (NCBI taxonomy): domain Eukaryota; kingdom Viridiplantae; phylum Streptophyta; class Magnoliopsida; order Fabales; family Fabaceae; genus Inga; species Inga leiocalycina. The sequence continues at coordinate 31,056,652 of OY725327.1, forward strand.
TTCAGAAAAAGTATTCAACACGTTTTTCTTTACCTTTTCTTTTCTCTTGTCTCTTCTGCCGACGATGGTTGGCAACATGAACAGCTGTGCTGCTTTTCCTCCTTTCTATGCATTATTGTACAAAGGTTCTCCTTTACTTTATTGCTGGCACTAATCTGATTCAGCTTTATTTTCCTTTAGAAAGCTTTTAACTGGCTTACGACACCTGTCTTCATTGGATTCTTTTTCTTGCAATATACTATTGCAGATTCTGTAACATGGTAAGTCCAGGCTCCACCATCTTCTAACATTTCTTCAATCTCAAGGAGATAAGGAATAAATCCTGCTGCTCGCCTAAGATGGGAGTAATTCTCATCAAATTCCCATTTGATATCTGGGATTGTCTTCTTTATCTTTAAATTTATTTGTTGATTCACACCAACTGTTCCGACTTGACAAATATATGGACCTGTAAATGAGAACTCTAGTGGAACAATAATAAATTTTAAGAACTTGATCTTGGCTGGTCCTATTTTATCCAACTCTTTAATGGCTGACACAATAGGCTTGGGTAGAATTCCATCAATTTGTTGATGATTTTCTATGTAGGCTAATAAGAGATAACCATAATTAAACGCAAGTTTAACTATGTCTTTTGGGGCCTCACACAAGGTTAAGACTTTTGGGTAATAACTCTCATACTCGATGGCAAAGATTTTTCTAGACTCTTGGTTATTTCCTGAATTCATAATGGTATTCACTCTGTTGTATTCCATTAAAAACTCATTTTTGGATTTATGGTTCTCGGGTAATTCTGGAAACTGTTTAGGATGAGGGGGTAACTGTTTAGCTTTTTCTACAAAGGTAAACCCTACCTGAACAGCTCTCTTTTTAGGGACTTGGATGAAATTTTGTCCAAGTAACTCTTGGGTTAACTTTTCCAATTCAAGGCTAACGACTTCCTTAACTTCACAGACTTTAGTCTCAACTATCGTCTCTGTCTTGGAACCTGAATTGTTGAGTTTTAAGGCTTTTTGCCTTTGTTCTTTGGATAAATCACTGGATTCCACTAATGGATTCTCCTCATTATCCTCTTTCTTGGAATCACCAGAATCTTTATAATTTATAGATTCTTCATCCGTTTCGGCTTTTGTTGCGGAAACTATTGCCTCCGACTTTTTCGCTCCCAGTATTCTACCAGGAAGACTTTTCTCGCTTAAACCAGAAGAACTGGCTAAGGCTTTTTCAGATTCTTCACTCAAAGGACTGGAATTCCTTATGAACTGTTTTAAATCAGTTCTGAGTCGAAGTAATATACTTCTTTGAAGTATAACTCGGCTATGAAGCTTCATAAGCTCCTCATATTTTTCTTTTTAGAGATCTAGAAGAGATTCCATCTCGGCTTCTTCCTCTTGGATCTTTTGGATTTGATCCAATAGGTTAATCATGGAATTGGTTTCCATATCGGCTAAGGAAATCTGCAAAAATATTATGGATTCCTTTAATACTTACAACTTTAAAAGAATACATACTGAACCATGCAGATAATTTAGCTCTTCTTTGACTTGCAATTGTATCTGGGCATTTATTATTAATAAAAGCCTTTACTTGGGTATTATCTGTTTCGACAACAAATTCTTTGCTGACAATCCAGATTTCAAACTTCTTTATACCATATTTTACTGCCAGAAGCTCCTTCTCATTTATATCATAATTTACCTCTGCTCCTTTAAATGTACCTGAAGCATAAGATAAAATTGGATTTATGGGTTCTTCCCGCTTTCGCAGTACTGCTCCCCAATAATGATTAGATGCATCTGTTTGTAAAAATAAATCATCTTCATCTTTTGGTAAAGGTAAAGGTTTAACCTCTTTCTTTACAAATTCCTTGATTTTTATTACTTCTTGGGTTTCTTCGTCTCCCCAATTAAAGGGTTTATCCTTCTTAAGCATTTTCTGAAGTTTTCCTCTTACTAATGCTCCATAAGGGATAAAATTCATGGCATAATTCAGATGTCCTAAAAATGACATAAGTTGCTTCTTGTATTTGATCTTATCCGGAAATGTTAATATAGTCCGAATAATATTGGGTTGTAATTCTACAACACCTTTGGGCTTTATTATTATCCCTAAATATTCAATTTGGGCCTTGCCTATTTCGGCTTTCTTTCTTGATAATACTAGTCCATTTTCAAAAGACTTACAAGCAAAAACATATAAATGTTTTCTATGCTCTTCTGGATCTTTAGAAAATACTAATATATCATCTATATAGACCAAGATAAATGATCTATATGGATTAAAGATTTTATCCATTCTTTCTTGGAAAATAGCTGGACTTGTCTTTAATCCCATAGGAAGTACATTCCATTCATAGTGTCCATTAGGAACACTAAATGCTGTACATTCTCTTGACTTTTCTTCGAGTTCTATTTGAAAAAATCCAGATTTACAATCGAATTTTGAAAATATATTTGAATCTTTGATTTTGTCAAATAAAACATCTTTTCTTGGAAGAGGATAAGTATTAGACTTTACTACCTTGTTTAAAGGTTTGTAGTCTATTACAAATCTTGGTTCTCCCCTTTTCTGCTCTGAATAATTTCTTACTAAGAATCCAGGACAATTCCATGGGCTCTTAGATTCTCTAATTAAATCTTGTCTTAAAAGTTTCTCCATAATTTTAGGAAAATCTTCTAAATCCAACTTTGTATATCTTCTCGGTTTTTCATAAACTGGTTTATCAGTTTTTAATTCTATTTTTGCAATATAGTTTTTTCTATTTGCAAAAGCTCTTGGATTTTCTTCAAAACATTTTTCCAATGTTTCTTTTAGGCTTTTAGATAGTTCAAATTCTTTATACAAACAATCTTGACTTATTTTTACTTTATTCTTTGTAATAAAGTCTTCTCCTAATAATATAGGAACTTGAGGATTACTCATTAATTCAAAATTTTGAATTATAACTAATTCCTTGTTCTTGTCTGTATATAGAGTTATTGCTAGCTCTACTTCACAAATATGGTACGTCTCTTTTTTTCTATATTTAGAACATGTAAGGTTTGTTCTTTGCTTTCATCTATGTCAATGGGGTTTTGCTCTTTTTCTTACGGTAGTAAGTCCATTTGCTGTCTGTCTTTGGCCTCTTTTTGGTTTGCCTTTCGATATCTTTTCTCCTAATTTTTTTTGATTAATTGCCCAATGAGTACAAAGTCTATAAATAGAAATCTATATAAGAACATACTATAGCCTAGAATAGAAACCTTATTCACCAAAGAAAAGTTCTGTTTGGTCCAAATTTCCTGTGACATTGCTCAATATATGTCTATAATATGTGTATACAATTTGTGGATAGGATGTTTTGCAAATATTACGTGGGGAAGGAACTACTAAATTAGGAATTAGGGGGTGGTTTTAAATTGTTATGTTCATTTTTTCTTTGTTTACAGAAGTTAGTTATGCTTCGATGAACATGTAATTATTGCATATATGTGCAAATATCAATTTGGGATGGGTAAACGTTTGACATAGTGCTTGATAAAATGAAAAATACTACTGCACAGTCTAATATCAAGAGGACCTTGAAAGAATGCTTCATATGCAGCATATACCCTCAAACTCTATTTAGATATAAAAGGATGAGCAAGAAATATAATCCAAACACATACAAATAGGAATGTTTAATTAAGTACCTAAATCAATATTGCCACAAACAAGTTCAACAAACCGTTTTACCGTTGTAGCATGAATATTTAGAGCCTCAAAATCTATCTTCACGCCCTCCTTCATGTTTCCCCATGAGCACTAAACATAAATATCCAAGCAAGGCATAGATTAAACTACTACTATAATACTTTTCATCATAATTAAACTCCTACAAAAACATACCAAGGAATGTATCGTACTCTAGTGAACAAATATGACAATGGAATTGGAGTTCACTTTTAGGGTAAAGGAATATATCCCTAATTTCAAATGTTCACTTGTATACCAATCACACTTGCTTGCATTACTTTTCTGTTGTTCTAAATTTTTGCTTTATCATACAATTTGAACTTATACATAGATTCAAAAGTTTGCACTAAAGATGGGGAACAATTCTGATAAAGATAGCACCTTTAGTATTGAATTTAATGATAGTGAAGAAGTGGAAGAAGGTGACATTGAGGAGGTCAATATGCAATGTAGCAAAAATTCAGATGAAGAGAAAATTCAGATGAAGTGCAAGAGAGTGAAGATTCAAAAAGCCTCGATAACGAGGAAGAAGTTGGAGATGAAAATGAAGGAGAAGATGCATGTATTAAGAATAGGCTTCCAATGCATAAGTTGTTAAAAATATATGAGTGAATACAAGTGGGAGTTAGGAACCCTTTATAACGTTGGGGAGGATTTTAAATAAGCCATAGCCTCATATGCTGTGTATGCAAGAAAAGAGCTCAAGTTTATTAAAAATGATAAGGAAAGGATTAGAGCAAGGTACAAGCCAAATTGTGATTGGAAGGCATATTGTGAGAAGTTAAACGGAGAAGAGACATGGCAATTGAGGATGATCAATGACAAGCATACATGCAGCAAGGAGGTAAATAATAAATTGTTAAAATTCAAATGGCTGAGTAGGAGTATTCAGAAAACTATGAAAGACAATCCCAAGTATAAATTGAAAGATCTTATTGAAAGATCAAAGAGAAAGTACAATGTAAATGTTCAAAGGGAGTGGCTTCTAAAGCAAAGAAAGACACTTTAAATCACCTTTATGGGTCTTTCTAAGAACAATTTTGAAGGTTGTATGACTATTGACAAGAGGTAAAAAGGTATAATCCCAACTCTACAATGTTGTTAAAAGTGAACAAGCCACCCGACTATGATGTAAAGCTTGATACTCAAGTGCCATCTAGAAACATGCTTCCCAAATTTGAAAAGTTGTATATATGCTTTGAGTCTTGTAAGAAGATTTTCCTCACTTGTAGACCAATTATTGGGTTGAATGGATGCTTTCTTAAGGGACCATATAAATGTCAATTATTGGATGCAATTGGGAAAGATCCTAATGACAAAATGCTCCCTATTGCTATTGCTATAGTAGAGCTAGAGACCAAAGATTATTGGACTTGGTTTCTATCTAATTTAATGAAGATCTCGGTGGGACTAATAAATGCAGATCCTATACCTTTATCACATACCAGCAAAAGGTAAATTTCATTCTTTGTCTACTTTATTAACTTTGTAAATTTAACATATATTATATAAAACTAATATTGTAACTATATTATAGGGTCTTTTACCAACCTTTGATGATCTCGTACTTGTAGCAGACCATTACTTTTATGTTTAGCACCTATACAACAACTTTAGAAAGCGATTCCTCAGAACAAATTTGAAAGAAAAGATGTGGACGGTAGCCAAAGCTACCCACCCACAAGCATGGGAACAATCAATAAAGGATATTCAAAAAGTTAATGAAGATGCATACAAGTATCTCATCAAAACTCCTCTTAGACTCTAGAGTAAGTCTCAAATTTTTTTGAACCAAAGTGTGATGTTTGGTAAATAATATAAGTGAAGCTTTTAATAGTGTCATTCTTGATGCAAGAGAAAAACCAATTGTGTCAATGTTAGAGGACATTAGAACTTGCTTCATGAATAGGTAGGCTACTAATTGAACTAAGATGAATAGCTTTCAAGGTTCTATTCTTCCAAATATTAAAAAGAGATTAGAAAGGAAGGCAAAAGATAGTGGCAGATGGTTACGTAGTTGGGTTGGGGAAGAAAAGTTTGAGGTTTATGATGGACATGAGAGATCTGCAATTGATCTAAAAGCTAAACAATGTGATTGTAGAAAGTGGTCATTAACTGGCATCCCTTGTACTCATAGCATAAGTTGCATCTATTGGTGGTCAAAGAACCTAACAGATTATCCACCCATTTATTATACAAAAGAGGCTTACCAAACATGTTCTGAACCTATCATCCTTCCTACAAATGGCACCAACCTATGGAAAACAACAAAATATCCAGACATATTTCCACCTACATATAGAAAGCCTATTGGCATACCACTAAAAGCAAGAAGAAAGGATCCAAATGAAGAAAAGAAATGAAAATATAAGATGAGTAGAACTAGGTTTCCAACAAAATGTTCAATTTATTGCACTATCAGCCACAACAAAAGAAGTTGCAAGGGCTCAAGAAACATTGAAAGTCATGATATTCAAACCAATAAAAGCATCACTCAGCCAAGTGTATTGAGTACCTCAATGAATACACAAACAAGTGTGCACCCAAGTGAGGTAAAATATATTAATTCAATGTCATAAACTTCAATTATTTATGAAGATTTCTTTAGTAGTAACATAGATTTTGATGCAAGGGACATCATGTGATCCATCAACTCATGAATCAATGACTTGGGTAAATATGTAGACAAGATAGGTAAACAATGTATTTCTCTCATAATGTATAAAACATAATATGACTTAGCCAAATTCTTCATGTAGGAGACTTTAAGTCAACCTTCTACACGAACATCTTGGAAAAATGTCCCCAGCTCCTAGTTCCTATCACATGCAAAGGCCAAATAAGAAAAGCAAAATGACAATAGCAAGCAAAACCCAAGCAGCAACACCAAGCCAACAAATTGATACAGCATTAAGTCAACCAAATGCTACAACCTAAAGCATTTATTCTTTTTGCTTTTCTCTCCAATAAATATCACATTGTAGTTTGGATTTATTTTACATCTGTACACTTTATTTTTCTTTATTACAATACCTTTTCCAGGTTTTAGTTTGGATTTAATGAAAGCAAGGAGCAATAATAAATAATTTTCTTGAATTATCGTTTCCTAAAATTCATATCTCATTGACAATCAAACCTCAAGCACAAACTGAGAATTAAATCTAAGACCAGTAGGAAAACAATCTTTATAAAAAAAGTATGTAAAGAGCCTTTTTCCCCCCTTAATAGGACTAAATTGAAGCAGTAAGTCTAGTTCATTATATTTGCCATGATGTAGAAGAGCAGAAGTGAAAGACCAGAACAAAGTCTTTTTGGTTGCTTATTGACTTCAAATCACAAGATTAAATATTGATTGACTTTTAATCCCAAAGTCACTACTAAAAAAATGGCTTATAAGACCGTTGCATATAGATCTCTATTGGAGGAGATAGTTTAAAAGTATGATCGGTAGCATTTTTGTAAATATTGATACAACTTAACATCGGCCGCGATTTCACACGATCTAAATAATATTTTCTAAACCGATTGTAATGTAATGCAGTGTCGATAAGTATTAAATATTAAAAAAATTTAAAAATTTAAATTCTTTTTAGACTGGACGCTTATAAGTCCGATTTAAATATCCTCTTAGATACCATCATTTCATGATGCTTGGTCTTAAATGTTTCAGAGTTTCTTCAGCTTCCAAGGTAAACTTCTCAACTACGCATCTCTTCAAAATCTGAGGCCACTTCAATAAATGTAATCTTTATTTGTCTTGTTTATTTAAGTTCCTTATTGCTTTTATTTCTTAAGATTCAGCTCCCTTTCCTCTCCTCTCTAAAATATCAATATGGTGTGTATTAGGACTAACTCTATTCGTCCTCCTTTTCCTCCTCCTCTTTTATAACCTCTTATGCCACTTTCAGCAAAGCAGCTTCTACAACACCCCTATGCAAGGGTGGATCATATTGATACATGCCTCAAAAGGCTCTTGGCAATACTTCACACTATCAACAACAAGCTCAAACTTATACTCGATGCTAATGACATCGAGTATAATCTGTCGAATGACCCTTCTTCCCCTTCCTCTTCTCGTTGTTCTGCCACTGCCGATGAGGAGGAAGAACGAGGATTTTTTTATTATGTAAAATGTTTTTAATCAATGTATAAAAATATTATTATTAATGACAAATATTTTTATTTCTAATCTTGGTCTTGATCTTGATCTTGTTCATGTCTCTTACATCTTTAAATTTGTTACATTTTTGTTTCTGTCTTTCTGTCTCTTGATTGATAAGTTAATTAATTTTATGATAAAATATATATAATTTATTAGTAAATTAAATTAATATAATTTGATTATATTCAGACCGGTTGTAATGGTATAAGGTCTAAATATGTTAATATGAACTATCGTTTAAGTCTTGACTGGTCCAAATATCATTTATTTTTCTAACATTCACTTTTTATTTAGGCCGGATAAGATGTGCATCCAGTCTCATAATTATTATTTAGACTGTTTTCAAATACGACCAATCTAAATATGTAACATTTCAACTTATAACACCTATCATCATGTCTTGTCAGTATCATCTGAACTATCCGGGCATCAATTCCATTTATAAATACCAAGGTGCCTTTAGTTCATAAAATCAAAGTCAAAAGTTCATTTCTACTTCTCCCTTTCTTGTTTACGTGGCAACACTTCCATTGATTTCAAGATTAAAGAGGCAGCGTCCCCCCTCTCTTCCTCTAGCTGCAACCACTGTAGATCCTCTTTGCAGCCCCCTCCACCTTTGACCTTGGAGGAAATTGCTGAGGCCATCTTTCACCTCCAGGGCACCATTCTGAAGGCCATGGCGAGGCAAGATCGCTTCTTTGTTTGGACTAGGAGTAGTGAGTCTCCAGGATTGATAATGATATTCTAAAAGCCTAGCTTTCAAGAGCCCTTATTGTTATAATATTTTGATGTAGTTGTGATTTGGTGGCCGATCATCATCATGTAGTAATAATATTTTGTTGTAATAATTTTGTTTTCATGCATGCATACTGCCGTCTTTAGGCGATGATTAATGAAAAAGTTTATCTCATGTTATTAATTAATCTCTTATTGATAAAAAGGTTTCAACCTTTAAGGCGAAAGTTCTTATTTCTAAACTTATATTTCTCTGTTCTAAAAATTACATTTTAGAACGGTTGATTTAAAACACGGTGTCATTATGAATTAAAAATGTTTTTTACATTTTGACATTGGTCATTAATGAGGATCGGCCTAGAAAAGTTTTCCCTTATATATATACTCACTTTTATGCTCAAACTTTGTAATACCCCAAATTTTGGGATTTGAGGCTTAAGAATAAGCCTAAATTTAGAGGACCGTTAAGCCCCAGTTTAGTAGGTGTCCCAAATCTATTCCTTAATATTTATTATATCTTTGAGGTATTAAAGGGAATAAAATAGTGAATTAAAGAGTATGGGAAGTTTGTATACAAAAATAGAATTTGTTGGAATCGTAAGTGCATTCCGTTTCATTGCTTTCAGTGAGGCAGTGTTGTTTTGTAATGCATTTCATTGATCAAATGATATTCAAAAATTAAGATATTTTATAGAGTGAAAGTAGACAACTCAAGCTTTAATTTAATAGGTCATATGACTCAATTAGAGTCTTACGGTAGCAAAAGAAATGTATAAGGGGTGCGTAGATATCCTGCCTTAGGCCTAAAGGGCTTACTGACAAGGCCAGAACCATGTCCTTTGGGCCTGGATTGGGCTTACTGACAGGGGGTGGGTTTACCAAAACTAATAAATCTAAAACCATGTCCCTTGGGCCTGGATTGGGCTTATTGACAGGGGGTGGACTTACCGAAACTGATGAATTCGAAACCATGTCCCTTAGGCCTTGATTGGGTTTACTAACAGGGCGTGGACTTACTGAAATTGATGAATCCGAAACCATGTCCCTTATGCCTGGATTTTGCTTACTGACAGGGGATGAAATTATCGAAACTGATGAATCTAGAACCATGTACTTTAGGCTTGGATTAGGCTTACCAACAAGGGGTGGACTTACCAAAATTGATGAACATAGTACCTATGGGTACATTGAACTGACTACCTACGGGTACACTGAACTGCTCATTATCAATAATAAGTGGTATGTAATGATTAAAGATCATAGTAATAAGCTGCGAGAGATGTAGCAGAACACAGACCAGAGGAAGATTAGAAATTCAATATTATTAAGGAAAGACCAATGTAGTAACTTCATCCTTCATACACTGTGAATGTTTATATGTTTTGTATATGCCATCTTTTGCAATATGTATGATGTAATACCCCAAATTTTGATTTCTGTCCAGTGAATCTCTATTCTGGGTAGTCAGCTTGTGTGGACATTTTGAATGGACAAATGGTCTCTAAAAATTCTGAAACTTTCCAATCTTAAAGTCCACATCCCAAGATTCAAAATGGATTTATAAATTGTGTCATTACATTTTGTGAACTGGGAGTTATGGTTTTCCAAATTTTGACATTAAAACTGGGTGCAAATTTGAAACAGCAAGGGAATTTCGTGTAATTCTGGAATTGTGTGGTGATTTCTGGTAATGGATCATATTTTCAATATAAAGAGGACTTAAATATCTTTCAATGGGCTTTAGGATCACCTCATTTCATTTTTTCCAAAATTATTTATGAATTTCTGAAGTTTACTTAGCTGGAGCGTAAAAGTTTCTATGTGCGTTTTGGCCACAGCCAGAAATTCTTGGCTGCAGCCAAAAACCTTCTATGTATGTTTTGGCTGCATCTAGAGGATTCTTGGCTACAAACAACCCCCATTTTTTTAGTATTTTGTGATTTTGAAAGGTGATTTCCAACCTAGTACGTCCCAACCTTTAGGCTTTCGTTGAGCTTATTTTAGCCACCTAAAGGGTGTGAATGGTAACCAAACTTAAGTGATATTAAAGTAAAGATTTGGAATTGAGATTGACCCTATATCCTTGATTTGGTTTATAGGGTTCAATATTCATCCTAATCATGAATAGCCAGTGTTGGAGCATACGTGGAAAGAATAAGGGTAGGGAACTTACCTCTTTTGCATGTATTTGATATTTGTGTGGGTGTATTGATGCATGTATTGCTTTGCTTGATTATGTGAAACATATATGAATGATTGTAGCTTTGTTTCTATTTATGCTATGGCCATGAGTATGTTGTTGAAACATTGAACACGCAGATATATCATTGTGTGAGCATGAGTTATGTATTGTTAGCATGTCATGCATTAAACACTTATCTTACATGCATATTGGTATTTATTTCCTACTGAGATTCTCTCAAATCTCACCCTCCCCTACCAATATTTTAGACAGGGTAGGTGGATCGAGGTTGGAGAAAGCATCCAGGGGTAACAAGGACTCCCTTTTGGGTTATTTGAGTTTTGGTAGTTGGTTATCATTGTAGTTGGAATATTTGTATTCGATATGGATATATATTTGATTATGTATGGTGATGAGATTTGTGTAATCCCCGTTTGAGGAATTGAAAAGGGTGAATGTGCCCTATGAATTCTATGTAAAGGTATGAACCTGGGAGTCGCCGGGATGATAGTGTTGTACACTGTGATATTTATATAAATGTGATATTCCGCATGATGTAATTGTATTCAAAATTGAATATGAGACCAGGTTAAAGTGTTTGTGAAAGTATTTGTAAAAACCCTATCTCAAGGATGGGTTTGAAAATGTTATTTGAAAATTATTGGTGTTTATTTCACTTTAATAGCATATTTCAGATATAATTACGGAGGGGGTTACATATGATACACAGTGCCTCGGGTACACTGATGAATAATGTCTACGGGTAGTGCCTCCAGGTACACTAATGAATAATGCCTATGGGCAGTGCCCTTGGGTACACTGATTGCCTAGTCAAGGACTGAGGTACAGAATGTGTAGGGGTTGCAACAGTGGTTGGCTCTAAACACATTTCCAACTGAACTGAGTTATATATTAGTATAATATTGCATTATATGGTGCAAGGTATATACATTATCGCATTCTCTATGAGCGATTATGGGTTACTACGGAGTTCCAATGGGATCCAACCAAGGAAGTAAGATAAGTATGGGCAGACCGTGTAGTCCCATCTATAATGTATTAGATAGTGTGAAACATCAAAGTGGTGTAGTGAAAGCATGATAACGGTATGTGCTTGGGCCGAAAACCTAGTTGACCCACGTGTCCATAGGCTGGCAAATGAATTCTAAAATATGATGGGCAGTGACCCGAGGAATGAAGGCAGTGACCCTTGGCGATATGATCATTATGTTGCACGGCTTGTGAGCCTGCACATGAAAAAGGGATGGATTGAGTGATAAGAAGTGATCAACAAGTTGTAGAGGTTCAAATTTCAAGGAAAAATTTATTGAATGGGGGGAGAAATGTAATACCCCAAATTTTGGGATTGGAGGCTTAGGAATAAGCCTAAATTTAGTGGACTGCTAAGCCCCAGTTTAGCAGGTGTCCTAAATCTATTCCCTAACATTTCTTATATCTTTGAGGTATTAAAGGAAATAAAATAGTGACTTAAAGAGTATGAGAAGTTTGTGTACAAAAATGGAATTTGTTGGAGTTGCAAGTGCATTCTGTTTCATTGCTTTCAGGGAGGCAGTGTTGGTTTGCAATGCATTTTATTGACCAAATGATATTCAAAAATTATGATATTTTATAAAGTGAAAGTAGATATCTCAAGCTTTAATTTGATAGGTCATATGACTCAATTAGAGCTATATAAAAAACGTTATGAATTTTTGAATTTAGCCCAGAAAAACTGCCTAATTCCTAGAACAGCACCTAAATTCAATTAGGCTGATGGAAGGACCTTCTTGGACGTCTTTAGCATGGGCTAAGAAGAGGAAATATTATGTACATGTTATTTGGGCTTATAACATTAAGTGTGTGTTCTGATTAGCTTTTGGAGAATAGCTTTTACAGTTTATGAGGTAAGTATGTGAGAGGAGTTTTGTCTCGATTTGCGGAAAAGTGCTTCTGAAACCACGGTTTTTGGGGTAAAAGAAAACACACTAAGTTTCTATACATAAAGTGTGATTTTTGGAATTTTACTTTAATGAATAATTAAAGTAAGATATAAAGTATTATAAAATCATTTTTCCATCTTCCTCCTCTAGCCAAATTGACGCCATTTAGCTGAAAATAGAGAGAGAGAGAGGGTGTGAGAATTCTAGAGAGAGAAAGGAAGAAAAAGCTTACAAAGGTAGGTGATTTCTTCGGTAAATTGGTTCCTAACAAGTATAATCCGCTCCTAAGCTATTCTTCTATCTATTTAAGGGTTGTGAAGCTCAAATATCTTGTTTAAAGACCTAGGATTTCAGCCAAGAAGAGTAAAACCTCATGGCAGCTTGAGGAAACTTCTAAACCTTCGTATATTAACTATTCTGGCTGTTGTGGGCAATTTAATCGGTGAAATTTCGCTGGATTGCCATTGGTTTTAAATTTTGGAAATTGAGTTACCTAAGGGTCATGTTGCCAAATTTTGGTTCAAATGGTAGTTATAACCTGATGTAATAGTTAACAAAGTAGTTAGGAGTAGAAAAGAACACGTTTGCGGAGTTAGAATTGAAAAACCCTGATTTTCCCAGGAGTAATCCATAATTTTGGCTAGGGCTAGATCTGAGGGTTAGATTTGGATTTTCAATGATTTGATGATTCCATTGAATTCATGAGGGAAAATTAGGTGGGGTTTCAGTTGGTCACTTTTTTGAAAAAGGCCGAAAAAGCATAATTATGAAAATGCCCCTTAAACCCTTAAACCCTGAAAGTAGGGCTGCCAAGGGTAATTTTATAATTTAACATTCAATATGATAATTTTGAGTCTGGAAATGGATTCCTTGGACAAAAATATGTCAGAATAGCCCATGTCAAAATTTCAGGAAAAGAACAGTCGACCGGGTACAACGGGATCGGGCCGGGTTTCCGAGGGCAATTTAGTAATTCTTCAATATAGACTCATATAACCCCTAGAAACACTATGGAAGTGTCTAAATGGTACATTTGGAATTGTAGGACCAAGTGGAGAGCCGAGCTGCGACACGATTTATGAGGCACACATTTCGAGGCAGAAAAGGGTTAAGGTAGGGGACTTACCTTATTTGCATGCATTTGATATCTTTTCCTGTGTAGTTATGTATGTGATTGCTTTACTTGATTCTATAGAGCATATTTGAATAAATGAAGCTCTATTTCTGTTTTCGCTGTGGCCATAGTCTTGTTGCATGAAACATTAAGCATGCAGAAATGTCATTATGGGGCATACATCTAATTAAAGCTAACATGTCATACACATAGCATATATCATGCATGCATTATGTTATCTATTTTCTTACTGAGATTCTCTCGAATCTCACCCTCCCCTACTAACAATTTAGACAGGAGAAGACAGAAGATATGCTAACAACAATGCAGAGTATCGTACGAGGGAATTACAGTAGTGGAACGAAGATGGGAAGAAGTCTCCGTTTCACTAGGATGAGTTTAGACACCCTAGTAGCCTTGTACGACTACCTTAATCATAAGTATCATATACGATTCCTTATAGGGATTTTCTGTAATCATGCACATATTATCAGTATGTTTATGCTATTCCTGTGTTGCCTACCGAACCACAAAATACTCTGATAAAGGTGAAAGTGAGATAAGGGCGTAACAAACTTCATCTCTAGCCTCTCTTAGTTAGAGTTGGGAATTAGGGCCAGCCCTTTTAGGCCTGGGGTAAAAAATATTATAGTTTTTCAAGGCCCAGGCTGTAGGGCCGGAAAATTCTTTTCACAATATTTAACTATTTTTCCTGTGTTTTTTCCCCAGAGAGATATAATTAGTAAATAACAACGATTAAAGTTCTAATTTAACACATAAATGTTGTCAACATTAAGGTTTAAACAACATGTCTCTTGCAACAAACAAACACAGTTACTAATGTATAATCAAAGGTCAAATCATGTCCATAAATAACTTACACAAAGGCTAAAACATAAGAAGGCAAGAAGCTAAACACTCTAACCTCTAAGCAACATGAGTATGATGACTATCATTTTCATCTTCTTTGCCACCATCATCAATTTCAAGGACATTTGATTGTGCTTCACTTTGATTAGTAGGCTCAAGTCGTCAAGTAATCACAACCTCCATAAAAAATCGAACTCTATTAGGCAGAATAGTATACAATATGATTTTATTTTAAATAGGTAGAATAATATACTAAAAAATCATACTAAAAAATAATATTATGATTCAATTAGGCAAAACAATATACTAAAAAATCATACTCTATACAATATAAGGACAGAGTGACATATAGATTCAATAAGGCAATTCAAAAAGGTAACACGGTTTTCCTTTCTAAGCAAAATAATAATAATACGGACTTAACGGCCGGCCTGAGGCCCTACAGGGACGGCCTTTTTAGGCCCGACTTCCTTTGGAGGCTACAATTTGCAAGCCCAGCCCTTGAAGGGACAGTGCCTAAACTGGCCTACCCGACTGGCTTGGCCCATTTTCCTGGCTCTACTCTTAGTCCTGCACGCACTCTTGCTCTCTCTGTTGCTTCTAGCTGCCATGATTTCTCTCTCTTCTCTATCAGGATGTCTTGGTATTCCTCACTATTGGGGGTCTCCATTTCTGTCACCACTGTTTTGCTCTCACATTCAGTAAAAAATCGTTGCTTTTCACAAACCCTTGATAGATATTTTGCTTTCGCGTTCTGTTAGAGTTCTCTTTCATTATCTTTGCTTGCATAGAAATTTTAATTGTTGTCTTTTATTGTCTTTCACAAACCCTTAATATTCCTTTTCCTTCTTTGTCAAAACTTGATTGAAAGTTCAGTTTTTTTTCTTACATCCACATAAACAAAAATGTTTTGCTTAATTGATATTCTCTCTAGTTGTTGTCAATAATATTTACTTTGCTCCTTGGTCAAAATGGGATGCACTCATGAACATGTGTAGTACATTACATGTACAGTGATTCTGTTACGTACAACACATATTCACTAATTGCATAACATTTGGAGCAAGAAGCAAAGTTGAGTGGGAATGAGAGCCAAATATACCATATGTTCATGAGTGTGAAGAGTTTATAAAGAGGCTAATATTATTTCATTTGTTGCTTGCTCTAAATGCAATGCAGTTTGTGAACATATATAACACATATGCAATAATTTTGTTATGTAGTACACATGCTTTCCAGTTGCATTGCATTTGCATATATAGCATAGAGGATCTAATGAACCTAGTTGGAGGTTGCAAACACATGCAAGCCCTTCTAGTAGGACTTGAAAAAAAAACCTTCCTTCCACAGGTATAACATGTTATCATTATGAGAATCATACAATTTCATTAAACATCAATGCTCATTACATGCCAATATGAACTTGTCATTATGAAAATCATACAATTTCAATAAACATGAACATATCTTAGTGCTTCTCATGATATAACACGATCTCGATATCATAAAACATGTTATCATGTTTTGTTACATCTTTGGAAGCATCTAGTTGATATGTTCATGTTTAATGAAATTGTATCATTCTCATCATCATCATTCATCATCATATTTATTTGTTTATAGCATATTTGTATTTAATTTACTTGTCACAAATTTATTCTTTTTAAATATAGAAAGGAGCATAACAAGCTTTGAAAAGACATATAAAAAACGCAACTTGAGTGGTTTTTTTGCAGCTATCTATAACCCCTACCTTGAAAGCCATTAATAAGATTTGAAAACGTGCCATTAAGTTAAATTGGAGACCAACGGTTAATTCAAAATTTATTAAACGGTCCCAACTTCAAGATAGGGTATGGTCCTGTGATAAAGTGTGTTTTCAAAAAATTTTCAAAACTTGTTTCATACGGTCTCATATATACTTTTCGAATCTATTTGACCTGTTTAACTCTGTTTCATTCATAAATATCAGAGTATATAACAAATTTTCCTGATGACTTTTGGGTTTCATTCACTAAAAGAACTACAAGGCATATTCGCCCATTTTAATTTCCATATCGAGGATTACAACACGATACACAATTCTATGGTGGTTACAACCACCCCTACTACATTGAACTTAACTTACATCATTCATTGTATATACATTTATCCCAAAATTCTGATAACCAACTAACAAGACTCAAATCTTATAGTCGGGAGCACTAGTCACCCTTGTTCCCCTGCTTCTCCTTGGATTCGCTTGTCCTGGTTGTATGTTAGTCATTAGAAAGAGTAAGATTCATACAAATTTAGGTAGTAACATTTCACGTATATGATGAATAATTAAACAAAGCATGTAACAATTATCATAAAGCAGCAATAGCAGCAACAATCATAGTTATTCAATGATAAGTACATACATACAAAGCATTACACATGATATAGGAGAAAGAGTTACTACCTTGTTCTTTCCGTTAGTGCTCTGGCACAACTTTCTCAGGCTCAGGGCATATGTCAAATCCTATAACCATAATCAAGGATGACAAGTTATTCTCTATTCCAATTCTTAATTCCAAAACAATTAGGGTTGGTTATCATTTAAGACCTTTAGGTGGCAACTAGAAACCCAAACAAAAGCCTAAAGGGTTTGGAAAGAGCTAGACCTATTACCGCTGTTTAAAAGTCCAAAATGCTGAGATTGAAGGTTGGCCATGGCTAAAAATCCCCTAGTCACGAGAAAAAGGATTTTCTTGGCCACGGCCCAAATATTTCTAATGGAATCATTAAAACAACCAAATTCTTGTTCCTTTCACAAGTTCTATTTTAGAGCAAAATTTCAACACAAAACTCACAATTGCCAAACTTTCCATTTAATCCTCAAATCAATTTCAAACATCCAATGGACATCACATGACACCACAACCATCAACAAAACACCATGAACTCACTTAAACCCTATATACATGCAAATAGGGCAAAAATCCACAAGTCAAAACACTTAACCAAACATCACAATATACATGTCAAAAGTTAGCTTTTGCTTACCTCTTCCTTTTCCACTAGCTTGTCCTTTAATTCACTAACCACTAGTTTTCTTGAGTTCTCAAAAGACCTCTTCTTAAAAATCTAAAACCATACAAAAATGAAGCTTACATTAAGAGGAACAAGATTAGAGAAGAGGTTTTGAGCATTTAAGGTCATCTACTAGGTCAAAATGGCTCACCTTGCCTTTGCCTCTTTCTCTTTCTTCCTTCACCATACTTGAATGACTTAGAGCTTGAGGAGAGAAAGAAAATATTATGATGGATAAGTTTTCATCCCCCTTACACATACTTAATCGACTTTGAGAGAGGAGAGGAGAGAGAAAAGAGAGTTTGACACTTTGACTTTTTAAAGTTCACCTCTTACTTTACTATAATGCTTTATCTTTTGGCATTTGGAATTCAATTATTATTTCCTTTGCCTTATGCCCATAAAGTGACATAAATGGGTTCCTCCCAATAACCAAATATTTTACTCCAATTGCTTCTTTAATAATGTCACAACTTTAGCCTATAACTTTTTACTTTTCTTCCTATCTTTTCCACTTGACTTTAATGGCTTCCCAAGGTTACCATTTAAGTTCACATACTCATTTTCTCTTTCTTGCCTCATGTTGGATGAAATTTATGGCCCATTGGAAGAGGATAATGATCTCTCAAAATATCCCAATTAGACTTTGTTATCACAATTAAATTTTAGAAAATGGGTTTGGGCACTGATTACTGCTATTTTGGGTCATAATTCACACTTTATTGACCGAACAAGTTCTGTAACCCCCTCACCGTAACTATATCCGAATTACAAAATTTAAGTGAAATAGAGACCAATAAGATGTAATAACAATTCATAGTCCCACATCCAAGAGATGGGGTATTTTGAAATCAGTTCCAAAACATACTTATTGCTGGTCTCACATTCACAGGTGGATATAATTACTTGAGAAATCAAATCACATAAGAACTATCAGAGTGCGGAAACTAAATCCCAGCTAAACCCCGGGTTACTTCATATATATAATGGGTTTACAAGTTCCCAAAATGGGGATTACATATCCAAAATATTCATTTACACTAAATGTACACTTGACAATTCCAAATCCAAAACTATGATAACCAACTACCACTTAGATCTCGGAGAAAGCCAAACTACTCCTGGTTGTCCGCTTCCCTTTCGTGCCACTCGCCCTGTCTGAAAAGGTTAGTCATATGGAAGGGGTGAGATTCTAAAGAATCCCAGTAGTAACAACAATTTCATACCACATGCAATCACAGAGTATGCACACAATTCATCTCATACAGCAACACACGTCACTCCACCCTCATCCCCTTTTACCGCCGGGAAGGCATACGACCTTTACCCGAACCGTTGTTAGCGACTCAGGGACTATTGGCGTGGCAGTGCATACAAATAGCCACACGGCTCAAATATAGCCCTTCGGCTTTCACAAATGGCCCGTCGGCCTTCACAAATAGCCTTTCGGCCCACAATTAGCCTTTCGGCCCACATAATCACATATAACACACCCTAACCTCATCCCCTTTTACCGCCGGGAAGGCATACGGCCCTTAACCCGAACCGTTGTTAGCGACTCAGGGACTATTGGTAAAGCGGTGCTTCCACAGTTTTCACAACACTTGCGGCATACAATATTCATTTCAAAACAGTGACATAATATACATACAATGTATCACACAAGGTATAAAGAAAGAGTCACTACCTGTATCTTTCCTGACTGGCTCCGGCACCGTGGCCTCACGAGGGCGACAGATGTCAAATCCTATATCAATTAGGGACAACCAATCAATCTCTTTTCCATATGTATATTTCAATAATACTCTAAGTTGGTTATCATTTAGGACTCTTTAGGTGGCTACTAGAGGCCTAAACATATGCCTAAAGGGTTGGAAAACACTACCCAAAATACCCCTTACTCAAAGGCAAAACACTCATTTTTGGTCATCCCACTCGAGCACAGATGCTCTCACTCGAGCACAAGTACGGACATCACTCGAGCACAAGAGAAAGTGAGACAGCGAGTGAACACCCGAGAGCACAAAGAAGCTTCCAGGAATCAGCTCACTCGAGCACGCTGGACCTCACTCGAGCACAAGGCCAAATGCCTCACTCGAGCACCCGCGAGTGAAGTCCAGGAAGTGAGGACCCGAGAGCACACCAACTCTCAAGAATCAGGATCACTCAAGCATGAAGTTTTGTGCTCGGGTGAGAACTCCAAATTCACTCGAGCACCCGAAAGCACAGCACTCCGAGTGACAACCCGAAAGCACTACCCACACCAGAGGCACAAGCTCACTCGAGCATGACCCCCAGTGCTCGAGTGAAACGGCTATGCCCGCGAGTGACAGAGCACACTCTCGGCATCCACCAGCAAGTGAAGACCCGAAGGAAACCCTTCACTCTGAACTCATACCATCACTCGAGCAGACCATGCTCACTCGAGCATGTTCTTCGCTCACTCGAGCATAAAGCGATGTGCTCGAGCATTGCTCATAAAACCCAGGTGAACTCGAAGAATAAAGGGAAAAACTCACGCATCACTCGAGCACGTTCTTCCTTTGCTCGAGTGATGTGCATCAGAGACCCAAAACGCAGCCAAAAACCAGAAACACCAGATGGTCAATTTCACTCCCAAATGGTTCCCAAATTCCTCCCAATGCTCATACACTCTAAGCACTAACTAGGGAACATATTGGCCACTTTAAAAACACTCCAAAAACAATTTAACCACAATCATTCACTAAGGTCTCTATGATACACATTCTCCAAATTTCCCTTAACACATTTCCAACATTCCAGATTATTTCCAATAATCAAATAACTCAACAATAAGCCATTTCCAACATCCAACACAATGAAACTCCTAAATCCACATTTGGCACAACTAGGGCAAATTTTCCAGATTTTACCAAACTTAGCCAAAAATCACAAACAACATATCAAAATACTATAAATGCCTACCTCTTCTCTTTGCCCAATTCAGAACCTTGATTCCTCAACTTTCAATTTCGAATCAATGTCTCAATCAACACCATTCAAAGCTCTACAATCATCACAATGTAGCTCTCAATGAGACACACAATATTAGAGAAGAGGATTAAAGCATTAGAAGATCATAACTCACCAAGATTCAAGCTTTTCTTCTTCCTCACACATGCCTCAAAGTCGCCGAAAATGGAGGAATGGGAGAGAAGAGAGAGAAAATGGTGAGGTATGGAGGATAAGAGGAGAAAAGTGCCATTTTGTACTCTAGTGACACATCCAATGGCCACCATCATGCCACTTGTCACCATCTACACAATTCCCTCTATGAGCTCACATAGACATAAAGCATAGGATTCCGACCCACGGTCAAGGAATCACAACCCTTGATCTTAACTACCACATGTATTTATTCCAAAATTCTCATTACATAAATTCCAATAATGCTTAATTTCACTAATTACAACAATTATCAGAGTCATTAGCCCTAATCACAAATCGGGATATTACAATTCTCCCCCCGTTAAATTAATTTCGTCCTCGAAATTTGCTAATTCACTTGAGCCATAAACTCCGGATATCGTCTCCGTATATCCTCTTCCGCTTCCCAAGTTGCTTCCCGCTGGGTCATACCCTTCCAGATCACTTTTGACATAAGGAATACTCTGGTGTCTGAGCCGACGTTCCTCTCGTTCAATAATTTGCTCTGGCTCCACCGCATACGTGAAGTTATCTCGCAACTCCACATTCTCATACTCAACGACATGAGATGGATCTGGTTGATACTTCTTCAGTTGGGAAACATGAAACACATCATGGAGTCTGCTCAAGCTCGGAGGTAGGGCTATACGATAAGCAACAGGCCCAATCCTTCCAAGGATCTCAAAAGGACCTATATACCTCGGGCTCAGCTTCTTTCTCTTGATAGCTTGCCCAATACCGGTGACAGGAGATATTCTCAGAAATACATGATCACCAACCTCAAACTCTAGAGGTCTTCTTCTCTTGTCTGCATAACTTTTCTGAAGACTCTGAGCTGCAAGAAGCCTCTTACGAATGATTCGAATTTGGGCTGAGGTTTGATCCACAAGATCTGGCCCATAGAGTTTCTGTTCGGACAACTCATTC
Source organism: Inga leiocalycina (assembly GCA_963242795.1). Classification (NCBI taxonomy): domain Eukaryota; kingdom Viridiplantae; phylum Streptophyta; class Magnoliopsida; order Fabales; family Fabaceae; genus Inga; species Inga leiocalycina. The sequence continues at coordinate 31,078,518 of OY725327.1, forward strand.
CAACACAGTGGCGATTGACATTTTCTCCCATACAACGCTTCATACGGCGCCATCTGAATGCTCGCATGATAGCTATTGTTGTAGGCAAACTCCGCAAGTGGAAGAAAACGGTCCCAACTCCCTTTGAAGTCAAGAACACACGTCCGCAACATATCCTCTAAGGTCTAAATAGTCCTCTCCGACTGACCGTCTGTCTGAGGATGATAGGCTGTACTGAATCTCAATTGAGTACCCAGTGCCTCATGCAATGCCCTCCAAAATCTCGAAGTGAAACGAGGATCTCGATCAGAGATGATATTCTTCGGTATGCCATGGAGCTTCACAATCTCACGAACATATATCTCTGCTAGCTTGTCCGGAGAGTAACTAGCATTGATCGGTAGGAAGTGCGCTGACTTCATTAACCGGTCTACGATAACCCAGATCGCATCATAATTCCTGATCTTGGGCAATCCCACAACAAGATCCATGGTCACACTTTCCCATTTCCATTCCGGAATCTCAGGACTCTGCAACAAACCAGGCGGTCTTTGGTGTTCAATCTTCACTTTCTGACATGTGAGACACCTCGCCACATATTTCGTCACATCACTCTTCATTCCCGGCCACCAATACACCGATTTCAAACCATGGTACATTTTGGTCATACCAGGATGAAGAGTATACCGGCTCTTATACGCCTCATCTAAAATCTTTTGTCTCAACTCCGCCTTAAGTGGAACGCACACTCTCTTCTGATAGCGCACCAATCCACGAGGTGACACATCATAGCCCTGAGCTTCTCCACGCTCAATTCTAGCCAGATTATGCTATATCCAGTCATCTTGCCTCTGAGCCTCTTCAATCTCAGTTTGTAGATCACTTTCCCCTTGGGAAACATTATAGTTGGCACAGATGATCTGGTTCAACAGATTCATATCACGAAAGTCAGCAATCAATTTCTCCTCATGTATCATCATAGCTACCACAAACACAGTCTTTCGACTAAGAGCATCAGAGACTACATTCGCCTTACCCGGATGATATTTTATTTCTAGGTTGTAGTCCTTGAGCAATTCCATCCAACGACGTTGTCTCATATTCAACTCTTTCTGATCATACAGATATTTGAGACTCTTGTGGTCGCAGTATAGTTCCACAGTCACACCATACAAATAATGCCTCCAAATCTTCAAGGCAAACACAATAGCCACAAGCTCCAGATCATGAGTGGGATAGTTCAATTCATGAGGTCTGAGCTGTCGAGAGGCGTAGGCCACCACACGTCCCTGCTGCATAAGGACACACCCTAATTCCTGCCCACCGACATCAGAATACACAACATATGTCAAACTGGGATCGGGCAAAATCAACACAGGTGCCGTAGTCAACCTCTCCTTCAGCTCCACAAAACAATTTTCACATTTCTCATCCCACACATACGGTTGATCCTTTCTCGTGAGCTTGGTCATCGGCAACGCAATACGGGATAAATTCTGAATGAATCTCCGATAATAGCCAGCAAGACCCAGAAAACTGCGTACCTCAGCCACAGATTCTGCCCTCTTCCAGTTCAGTACTGCTTCCACTTTACTAGGATCCACAGAGACCCCTCCTTGCGAGATAACATGGCCTAAGAATTTCACTTCTGATAGCCAAAACTCGCACTTACTCAATTTAGCATAGAGTTGCTTCTCATGCAAAATATTCAACACAATTCTCAAATGATGCTCATGCTCTTCTCTACTCTTAGAGTATATCAAAATATCGTCGATAAATACCACAATAAACTGATCTAGGTATTGTCAAAAAATACGGTTCATGTAATCCATGAAAACCGCAGGCGCATTGGTTAACCCAAATGGCATCACCAAAAATTCATAATGACCATACCTAGTCCGGAAAGCAGTTTTCGGAACATCTTCCGCTTTCACACGCAGCTGATGATACCCCGACCTTAGATCAATCTTCGAAAATACACATGAACCAGATAGTTGATCTAACAGGTCATCAATTCTAGGGAGAGGGTACTTATTCTTGACGGTAACCTTATTCAACTCTCTATAGTCGATACACAAACGAAGACTCCCGTCTTTCTTTTTCACAAACAAAACTGGAGCACCCCAAGGCGACACACTGGGTCTAATAAACCCTTTCTCAAGCAAATCCTCAATCTGCTTTTTCAACTTAGCCATTTCATTTTGGGCCATACGATATGGGGCTTTGGATATGGAACCCGCTCCAGGAACAATATCAATCGGAAACTGAACTTCCCTTTCCAGAGGTAATCTGTAACCCCCTGCCTTTAAACATGTAATTATAATTCGATAACACATATTTAAATCGGATTAGAGACCATTGGATTCTTTAACCTCGTTTTAAACTTTCTGTCTCACAGTAAAATTTTTACAAAACTTTCAAAACTCTTTTTTTTCCATCCAAGTCTCAATTTCAATATTCGAATATAATTACCTGTGCAGTTAATGTACATTCAATCATATCAGAGTGTATAACCGCATCCCCGGCAACTCCCGGGTTCTATGCATAAAAACCTGAAGGTTTATAAGTATACACTAGGGGATTACACAACCAAAATCGAATGTAGTGTTCCTGATTCAGAATATACAGTAATCCCAAGTTCAAAATACTTAACCAACGTTTCCAACTCAACTATATACCCCCAAGGGCCCTAATTGCTCCGGGTTGGCCGCTTCTCCTTTGAACCACACGCCCTGTCTGAAATGTTAGTCATAGGAAAGAATGAGATTTGAGAGAATCTCAGTAGTAACAAACCACTCACACAATACATAAACACAAAGTATGTACATAAATCACAAACAGCAACAGCAGCATCAATCTCAAAGATACATGGTTTTCACCACAAACGACAGCACTCACGGCTGTATACACAATACGATAGCTCTCGCTGTAATCATAATCACGATAGCTTACGCTGTAATCACAATAACGACAGCTTATGCTGTAAACGACAGCTTGCGTTGTAAACGATAGCTATCACCAGCTGTAACTGTAGCAGCATCAAAGATTCATCATAGAATAGTGATAACACACACATACAGAGTATTACACATAGTATAAGAGAGAGAGTCACTACCTTGTCCTTTCCTGATGTCCTTCGACGCAGCTGGCTCACGAGGGTGGCAAATATCAAAGCCTATAAACAAAATCAAGAATGGTGGATTAATTTCCTACCCCTAATTCCTACTTTGAAACACTTAGAATAGGTTCCATATGAGTCTATAATGAAAATTTACAAAAATACCCCCGGGGACCCGGCCTGGGCCCGCCGTACCCGGTCCGGCTGTACTTTTCTTGAAATTTTGACATGGGCTATCCTGACATATTTTCGCCCAAGGAATCCATTTCCGGACTCGGAATTATCAAATTCAATATCAAATTACGAAATTGCCCTTGGCAGCCCTACTTTTAGGGTTTTAGGGGTGTTTCCGTAATTATGCTTTCTCGGCCTTTTTTGAAAAAGTGCCCAACTGTAACCCCACCTATTTTCGCCCACTGAATCCAATGGAATCATCAAATCATTGAAAATCCAACTCTAAGACCCATTTACAGCCTTGGCCGAAATATACATGTTCTCCGGGAAAAATTGGGGTTTTACGATTTCGGCTCCGTAAACGCGTTCCTTTCTACTCCTAACCACTTCATTCACTATTACATTAGGTTATAACTACCATTTGAACCAAAATTGGGCAGCATAACCCTTAGAAAACTCAATTTCCAAACTTTAAAACCAATGGCAATCCGGCGAAATTTCACCGATTAAATTGCCCACAGCAGCCAGAATAAGCAATATACGAAAGTTTGGAAGTTACCTCAAGCTCCCTCTGGCTTTTCCCAAATTTGGCTGAACCCTAGCCTCTTTGAAACACCAAATTTTGAGCTTCACAACCTTAAAGAATAAAGAGGAGTAGCTTAGAGTCAGAATTATACGCGTTAGGAGCTAGATTGTCGGAGAAATCGGCTTACCTTGCGAGATTTCTTCCTCTTTTTCTCTCTTTTCTCCAAGCTCTCTTCACGTCTTTTTTTTCTCTGAAATGGGTCGGGAATGGCTGATCAAGATGATGGAATTGCTTTTAATTCCATGTTGATGTCACCTTACCACATGATGATGTCATAATTTCTAATTTCACATTTTCGGATTTTCTGGCAGATTTTCTGCCCAACTTTGAAAAATCATAACTAATTCTAGAAAATTCGAAATGAGGTTATTCCAAAGCCAAATGAAAGATATTTAAGTCCTCTTCATAGGAAAAATATTGGCCATTACTGAAAATCACCACAAAATTCCCAGAATTTCAATCTTTGCATACTGTTCCAGAAAATAATTAATTTCGCTGGGCAAACTTCAAAAATCCAAAACTCTTAGGTCACAAATCAAAATGATACAAATTATATGTTCATTTTGAAGCTTGACATGTGAACTTTAATACTGGAAAATTTCAGAATTTTTAGACACCATTTGCCTATTTAAAACGTCCATACAAATTGGCTGCCCTGTACAGAGTTTCAATGGACAGAGTTTTCAACTTTTGCACCATTGTTCCCAATGGTTCCAATTTCACAATCAACACTCTCCCCACATGAATTTTCACAAGGAAGCCATTGGAATCATTAAAATATCCAAATTCCCATCACACATTCTCCAAAAGTGTTTATTCAACAATAATTATATCCACTTTTAAAGTCATTAGCCCTTAATCACTTTTTGGGATATTACATAATCCACTTAGATCATCTAGAAAAACCTCAGGGAATTCATTCACTATGGGTATACTACTCAAAGTTTCACTGGTTTCTCCTTGTACAGAAAAGAAAACCATATACCCCTGACAACCCTTTTGCAAATATTTCTCAGCCTTAGCTGTTGAAAGGAAATTCAAACCGACGTTGTCATCCTCAACGTTTTGAGAAACAGGATACACTATCCTTTTGTTCCCACAATCTAACAACACATTATTCGCTCTCAACCAATCAAAACCCAAAATGACTTCCAATTGGCAGAGCGGTAAACAAATCAAATCTATCACCGACTCATGACCCTCTACGGTTATAACACAATTTAAGCAGGCTTCCGTAGTTACAGCCTTTACACCCATCGGTGTTGACACAATCAGATCGAATGGTAATTTATACACATTCACACCCAGACGCTTCACACAATCATATGAAATAAAAGAGTGACTTGCACCCGAGTCAAACAATGCTTGCAATACAAATCCATTGAAAGAACTGTACCTTGTATAAGCTCTGGGGATTTCCGGGCTTCCTCATGAGTCATGGCAAATACTCTGCCCTGAGTTTTTGGCCTCTGCTCCGCTTGCGGTCGTTGGCAATCTCTGGAAAGATGTCCGGTTTGCTTACAATTAAAGCAGATCATCTCACCCCGACAATTCTTGCCATAATGTGACTGGTTGCATCGGGGACATTTCTTTTCCATCACAAACCTCTGGGGCTTACGGTCTTTCGACTGATAGGGCTTCTTACCACTGCCCCTAAATGAAGATGACCCCGAACCCTTCCGCTTCTGAGGAGCACCGCCCTTACTAGGCTCACTATAACCACCAGCAGTCTTAGTCAGATACAACTCTCTCAAATTGCTCTCTGTAATCCGACATTCTTCAACAGCCTTGTTGAACTTAGAAAACTGATGGGTGGCTATTCTCTTTCTCATATCACGCCTCAAACCCCGAATAAGCAAATCTGAGCTCAATTCCTCGTCATCCCTCTTCTGAAGATAAGAGGAGTATCGGGACAACCGGGTGAATCGGGACAGCTACTCATCAAATGACTCTGTGTCCCCTTGCTTGATTTGTAGGAACTCGGTTTCCTTCTCAAGCCTCACTGACTTGGGAAAGTATTTCTCATCGAAGTGTTGTTGGAACACCTCCCAGGTCAATGGTATATTCTTGCTCTTCAAAGACAAAGCGATGTTCTGCCACCAGCGGTCTACATCTCCCTCAAGCTTGTACACTGCTAGCTTGGCTTTTACTTCCGAGGGACATTCTAGAACCTCGAATATCTTCTCAAGACGATTTACCCAATCTTCCGCCGCCTGAGGATCAAATTTCCCTCTGAATGCTGGAGGTAGGTGTTTACAGAACCTAGAGACCCAAAACTGAAGATCTCTTTCCTCATTGACCGACTTCTCATGCGGCCTTGGATCTACTTCAGTACGAGGAGGCGATTCAAGCGGTCGTGCTGATCCCTCAGCAGTCTCTTCTGGTCTAGTCTCCTCTCGGGTTTCCCCTCGAGTTCCTTCTTGAGTAGACTGGCCTCTACCTTCATTGTTCTTTGCTTTCTCAGCTCAAAGCACTTCTCTGAGCTCCGTGATCATATCCCTCTGATCCTTTATCAAGCCCATCAACTCTTGCATAGGATCCGGTGGATTGTCATTGACAACCTCCACCTCGGGATCTACTTGTTGTACTCTGGGGCGACCTTTTGTTGTTCTTTTCATTCTACAAAGAACTTACCCCATTATTCCAACAATCATGATATTCACATCGTTTCCACAAGTACATATATCCACGTAGCCAAACAGATATATGCAAACAACGAATATTCATGGATGGTTTTCTATCACTTAAGATCACACTAAGGGAGCTATCCTGGCAAACTCTACCCGTGCCAGGAACTGCAGCTCTGATACCAAAAATGTAACCCCCTCACCGTAACTACATCCAAATTACAAAATTGAAGTGAAATAGAGACCAATAAGATGAAATAACAACTCATAGTCCCACATCCAAGAGATGGGGTATTTTGAAATCAGTTCCAAAACATACTTATTGCTGGTCTCACATTCACAGGCGTATATAATTACTTGAGAAATCAAATCACATAAGAACTATCAGAGTGCGGAAACTAAATCCCGGCTAAACCCCGGGTTACTTCATATATATAATGGGTTTACAAGTTCCCAAAATGGGGATTACATATCCAAAATATTCATTTACACTAAATGTACACTTGACAATCCCAAATCCAAAACTATGATAACCAACTACCACTTAGATCTCGGAGTAAGCCTAACTACTCCTGGTTGTCCGCTTCCCTTTCGTGCCACTCGCCCTGTCTGAAAAGGTTAGTCATATGGAAGGGGTGAGATTCTAAAGAATCCCAGTAGTAACAACAATTTCATACCACATGCAATCACAGAGTATGCACACAATTCATCTCATACAGCAACACACGTCACTCCACCCTCATCCCCTTTTACCGCCGGGAAGGCATACGACCTTTACCCGAACCGTTGTTAGCGACTCAGGGACTATTGGCGTGGCAGTGCATACAAATAGCCACACGGCTCAAATATAGCCCTTCGGCTTTCACAAATGGCCCGTCGGCCTTCACAAATAGCCTTTCGGCCCACAATTAGCCTTTCGGCCCACATAATCACATATAACACACCCTAACCTCATCCCCTTTTACCGCCGGGAAGGCATACGGCCCTTAACCCGAACCGTTGTTAGCGACTCAGGGACTATTGGTAAAGCGGTGCTTCCACAGTTTTCACAACACTTGCGGCATACAATATTCATTTCAAAACAGTGACATAATATACATACAATGTATCACACAAGGTATAAAGAAAGAGTCACTACCTGTATCTTTCCTGACTGGCTCCGGCACCGTGGCCTCACGAGGGCGACAGATGTCAAATCCTATATCAATTAGGGACAACCAATCAATCTCTTTTCCATATGTATATTTCAATAATACTCTAAGTTGGTTATCATTTAGGACTCTTTAGGTGGCTACTAGAGGCCTAAACATATGCCTAAAGGGTTGGAAAACACTACCCAAAAGACCCCTTACTCAAAGGCAAAACACTCATTTTTGGTCATCCCACTCGAGCACAGATGCTCTCACTCGAGCACAAGTACGGACATCACTCGAGCATAAGAGAAAGTGAGACAGCGAGTGAACACCCGAGAGCACAAAGAAGCTTCCAGGAATCAGCTCACTCGAGCACAAGGCCAAATGCCTCACTCGAGCACCCGCGAGTGAAGTCCAGGAAGTGAGGACCCGAGAGCACACCAACTCTCAAGAATCAGGATCACTCAAGCATGAATTTTTGTGCTCGGGTGAGAACTCCAAATTCACTCGAGCACCCGAAAGCACAGCACTCCGAGTGACAACCCGAAAGCACTACCCACACCAGAGGCACAAGCTCACTCGAGCATGACCCCCAGTGCTCGAGTGAAACGGCTATGCCCGCGAGTGACAGAGCACACTCTCGGCATCCACCAGCAAGTGAAGACCCGAAGGAAACCCTTCACTCTGAACTCACACCATCACTCGAGCAGACCATGCTCACTCGAGCATGTTCTTCGCTCACTCGAGCACAAAGCGATGTGCTCGAGCATTGCTCATAAAACCCAGGTGAACTCGAAGCACAAAGGGAAAAACTCACGCATCACTCGGGCACGTTCTTCCTTTGCTCGAGTGATGTGCATCAGAGACCCAAAACGCAGCCAAAAACCAGAAACACCAGATGGTCAATTTCACTCCCAAATGGTTCCCAAATTCCTCCCAATGCTCATACACTCTAAGCACTAACTAGGGAACATATTGGCCACTTTAAAAACACTCCAAAAACAATTTAACCACAATCATTCACTAAGGTCTCTATGATACACATTCTCCAAATTTCCCTTAACACATTTCCAACATTCCAGATTATTTCCAATAATCAAATAACTCAACAATAAGCCATTTCCAACATCCAACACAATGAAACTCCTAAATCCACATTTGGCACAACTAGGGCAAATTTTCCAGATTTTACCAAACTTAGCCAAAAATCACAAACAACATATCAAAATACTATAAATGCCTACCTCTTCTCTTTGCCCAATTCAGAACCTTGATTCCTCAACTTTCAATTTCGAATCAATGTCTCAATCAACACCATTCAAAGCTCTACAATCATCACAATGTAGCTCTCAATGAGACACACAATATTAGAGAAGAGGATTAAAGCATTAGAAGATCATAACTCACCAAGATTCAAGCTTTTCTTCTTCCTCACACATGCCTCAAAGTCACCGGAAATGGAGGAATGGGAGAGAAGAGAGAGAAAATGGTGAGGTATGGAGGATAAGAGGAGAAAAGTGCCATTTTGTACTCTAGTGACACATCCAATGGCCACCATCATGCCACTTGTCACCATCTACACAATTCCCTCTATGAGCTCACATAGACATAAAGCATAGGATTCCGACCCACGGTCAAGGAATCACAACCCTTGATCTTAACTATCACATGTATTTATTCCAAAATTCTCATTACATAAATTCCAATAATGCTTAATTTCACTAATTACAACAATTATCAGAGTCATTAGCCCTAATCACAAATCGGGATATTACAAGTTCATCCACATCCGTTACGTATTTTTGGGCATTATAATGCTCCCCCATTCAATAAATTTTGTCCCTAAAATTTGTTACTCATCTTGGGACACAAACTCTGGATGCCTTTTCATGACGGCTTCTACTTCCCAAGTTGCTCCCCACTGGGACAATCCCTTCAAACCACTTGTACAAAAAGTTTGCTATAGGTCCGATTATAGGAAGAATCTCAAACGAACTAAGATACCGCAGTCTCAAATTTTTTTCTCTTGATCGTTGTACCGATTTTTGTGACCGGAGAAACTCTCACGAACACGTGATCTCTAACTTCAAACTCTACAGGTCTTCGCCTCGCTTACTCATGGTCCAGATAAATTGCACTCATTTATCCTGGCTTTAACCCTTTTTAATCTCAGACCTCAAGTTACTTTCCCTTGGGGAACACTATAATTAACACATACAATTTGATTTGAGAGATTTAAATCCTAAAACTCTTCTATCATCATTGTTGCAACCTGCACCGCATTTCGACTAAGCACATCCTTAATGATTTTACCTGGGTGATATTTGATCTTCAGGTTGTAGTCTTTCAGCAACTCCATTCACCTCTGCTTTCTCACATTCGATTCTTTCTAATTGTACAAACACTTGAGACTCTTGGGGTCACAGTACAATTCTGCCATCACACTATACAGGCAATATCGCCATATCTTTAACACAACAACTAACACAAACACTATCATCGCAAGCTATAGATTGTAGGTGGGATAGTTCATTTCATGAAACTTCAGCTATTGGAAGGCGTAGGCCACATCCCAGCTCAATCTAGTCAGCCCCTCTGGGAACAACTCAAGGTACCACAAACTCTAATTTTACGCATCGCCTCTCGGCCTAGGGTCAACATCGGTGCAACCAGCCTAGTGGCTAGCTATGCTGGCTATATCGGGGTAACTGCCCTCACAACATCTAGTGAAAACCCCCTATCATGTAGTCTAATTTGCCATCAGCTAAACTAGCTCTGCTTTGCTGTATACGGCCACAATCCAATCCCAGCTTATTCACATCAAAATACACAACATAAGTCAAGCTGGCTAGGCCACACCCCAACCCCTGCTTATTCATATCATAATACACATCATAGTACGCATCACAATACACAACAAAGTCAAGCTGGGATTGAGTATATTCAATACTGGTGCCATCAACAACTTCACCTTCAGCTCCTGAGCTCTTATCACATCATTTAACTCATTCATCCTACTCAAATGGTTGATCCTTTCATGTGAGCTTAGTCATCGGCAAGGCAATCAGGGAGAATTTCTGAATGAATCCTCTAGTAATAACCAGTAAGACCCAAAAACTACGCATCTCAACAACAATTTTTGGCCTCTTCCAATCCAGCACTACTTCTACTATATTGGGATCTACTGAGACCCCTTCTCTTGAGATAACATGGCCCAAAACTTTACTTCCGGAAGTCAAAACTTGCACTTACTCAGTTTGGCATAGAGTTGCTTTGCACATAAACTCTTTTCACATAAAATCTCTCACACTATTCTCAGCTGATGCTCGTGCTCTTCATTATTTTTATTAGGTTGTCATTGATAAACACTATGAATTGATCTAGGTACTGTCAGAAGGTACGATTCATAAAATCCATGAATACCAAGGTGCCTTACTCGCCACCAACCAATCAAAACCCAGTATAACTTATAATTGATAAAGTGGAAACTGATTTAAACAAATCAACAACGGACTCATGCCCTTCAATAGTTATCACACAATTCAAGCAAGCCTTAGTAGTCATAGCCTTGACACCCATCGGTGTCGACACAATCAAGTTAAATGGCAGTTTATACAGACGCAATCCCAGGTGCTTCACACAGTCATAAGCAATGAAGGAATGACTTGCACCTGAACACATTTTACCAAATTACACTCTTCCATAACAAGGACACAACCATATAGCTAGAGGTACTTAAGATTCTCAGGTTGGTAGGGTTCTTATCGCCACCCTTAAATAAGGATTTAGCCTCTTCCGTTTATGGGATGTATTCCCCATATTAGGCTTACTATAACTGCTGCCACCCTTGGCTAGGTACAGATCTCTTAAATGGTTTTATGTGATTCTATACTCCAGCACAGCTTTATCGAATACTGTAACCTTTCTGGAGGCCAACCATTTCCTCAATTCAAGCCTCAATCCCTAAATCAAATTGCCAGAGCTTTACTTTTCATCATCCATGTGTAACATCCCAAATTTTATTCACCAAGAATATATTGTGATTATTTTTATATATTCAATAAAATGGTGAATATTTAAGGCCAAAGGAATTAAATATTGAAAATTGAAACCTGAACAATGTTTTCAATGAAATCGCCTACGAGGCAGTGAGTTTGTTATGTGGTTTTAGAAGACCAAACGATGAGAAAAAATTATGAAATTTTTCAGGATGAAAGTATACATCCTAAGCTTTAATTTGATAGGTCATATAAATCGATTGAAGCTATGTACAAAGAGTTATAGATTTTTGAATTAGCCCAGAAAATTAGGAAAGTCTCTAAAGTAGTGGTTCAAGAAATGAAATCTGCGAATGATGTGCTTCCAACTGTCTAAATTCCATATTTTCCCTTGAAACTAGACTCAATAAGGGTTCCATAGCCTTTGGAATCGCTCTGGAACAATGTCTACAAATTTAGTGATGTTTTTTCAAAATTTGGTCAGAAAATCTGCCAAAATTGCTAATTGTTACGAATTTGAAATGTTATGGTGATTGTATAAATTGTGAAATAAAGAAATAGGAGGGAGAAATAATTATTTGGCTCATAAACATGCCAAGTGTCATTATCATATGGTAAAGGGATTAGTTTATAATTGATAAAGATAAGCACATATCTAATTAAGTTAAAATAATGTTACTTTTGCAAAGTAATCATGATTATGGTACAACAATTGAGTGCATGGTTGGATTAGTTGGAGGAAGCCATTTGGTTATTAAAGACATAGGGGAGACAATTTTGAGCTAACCAAAAGAGGAGGAAGATCAGTTCAAGGCTAATAGAAGTCTTATGACACTAATTGGGAAGAGAGAAACCTAATGACAAGTGTCAACATAAGATGCAATCTTGGAGAAAAAGTTATAAAGGGAAATTAGATATATTTTATAAAACACTCTTCCTTCTTCTTCCCTTGTCATTTTTGTCTAACACAAGAGAAAGAAGAGAGAGAGAGTTTAAGCGCTCTCAGGTTCTAGAGAGAAGGAAGAAGAAAAAGCTTAAAGTAAGTGTGATTTCTTAAGAGTTTCTTGTGATCTTGCTTGGAAATCTTCTCTAAACTCTTATTCTCTATGGAATCAATGGTTTAGAAGACCCATCTTGAGCTTAAGGAGTGAGAGACAGAAGAGGACACCTAGAGAGAGAGGACTCAATAACTCAAGAGGTAACTTCACAAACATTAAATCTATACTAGTATAATGGTGTTGTTGAGGTTTGTGGTTGGACTTGGTGATTTTTGGTTAATTTTGTAAATTTGGAAAGTCCTAAACCTAAGGAGTTATGCTGACCAAATTTCTTTGAATCATGTTTAGAATGTGTTTAAATAACTTAATAAGGGATTAAAGTGCAAAGGCACAAGCTTTAGAGGAAATTTTGGCAGAGCATAGATCTAGGGGAAGGTTTTGGATTTTCAATGATTTTATAGTTCCATTGGATTCAGGAGGAAAAAATAGGTGGGGTTACAGTTGGTCACTTTTTCAAAAAAGCCCCAAAAGCATAATTACGAAAATGCCCTAAAAACCTTAAAATCAGGCTGTCAAGGGAAATTTCATAATTTGACACTGAATTTGGTAATTTTGAGTCCCAAAATGGATTCCTTGGACAAAAATATGTCAAGCTAGCCCTAGTAAAAATTTTGAGAAAGTGTGCTGTCAGGTCGGGTACGACAGGGCCGGGCTAGGGTCCTGGGGGCATTTTGGTGAATTTTCACCATAGACTAATATAACCACAAGAAACACTATAAAAGTGTCTAAAATGATACTTGGATAGGTTATGACCTCTTTTTTATACATTTAATATTTTAGGACCGAGTCGGAAGCCGAAAGCGACACGTTTTAAGAGGCACACTAAAAAGAGGTTGAAAGAACTTTGAGGTAGGAACATTATCCTTCATACATCATGCCATAGTTATATGATTGTATGGATGCCATTTTTTGTAAATGTGCTTTATTAATCAACATGGTTTATCTAGAGAGGAGCAGTTAGTGTGAGAGGTGCACTTGCACTGGGAGTTGTGAGAATCCAACCGGTGTATGATTAGTGGGGCTGGGCCTATGCATGTATACATGATAATGATGATTATGTGTCTATATTATTCATTAATTGGTGCATACATGGCACATAACATATTTACTTTTTGCATTTGTTGTGAACGATAGTATGTTTCTACTGGGATTCCTTGGAATCTCATCCTTTTTTCTAAACACACATCTCAGTGGGTGACAGTGGGATGACAGGCAAAGGCGTAGATGTCGAGAAGTGATTGGCATATGTATCGAGGCAAGGTTAAAGACAGTGGTTATAGTTAGTCTATGCTTAAGATATTTTCGGGAAATCCTACAATTATTGAAATTTCTGTACACTCTGTATTTTGTCAATAGATGACTTTGGACTGTAAATGAATATTTTTATCAGTATATATGTACTTTTCTGTATGCCCGTGGAATCTAGTCTTTATTACTCTTTGAATATCAAAATAGAAATAGGTGTTGACTTTTTTGGTATTAGATCTAATAAGTGGTTTTGACATGATCAAAATGGTATACTGATATGATTTGTTTGTATAGTGATAAGAACCATAAACGGTTAGAGTTTAAGTAGTTCGAGCGAGGAACATGAGGGATTACTCTGTTAGTTAACCAGGGTACACCTAGTCAAAGTATTTCTGAGGAGCATCAGTCTATAGAGACAAGGATACCAGGGGAGCAGGTTCGTAATGGAGTAGTATCGGGACGGTAACGGCGGTATAGGGAATAGGGGTATCAGGATACTGATGAACCTATATCGTGTGAGTTCACAAAATAAAACTAGGTTAGAAAATATAGCATAGTAGCTCAACCTAGGTCGTTCTTGTGAGGAGATTATTTTCCAATTTTCTAAGTAGTAAAGTGATAAAAAGCCTTAAAGTTGTGAGAAATCATTTTGAGAATTTGAGTTTAAAACTATGAAGTAATCTAAGCTACAATAATATTTTTGTATTTTTCAGTTTTTAAAACAAAGAAGCAAATGGAATTGAATTTAACACTAATAACAAAGTAAATTTAATAAACTAGAATAATGATGAAATGTGATTCCCTTGAGTTGGGGTTTTAGTCTTCCTTGCTTGCTAATAATATGAATTCCATAATGAGTCAAGAGGATGGAACTAAGATACCACTAGCTCCATACTTGCAATAATCATTTAATTCATTCAACCGAAGCAATTAAATGAATACTACCAATTAATAGTGACTCAAGGAGATGAATAATCAACTTCCAATTCTAAATTGTAATTACCATTGCAATAATTCAAAATATTCAGTTTAATCATTTAAATCCACTTAACCAAGTTGAGATAAACAATTCAACCTACTCATAATATGAATCATACAAAGCCTAATTAATCAACTCCTAGCTCAACCACCAAATTTATTCACTTGGCATAACAATCTAGATCAGAATTACATACTTAACCAAGCTACATAATCATGAACTAAAAAGAGAGCTTAAAGGAATTCCATTGAAGTTTAGAAGCTTAAACCATTACCCAACTCAAGGAAATCACCAAGGCTTAGCTACTCATGGAGGAAGAGAAGGATGAAGCTTGATGGAAGAAGAAATTAACCATAGATGCTTGCACACGTCTAGAAGCTTGCGTCTCCTCTTTTCAATTTTGCACACATTCGGTTGCATCTCTTTTCCACACACCAACAGCCACAGCCACACTCTCCCTTCTTTTATTCATTTCGGTGCTGTGTTCTTTTTATTCTTCTTCACAGCCGCCAATCTTGACTTTTCCTTCTTTCCTCCGATGCCTCACGCCTCCCTCTCTTTATTTCTAATCTGCCTCTTCTTTCACGCCTCCCTTTTTTCCTTTTATTTGCTGCTGCCCTCCTTTCTTCTCTATTCCCATTTTGTGCTTTCTTTTTCAACCCTCTTGGTCCAGGTTCTCTCAACTCGGTCAGCTCCCATTTCTCCATTAATTCCATCAGTTCAACATCTCCAAAATCAGTCAATAATTTCGGCTCCCCTTTTCTTTTGACATTCGATGCTTCCATTCTCTATATCCCCCTCCTTCCTTGCTTTATTTAATTACGGTATGCTCCCTTTCTCTGCACGGTCCAGCCCTTGATATTAATTCGGTCCTCTTTCTTTACCATTTCCTCACAGCCACAATCTTTTCTTTTGTTTGGTCCAGCTGTCCCCAATTCTTCACTTCCTTTATTCCCTTTCTCGGTTCAGCACCATCTCTTATTAACTCAGCCGCCACTCTCTATTCTTTTCTCATCCTTTCTTTTCTTCTTAGGTTAAAAAGTGAGTTGTGCCTTGTTTGGATAAGAGATAAAAATGTGTTTTAACATTAGACACAAAATTGTAACCACCAAACAAGGCCCTTACTCATTTAACCTCCTCTCAGAAAAAATGTGAAAATAAATTCTGCACTTGTGATGTTCCGCTTTTGTCCTTCATTAAGCTCTAAAATAACATCTTTGACCTTGACCACTCAAGTTGTGCCACATCATCACTTGCAAAAATAAATTCACAAATGTAATATCTTTTGTTCACAATTAAAGAATAATGGAAATAACAAATATTAATTAGAAATATAACAATTAAACCACTTTAGTTCCCAAATTATTCTTTCACTAAAATCTCATTTTAATACTTGATTATGCCCAAAATATTTAATTAAGTCCCACAAAAGCCTAAGATTAATTAATAAAAATATATAAATATTGAGCTCTATTAGATACTCAAAAGTGATATCAGTGCCAGATTGCATAATTGGTGGTACGGTGCACCTGGAGATGAAATCAGTGTGGTATCAATGTTATCAGGAAGTAATAGTTCAGTGTATGTTGGGGCAGTACCAATACCCATTAGACGGTATCGGTGGTTCTAATGCATATAGCAATGATACATGCACTTGTGATATTGGTATCAGGATGGTACCATCAGTATTAGAGTAGTGACAGTGGTATTAGAGGACAAGGAAATCAGCACAAGCAAAGGAGGTTCTAGTTACCAGTTAACGGTATCGGTGGGACTAGTGTGCTGGATAAAAGAATCGATACACGTAATGAAGGTATCAGAGTAGTGTATGGCAAACATGGTGGGCCCATACGCTGATCAAGTACCAAGATGATGCATACAAGGGAAGGAGATTATAACCCCTATTGGGAAGATAGCCCAGACTCTATGCAACAAATTCGTAGCAAGATGGCACGGCAATAATTTGTAATAAATGATCTTAGAGAAGAACTATGCGAGTTAAGACAGAGACAGGGAAGATTAGAACATCTTGAAAGGCAAGTAGGTGAATATAAGTCATCTACGCAACTTTATCAGGAGCTTCCACCCATATTCATTTATGAAATGAATGTTTTTTCAAAAATGGGTAAAACGATTTGAGAAACAACAACCTCCTGCTTTTCGAGGGAGATTCGATCCTCTGCAAGTAGAAGAATGGTTAACCATACTGGAGCAAATTTTCACAAGACTGATATGCTCCAATGATATTAAAGTTCAGCTAGTCACTCGCAAACTAGAAGGAGAGGTGGATATATAGTGGAGGAATACAACGTTGACTCTACAGGTATGGAATATTCCATTAACATGGGAAATTTTCCATTGGAAATTTAATGAAAGCTATTTTTCTCAACCAGAAAAGTTAGCAAAAGAAAAGGAATTCCTCATCATTTGACAGGATAATAAAGAAAGTTTCGATGAATACATGGCACATTATGTCCAATTGTCTCGGTATTCCTCGTACTTAAGACATCGAGATGATGAAGAGTGGAGCTCTAATATTTTGATACGAGGGTTAAACCTAGAATTGAGAAAGAAATTGATTTCTAAATACTTTAGAGTGTTTGCCAAAGCAGTTGAAAAGTGTCAACTTACCGAGAATGACTTGTCAAGCTTGCACCCCGATAGAAGTGACAACTACGGGAATATGTATGGTAGTGGAGGTTTTTCACAAAAAGGTAAAGAGCAGAATGAATTGTATGGGGGTGATAATAAAAGACTGAATGAATCCAAGGGTCGAGGAGGCTAGGGTTTCTCTGGAAGAAGAATTTGTTGGCGCTGTCAAAAGCCACCTCACCCTGATAGACCTTATGGTGGAGTTCCATTTAGATCAGAACCAAATAAGTCGTTTACTTGCTTCCATTGATCGAAATAAGCTGAGGCATATTGCAAAGAATTGCCCACAAAAGCAACAACTAGAGGAGACTAAACCAGGAGCTCATGAGGTACATGTAATAGATCAAGAGGAGGCCAGAAAATCTTCTAAAATTATTAAAGGTATAGCTTCTTTTAATAGCGGTTTAATGGGAGTAATGTATGATTCAAGTTTAATTATGCTCCCTAGTGATGCCAGATACCTAATTAAATACTGGAAACCAGTCCTCGATGAGAACAGAATAGAGAGAATAGAGGATAGGCCAGTGGTTGGTAAATTCCCTAAATCTTTCTGAAAGATAGGAGGGGACGATATAGATGATTGAGGTGATATGATTTTGACCCTGATAAAATTGAGGCTTTAAGATGTGATTGAAAGAATGGTAACCTGAAAATCAGACTTAGTAGCTGAGTTGACTCCTTAGTCATCTGAGATGGCCTAAGAAGTTCGAGGTATTAGAATGTGATACATAATATGGGGTAATTATGAAGTACTGTGATCCTAGAGGATCCGATCTGATGATACTAATGGTTGAGGATAGGCTTGAATTTGATTTAAGCTGAAATAATACTTAGATCAAAATGTGAATTGGTTGCACTATGGTTATATTCCATGATGAAAGGTTGAACCTTGTGAACCTTGTGATAGTATTAAACCTTCAATAACATTAATGTTTTGAGGTTATTATCCAAATACTGTAAAGGTGAGAATAGGCGCTATTAATCGTGAATCTTAACGAATCAATTGGGTATAATTGAGGAAAATGATTTTTAATATATGTGATGTTAAGTTTCTAGATTTCATGATGGACCTAAAAGTTGGGTTAGGGACTCTAGGATGTAAAATTTTGCATGCCAGATATTATGGTGGACTTGCATGTCCAAAGGCCCTAAGACCTAGTGGACTAGTATGTCCTTAGGTGATGAATTTATTCAGAATCGTATTGTACTAGTGATAATTTGTGGAGTTGAGGAAAGTGATTTCCCAACTCAGCTAGTGGTGAGGTTTTAGGCGTGGAATTATTATCCAAGAATCAGACACAATTATTGAACTGATTTCTTAGGAATTTGTATTAACCTAGATGGTTTGAGGTACTAAAACATGGTATTAAAATGAATCAAAATGTGTATGAGGTTTCTTGAGGTTGCTAGTTACTAATATTGTAATAACCCAAAAATGGGATTAAGGGCTAATGACTCCAAAAGTGATGTAATTATTGTAAATGAACACTTTTGAAGTATATGATGTGGATTTTGATCCGAATGTGTTGTAATCAGTGCCTAAACCCTATAGTTAAGCTTAATTGTGGGATAAAGCTTAAAATGAAGGATCAAGATTGACCAATGGGAAAACAAATTAATACCCTTCCTCATATTGTTAAAAACGTCCAAAAAGGGTAAAGGAGAAGGAAGGAGGAATTTGGTCAAAATTTCAACTCTTTTACATGGGAACTTTGGTCATATGGGTCACATATGCCTTAAAGCAAGTGGTCAACATTCTTTTTGTGTTTCAAAGTGCAACATTACTGTGGAGACAAAGGAAAGGGAAGAGGAATTAATTAAAACAAGTTGAGACATTGACCAAGATGAAAAGCAAAGAAGAAAAGTCAAAAATTGCAACTAGAAAATTTGTGTAACCAATGGCTATGCAAGTTCATGCAATTGGTCAATCTTTCTTCCTCCTTTTGAAGAACATGTTGGTCAATAATAATTCTCCATTTGTGCAGCCCATATCACGTCCAAAAGCAAGAAGAGAAGAGGCAAGAGAAACCTTTATCAATTGACCAAAGTCAACATGGCATAAGCTTGTGTAAAAAGAATTATTTTCCACCACAACTTTTCTTTCTCTTTGGGCCACATTTTCGGTCAGATATTAAGAGGATAAAGGAAGAGAAAAACTGATCATAAATCACTCTCTCACCTCTTCTCAAGGTCGGCCAAGTTCAGCAAGCTAAGAGAAAGTGAAGAACAAAGTTGAGGTAAGAACTTCTACATGAATTTTCACCTCCTTAACTTCATCTATGGCTCAAGTGACCTTCATGAAACTTGTTCCTCTCTTCCTTAGCTTCATTTCTATGGTTTTTTTTTTTGAAGAGGAGGAGTTTTCAGCCACCTTGCAAGAACAAAAGTTGAGGAATCAAGAAAAGAACACAAGAAGAAGCAAGAGGTGAGTAAGAGCATTATGTTGATGTATATGATGCTTTAATTGGCTGAGTTGTGGTTGGCTATTGTGACAGCCCTAATTTCGTTTTTTTAGGGTATATTAGGGATCATGAAGCTCTCATCCTATATATGTGCTTATATGTTGGTTTGGAGGCAAATGAGCTAAGCTTAGTGATTAGATAGTGAAGTGGTTGTTTGTTGTGAAATACCCTAAAATTCTGCCAAAACAGGACATGGGGAATGAGTGGGAATTTGTTCATTTTGATTTTACCATTGTGTTCTACACGAAAAATTATGTGGGAATAGGTTTGGTTGTTGATTTTGAAGCCATTGGACACATTGGTTGAAAATTGGAAAAACTGTCAAGTGTAACTTTGTGCAGGGCAGTCTGTTTGTAGGGACATTTTGAATGGGCAATTGGTGTCTAAAAATTCTGAAACTTTCCAGTCTTAAATTTCACATTTCAAGCTTCAAAATGGACATATGATTTGTGTCATTTCGGTTTTTGAGCTGGGAGTTCTAGCTGCCCAAAGTTTGATGTCGAAACTGGACCTAATTCTGGAGCAGTGTGGACTGTTGTGTAATTCTGGAATTGTGTGGTGATTTCTGGTAGTGATTCATATTTTTCCTATGAAGAGGACTTCAAGAGATTTCAATAGGTTTTGGGATCACCTCATTTTGATTTTTCTAGAATTAGTTATGATTTTTCAAAGATGTTGGAAAATTCTGGCAGATTGGTCACCTATGCGAAAATTGAAGATTTTATGGCATAATGTAATATTGTGGAACTTTGAGGTTAGAAATTAGCCTTTTAGGTTAATTGACCACTTTAGCTCCTTAGTTGACTTGATTAATTGACCATAGTGATAATCAACTTAAGTATTATAGAGATAAAACTTGGGAAAGAGATTGACGGGTTGTCCCTAACTTGGTCTACAGGATTTGATATTTGTCGTCCTCGTGAGCCTGTTGTGCCAAGAAACATCGGGAAAGGACAAGGTAGTGACTCTCTCTCTTATACTATGTGTAATGCTCTGTATGTGTGTGTTATCACTGTTCTGTGATGAATCTTTGATGCTGCTACGGTTACAGCTGGTGATAGCTGTCGTTTACAGCGCAAGCTGTCGGTTACAGTGCAATCTATCATTTACAGCGTAAGCTGTCGTTATTGTGATTACAGCGTAAGCTGTCATGATGTTGATTACAGCAAGAGCTGTCGTATTGTGTATACAGCCGTGAGTGCTGTCGTTTGTGGTGAAAACCATGTATCTTTGAGATTGTTGCTGTTGTTGCTGTTTGTAATTTATGTACATGCTTTGTGTTTATGCATTGTATGAGTGGTTTGTTACTACTGAGATTCTCTCGAATCTCATTCTTTCCTATGACTAACATTATAGACAGGGCGTGTGGCTCAAAGGAGAAGCGGCCAACCCGGAGCAATTAGGACCCTTAGGGGTATATAGTTGAATTGGAATGTTGGTTATGTATTTTGAACTCGGGATTACTGTATATTTTGAATTAGGAATACTACATTCGATTTTGGTTGTGTAATCCCCTAGTGTATACCTATAAACCTTTAGGTTTTTATGTATAGAACCCGGGAGTTGCCGGGGATGCGGATATACACTCTGATATGATTGAATGTATATTAACTGCATAGGTAATTATATTCGAATATTGAAATTGAGACCAGGATTGGAAACAGAGTTTTGAAAGTTTTGTAAAAAAATTTTACTGTGAGACAGAAAGTTTAAAACGAGGTTAAAGCATCCAATGGCCTCTAATCCGATTTAAATATGTGTTATCGAATTATAATTACGTGTTTAAAGTCAGGGGGTTACAAATATAGCATAGGGAAATATCTTGATAATAGAATATTCCCTTATTGAATGAGAATAGTTCTTAATATAACAAAGCTAGCCATGAGATAGAGTCTCAAGGTTGAGATAGATAATAAAATATATGAGTGGCTTTTGGTTTCCCTGTACAATGAGGGTAAAGTATCCTGATAAAAGAAAGAATTGATTTACCTACTATTCTATGAACTTAAGGCTTTACTAGGAGTTAATTGGTGGATGGTAGATAGTGTGTTGAAAGGTATGAATAAAGGATAGTAGGGAATCGTGTTTTGACAGACTACTTTTTGATAGCCTGGTAAGCTGACAAATTCTCTAGAATTTGTTTCAGAGTATATGAATAGGCTTCCCTAGAAAGGGTAGTAGAATTTGTAAGTATGCATATATTCCCACACGAATAGAATGTGCCTACACCTATGGGTGTCAGGGTTATCACCATAGATGTATGTATGAATGGTATAATGAATGCTGAGGGACATCAATCACTAGGGGACTTGATTGTCTACTGTTGCATGGCTATATGGCTTAGCGGTAATCCATGAAATCTGGTTGGTTTATGACTTATTGGTGAACTCACTAACTAAAATGACACGTAAGTAACAATTATGAATAAAATTGAACATGGTGAGGGGAAAAACAACTCTATGCCAAGTCGAGTAAATGTGAGTTATGGCTTTCAGAGGTAACATTTCTGGGCCACGTAGTCTCATAGCAAGGGATCCGGGGGACCTTGGTAAAGTGGAAGCAGTACTGAACTGAGAAGGCCAAAAAATGTGATTGTGATAGGCAGTGTTTTGAGTCTTGTTGATTATTATGAGATGTCTATATCGAAATTTCCCAGAACTCAACATTATGCATGGGACGATGATTGTGAGAGGAGCTTTAGAGAGCTGATGACTAAAATTTATTAAAGTACCAACACTGATAATCCCAAATCCATAGTGGACCTTTATTGTCTTTACTGATGTCAGTTGGTATTGATTGGGAAGGGCATTGAATCCCATATCTGAGTAATGTTAGATCTCAAGTTTTGATGATAACAAAAGCTAATTGGATGCAAAGCATGGTTTTATTAGTCTAAAGAATGTTTACAAAGTTACCAAATGCATATGGCAAAGTTTTGTAATGTCTGCTGTCAAATTTAATTGATGCACTCGAGCAACGAAGCTAGTACTCAAGCATGGAGCTCTTTTGCACTCGAGCAAATACGAGTGATAAATAGAAAGTGTTTGCCTGAGAGCAAACTACTGTCATTTTTACTGATGCACTCGAGCATTGGAGATAACACTCGAGCATGAGACTCTTTTTCACTCGAGCACATGCGAGTGAGGGACTGCGAGTGCTTGGCCGAGAGCAATTCCTATCATTCTTACTAATGTACTCGAGCATTGTAACCAACACTCGAGCATGAAACTAGTTTACACTCGAGCACTAGCGAGTGAAGGACTGCAAGTGTTTGGCCGAGAGTCATGAAGGTCAGAGAAGCACAAGTATACCTGAGTGAGGCTTCATATGCCTGAGTGACACATCAGCACTCGCGAGTGAGAAATCTAACTCTCTCAAATTCTGATGCAAGTGCTGATAACAAGAGTATATTACATGAGAATATTCTTCTCACTCGAGCAGGAGTATGTGTGCTCGAGTGAGGGCCCACATCACCTGCGAGTGCAAAATCTCACTCTTGCTAAAATGGTATGCGAGTGTTGTCCAGAGACTGGTCTCTTAGTGTAATGAACAAGGCCACTCAAGCAGAAGGAGTTGTGCTCGAGTGAGGCCCCACATCACTCGCGAGTGAGAAAATTAACTCTCTGAAATCCTGTGGAAGTGCAAGTGAAAAACTGAAGAACAAGGAGAAAATATGTGTATTCACTCGAGTGAGCCCATCCATGCTCGAGTGAAACTCTACCAGAAGACAAAATGCACCAGTCTTATAGCGTTCAATCCGAATATGGTTTAATGATATTTATTTATCTTATCATCACTTATTATTATTATTTAACATCATTTTGAATATATTATAAGTGTGATACAGGAGGTTGAACGTTTGAAATAAACAGACACAAAGGAATTCAAACAACGGCAGACAATATCATTACAAGTACGTACCTACCGTGTTCAAAGATTTCAAACGTACGCCTGCTTTTCCACAGTAACATGCCCTGCTCCACAATGATCAGTATACAAACGGGCAAAATCAAACGTCTATAAATACAGAGTTCTAGAGATCGTCAAATACAACGAAGCACAAGAATTCACAAACAAATCTATGAGTCTCTGTTATTCATATTTTCTCTGTATACATATTGCTCTTCAGTGTGTATTATACTTGCTCTGTAAGAGAGTTTATATTCATTTCAAATTCTATTTTCATTTGATCTCAAGTTATTAGGACCTTGAGAGGGTAGATATCCTTACGAGAGAAGCAGTTGAGAGAATTCCTAGCAAAACCTTCCACTCATAAGACTTATAAGATACAAGCAGTAGAGAACGTTGCTGCTCATAAGACTTACAGTGGTGTAAGCAGGAGAGAACGTTGCTGCTCATAAGACTTGTATACGTAAGCCAGTGGGAAATGTCATAGGTTGTTTTTCTGCATGTAAGACTTGTTGTAAAGGGGAGAGAAATTTCTTAGTGTGAGAATATTTCTGCTTGTAGTCCATTCGAGGACAATTGTTGTTTTGTGGCATTCTGAGAGCCCATTGAATCTTGGAAAAAGAGTGAAAATCTCAGTAGGTCTTGATCTCTGAGGACTGGATGTAAGCCTGGTTTTTAGGCCGAACCAGTATAACTCTCTGTGTTCTAATCTTCTCAACTCTACTCTGTCTACAACTATTTACATATCACCACATCAAGCGAAAACATTTATCGCATCACCCAATTCACCCCCCTCTTGGGTGAAGCTTGCCTCTTTCAAGTAAGTATGGAATGAGATATGAATTGATGCAAGCTAGGTGAGGGCGAATGCATCATGTTAGCTGAAGCTTCTGGAATTGAACTATTCCATCCATAATCTTTAGTAGATGGTAATGATGTTTGTTTTGAATATGGAAATGTTGCCTTTATGGCATAATTATGGAGTTGTACTACGATCACAAAGATTGAAATGTGTATATGATCAAAAAGAGCAAACTATGACGTAATGTAAGTGGATAGAGTTGTTGAAAGATTAAGACCTAGAGTATAACTGCTATCCAGGGCAGGCTAATATTGTCATTGACACATTGAGGCGTAAAACAATACATGTGGTAGTATGACAATTTTTGAGCAAAAAGCCAATAGAAGAATTTTGAGAATCTTAGTCTGTATAAGCAGATCTTGATTAGTGGTAATGATGTCAGTAAGACATACGCAGAAGGGTTATCCCAGAGTTTATGGTTATGAACGTGTAGCAAATTTTGGGGATAAAATTTATTTAAGTGGGGGAGAATTGTAACACCCCAAATTTTATTCACTAAGAATATATTGTGATTATTTTATATATCTAATAAAATGGTGAATATTTAAGGCCAAAGAAATTAAATATTGAAAATTGAAAGTTGAATAGTGTTTTCAGTGAAATCACCTGCGAGGCAATGAGTTTGTCATGTGGTTTTGGAAGACCAAATTATGAGCAAAAATTATGAAATTTTATAAGATGAAAGTATACATCCTAAGCTTTAATTTGATAGGTGATGCCAATCAATTGAAGCTATATACAAAGAGTTATGGATTTTTGAAGTTAGCCCAGAAAATCTGGAAAGTCTTTAGAGCAGTGGTCCAAGAAAAGAAATTTGGGAATGATGTGCTTCTAACTGGTTAAATTCCATATTTTTCCTTGAAACTAGACTCAATAAGGGTTCCATGACCTTTGGAATTGCTCCGAAACAATGTTGGTAAATTTAGTGATGATTTTTCAAAGTTTGGTTAGAAAATATACCAAAATTGCTAATTATTGCGAATTTGAAAAAGAAAGATGTAATAGTGATTGTATAAATTTTGAAATAAAGAAATAGGAGGGAGAATAATTATTTGGCTCATAAACATGCCAAGTGTCATTATCATATGGTAAAGGGATTAGTTTATAATTGATGAAGATGAGCACTTGTCTAATTATGTTAAAATAATGTTACTTTTGCAAAGTAATCATGATTATGGTACAACAATTGAGTGCATGGTTGGATTAGTTGGAGGAAGCCATTTGGTTAGTATAGACATAAGGGGGGACAGTTTTGAGCTAACCAAAAGAGGAGGAAGATCAATTCAAGGCTAATAGAAGCCTTATGACACCAATTGGGAAAAGAGAAAGCTAATGACAAGTGTCAACATAAGATGCAATCTTGGAGAAAAAGTAATAAAGGGAAATTAGATATATTTTATAACACACTCTTCCTTCCTCTTCCCTTGTCATTTTTGTCCAACACAAGAGAAAGAAGAGAGAGAGAGATTTTAAGAGCTCTCAAGTTCTAGAGAGAAGGAAGAAGAAGAAGCCTAAGGTAAGTGTGATTTCTTAAGAGTTTCTTGTGATCTTGCTTGGAAATCTTCTCTAAGCTCTTCTTCTCTATGGAATCAATGGTTTAGAAGACACATTTTGAGCTCAAGGAGAGAAAGAGGAGGATGCCTAGAGAGAGAAGACTCAAGAACTCAAGAGGTAACTTCACAAACCATAGATCTATACTAGTATGATGGTATTATTGAGGTTTGTGGTTGGACTTGGTGATTTTCGGTTAAGTTTGTAAATTTGGAAAGTCCTAATCCTAAGGGGTTATGTTGCCCAATATTCTTTGAATCATGTTTATAATGTGTTTAAATAACTTAATAAGGGATTAGAAGTGAAAAGGCACAAGCTTTGAAAGCTAAAACACAAAACTCCAAATTTTCCCTTTTCTTAGAGGAAGTTTTGGCCAAGCATAGATCTAGGGGAAGGATTCGGATTTTCAATGATTTGATGGTTCTATTGGATTCAGGAGGAAAAAAATAGGTGGGGTTACAGTTGGCCACTTTTTCGGAAAAGCCCGTAAAAGCATAATTACGAAAACGCTCCTAAAACCCTAAAATGGGGTTGTCAAGGGCAATTTCATAATTTGACACTGAATTTGGTAATTTCGAGGCCCGAAATGGATTCCTTAGGCAAAAATATGTCAAGTTAGCCCTTGTAAAAATTTTCAGAAAGCGTGTTGTCAAGCCGGGTATGGCGGGGCTAGGCCGGGGCCCTGGGGGTATTTTGGTGAAAATTCACCATAGACTAATGTAACCACAAGAAACACTATGGAAGTGGCTAAAATGATACTTGGATAGGTTATGACCACTTTTTTGTACATTTAATATTTTAGGACAGAGTCGGAAGCTGAAAGCGCATGCTTTACGAGGCATACTAAAAAGGGGTTCAAAGAACTTGGAGGTAGGAACATTATCCTTCATACATCATGCCATAGTTATATATTTGTGTGGATGCCATTTTTTGTAAATGTGCTTTATTAATCAACATGGTTTGCCTAGAAAGGGGCAGTCAGTGCCAGAGGTGCACTTGTACTGGGAGTTGGTGAGAATCTAACTGGTGTATAATGAGCGGGGTTGGGGCCTACATATGTATACATGATGATGATGATGATGATGATAATGTGTTTATATTGTTTATTAATTGGTGCATACATGGAGCATATCATATTTACTTTTCTTATTTTCTGTAAATGATAGCATGTTTCTACTGGGATTCCTTGGAATCTCACCCCTTTTTCTAAACAAACATCTCAGCGGGTGCCAATGGGACAACAAGCAAAGGCGTAGACGCTGAGAAGTGATTGGCACGTGTCTCGAGGCAAGGTTAAAGACGGTGGCTATAGTTAGTTTATGCTTAAGATAGTTTGGGGAAATCCTATAATTATTGGAATTTCTACGCACTCTATATTTTGTCGATGGACGACTTTGGACTGTAAACAAATATTTTTTTCAGTATATATGTACTTTTCTGTATGACCATGGAATCTAGTCTTTATTACTCTTTAAATATCAAAATGGAAATGGATGTTGACACCATGCGTTGTAGGTATAAGGAGTACATCCAGTCGGATGAATCGAGAAAGTAATCATTAAACATCTCTCACCACCTAGCTTTATCGACAGGAACTCTGACTCTTTCTCGAGTCTCACTGACTTAGGAAGATATTTTTCATTGAATTTTTCCTAGAACAGTTCCTAGGTTATTGACGCATTACGGGTTCACAACATTATGGCAAAGTTTCGCCACCACCTGTCAGTGTCTCCATCTAGCTTGTAGATGGCCAGCTTTGCCCTCACCTTAGTTGGGCATTCTAACACCTCGAAGCTCTTCTTTAACTAGACTAGCCAACCTTAAGCTGCTTGGGGATCAAATCTTCCCCTGAATTGTATATCTC
The DNA here is from genome assembly GCA_963242795.1 of Inga leiocalycina. Taxonomy (NCBI): domain Eukaryota; kingdom Viridiplantae; phylum Streptophyta; class Magnoliopsida; order Fabales; family Fabaceae; genus Inga; species Inga leiocalycina. The sequence continues at coordinate 31,106,718 of OY725327.1, forward strand.
TATCATTCTGGGCTGGCACCCCATGCAATTCCCGATTCAGCTCAATGTGTGGTTCTGACTCCTAAGGTTGAATTGACCCTTCTGCCATTTCTTCATGATTCATTTCTTCCAGTGTCAATTGAACTCTATCCTCATTTTGTTTTGCCTTCACCTTCTAGAGCTCATCACTCAATTCATAGATCATATCCCGCTACTCCATCAATGCACCCATCATCTACTGTATAGAATCAGGTGGGTTGTGGTTTATTTCTCCCACCCTTAATTCTACACGTCTAATCTTTAGTCAAACCATTTTGTCCATTTCACTTCAACACAAATGATTCCTAACATCAATATCTCACTAAGTATATACACTTTCTCCTTAAAACTCACATACCAACCACAAATAGGAACATTCATGTGTATACAACAACAGTTATGGGTTAACTATCATCACCATGACAAGGAACTATGGCAACTATCCTAGAAAAACCTACCCTTTCCTGGAACTTCAACTCTGATAAATCCCTTACCTTGAAAGTCGTTAATAAGGTTCAAAAATGTGTCATTAAGTTAAATTGGAGACCAATGGTTAATTCAAAATTTATTGAAGGTCCCAACTTCAAGACAGAGTATATCTTGTAATAAAATGGGTTTTCAAAAACTTTTCAAAACCTGTTTCATACGGTCTCACATACACTTTTCGAATCTATTTGGCCTATTCAACTCAGTTTCATTCATAAATATCAGAGTATATAACAAAATTTCCTAATGACTCTCGGGTTCCATTCACTAAAAGAACTACAGGGTATATTCGCCCATTTTAGTTTCCATATCAGGGATTACAACACGAACACAATTCTATGATGGTTATAACCACCCCTACTACATTAAACTTAACTTACACCATTCACAGTATATACATTTATCCCAAAATTATGATAACCAACTAATAAGACTTAAATCTCCTAGCCAGGAGCACTAGTCGCCCTTATTCCCCTGCTTCTCCTTGGATTCTCTTGTCCTGGCTATATGTTAGTCATTGGAAAGAGTGAGTTTCATACGAATCTCAGTAGTAACATTTCATTATATGATGCATAATTAAACAAAGCATGTAAGCAATTATCAGAAAGCGACAACAGTAGGAACAATCACAGTGATGCGTGACTTGCATCACAAATGACAGCTCTCACGGCTGTATGCACAATAGCGACATCTCTCACAGCTCTGGTGCAATAATGATAGCAATCACCACTGTATGCACAATAACGACAGCTCTCACGACTGTGGTGTGATAATAACAGCTTTCGTTGTATTCATAATAATGACAGCTTATATTGTATACACAATCAGCATACACGATAGCAATTCACATGCGTTAAATTCAATCACTACAAAAAAAACGTGATTTAATAGCGGTTAAAAATGGGTATTCGTAGCGGTTCTAACCGCTACAAAATAGGTTAGTAGCGGTTTGAGAAACCGCTACTAAATCGTACGTTGCAAGCGGTTTTGTAGCTGTTTTATAAAACCGCTACTCAATCAAAAATAACCGCTACAACACCCAGAGATATTTGTAGCGGTTATATAACCGCTACAAATATCAAAACTTTTATTGACAGCTTAAAAAAACAATTTTTTTTTGTAGCTGTTAATAAACCGCTACAAATATAAAAAATTCAAAATTTGTTGGCAAAAAAAAATGACATTTTTTATTTGTAGCGGTTAATGAACCGCTACTAATTTCATGAAATTCAAAATTGGCGTCAAAAAATTTAAATTGAGCCGTAAAAAGGCACGTTATTTAGTAGCGGTTTAATAACTGCTACAAATATTTAAATTTTTTTTTAAAAATATACGATGATTTTTTTTCTGTTTTTTCAATATTATATTAAATAGTTTATTTGGTTATTATTTTATCTATTTCAATTAGTTTATTATTCAATAGTTTAACTTATTAATAAATAAAAAGGAAAAATGTAATTGAATAGGGTTAGTATAAAATTTATATTAATAATATTATTAAGGATATGTAGGTAATAAGGAATTATTATGTTTTCTAATATAATGTAATTGTGTATGAAAAATAGATGAAAATGAGATAGAGTTATGATATATCTAGAAAAAAAATAGTTAGAATAAATTTTATAGAAAGGAAAGAAGTATTCTAAAAAAAATTGAAAATCTTGTTACCATATTTGATCATATTATTCAGCTCCTCTACTCATACGAAAGAAGTTGTAAATGAGAGGAAATGAAAGAAAGGTAAGGTGAAAAGAAATTGGGGAGTGTTTGAAATGAGTTGTGATAAGGGTATTTATAGGGATTCACGTATTATTTGTAGCGGTTAATGTAGCGGTTATTAATTAGTAGCGGTTATTTATATTTTTGTAGCGGTTTAATATTCATCGTGCTATTTGTAGCAGTTAATGTAGCGGTTATTAATTAGTAGCGGTTATTTATATTTTTGTAGCGGTTTAATAACCGCTACAAATATTATTTTAATTTTTTTAAGAAATTTTTTTTTACATTTTATTTTAACACAAATTTTTTGCATTTTTTGTAAAGACAAATTTTTTACACTTGAATTTGATTACTCATCGTCGCCATCCCTACAGAAATTTTGTAGAAAAATTATTGTTATTGATGTATTATTAAATTTAAAAAATTTAATTGAAATGACGTGGACTTAAAAAAACTCACCGCAGTAGAGGTAAATTGTCATCGCCTTCAGGGAAGTAGTTTTCAAAATCAGCTGGCTGAAATGGCTCACTCTCGTAGGCGATGTTATCGCCTTCACCCATGTCGTAAAGGTCTCTTGGCTTTAAATGAACGACCATGTGCCAATCCCTATGCCTCTCGTCCTCGACATAATAAACCTAATGTGCCTCTAAAGCTAGAATATACGGCTCATCATCTTGAGAAATACCAGCATGAATCGGTCGTGAGAAATTGACTGATGTGATCCCTAGGTCGTCAGTTGTCAGTCCCCGAGAAGTAGTGATATTTGCCCACAAACACTTGAACAGCGTCACGGTGAAACGGCCTTGATAATTAAGCTCGACCACATTAAGAAGCTTGCCATAGTAAGGGACACCTCCGAACTGCATGTTGGCGTTACTGCTGCTCGCATAACTCCTTGTCCCAAATGTGCCATAAACACCCGAATTCTGTGTTTACAATCCCTGATCCCGTGAAACCGTGCAAAACTTAAAACCATTGACATTGTATGCTGTAAACCGTTTTGCATGATCAAGAGGGCCGATTGCGAGAGCTTTGAAATCTAGTGAGTGTGGGTTGTGGTCATTTAGTATTCTGCGCGCAAACCAGCTCGGGAATTCTCTGTGGACCCTCCTATCAACTTCTGAGGATGTCTGTGTACGGATCCTGAGCTGACGCTTCACATGACTTCTGAATTCCCTGCAATTAATAATGGAAAGGCGTTAGTGAAATGAAAGTGAGAAATTTTACGAAAGATATAGATCGAATAACATGTGAGTGTACAATTCTTACCGTATGAAAGGCTCAACTTGAGTGCAATTAATCAAGACATGTCTATGTGCTTGGAACTTCTCAGTTGCCGTTAGTTTGAAGTTCTCAGTTGCTCCAACTAGTTTACCAACACGAGGGATAAATTCTCCTGATGTCGACGCAGGTTCAGGACAATTGTCAACAAGAGGCGGGCGGTTGAAAGCCGTCTCAAGATCATCAAAATACCTTGAGCAAAAATATAGCACCTCATCCCCTATATAGCCTTCAGCTATAGAACCTTCTGGCCACGCCTTATTCCTCACGTAATATTTTAATTTCCCAAGGAACCTACGAAGTACATAAGAGAAAATTGATATAAAATGATGAAAAGGACGACTAGCAAACATTAAATACGGACAATAAATGAAAGCACATATTTAAAATGAGTACCTCTCAATCGGATATATCCAACGATATTGTACTGGTCCAGCGAGCTTTGTTTCATGAACGAGGTGGACTGTGAGGTGAACCATCACAGTAAAAAAGGACGGAGGAAAGATCATCTCCAAGTGACAAAGCGTAAGAATGATTTTTGACTGCAGCTGATCGAGCTCCTCAACGATCAAAACCTTATAACACAACTTCCGAAAGAAAGAACAAAGTTCCACCAAAACAATGGAAACATCGGGAGGAAGTGTATTCTTTATAGCCAGAGGGAGTAACTGTTGCATAAGAACATGTGAGTCATGACTCTTCAGGCCAGCAACCTTTCGAGCCTGCAAGTCGACACATCGAGAAATGTTGCTTGAATACCCATCAGGAACTTTTAATTTCTTCAACGTCACGAGGAACACATCCTTGTTCGGTTTTGTGAGGGTAAACTTTGCCGGTGTAAATCTGTCATGCTCATCTGGCCAAGCGTCTTCACGAACTCCCATGTCGCGTAAATCTTTCCTAGCTTGAAGGTGATCTTTTGTCTTGCCGGGTTCTTTAAGCAGCGTATACAGCACATTGTCGCAAACATTCTTTTCAATGTGCATTACATCAAGACTGTGGCGAAGTAAATTAGATCTCCAATACGGAAGCGTGAAGAAAATACTTATCTTCTTCCACTGCTGAGGCGCCGAAGTCCTGCGCGTCTTTTGCCGAGTTTGTGCTGAATCGTCGCTTTTTCCAAACTCGAAGTCAACATGCTCAAGCTGCTGTAAGATATCTGTACCGGACAAAGTCTGAGGTGGTCCTCTTTTCTCTGGTTTCCCATTGAAGCGATTCCGTTGCAATCCGAACTTATGCGTTCCATCGAGAAACCTCCGATGCCTTATAAAGCTCCACTTTCGGCTGTAGGGAAGGCGCAATGCGTCAGAGTTGAAATTGCAAGCTAGACATGCCGACCCAGTATGCACATTCCAACCAGATAATGTGACAAGGCCAGGAAAGTCACTGACCGTCCACATCAAGGCTGCATGCATGTTGAACAAAGTCTTGCTGTGAGCATCGTACGTCTCCAAGCCGACATTCCACAGGTTAAGCAATTCCGCAATAAGCGGTTGGAGATACACATCGATGCCATTGCCCGGTGCCTTTTTGCCTGGAATGATCATAGACATAATGAAAGAGCTTTGTTTCATACACATCTAGGGGGTAAGTTGTAGGGAACTAAGACTACCGGCCAAATACTGTAACTTGTGCTAAGATTCCCGAAAGGATTGAAACCGTCGGTCGCCAAATCAAGCCTAACATTTATGGGGTCAGTCGCAAAATCTGGAAAGTCGTTGTCAAACGTTTTCCAAGCAGCTGCATCCCGCGGATGTCTTAATTTACCGTCTTCGTTTTTATCAACGGCATGCCACCTCATGTGCTCAGCAGTTTTAGACGATAAAATAATCTTTGTAGACGAGGTTTCAAAGGGAAGTACCTGAGAATCTTTACAGGTTTCTTCTTCTGCTTTTTCCCCTTCCGAATTGTCTTATACCTCGATGTGTGACATCTCTTACACTTCTCCCTGCTGGAATCGTCTCCCCAATACAGCATACAATCATTTGGGCACGCATCAATCTTTTGATAATTCAACCCCAACCTGTTGATAATCTTCTTGGCCTCATAAAACGTTGTGGGAATCTCGGCGTCGGGGAATGCATCTTGTAATAAGTCGAGCAACATCGACATTCCCTTATCCGTGATCCCACACAAGCACTTGATATGATACAATTTGATCAAGGAAGATAATTTAGAATATTTGCGACAACCTTGATATAAAGGACGATCTGCCTCATCCATCAAGCTGAAAAAATCCCGAGCTGCTTCATTCCCCATAAAAGCCGGCTCAGAGCCGTGCACTTCTTTGTTGAAGTTGTCGCCTTGAAATCCAAACGCATCACGCACAGCATCATTCACAGGATCATCTTCATCTACTTGAACGCCTACTTGAGAACTTCGAGGAAGAGCATCGTCATATCTAACGCCGGCCTTCTCACCATGAACTGCCTAGAACGTATAGTCCTCAGGGAAAGGCTTCACAAGCAAATGTTCCTTCACAACATTTCGTGCATGCCACTTCTTGAACTTGCATTTCCGACACGGACAGACGATCTTGCCGTTACAGCTGGCGTGAGTGAATGCGAAATCTAAGAAACTGTTTAATCCGTACAAATATTCAGGAGAATTGCGCGGCAACCTTATCCATGATTTATCCATAGCTACAAGTGAGAGAGAAGAAAGTATAGAGAAGAAGATGAGTGAGAAGATAATGACGAATGCCTAGAACCTTATATTCTGAAATTCCAACGTTTATAATTTTGTAGTGGTTATTAAACCGCTACACCAACCGCTACAGAAATTCCAACGTTTATAATTTTGTAGCGGTTATATATATAAAACCACTACTAATATTCAAGCCGTTAATTGGTGGGAAATTCAAAATATACTTGTTGAGTATTTGTAGCGGTTATATATATAAAACCGCTACTAATGTTCAACGTATTAGTAGCGGTTATATATATTAAACCGCTACTAATATTAAAGCCGTTGGACATTAAATATAAAAATAATTTTCTAATTTGTAGCGGTTATACATAACATAACCGCTACAAATGTGCACCAAGGCGGCAAATTTCAAAATTCAAATGATTTGAGTGTTTGTAGCGGTTCTTAGTGTATAACCGCTACAAAGATACATATTTGTAGCGGTTATTGAAGTCAAACCGCTACAAATATATATATACATTGTAGCGGTTATTAGTTTATAACCGCTACAAATATGTATCTTTGTAGCGGTTATACACTAAGAACCGCTACAAACATATATATTTGTAGCGGTTATAAACTAATAACCGCTACAAATATATATATACTTTTTTTTTAAAATTTAGATATAAATAATTCATAAATTATTTCAACGCGATCTAATAATATAAATATAATTATATAAAACACAATAAGAAAATTCTGAAATAAAAACTCATAAATATTTACAAATGTTTAAACAAAAGAAAATGTCCTAAACTAAGGAGCTGGGGGTTGATCCTCTGGTGCTCCCTCAGGTGGGGCTCCCTCAGATGCCGCTGGATCGGCCCGCTGCGCAGAGTGAACTGCACCATTGTCATCAGCAGGAGGAGGAGCTGTAGCAGGAGGAGTAGTACTCGGAACGACGTAGCGAGGGACAGGGGGAACCGCTGGATGCTGCTCGTTCGGGAACAGGCGACTCCATGCTCCCTCGAGCATAGTGTTCGCGATCTCACGCCACTGCGTCTGCTGAGCGTACATCATATCTGCGTGCATCTGCAGCTGCTGCTGCTGCTGCACCTACATCTGTTGCATCTGCTGCTACTGCTACGCCATCTGCTGCTGCGTCTGCTCTAAATCTGACCGCAGCTGGTCAATAGACTCGTCCCTCCGACGTCTGACCCCTCTAGAGCTGCCAGCCTCAGAGGCGGCGCTCCTGCCGTAGATCATGCTGGGTCTGGCGCCTATCCCCATCCCACACACGCGCCAGGGTGCTCAGGCTGAGCCAGACCTGCCTTCAAAGGAGCCGTCAGGTCTACTGACCCCTGTGACTCCTCAGGCTAGGTTTGTCGCAGCTTAGCCTGCGACTGCTGCATCCGCTCCTGCCATTTTATGAAACAATTAATAATTACCATTTTTCATTATTAACTTGGTTTTATAAAAAATATAATAATAAAATTACTTACAATGGCCGCCTCTGCCTGCTGAGAGGTCGCAGTCCCGTCACGGTGTCTGTGTGTTATGGCATACAACTCCGCATAGTCCGTCTGACGATTCTCCTGCTGTGCCTTCGTCTCCTGAAACAATTACAAAACAATTAGTATTATGAAATAATTAGCTAAAAGTAAGTGAAGCACTTGAAAAGTTACCAGCTCGCTGTAGGTCACAGTAAAGGTCTTCGATCCTGCTGTGTGGTGGATCGTCTGCTGCACCCGGATCTCGGTGTTCCTCTGAGAAAGCTCCTGGAAAAACAAATAATTAAATGTATTATAATTTTAAATTAAATACAAATTAAATTGAAATTATAATTTAATATTTAACAATTACAAAATTATATATCAAAAATATAATAAATACATTACGTGCGCCTGAGGGCTCTTCCTGAACTGGACGAAACGCGCCCAGTAGTTCGGCGGCACGCCGTCCGGGACGCTCTCCTGCAGCTACTCCAGAGGCATCGTCCCGTCCCCATCCACCCTGTGGAAGAGACGGTTCCTCCTGTTCCTCCAGGCGTCGCCCATCTTCACGAGGGCGTACCTCTTCCGGTTGGCCCGGACGGCAAACCGCAGCTGAAAAAAATACATTTAAATATCAATAATTATAAAAACCATAATTTAAAAAAAATAATTAAATAGAATTAATTACAAAAAATATTAATTAAATAGTTTTAATTACCTGAACCACCTCCTCCCAAGCCTGGTCCTTCGGCCCCTTCGGAATGTGCCTCCACGTCGGGAAGTGAAGGGGGAACCGCATCCAATTCGCTCCCAGGTCGCTCAGGAAGCGGTTGAGTAGGTGACCCCCATTGTGGATCGGCTGGTCAGTGCCCTCATTCCACGGCACTATAACTCGCAGGGATCGGTCCATGCTGTTCAAACCGACCACATCCAGCCTCCTCGTCGACACGTTCCCCTGCTCATCTACACAGTTGACCGCACGTTAGATAAATTATAATTCAAAGTTAACATTTCTAATTTAAATAAATAATTTACTAAATTGAAAAATTAATTTACCTTCGACCTGCACCTCAAACCCAGTGGACCGCGAAGACGACCCTCGTGGGTTGTTCTGCTCCCGAGCGTCCTCCTCATCGAGGAACCGCTCCATCTCCCTGAACCCCATCGGGATCTCAAACTCCTCCTCGTTGAGGAAGTCCTCAACGCTAATCTCTGGCCTCTCCACCTCAGGCACCTCTGCTGCGGTCGTCGCCTGTGGGATCGTCTGCGGTGCCTGTGGGGGCATGGGCTGAGATGCCGTGGTAGCCCTGCCTACGCGCTGCCCCCTCCCTCTGCCCCCTGCCCGGCTGCTTCCACCCCGTAAAATCAGTCTGGGGACCTCAGGGGCCTTCCCCTTATCCTGTCCTGAAGCCATATCAACTGTACAAATTAAAAAAAAAAATTAGTCCATTATTATGCAAAAATATAATAAAAATACAAATAAAAATAAAAATACTTGTTATATACGTACCTCAAGTGCGAATACTGCGGAATACTGACCAAAAACTCCTATAGAGACGTCTGAACGCTCAAATCTCAAAGAAATCACTCAGAGAAACCTCAGGAAACAAAATGAGCAAAAGGAGAAATGAAGGAGGTGGGGGTTTAAATAGGCCAGATATTAGTAGCGGTTATTAAAATAACCACTACTCTAACCGCTACAAATAATTAAATTTGTAGCATTTCTACAATAACCGCTACAAATCTTCACAACGTTTGAAATTCTGTAGCGGTTATTGCCCAGAACCGCTACAAATGTCGAGACTCTTGAAATTCTGTAGCGGTTATTGCCCAGAACCGCTACAAAATTCTAACCTTTGGTATTTTGTAGCGGTTTATGTGCATTAACCACTACAAGTTTTGGCGGGAACTTCGTGCCAAATTTGTGGCGGTTTTTTGTAGTAAACCGCTACAAATAATCTTGCCGCTACAAATTTGTAGCGGTTTAGGTAAAAACCGCTACAAATACTATAATTTGTAGCGGTTTAATATAACGGCTACAAGTGCACCGCTACAAAATACCTTCTTTTGTAGTGAATGATAAGCACATACATACAAAGTATTACACATGATATAGCATATATTATATAGGAGAAAGAGTCACTACCTTGTTCTTTCCATTTGTGCTCGAGCACAGCTTTCTTAGGCTTAGGGTGGATGTCAAATCCTATAACCATAATCAAGGATGACAATTTATTCCCTATTCCAATTCTTAATTCCAAAAACACTTAGGATTGGTTATCATTTGAGACCTTTAAGTGGCTATTAGAAGCCCAAACAAAGCCTAAAGGATTTGGAAGAGCTAGACCCATTACTGCCGTTCAAAAGTCTAAAATGCTGAGATTGGGGGTTGGCTGTTGTAAAAAATCTCCTGACCGCTTCCAAGCAATGGTTAGAAACATTTTGGCAATGGCTAAAAGCAGGTCAAAAACATTAGGGCCGCGGCCAAGAAAATCCTGTTTTTTGGCTAAACTTCCAAAAATCTTAACTAATTCTAAAAAAATTGATATGAGGTGATTCTAAGTGCTATGGAAATCTATTTAAGCCCTATGTATAGGAAAAATATGAATCACTGCCATTTACAATCACAATAATACAAAATCAAATGAATTCTCATACTGTTCTAGAATAGCTTCTAGTTTCAACCCCAAACTTTGGAAATACACAACTCCCAGCACACACATCAAAATGACTCCCATAATGTATCAATTTAAAGCTTGGCATGTGTACTATTAGAGTAAAAAGTCTCAGAATTTTTGGACACCATTTACTCATTTAAAACTACCCTGCAATGTGACTACCCTGCACAGACTTTTCATTGACAAAATTTCCAGTTTTTCAATAAATGTTTCCAAAGGTTCAATTTTCACAACCAACACTATTCCCGCACAATTGTTCACATGGAATCTAATGGAATCATTAAAACAACCAAATTCTTTTTTATTTCACAAGTTCTGTTTTAAAGCAAAATTTCAACACAAAACTCACAATTGCCAAATTTTCCATTCAATCCTTCAATCAATTTCAAACATCCAATGGACATCACATGACACCATGACCATCAACAAAACACCATGAACTCACTAAAACCCTATATACACGAAAATAGGGCAAACATCCACAAGTCAAAATACTCAACCAAACATCACATTATACATGTCAGAAGTTAGCTTTTGCTCACCTCTTCCTCTTCCACTAGCTTGTCTTTTAATTCACCAACCACTAGTTTACTTGAGTTTTCAAAATACCTTCTCTTGAAAACCTAAAACCATACAAATAAAGCTTACATCAAGAGGAACAAGATTAGAGAAGAGGTTTTGAGTATTTAAGGTCATCCACTAGGTCAAAATGGCTCACCTGGCCTTTGCCTCTTTCTCTTTCTTCCTTCACCATGCTTGGATGACTTGGAGCTTAAGGAGAGAGAGAAAAGATGATGAGGGATCAGTTTTTCAACCCTCTCACATACACTTAATCGACTTTGAGAGAGAAGAGGAGAGAGAAAAGAGAGTTTAACACTTTGACTTTTCAAAGTTCACCTCTTACTTGACTATAATACTTCATCTTTTGGCATTTGGAATTCAATCATTATTTCCTTTATCTTATGTCCATAAAGTGACGTAAATGGGCTCCTCCCAATAACCAAATATTTTACTCCAATTGCTTCTTCAAATGTCACAACTTTAGCCTAACATTTTTTACTTTTCTTCCTATCTTTTCCACTTGACTTTAATGGCTTCCCAAGGTCACCATTTAAGTTCAAATACTCATTTTCTCGCTCTTGCCTCATGTTGGATGAAATTTATGGCCCATTGGAAGAGGATAATGATCTCTCAAAATATCCCAATTAGACTTTGCTATCACAATTAAATTTTAGAAAATGAATTTGGGCACCGACTACTGTTATTTTGGATCATAATTCACACTTTTTTCCCTAAACAAGTTCATCCACATCCGTTACGTATTTTGGGCATTACACTATCACTTATGTTTTTATACACATGTGAACAACATTAAATAACCAAATTTAATATATAACTTATTATAATTGAAAAAATGGGTTGGGTTGATCACAGTTTGAGGTTGCAGATATAAGGAAGCCCTTCCTGTAGGACATGGAAAACTAAAAAAAGCCTTCCTTCTATAGGTATAAATATGATATTCTTTTGTACTTGTTGCATTCTTGTATGTTCTTTGTATGATACATGAAAGTTTACATGCTTTTTTTGTTGGTTGTATATTCTTTGTGGTTGTTATAGTTAATGTATGCAAACTTTTATCCACATAATTCATTATGGTTGGGTTTTGCATACACATATGTTAACTGAATCTTGTTTTCCATGCCTTTGTTCTTTTTAAGTTTTTTGTTGTTTGGATGCCCCTCCTTGAAAAAGCTTAGATCATTTAAGTGTTGAGTGGGAGTATCAATTGTAATTTTATCCTTAACGTGTGGGTGTTGTTGATGCTTGATTTGTATTGCAGGCCATCCTTATAGTCGATTGCTGTAACCCTTAGATTGAGAGCCAAGTTTACTAACTTTAGGAATTTTGGCTCTTTTGAGAGTTTAGATAGAATATGGCTCTAGCCTGCCTTAGTTTTAGGCGATAAAGGTGGAGTATCTTATTTAATAAAGCTGAGTTTAACATGATTGATATACAAACTTGAGTTTAAATCAAGAAATATTGTGTGTTAAAGTGTTGGCCCAAAATGGGTGGCCTTTGACAAGTTCAATAATGGGAATGACAAGGTTTTTAATGGTTTTGACGAGAATGGTAATGGGAATGACAAATGAGTCTAACGAAACCTTATGTGTGGAAAGTGTTGGCCCAAAATGGGTGGCCTATGACAAGTTCAATAATTGAAATGACAAGGTTTTTAATGGTTTTGATGAGATTGGTAATGGGAATGACAAATTAGTCTAACCAAACATTATGTGTGTTTTCGTCAAAAGGGGAGGACGCTGACAAATTCACTAATGTAAATGACAAAGTTCGAAATGGTTTTGACGAGAATGGTAATGAGAATGACAACTCTATCTCACCAAATATTATGTGTGGAAGTGTTTGTCCAAAAGGGGAGAAGGCTGACAAATTCACTAATGTAAATGACAAAGGTCGTAATGGTTTTGACGAGAATGGTAATGGGAATGACAACTCTATCTAACCAAACATTATATGTAGAAGTGTTTGCCCAAAAGGAAAGGACGTTGACAAATTCACTAATGTAAATGACAAAGTTCGTAATGGTTTTGACGAGAATAGTAATGGGAATGACAACTCTATCTCACCAAACATTATGTGTGGAAGTGTTTTCCTGAAAGGGGAGGACGCTGACAAATTCACTAATGTAAATAACAAGGTTTTTAATGGTTTTGACGATAATGGTAATGTAAATGACAAGTTTAATAATGGTAATGACAAGTTATGTGTTAACATTGACAAAAACCACAAATGTTCATGACAACAACTATCAAATAAAGGGTTCAAATGACAATTTAACATTACTCATTCCACCTACACCCAATGCATACAAGTCATGAATTCAAAAGAAGGTGTCCCTTCATGTAAAATTTAATTACAATAAGTTGTCACCATTAACAAGAGTAGTAATGTGAATGACAAGTGCAGTAATGGAATTTACAAAACACCAGAATCTTACTAACAGCAACTACTAAATACATTGTCAAATAAAAATTTAACATTACTTATTCCACATACACCTAATGCATAGAAGTCATTAACCAAAACGAGCTTGACTTAAGGGGATTCAAACCCTAAACCCGCCAACATTGAAATAGTTAATCCTATGCGATGGCTTGATCAGCCTGAAATTCTCCCCAGATGATGGCGATTATATGCCGATTTCCACGTGCACTTGCCGGTCTACCAACTCCGACCATTTTAACGACTCCGCCACTTCTTTTTTCGACAGTGACCCTTTTAGGAGAAAACAGGTCCAATCTTTTCCAAGTCTAAGGAATCCCATGCGTGTGCGCGTGTGTGTGAGTAAATGAGTTTAAGGGTATTCTCGACTTTAACCCAAAACTTCAATATCCCTGATACATCCCACATCCCTTTTCTATCTTTTAGATGTTATGAAGGACTTTTGTGGGTTTTGTTATTTCAAATGGTATTTAAATGGGATTTTTATTTAAATAAACAAGAAAAAAATACTAGTTATAAGTGGGACCCGGCTTATCCCTTCCATTTCGTGCATGAGGTCATGAACGTCTTCCACCACAATCCATCATTCATCCAATTAAAATTCGTCCCCGTGACTAACTTTTTGTTAGGATATTTTATCATTCTCTTTTTCTTATTAAAAACATTTATATTAAATAAAGGGAGAATTGCTGATGAATACCTTTTTGACAAATTAATTACTAAATGCTCCTATGGAAGATCTGTTGCACATAACGAAAGATATTTTGCACACAACGGAAGATTGTTTGCACATTTATATGGAAGATTTTTACACATACGGAAGATGATTTGCACAAAACGGAAGATCGCTTGCACGCTTGGTAGCAAACAGTAATTAATTTGCCCCAAAGGTATTTTTGGATAATTCTCCCTTAAATAAACTACTTCTTCAATATAATAAAAAATGGTCGAAAAATCTCCAATTATAAAATTTGTTGTTCAGAAGAGTCCGTTTGATTCAAAGAAAAGATGGGAAAGAAATAGAATAGAAAGAAATGGAACAGAAAATAATGAAAAATATTTTGTCACGTAAGAGCCCGTTTGGTTGAAGGAAAGTTGAAAGAAGAAAATGAAAAATTGAGATTTTTCAATGATGGCAACGTTTGATTGTATTTTCATGTGCGAAATTATTTGTCTAGGCCCACCAATTTCAACTATATAATTGAAAGTGTGCAAGTACAACTATCAGACACAAATCTATATTGTTTGTGCAACAATAACCATACATAATTTTATTAAAAGAAATGATGTCATGGATGTAGTTTTTCGGCAAGTTGAAGCTAGGAATAAAGTTGATGTAGATAATAATAGTGTTGATGAACAACCCTCCGCAACAAATTATAGTAGGCGATTTCCTCCCAAATGAATTATATTCGTAACTCAATTAGAGACCAAATTATTCGGGACATGTGATCCAATTAGTTATATAATATTATTTCATCAAATTGTATATTTTTTAATTCCCAAATTTCCCAACTTTAACTTTTATAAATTTTTATAATTTCAAATTTAATTCCTCTCTTACCATTATCACAAAAGTCATTCATACTTAAACCAATCCAAACAAGTTTTACTTTTGCAAAAGTCATTTATACAACCACCAATCCAAATATAAATCACATTACAGAATCTAACTTTTACACAAAAGTAAGATTGCAAAAAGTCAAATTGAAAAAAGCCATTTTTACAATCGCTGCTTCAAACACACACTAAGTAATTATCTCATAATATAGAGCTTAAATTCATGGTTATTAGTTATAATTATATTTTTTTATATCGATTGCATTTGTATTTTTAAGGCTGTTTGTTGATTTATATGGGAGAATCCCTGAAAAGAAACTTGGAAATTGGGAAATGACAAATGAGTTTTTTTTATCAAAAGTTGATTAAAAAATGTCAAAACATGATAAAGAATTCTCAATTTTTTTCTTGGGAAAGACTGATCTGTCATTTTCCAATTTTCAGGTTCCTTTTCAGGGATTCTCCCAATTTATATTGCATAATGTAGCTTTTAGAGATAATAATATCCAACAAGGCTTCCGTGAAACAAAATAAAAAGTGGAAATTTGTTTTAATTATAAATTACAAATATCTAACATCGGTTGTTTAAACAATCGATATGAAAAAGTAACTTTTAAAATCGGTTATAGATCTGATCTTAATAATGACAGACTTTTTAAACCGGTCAATATAATATTAAACCTAAATCAAATTTAAAAAATCAATTTCAACCGATCTTAAAAATCCATTTTCCGATAGCGAGGATGTTGCAAGCTCCCACCAATATGGACCAGAGAAGCAGAGGCCAATGTTGAACAACACCAACTCATCCCAGCGAACAAGATAAGCAATATTACAAGCCATCTGAATCAGAATCAGAAATTTATCTAGACCATGTAATGCCCCACGACTTTGTGCGTCTTGCCGATGAACGCCGGGTTTTCCTCCTTGGAGCTGGAGTTCGGAGAGAAAGCACCAAACCCAATAATTGCTTTCAGATTTTGTGTCTCATTGAAGTCACTGGCGCCACTTCCTCCTTACTCGAAAGTGAAGGTTCAGATCATGCGGCTCACTAAAGTAGCTGGCGCCACTGCCTCCTCGGTTGAAGGTGAAGAAGAAATGGAAGGATCAAGCAAGAAGGAGTAGAGTGGGTCGATAGGAGCAGAGAATGGATGGGAATAGACATGTAGCATTTCCTATTTTTGTTTTTAAGAAGATTGATTTTAATTTTAAAATATAAAAAATAATTATATTAAGGAATTAAAATTTGTGCATGTCTACATTTTGAATTTGCTGAGTCATCAGCATTTTTAATTTGCTAACTCATCATTTTCCATTAATAAAGTTAACGATGTTAATTTAAAAGAATTAAAAACATAATTTTTAAAGTTAAGAGATTGAAAAAAGGATATCGTCCAACACTTAAATGACAGAAAATAATCAAAATACAGTTAAGTCCTTTTTTTCAAAAAATAAAAATGGCAATAAATTAATTCGGTGCTAGTCAAAATGGGTGCCCGGCAGCGTTGAAACACCTCAAGTCCCAAACTAGCCCCTCCATAAACGGCTTGGTCAGTTAATCACCAAAGAAGTTGCTCAAGGTAGATGGAGGGGTCTTAAGTTTAATCGTCACTCCCCCGTCATATCCCACCTTTTCTTCACTGATGACCTTCTTCTGTTTGGAAAAGCCAACGAATCCCAGATTAGGTTAATGAGGGACATCATGAGAGATTTCTGTGTAGTCTCCGGGCATAGAGTGAATCTAGCCAAATCCAAGGCTTTCTTCTCTAGGAATGTTAATTTCAATAGGGCACTCCCCCTCAGTCGTGAGTTAGGGGTTGGGATTACAGGAGACTTGGGAAAATATCTAGGTGTCCCTCTCTTACATAGTCGCGTCACCAAACTCACTTTCTATCCAATTATCCAAAGAGCCAAGAAGCGTCTCTCGAACTGGAAAGGTAGATTCCTGACTATGGCTGGGCGGACGGTCCTGATAAAATCCGTTCTCTCGGCTCTTCCCAGCTATTTGATGCAAACCATGCTTCTTCCAAAGGGGTTTTTAAGTGAACTAGAGAAGATTAGTCGAAGTTTCCTGTGGAACCAAGGGCAAACAGGTAGGAAAATGCATCTCATTGCATGGGATCAGATTAAGTTAAGCAAAGACTATGGAGGTTTAGGCGTCAAAGATCTTCAAACCCAAAATACTGCCTTCATCATGAAATTATGCTGGGGCCTGTTAACAAACCCAGAAGCTCTTTGGGTGCAATGTGTTAAAAGCAAGTATGGTTGTGGAGATGGTGACTACCCTGTCATTTACAGAAAACACAACTCCTCTGTTGTCTGGCGTAGCATCGCTGCAGTTTGGGACAAGTTTTACCAGGGTATAGGGCGAAGATTATCGAGTGGGACCACGTGCAATTTATGGTGGGATCTCTGGACTCCACTTGATGCCCCTCTCATTCACCTAGTTGACAAAAATCTCCACCTGTTGAACCCTTGTGCGACTGTTCATGATTTTGTACTTCACAATGGGATGTGGAATGTTCCTAAGCTGGCAGAATTCCTTCCACAATGGGTGACTGACATTATTTGTCGGATTCGACCACCCACTGAGAGTGGACCTGATAACTTCTGTTGGAGGAGTGCGTCGGATGGCAACTTCAGTGTCCATGCTGCTTACAAATTTATATCTGCCCAGCGAGAATGGTCTGGTCCGAGCCTGTGGAAAAAGGTGTGGAAAGCCGCAGTGCCAGAGAAGGTTAAGATGTTTTTGTGGCAAGTTCTTCACGAGAAACTTCCTACTAACTCCCTCAGAGCTATGAGAGGTTTATCTACTACTGATGAGTGTCCATTTCATTGTGAGAGAGCGGAGAGTGTTCTTCATATCCTTCGTGACTGCGAGATAGCTAGAGAGGTGTGGTTGTATTTTATTGCTCCTAACCATCGCTTTAGTTTCTTTCGATCTGATTTGCAGGTATGGCTCACAGACAACATGTCCAAGAATATGGCCATGGCTCGCTTTCATCATTCGCCGTGGACCAAGATGTTCAGCCTCATATGCTGGTTCCTATGGAAGACTAGGTGTCGGAGAATTATGGAAGGTACACATGCCCAGCCGAATGACATCATTCATGGTGTTATGTATATGTCGTTGGAGTCTGGCTTGTATGATACTTTCAGGCACCAGATATTTCACCTTCATGGCGGCAGTGAGGAGGCATGGCATCCACCACTAGAAGGAGCTGTTCGGTTAGACACAGATGGCTCGGTTACCCACCAGCACCTAGCGGCCTGTGGGGGCATTGTACGCGATGCACAAGGACATTGGATTCTAGGTTTTCAGCGTCGATTGGGCTTTGCTCCTCCTGCCGCAGCAGAGCTACTAGCGCTATTGACTGGACTCCGAATCTGTAAACAACAGAACTTTTCTAGGGTCATTGCCTATACAGATTCCCTGGAGACCTATCACCTCATCATGCGACATGCTGGCCATAATCACCCGTTGGGATCAGAAATCGGTGCCGTTAGGGATTTGCTATACTCTGATTGGGATATTGAGATTCGTTATGCTCCCAGGGACAGTATTTGTTGCGCCGACTTTTTGGCCAGGGACGCCCATTGCCTACAGGACCATTTTGCTATTTTGCACGCCCCACCCCCTCCGTGTAGTACTTTTATGGCCCAGGATCTTAATCCGCTAGCCTGATTGCATCGTCTGAACCACTTTTGTAATCTCCAAGTTTTTCTTGGCCGTCTTATTATATAAAAAAAAAAACTAGCCCCTCCATACTGGAAGCGGCTTTTCTGTTTTTTCCCTTATGGTTGGCTGTCCTCTTTTTCTACAAAACTACGTCATTTTGGCGTAAAAAACTCAAACTCCTCAATTTTTTTAAAATAGCATTCACTATCCTAAAATAGTTTTTTAGTATTAGTCAGTTTTCTGAAAATATTTTTTTAAGATATTAAAATAATTTTTCAGTATTATTCACTATCTTAAAGTTTTTTTTAGTATCAGTCAGTATTCTAAAATATTTTAGGTGCAATATTTTACGATGTTTGATACACTAAAAATTAGTTTAAGATATGGGATAATATTAAAAAAATATTGTAGAGTACTGATTGATACTTAAAAATTACTTTAGGATGTCTATAATATTGTTTCAGGATTCTAAAATAATTTTGCAGTATTATCCAGTATCTTAAAGTATTTTTTTAGTGCTATTTAGTACTCTGAAATATTTTTGGTGCAACGTTTTAGGATATTGGATGAACTAAAAATATTTTAGGATATTAGATGAATTAAATATTAGTTTAAGATACTGGATAATATTAAAAAAATTATAGAATACTACCCGGTACTGGAAAAATAATTCAGGAGGGTGAATATCCCTTTTTTTTGAAAAAAAAAAGGGTGAGGATCTTGAGGATTTTGCACCAAAATGACGCAGTTTTACCAAAAAGGTGGGCAGCTGACCATAGTGTTTAGTTCAACAAATGATATATTAGGTGAGGTTTATTTAAGTTATATTAAGGGATGTAATAATTTTGTTTGGTTCAAGAAGAGGGAATGGGAGGTTTGGTATATTATTTGGTTCAAAAAAGAAGATGAGGGGAGTTAATTATAAGTGGACAAAAACACCATTCTACATATTTCCTTTCTTCTTTTTCAATGTATTTATTAATAATTATTATTTATAAACTTATTCTTTATAAAATAATTATTCTAACAATCATATACACATTTTTCATTAGAATACAAAAGATAAGGGTTTTAAATTACAAGTTAGCAATATCTTGCACCGTGAAACCTCAACCCCCACTAGTACAAAAAAGGTGATTTAGACCGGCACATTTAAACCGGTTGTAGTAAATGAGGTCTAAAAGAAATGCGCGGTGATATTTACATAATTATAAAGAATTTGGGAGACCGGTTATTATAATAACCGGTCTAAAAAATACAATTTAGACCGGTTGTACACTAACCGGTCTTAAAAGATTAATTTTTAGACCGGTTATTATAATAACCGGTCTAAAAATTAATCTTTTTAAGACCGGTTACTAGAGAACCGGTCTAAAATGAAAGCTTTTTAAGATCGGTTCTCTAACAACCGGTCTTAAAAGTGGATTTTTAAGACCGGTTGTGAGACAACCGGTCTTAAAAACTTCATTTTAGACCGGTTAATCTACTTAACCGGTCTTAAAACTTTCCCCAAATTTCAACCCAGCTCCCGTGCGCGCCATCTGATCCATTTCTGAAATCGACTCCAGTCTCACTCTCGACACCATTAACCCCACCGTCAACCTGTCTCTCACCTCCCAAATCCGTCTTCCACTCCATCTCCACCGTCTTTTCCCTTCCATTCCACCGTAACTCAAGCTCCCATCATCACCGAAGCCCTCTTTCTCTATCCCTCCGCCTCCGTCAATCTCTTTCTGGGCCGCCACCATCACAGATCTGGCTCTATTTCCAGCACCGCCAGCAACTGTCATCACAGCTTAGAAGCAGTTGGTAAGCTCCCCTGTTTTATTGTCTTCATGTCTTTAGCCACCTGTGCTTTCTAGTATGTTTGTGTGTTTCTTTTATGAGCTAAAGATCTTGCCTTTCTCTATTTTGGGATGGGTTTGGCTAGGTTAGAGTTGCAATTATGGTTAGGATTCGCATATGCAGAGTATTTGTGAATGTCAAGGTTAATGGGAAACTTCGATAGAAGGTGGGAACTTGGGTGTCTGGTCGTTCCCGGTTTAATGTTAATTGTGTTTCATTTGTTGGCTTTGGACCTTCTTCTTCTGGTACTCTCAGTTCAAACCAGGGGGCTCAGTGTTCTACTGATGTTTGATTAAATTCATCCTAGGCCAATCACAGCATCATAATTTAATCTGCTGCTTTTAGTAGTAAATTAAAGTTTTTCATATTGGTTTTTGTAGCTTTTGGTTGGCTTTGAGGTTGAGATGGATGGATCTCTGTACATATAAAATATATGAAAGATGTAAGGCCAAAAAGTTAGAATCTTTCATGGGTGAGAATGAAAAAGCTTGATGCTTACTTATTATATTGTTGTAAAATCTTATCTCTTTGTTTCACTTTTATTTTTCCTACTCTCTTTCTCTCATTTATCTATCCCATTATCTCTCTCTGGAATATTTTCCTTTTGGGAGTGGATTCATGTATAGATACTGGGTCACCTAACGAGGAAGAAGAGATGATTTTGATTGAGAAAAAGGTGATATATATGTATGTGTGTCTGTGGGAATTGAAATAGAATTATTTTCTTGTCAAAGAATCTGCATATTACATTTATTCCTTGCCTTTCAATAAGAAGGATAAGGCATGGTAGGCTTTAAATACAACTTTTGGTTACCATTTGAATCAAATTATTTTGTTCCTTCTTTTTGGAATCATATAAAATAACCCATTGGTCTATAGTCTCTGACTCTGTAAAAGAATATCCCAGAACCAGAAGATGCTAAAGTAAATAGAAGATGTAAGAACCCAAATAGATGCTTCATCTACCATTCTTGTACGTACTGTCATTAAATTCCATAGTCCAACTATGGCCTTTTGTATGTTCTAACAAGTTCTAGAATATATAAGTCATTTTGTGGCCTTTTGTAACCTTGCTTTCAGCATAATGACTTGGCTTGAAGAGTTGCATATTGTCATATGATTTGGCACAATGGTGAATGAGTGTTTGATCACTTTATTTTGCTTGATTCAAGTGAGTGAGCCATGAAATTCTTTGAATGATGTGGTACTAGCTTTACGGTTGAGCTTTGCAATCTATGTATGCTGTGGAATTATGTTCCTCGTGTGTGCTGAATTTTTGAAGTTTTCAATTTCCTTTGACATCCTGATGTGTAATTGGAAGAGAGATTTTTTTCCCTTCTTTGATGTGCTCAAGAAACGGTGAAACTAGAAAATAGAGTTTGGTTGTTGCAGTACAGTTTTCTGCTGTTGAAATCCAGAAAGATAGGTAGAAAATTGAAGCATAGATATATATATATAATTTGAAGGCCATGAGAAGAACTCAGTGCTCGTTTGGCTAACGAGTCTGCCATACTATTGTCGTCTCTGTCAATATATTGGAGGGAAGCATGTTCTTGAGGCTTAAGTAATTCTAGAGCTAGTGAGGGGGTTGAAGGTATTGTGTATGCCTCCAATTTCTGTGTCTTCCTATAGAAGAGGCAATTAGAAGGACTTTTACATTATTCCTATATTAGGTTTCAGTTTTCTGGGACTTTTACTGCTGTCATTTGGTCATCCTTACTGTCTAATTGCAAATGAATCATCAATATATGACTGTACTGCCTGGTGATTTTGAATTTTGAAATTGAAATGAATGATTGTTATGTACTGCTGTTTAAAATTGGAGCATTCTGTGCGTGTACATATAATAAAAGGGACGTTTTTAAAAAAAAAATTAAGCTTTAAGACCGGTTGTAGTCACAACCCGTCTTAAAAAGTACTTTAAGACCGGTTGTGGGAACAACCGGTCTTAAATGTCTAACCTTTAAGACCGGTTGTTCCCACAACCGGTCTTAAATGTCTCACCTTTAAGACCAGTTGTGCCACAACCGGTCTTAAATGTGGAGTTTTTAGACCGGTTGTGAGTACAACCGGTCTTAAAAGTTTGACTTTTAAGACCGGTTATAACAACCGGTCTAAAAAATAACAGACTTTTTAGACCTGCTATATCAAGACTTAATACAGAACCGGTCTAAAAAGTCATTTTTAACCGGTCTAAAAAGTCATTTTTAACCGGTCTAAAAAGTCATTTTTCTACTAGTGCCCCAGAATGTTTTGTTATAAAAAGAAAAAACAGCAACTACAGAAAGTAGTTCATGGATTGGAAGTAATTGTACTTGATGAAAGATTAACCATTCGATGCCAAAATCAATTGTAGATTAATACTCAAATTTACTCTTCAATTATAAAAAGTCTGCAACAGTTTATTAACTCCCCTCTGTATCTATCTATCCATTCTAGAAGTAAAAAAAATTCTTCTATTGTGTGCATGAAGATTTTAGTTTTTTCCATCCTTACCAGAACCAGCACAAAGAATGAAAACCAAGCTGAAAGGAAATAGGGAAGCGCAAAATCGAGATTCAAATCAGTTTCTCAAAACCACACCAAACAAATAGAATATCGAATTTATATCACAAGATAAGAGCCAAAAATATATTTCTTAGCCAAAAATTTCCATAAAGAACTTCAGCAGATTGTTTTTCTACTAGAGAAGTCATGACAGACATTACTCACTTGAACAAAGGAGGTAATAATGTTGGATGAGCAACCAACGGAGCAGGTGGGTGGCGGCTGGAGGGGCAGCCTAAAACAACCCCTGGACGAGCTGAATCGTGAAGGAGTCCACGCGATCTACCGGACAAATGGACTGTCAGCGACCTTCGACAAGCAACCGATGGTGGCTACAGAAGCCGACGATGATGGGTGGAGGAGCAGTAGGACACCACGCTCAACTACTGAACGCGCGAAGCAGACCAGGGAAAAATGGATTTCGCGTTGGAGAAATGGATGAAGAAAATGGCAAAGGAGACAATTTTATTCAAGAGCAGTGTGGAAATATAAAAAAATTCATGGCTAATTTAGTCAAGATTGAACATAAATATATTCTAACTTGGAAATATCCCCAAATCTAGAAGTGTTATAAAAAGGGGAGGGTACTACTAAAAGGCAAAAACTCCCCCCACCCTTCACCCCCTCCTTCTAACCAAACACCTATTTTTAATCTCCAACTATCTCCTTGTCTCACCTAACCTAATAAAACCTCTAACCAAACAGACCACCCTTCACCCCCTCCTTCCAACCAAACACCTATTTTTAATCTCCAACTATCTCTTGTCTCACCTAACCTAATAAAACCTCTCATGAAACAGCCCTTAGGGCCTGTTAGGTATGCAGGAATTAGTGTGGTGGAAATGGATTTAGAATTAAAATCCATGCTGAGTGTATGTTTGGTTTGCAGGAATTGGGCCTTCATGTGGAAATGAAATCCATTAAAATGGCCCAATTGAATTCCAAGCCAAGACCCATGGAAATGTAGTGGGTTCCATGGAGGGCATAATTTTCGGACTAAAATGTCCTCCGATATTTTTGACTAAATGGGGGAATTAACTCAATTTATTTTTATTACTTTATAATTAGGGGTAAAATTACCTTTTTCTTATATTTTCATATTTTTAATATACATTCCAAATAAAAAATATATATGAATTCTATCTTCATTTTCATGACATATCAAATATCTTTTTAAATATTATTTATATATATAATTTTATATCCATTTTTATTTCCATTAAAATCAATTTCATTGTATCAAACACAGCCCCGCGAAAAAGGGATAATAAGCCGCTTCCCTCCAAACTCCGCCAATCATTATTTTGTGGACAAAATTGACGCTCAGAGCAACGATGAACCCAAGTCCACAAGCACAATCCAAGCAGAATGAATGTGGCTCTAATCCCACGACACTATGGCCACACTCCAACTCAGCCACCATCTTTCTCGTGCTCTTCCAGCCGTTTACGTCGGTGTCCGGCCACCGAACCCCACCGTGACCTTCCGCTCACACTCCCTCAAAACGTCGAAGTGCATAAACTTGGCCGTCGAGGCTAACAAATCCCACAAATGGGCTATTCAACTGAGTTTAGTTGAACAGAGTCCCACCAAATCAACCGTTGATATTGATCAGCTCGTAGGGTTTCTGTATGATGATCTTCCTCATCTCTTCGATGATCAGGGCATCGATAAGTCGGCTTACGATGAACGCGTCATCTTCCTTGATCCCATTTCCAAGTACGATAGTTTGAGTGGCTACCTTTTCAACATAGCCCTCTTGAAGACACTCTTTAGACCTCAATTTCAATTGCATTGGGTCAAACAGGTCTGCTTCACTATCCTCACTTCTAATATCGTAGATTATAGTTTATCCTTTTTTTGTTTTTTTGTTTTTTTTAACTTAGACAGCACCGGGTAATGTTAAAACTATATAGTTTACTTTATCCCAAAAATTTTTAAAAATTATATAGTTTACTTGTATACTGGTCGGCTTCAGTATCCTCATTTCTGATAGTGTAAATTATAGGTTACCCCCTTTTCTTTTAACCTTGTATCAGTTGGTGGCTCAAAAGTCTGTAATTCAGAGCTCTTACAGTTCACTTCCATTCAGCTTTGTGAAAATGATGAACAGTTCAGTGAATTTCTGTTTTCCTCATGCTTTCACTTCAATTTTTTTTTTCATGGTGACACAACTTCCAAGACGAAAGATTTAAATGGGCAATTTTCACTTACAAATGGTAGTGTATACTAGTAACGATGACATAATTTAAGATAAAAGATAGTATATATTCAAAAATGGAGTTATTACTTATTTTAACCATTTCAAATTGCTAAATTTTCCTTCCCTTTTTAGTTTTACAGTTCTTTTAACTGTAACCTTATCTTGAATTGATTGGATTTATATAGACAGGACCATACGAGATAACCACAAGATGGACCATGGTTATGACATTCATGCTCCTTCCATGGAAACCAGAATTGGTGTTTACAGGAACATCTGTAATGGGAATTAACCCAGAAACTGGCAAGTTCTGTAGCCATGTGGTAGGTTTCAAAAAGTAAAGAAATTAGCTGTTGGATTCTTAATATCTTGCCAGTTCATTTTAGGAATTAATTTTACTGTTTTCTCCCAATTTTCAAGGACTTTTGGGATTCAATAGAGAAAAATGATTATCTTTCTTTGGAAGGTTTATGGGATGTATTCAAGCAGGTACCTCCTATGTCACTTTATTACATGACTTGTATACTCATTTTCTCATAAAATCATATTAAAATCTATTCTAAGTTTCTAACCATTAAATTTGTCCATACTGCAGTTGCGGATCTATAAGACTCCTGACTTGGAATCACCTGAATATCAAATATTGAAAAGGACAGCAAATTATGAGGTCTATTAGTTTTTAATGGACATAATTATTTATTCTCTTTAGATTATTCATCTGCATCTATCTACTAGTATGCTAAGTCCTTAAGAATTTCTGATTGATCATGTTTCCTTTCATGCACAAAAATATCAAATGCTTCTAATATAGCCACTTTGCAACCCTGTACCACACACTACATATCATCCTACAAAATCTTAAATCTTTATAGATACACTATTCATAACTGAACAATTGAAGCTGGGTAAGCATAAAATTTTTTTTATGTGCTTATTGATTTTTTTTTTCCCCGATAATTGTTCCGTGCTTAAAATTCATTTTTTCCCCCTCTTTTTTATAATAGGTCAGAAATTATGCCCCATTCATAGTGGTAGAAACAAAGGGAGACAAGCTATCCGGGTCTGCTGGCTTTAATAATGTTGCTGGGTTAGTTTTGATATTTCAAACACAGCGGCATTCTTGTTCTTATGAAATGAATTCCAAGCATTGATCAATCTCTGTATTTCAGATATATATTTGGAAAAAATTCGACAGCAGAGAAGATACCTATGACTACTCCGGTCTTCACTCAAGCCATGGATGCTGAATTATCCAAAGTCTCAATCCAAATAGTTCTTCCATTGGACAACGAAATAAATAGGTATTTCCTGAGGTCTGATGAACTTTAAAAATCCAAGAGTTGTATATAAAATATAACTCACTTAAGAAATAGAATGAAGTCTTCTGAGAAAAAATGCAGTGTTTTTTTAAATAATTAAATTATTGTTGCAATTTGAAAAGTTGAACTTAATATTCATCTTTGACAAGTTTGCCAAATCCCAATGAAGAAGCAATCAACTTGAGAAAAGTTGAAGGAGGCATAGCGGCTGTAGTAAAGTTTAGTGGAAAACCTATAGAGGAGCTTGTTTGTGAGAAGGAAAAACTACTCCGCTCTAATATCATCAGAGATGGTCTTAAACCTAAGATGGGTTGTTTGCTAGCACGCTACAATGATCCTGGTCGAACACCAAACTTCATAATGGTATGCTATGAAGTCTTGTTAAGTATGTTAGTGGTTCTTTAACTGCTGCCTTTATTTTAATTCTATTTTGGTGCTTTCTCTACTTTTTAACTTATTATAACTACATTCACGGCCTAAACAATCATCTGTGTTGTGGATAGAATCTTGGAATTGGGAACATATGGATTAAGCTCAGGGTAATAGAAGCACAATATAATATTGTCCAAGTTTGATGATAACTCATTTTGTACACTAGAACTGGTTGTGATGTGTCCTTCCCGCCCATCCAAAGTTGAGTTTGATATCACAGTAGGAAGTCTTCTGCAAAAGTACAAATCATCCTGAGCTTGAAAGTCCTTTATATTTTAATTTCATATCTCATGACAATAATTGGTTTGCCATTTTTGGTACTTGTCATTTTTGGTACTTGTCATCTTACTGACAATAGCTTCATTTATTTTGTGGTTTATGTCATGGAAGAGGAATGAAGTGCTTATATGGCTTGATGAGTTCTCATTGGATTAGCATTGGTGCTTCTTGATCATATCATTTGACTGCAAATTGTCCCTTCATATTGCCGTTTTAAACATGTTTGATTGAGATTACAAAGGCATCATTTGGTATGAAAGAGCAAGAGGGAAAGTAGTGGGACCCACAAGGGCGGATTCCTCTGAGCCCACCTCTCTCTATCTCTCTGTGATTGTCTGACTGATACTTATCCAGAATTGGAGAAGTTTGTGGGAAAGCCCAAAAGGGAAAAGAGAACATTAATGTGCATAAATTGAATAGAAGAGATATTAATGGTAGTTCATTAGTTACTCTGTACCATAATGTAAATGTCAAGTGTGTGATAATTGTTCCAATGGTTATAATTGACTTGTTTTTTTTTTGGTCTCTTGACAGCTATATTTCTCAATGAGCTGTAAGTGTAACACTATAGACTTGTTTTAAAGAGGTTTTACAACATGAAAATGTTGGAAGTGTGATCAGTGTTTCAATGTACTCACTGACCTTGTGAAAATTTATCAATCATTCTTATATACAAGTTTTAGAACTTGAATTTATTTTTTTATACTTTTACACTCTGTTTAAAAGTTTTAAAAGAGCTGAAAATTTTGGGTGTGTTGTCATTTCTTTCACTTAGGGCAACACTAGACTTTCTAACATGCAAGCTTTGGCAATGTCGACTTTCCTCATGACTTAGTATTTGTTCACTTGCAAGTTAAGACTATAGCTTAAGAGCAGTTAGGACTCACTTATTAGTACTTCCTCTTATACTAAATATAAGATAAAGTTGATATTTTTTAGAGATATTAAGAATGTTAATTAAATTATTTTAAAATATTTATATTTGTTATGTTTTTTTCAAACTATTTTGTCTAAATTATAAATTGATATATAATTTAAGGATGCACAACATATGATATGATTAAGTAACTTATTTAGTTTCTATAATCTTTCCTAAAAAAATCAATTTAGTCTTATATTTAGATCCGGAGGGAGTATAATGGACTTGCTTATAGGCAAGATATGTCATATACACAACTAAAGTTAGGACCTATTCCCGGGTCAGGATGGACCTTCTCATCACAAGCAAACTAGAACCTACTTATGAACAAGTTACGACTTGGTCACATGTTAAATATGTTGGAACAAGTTGGCCCCCAAGGGGGGATGAAGAATTGGGTGCCGAAATAAAAATTTTGCAAACTAAAAATGAGTGGAGCAATAAATTGCAGAAGCTATAAAATAGTAAGACATAAGTTATCTTGGTTCAGCCCAACCATTGGGCTTATGTCTAATCTTAAAAAGAGCACTCTTAAGATTTTCCACTATTTTGCAATTCAACAAGATCAAGACACTTGCAGCCACTACAATCCCAAGGATTAAGCTTTGCTTAGCAGCCTACACTTTAAGATTGCGCACCAAACGGTCAAAGAAATTGAAAACTCAAAATCAAGAACATATAGATCAAAACTCATATATATATATATATATAAGTTAAGAAATTTAAAGGGTTAGGGTTTTTTTTTTTTTACCCTGAAAGTTTTCACTGAAGAGTAGTGGGTATTCAAAAGTGTTTTTTTTAGAAGGAGAAGTTTACAAAATGTAGTAATGTCGTCTCGCCTTTTTCTAATGTTAAGTTTAACTGTTAAATCATTCAAATATCCAACATGGCATGCCATCTCATCATCCACATCATCAAGCCCATTATGAGGTGGCATTATCTCTCTCTTTCTCTCTCCCTCTCCCTCATTGACTCTTTTTGAAAAAGTGTTCCTGCTTCCCTAATCCTTCATTCCCTCACCCTACCCACAACCATGGAGATGAAGAAGCCCACCCTTGACGTCATTTAGTGAAGCCACAGCCTCGGCTCCATCCATGCCTTCGTACCCTCCTTAATCGCCGCTATATACATGCAGAAGGAGAAATTTCGAGATCTTTGTCTTCCTTGCCTATTTGTGGTGAAGTGAGTCAGCGTGGGAATTCCCATGGGCACGAAACATCGATGCTCGTTGATCTCTCTCATCAAAATCTATCATCGCTTCTGTCTCTTCATTGCTTTTGAAAAGAGAGGCGTTGATCTTTGCCATTGTTGATGAATTTCTAGAGGAAGAGAGAAAGAGAGAAAGAACTTTTATTTTTTGGCGATAGGATTCTATTGCACCGTTGATCTCTATAAAGACACAAGTCCAGACTGCTATTGGGCCTCTCCACAGTCAGCCCAAGTACCTTGCTGAGTGTTTGACCAAGACCTAACGTACCTGATTTACAATATTTAAATTTCATAAATTTGTTGTAAACAGATCCTACATTTTAGGATCTCAAACGTCTCTAATACATAGCTATTGTAATCTATTTATACATCAATAATATGAAAGGCTCTTACGCCATTTCAGCAAAATTATTATTTTCCTCTAAATCTTATCTTGGTATCCGAGCTGACCTAGGCTAATTGCCATGACTACTGTTAGAGAAGAAAGTTCTGGCAGTGGCACACCTACCAGCCATGTCTCAGCATCTCTTCTTCCCAAAATCAACGAGAAAAATAATTTTCCCACATTTACATGCTCTGTCAAGTTGGACAGAACAAATTATTCTGTATGGCTTACTCATGTCCTACCAATCATAAAAGGATACAAGCTTGAAGGATTTGTTAATGGCACCAAGCCGTGTCCTCCCCAATTTGTCCATGACAACGATCAATCAAAAATCAATCCAGACTTTGAGGAATGGGAGTCTACTGATCAGTTGCTTTTCGGATGGATTTTGAACACAATGACACTGGAAGTTTCCTCCGAGATGACCACTGTATCAACCTCAGCAGGACTGTGGCAGGCTGCAAAACAATTAGCAGGCGCTCAGAATAAATCTCGCCTCATAATGCTTAGATCCGAGCTTCAGCGGACCAGGAAGGGAACGCTGAAGATGACTGACTATCTTGCCAAATTAAAGGGAATTAGTGATCAACTAACCTTGGCAGGAAGCCCAATTCCCTTGCCTGATTTGATTATTCAGGCACTTGCTGGACTCGATGGTGATTACAATCCAGTGGTTGTCCAATTGTCTAGCCAAACTGACAACCTTAGCTGGATAGAGCTACAAACTGCACTCCTTACGTTCGAATCACGCCTTGAACAGTTAAGTCAAGTTTCGCAGCTCACTGTGCACAATAATTTTGCCAACATTGCCCGGTCCGAAGGTAGAGGAAACTGGAGAGGAGGTCGCTCAGCTAGAGGACGTCGTGGTAGAGGAAATTGGAACCGTGGAGGACGCTCTAACAATCGCGGTAGTGATGATGAAGAGAACCAAAGCCCCTAATGTCAATTATGCAAGAGGTTTGGCCATACTGTTCAGACTTGTTTTTATCGCTATGATCGCTCTTTTGTGCCACCCAGCAGGAAACAAAATTCCACAAATAAGAAGCTTTCAGGCTCCACCAGCACTGAACCTGATAACGCATATTGGGCCAGCCCAGAAACAGTAGCAGATGACGCTTGGTACCTAGACAGTGGAGCAACAAGTCACATCACTAATGATCCAAATCAACTTGACAATTCTACAGACACCAATGGTAAGATAAAAATTACGGTAGGAGATGGTCATAAGATTAATGTTTTAAAAATTGGTTCCTCTACTATTAAAAACGTTCCAAATAAACAAGTTAACCTTAAAGAAGTCTTGTTTACTCCTGAAATAAAAAAAAATCTGTTAAGTGTGTACAAAGTGGCACAAGATAATAATGCTTATGTAATATTTAATGCTAGTGGTGTTTTTGTGAAGGCACAGGGAACAGGGGAGATTTTACTCACGGGAAAACCAAATGATGGCATGTTTCGAGTTGACAAACAGCAAACAAGCCGTAGATCCAATCTAGTTTATGTTGCAGATCAAACTATTAGCCACACTGAAAATAAAAATGTCGTTAGTAGAAATATCTTTAGTAGATTTCTTTGGCACTGTCGACTTGGTCACCCTAGTGATCGAGTATTAACTAAAATAATAAGTGATTGTAGTTTGAAAGTTGTCAATGAGAATAAAGATAAAGATTTATTCTGTGAATCATGCAAGTTTGGCAAATCCCACTTACTTCCTTTTAAAACCTCTATTTCTCATGCCTCTAAACCACTAGAACTAATACATACTGATTTGTGGGGACCATCCCCACTAACCTCTATGAATGGTTTTCGCTATTATATACTGTTTTTAGATGATTACAGCCGTTATTCCTGGGTGTATCCTCTTAAAACAAAAGATGAGGCTCTACCTACCTTTCTCAACTTTAAGAAACTTGTAGAAAATCAATTTGAAAGCAGAATAAAAACTATGCAGAGTGATTGGGGAGGAGAATACAGGAGTTTTGCTAGAGTACTAAGTGACTCAGGGATACAATTCAGGCACTCTTGCCCTCATACTTCCGCACAAAATGGTCGAGCTGAAAGGAAACATAGACATATTGTTGAAACAGGCCTTACGCTGCTTGCTCAAGCAAAAATGCCTCTCTTTTATTGGTGGGAAGCATTCCATACAGCTGCTGAACTTATTAATAGGCTACCCACAAGTGTCTTGAATGGTGTGTCACCGTTTTTCAAACTACTTGGAAAACAACCAGATTATAGTGCTCTCAAGGTGTTCGGGACAGCTTGCTATCCATGCCTACGACCATACAATGAACACAAGATGCAATTCAGATCCACTAAATGTGTGTTCCTAGGCTACAGCAACTCTCACAAAGGATACAAATGCATGAATTCAACAGGTAAAATCTATCTATCTCGACATGTGGTATTTAATGAATCAGAATTTCCTTTCTCAACAGGTTTTCTAAACAAGAAACAACCACCTGAAGAAGTAAGTCATCCTGTTACCTTTCTCCAAGTTAACCTCAGGCAACCTGACCAAACACCTTCACAGCATATTAACCAAGACTTCAACAATTCCACACCTCCAAACACACCTTTGATGTCCACCAAATCCTCAACCGAACCTGTAGCAACACCAGAAACTTCAAATCAACAAAATAGCCACTATTATCCAGAAATTTTGCCAAGTTTAGAACGACCAGAAACTTTAACACAACAAAACATACAAACAGACCAAACTATTCCTTCCCTTGGTTCAAACCCCAACCTTACCACCCAACTCCAAATGATAACCCGAAGTAAAGCAAGTATAACTAAACCTAAAAAGCCCTTTGTTGGAACCATTTCCACTGTTTTACCTTCTCCACAGGAACCTCTCAATGTGGCCGAGGCACTCAACAACACAAAATGGAGACAAGCAATGGAAACAGAATATAATGCATTGATAATAAACAACACTTGGTTGCTGGTTCCAAATACTGAAAAACAAAAAGTAGTGGGATGTAAATGGGTGTTCAAGCTGAAACCCAGTCCAGACGGCACAACCTTCAAATACAAAGCACGTCTCGTGGCCAAAGGTTTTCAACAAAGTGCAGGGGTTGACTTTGAAGAAACCTTTAGCCCCGTTCTCAAGTCAGCAACTCTCAGGTTTGTTCTTACTGTAGCTGTTACCTTTGGGTGGAAAATAAGACAGGTTGACATCAACAACGCCTTCCTAAACGGTGACCTACAAGAATGTGTTCTAATGGCACAACCTGAGGGATTTGTTTCAGTCAAATACCCAAATCATGTTTGCATCTTGAAGAAAGCTCTCTATGGCTTGAAACAAGCCCCACGAGCTTGGTTTGACAAACTACGTTCTACACTTCTAAGTTGGGGTTTTACAAACTCACGATGTGATACGTCACTATTCTTTATTAAGAAAAACCAATTTGTCATGTTTGTTCTAGTCTACGTAGATGACATCATCGTCACAGGGAGTTCCAGCAAAGCTCTCCAGCTATTTGTCACAAGACTCAATTCTACTTTTGCACTAAAAGATCTCGGTCAACTACATCACTTCCTTGGAATTGAGGCCTTTCGGGATGCCACAGGTTTGTATCTTAAACAAGAACGGTATATTTTGAATTTACTTGACAAGTTTGGAATGCAGAACTCTTCTCCAGTGTTGACACCGATGGTGATAAACAAACATTACTCGAAAAACGAAGGCATACCCATGGAAAATCCAACAATCTACAGGCAAGCAATAGGAGGGCTACAATACCTGATCAATACCCGGCCAGACATCATGTTCTCTGTCAACAAGCTCAGCCAGTTCCTCACGTCACCCACCGATCTTCATTGGAAGGCAGTCAAGCGTATTTTCTGTTACCTGAAAGGGACCACCTCGCTAGCTCTTCACATCAAGCCGTCGAATCATCTTATCCTCCAGGGATTCTCCGACGCCGATTGGGCCGTCTGCCCCGACGATCGACGCTCTATTGGAGGTTATTGTGTGTATCTCGGTGACTCTTTGATCTCTTGGTCAGCCAAGAAACAACCCGTTGTAGCTCTATCTAGTGCCGAGTCGGAGTATCGAGCTCTATCGAAACTGTCAACCGAGCTTGCTTGGGTTCAATCACTCCTCGGCGAGCTTGGCGTTCTCCTCCGGCAACCACCCATCGCGTGGTGCGACAACCTAAGGGCGGCGGCTCTTGCAACAAACCCGGTCTTCCATGCGAGGTCGAAGCACATCGAATTAGATGTTCACTATGTTCGAGATCGGGTCGTCGGTCGCAGGTTGGAGGTGCGGTATCTTCCCTCGTCGGAGCAAGTGGCAGACATATTAACCAAGGCTCTCTCACACACCAAGTTCTGGGCCTTCTGTCACAAACTTGGGCTCGTCCGTTCCCCAGGCCCAAGTTTGAGGGGGGATGTAAAGACACAAGTACCTTGCTGAGTGTTTGACCAAGACCTAACGTACCTGATTTACAATATTTAAATTTCATAAATTTGTTGTAAACAGATCCTACATTTTAGGATCTCTAACGTCTCTAATACATAGCTATTGTAATCTATTTATACATCAATAATATGAAAGGCTCTTACGCCATTTCAGCACAATTATTATTTTCCTCTAAATCTTATCTATCTCTATCACCATGATGTGCCAGTTTTGCTTCTTTTTCCAACTGCAAATTTTATTTTTAATTCCTGTCTGTATGTATTTGGGCCTGTTGGGGTGTACAACAATTTTATTTTGCTCTTTTTTTTTATGGCTGATCTCTCTTCTTTATTCAATAGCCTCATTGAATGTTCTCTTTGGTATTCCTCTACTATTTTTGGAGGTCTCCATACCGCTTGATCGATTCTTCTCACCAATACTCCCAATAGCCATCTTTAAATATATCCGAACCACCTTAGATGATGTTCCACCATTTTTTTTTAATAGATTTTACTTCAAGGTGAAAATTGGACCTTAACCCAAATTTATAAACCTTCATCCCAAAATGTCAAAATCTAAAGAAAAACTAGAAATCCTCAATTCAAGAAAAAATATATATTTATATTTTGAACAAGTGACATATCACTTTTATTAGACTACCACACCATTGATTATGCCTGGTTGAGGAAATAATTTAGAGAAAATTCCTAAGCTAGAAAAACATTTATAAATTAATTAAGGAACTCTTGGACACAAACGACATCATGTTTATAAGCGATATGAATGATTTCTAACAGTCAAATACTAGTTGTCCTAGCAGCAACGTCATTCACCACGCTTGAATAAGGTACCAAGTTTAAGTCTGGTATTAATATGCTTGTGTGGGTGCATGTATTTAAATTGCAATGAATAAGAAAAGAATTATTGTTTAATATTAATTGAATAATGGGAAAATCCTAAATAAATCCAGTTGAAATAATCCTAATCAATATTTGCCTGCACTTTTAGGAAATTCTTAACGAGGCCAAGAGGCTTAATTAAGGATTGATGAATATCATTAAAAGACCAAAATGTCCCTATATTGTTTAAAAGGAAAATTAAAGATGGTTAAATATGGAAAAAAGGGATTTTTAAATTAGATCTCATCTAACTTAAATTAATTAATAATTATGTAATATAATCAGCATGTATTTTTTATTTTAAATTTAGACGTTTGACATTTTTTTAAACAAATGATCATGTGTGTGTGTGTATATTGGACCAAACTGATATCAAGTTACTTAGGTCAAGTAAAACTAAATACCCAATCAAAGCGTACTACGTGTATTAGTGGTTTCCCTGTCAGCAGTTAACCCCTAACAGCAACTTAACCACAATTAGCCTAAAAGATTGCTGAAAAAAGGTTTTTGTTTTAAAAAAAAAATAATAATAATAGAGAACCCTGGGCAATCGTTGATTTTGGTGCGTGATTTATTATTGTGGGATTTAGGGATGGAAATAGGCTAGGCCGAGTTAGGCTTTTACTAAATAGGCCTAGGCCTGCAATGGAGATCTAGAGCCTGAGCCTGCATATAGGCTTTTTTTTAGGCCCAGGCCCGAGCCTTCAAAAGGCCTGCAAAGGCCTGAAGCCTATTTAAAGGGCTACTTAAAATGTAAGTATTTAAATATACTTAAAGCCTATGCCTTCATGTTCATTTACAACCTCTCAAACATATTCAAAAACCTATATTATGTCTTAAAAGTTTAGGATTTCTTCTCACTGATACTAGTTTAGTAAGAAAAAGAACAGTTAGTGACAACAATTATCTAAGCATGTCATAATAAGAAAAATCAGTCTAAGAAAATATATTTTATAAAACCAACCAAGTACAACAAATAGTGGCGTCTAAAACCAGATTTTACCTTTTCTTATGTTTCCTATAAAAACTGAGTCAAACTCCTTCTACTAAGATTATAATATTTCATTGGGGCAACACTAAAATAAAGTTATAGCAATTATCATGTTTCAATGAATGACGCAAATCAAGGGAAATAAAGTGAGCTAACATTGCAATCTTGGGCTATTGAAAAAAAGAGAGGTAAATGTGTTCGACTAATGAATAAAAATGTTGAGTTTGGGGGTGAATGATAAGATGTGAAACCTAAGGTATAATCTAAGTTAGTAATTATATAAATAATTTATATAACTGATTTAAATTATATATAATTATATATAATAGTATAAATTAAAAAAAAAAACTAAATAGGCCAGGCCTGTAGGCTTGTAGGCTAGGCTTTATGAAAGTAAGCCTGATCTGTTTACCTAAATAGGCCTGACAAAAGGTCCGAGCCTTAGCCTGACCTATTTATTAAAGATGCCAAATTAGGCTTAATGTAGGCTAGATCGTAGGCGCCTGATAAGGGTCTAGCCTATTTCCATCCATAGTGGAATTCTTTTGTTTTGGTTTTTTGGGCTTCTTTAATTTTGGTTCCTGAGTGATTCTGGAACATTCGTAGTCGGAGAAAAACTAGCAAAAAT
The DNA here is from genome assembly GCA_963242795.1 of Inga leiocalycina. Classification (NCBI taxonomy): domain Eukaryota; kingdom Viridiplantae; phylum Streptophyta; class Magnoliopsida; order Fabales; family Fabaceae; genus Inga; species Inga leiocalycina. Next base: position 31,143,348 of record OY725327.1, read on the forward strand.
AACGCAATTCTTTGATGAACATAGAATATAACTGTGAAAACTTTAGATCTTAGTACCTATTCGAGACTTCTAGTGAGAGATGCTTGTTCTGTTTCTTATGGTTTTTGGGAAGTATGATGTCATTTAAAGGCATCTTTCTTTGGTTGCTTTATTCAGTAAGGAAGAACTTTTGATATACGTATAAAATAAAGGATTGTAAAGCCAGGTGAAGTGCAGATGGAATATAAATGGAAATTAATGGTTTCTAAAATCAGTAGATGTTGTAAATTGTGGCAGGTGGGGAAAAGTCGCAGGATTGTTCAGAAGTCGCAATATACTATAGTCTTAGGAGGCATTAGGCATGTATGGATCTCGTTGTTGCTCAATCGGCAATTTGGATAAAAATGAAACCTTTCCCAGATCGCAACGTCAAGGAACACCGACGATGATCGACGAAACCACGATTGCCGAGGATTCTCTATTTTTGTTTTTTTTTTTAAATCCTTTTTTTTTAGCAATTTTTAGGGTTAACTGTGGCTAAGTTGCTGTTAGTGGTTAACTGTTGACATGAAAACCACTAATACACGTGACCCGCTTTGATTGGGTACTTGGTTGTAATTAACCTAAGTAACTTGATATAAGTTTCTTCCTATAAGAAACCACTACTAAATATCACGCTAGCAGCAATTTTGGGCCAAACTATTACCAGTAGTTACAGCATTGACTAGCGTTAAATGGCACAAGCAATGATGGCACCATTGATATTGTAAATTGTGGCAGGTGAGGAAAAGTCGCAGTTTCAATTACCAGTTTGGTAATTGAAACTGCTACTGTAGCTTAGTAGTTATTGAAACAACTACTAAGTTGTGGGATGACTGGCGCTAATGTTGAGGGAACAAATTGCTACCAATAGAATTGGATTCGAGGAGTCCCATGTCATGATGGATAAGCTAAGGTAGCCGTTTTAAGCAACCGCTACGAGTGTTCATAGAGAACAAAGCTTTAGGTAATTCATGTGCTATTAGTAGTTTTCGGAAGTGGTACTACTTTAGAAAAGCTCCTCGTCCTCTAAACTCTAATGTTCAGTTAAAACGTACAGTTAGACACTCCAAGTTCGTATAAAATTAATTTTTAATTTAATTAACTATATTTTTTAAGTTTTTAATTTTTTTTAATATTGTTTACATAAGTTTTTGTTTTTAAATTATTTGTGTATTTTGGGGTGCTGTTTTTGAAATTATTAACCCTTTTGGCAATCTTGTTTCTTTGTAATTGAATTTAACTTGTAATTAATTATTTGTGTTAATTAGTTATTAACTTGTAGTAAGAAATTGTTAATTAATTTGCAATTGATTTGTAATATAGATTGTTAAATTAATCTGTCTTTAATTGATAATTTGCAATTAAATTTTCATATGAAATTAATTAAAATTAATTTTAATTTAAGTGAGAATTAATCAAGTTGTAATGAATTTTGAATTTGTAATAAAATATTGGTGGGTATTTAATATTAGATCCTATATTTTGATGATCACAAAACTAAAGAAGTGTTATAAATATTACAATATAAGTGTAGACGTCCATAACCTTCTAAGAGATGTCTTTTTGAATTTTACACTTAAAGCCATATAACTTGTGACATGAATGGCTTAGTGGGAGTTTTTGATGGTTAATGTAAATAACCTACAAAGACTTTATATTCTATAATATAATTATGTAGATTTACTTTTTTGTTGTAACTCATGTAATGTAAGTTATGGATTTGTAGCCTATAAATAATAGGCATATATCAAATATTGTAATATAAAATGAAATAAGAATTATTCTCCCTTTACTCTCTAATTCTCTTTTGTATTTCTTTATCTCCGTCATCTCAATCTTCCTTATATTTTCTTTATTGTTATGTTTACAACACGTTATTAGAGTTTACTTTGAAGGTTTGACGTATGAATTGCTTATAGATTAATATGTTGTTGAGGTATATAATGATGTTCTAGCTTTTCTTTATTCAATTTCTCCCGCGCTTATCCAATTATCTACTGTTCCTTTCCCCCCTATTAGCTTTTCTCGTCTCATCTCATGTACTGTTAAATTTTGAAAATGACCATAGTCATCAGTGAAGCTGCCACGCCATTATCATTTTTTTAACTTAAGACATCATCTGGCTTTGCTCTTAGTTTTCAATGTTTGGGGTTCTGGCTCCAAGTTACCCTTCTAAAAATCTGGCATCTTCTTGCATACCTGATTTAACTATACATTTGCTACTACATACATTATGTAGTTTCATTATAATTCGTTGTTTTATATTTTGTTTCTACTTATGTATTCATTTTTCATATTTTATTAAGTTGTTTATCTATTAATTTACTATGTTGTGATTTTATTAAGTTGTTTACCAATTTCCATTTTATTTTGTTGTTTTTAAATGTTTTATCATTTTTAGTCTCGCATATTGTACGTGGATCCTTCATTTTTCTTTTCTTTTTTTCATGGATCTTTCATTCTGACGTCAATTGACTAATGTGTTAAGACACAATATTGATATGGCCAACCGCTACATTGCTGTGATTAAATGACAAGAAACCATATTATTTTTAATTTGGTTATTTTCTAAAAGGTCACTTGATAGTGATCTTAATAAATGGCATACATTTGCAAAAGAATTCTTGACAATTTAATTGTTATAAATGGTATTTTTACCATGTCTTAAAGGCTGATGACTCAAGAGAATTTTTATCCTAGTCTTGAAGGCTAATATATGACAGAACTCACGTCAAGAAAAGACATATATTGCCATAGTCATTGAGATATAATTATAAGTAAAGTTTGTGATGATATGACTCAAAGCCATCTGAAAAAATGATAATGAACTTATTGAAAACAAATGGTTATGAAACAAATAGTTATGAATCCATAAATGACTATGAACAAAATTGCCAAGAGAGGTTACGATACTAAAAAAGCCTGCAAAAATAATCATACTATGATATTGATACATTTTGTTGTGCCATTTTGTTAAAAGAAAGTATTAAAGGAGGGTACTATATTCATGATTCATATCTTATTCGTATGTTTTTATTTAACATTTAATCTGAATTATTGTGATTTATATCTGGAAGCTCTTATTGTGATTTAATCTCTTATTCTTTGTGTGATTTAAACTTGCACTATATATATATATATTACACATATTAATCTAGCTTTTATTATAACTATTTGCTGTTGTGATGAACTTTTTATAAACATTTGTCATTGTGATGTTGATAAGCGTTTGAGATGATTATTGTTCTTGCAATGGAGCTGGGTAATGCCATTTTAGCAACACTTCGACTAAACTTTGTTGAGCAGGTTTGGAGTTTTTATGGTATTTGTTCAGGCTAAGTTGATTTATTTGCTGAAAGAAAGTTTGAATAGTCAATATGGGTTGTTGTTGTTTATGTGTAACACCCCAAATTTTATTCACCAATATGTTTTGTATTTATTTGTGGCATTTAATGAAACAGAATTGTGAATATTCATGATCATAAGAATTAAACACTAAAAATTGAAATATAAACAGTGCTGCCAGTGAAATTTTCTACAAGACAGTGAGTTTGTCATGTGGTTTTGGATGACCAAAAATTATGAAATTTTACAGGATGAAAGTAGACATCCTAAGCTTTAATTTGATAGCGAATGGGTAATTTTTAGAGCTGTACGTAAAGAGTTATGGATTTTTGAAAGTAGCCTAGGAAAATGGGCTATTTTCTGGAACAAGATCTAAAGATTTAAATTTTGGGAATTGTGAACTTTCAGTTGGCTAAAGGCTATATTTTTTCCTAAAACTACACTCAAAAAGGGTCACATAGCCTTTGGAATAACTCCAATTGAAGTTTTACAAATAAAGTTATGATTTTTCAAAGTTTGGCCAGAAAATCTGCCAAAATTGCCACAAATCCGAAAATGAAAACATGAAAGTGATGGCAAATGTTGTAATTATGGGGTAAATTAGCATCAGCCTATTTTGCTTCTCCTATGGGCTTGAGACGTGAACTTGGGCTGACCAAAAGGAAGAGAATTAGTTCAAGTTTAATGAGATCATATGACACTAATTACATGAAGATAAGCTCAAGTACCAAGTACACTAGTACAGAAAAGGGCTTTTAGACCAGCACATTTAGACTGATTATATCGAATAAGGTCTTAAAAATATAACCGGTGGCATTTTTGTAATTATAATCAACTTTTAAGACCGATTATATTGAAATAAGGTCTTAAAAATACTTTTTAGACCGGTTCCAAAAAAAACCAGTCTTAAAATATAAATAATTAAAAAAAATATAAATATATGTAATATATTTTCTAAACCGGTTCTAAATATAACAGGTCTAATATATTATCTGAATTAAAGGCAATTAAAAAAATAATATGTTTATTATTTTTAAGACCGACTGTAAATAAAAACCAGTCTCAAATATTAAAACTTTAAAACCAGTTGTTAATAATAACCGGTCTTAAAAAGTTTCATTTTTTTAAGACCGGTTATTTTTTAAAAACCGGTCTTAACTATTACTTTTAAGACCAGTTTTGTAGAACAACTGGTCTTAAAACTTACCTAAATTTCAGCTCTAGCCTAATTGCAACTCTGAAATTTGATACTCAAGCACATCTTGCAAACCCCTCCCTCAATTCGTGGCAGTTCCTCCTTTCTACTTCTCTCCTTTGTCCTTAACCTTTACCGCCGTCGACACAGATGTACGGTTGAATACATTACCGTAAGGCTATCGTCATTTTTTCCTCCGATTGGTTTCTTTCTCAACTTCTTTTTCTTGTCTCCCCTGGGTTTCTTCGTTAAACTCCTCCTTCCAACGTCTCTCCTCCGTTCTTTACCAACACCGTCGGTTGACGTAATGGTATTGTGGATTTCATTCCCTCTTTGCCGTTGCTTGCCTCCCCTAGTTTTGTTCTTCAAGCTCTAACTCCAGATATTTATGACTCAATCAGACAAGATTTGTAATCAATTTCTTTTAATTAATTAAGAGTTGCATTATTGTTGTTGGCTTGCTTCCTTCATATGCAATTGTGGGACTGAATTGCTGGTGGACTGAATTGCCATGATCTCTAATTGTTGTTGGCTTGCATTCTCTATTTGAACTAGTATTCTCTGTTCATTTTAAGTGTGTTCAGCTTTATGCTAGGTTAATAGTAGTTTTTTATTGCTCAAGTGCTGTATGTTTGAAAAGTAGGTGCCTTTATTTTCTCATCTGTAGTTACAGGAACATAGTTTTTTATTGCTCAAGTTTTTAGCTTTGTCTCATTTTCTAGATCTTATATGAGAAGCAAGAACCACATTTACATAGTGCTGATATTGCTTGATATTGATTATCAACTTGTGCATTGCAATTAATTGTTTATTCCTGTGTTATCCTATTAAGTGCTGTAGAGTCTTATTAGGATAGCAATAAGCACCGTGTAGCAAATTTTCCTTAAACCATCACTATCCTTAAATAGTGTCCTTAAAGTGAGGATAATGAGTCGTCCTAGTGAGAGTACTCCGGAGCCTAGCAATGCTCCGAGCCAGGAACAAAGTGAGCCACGAAACCAGCCCGTACGAATGGGTAGAAGTGATACCCGATTGAGAGACATTCCCCTCAATTGGAATACCGGGTAAGAGATTTCGATTGAGTTTGATAGATATTGGAAACCAATCAGGCCTAATGCAAGCTGGTATAGGAGTTTTATAGGCCTCCTAGCATGCAACAAGCCTAGCATCTTGATAGAGGAGTGGAGAAATGTGGATAAAAGTGTGAAGTGACATATTTGTGAAATTATCCAGCTCACTTACGATATTCTTGAGAGTGAAACCTTATATAAGAAGACAATGACATATTGCGATGAACACTGGAGGAAATTTAAGACAAGTCTAGCCAACAATTAAGTGCATATCGAGGTGAAAGAAGGTCAGCCTCATCCTAATCCGTGCGACAAGTATTCTTATATTGACGAACACACTTAGCAAGAATTTGTTAGCAGGCACAGCGGAAGAATTTTAAAATTTTACCGGTCCTAATCGAGAATCTATCAACGGCGTTTAAATCGAGTTAGAAAGATTTGTACCTTTTCCAACTTAGGGTTTTCACGATCTCTAGGAGCCAACACCTCAGGTCCGCTCCCTCTACTGGTATCCACACAAACGCTCTTCAACAGAGACTGCGTGCTAGCGCCTCCAATGTCTCCTAGGGTTTCCCTTGCGGCTCTGAATTCTCATACACGTATAAGTATATCTGCTCTATCAAGTTTATAACCTATGATGGCTATATTCAAATTTCAAAATTAAGCATAATTTATTTCAAAATTAATCAATAATTAATTATCTTGATGAGCTAATTAAATAAATTCAATTTAAATTAAATCTGTCCAACAGTTTTAATTTAACCTATTTATTTAATCCAAATAAAGAGCCATTAGATTTAATTTATCTTCATAAATTAAATATGAGATACTATATCTCTATCATGTTAGTTATTAAATTTAATATATCTTAATAAATTAAATTTAAAACTAACACAATATAATAATATCATATAATATATATACATATACATATATATATAATATATAGGATATGTATTTCAAAAATATATATCTATATAATATTATTAATGAATTTTATATTATATATATAAATATAAAATTCGTCCACCCTAAATTAAACATTATCTCGTGTTGGACCATTCTTGTGTGTGACTCTATAGGCCCATATGAAGTTGGCAGTGGGCTAATAACTATACTAACCCAAAAGTCGCAAGCGGCCTCTAGCAAGACATTACGACTACCCAAATCATATGAGGATCGTTATCATGATGCAACCTGTCATACAACCATGTCATGTCCCTTTTGTCACACGATATATAGATCAAGTATAAGGCATGGATAGTGTCATCCTCTTTTCCTGACCATTACTTTCTCGATTCCTAAGTAGCCTGACAGTAGAAATGGAAACTCCTTTCTATTGTAGTATGGCCATACATTTCTCAGACTCACTCATCGAGGGCCCCAGTAATATCTCTCTACTAATGTGAGGGACAAATTCCATCTTGATCATTCATATTCCTCTGCATGAAAAACCACCAAGCCCGATTGTAGCCTTTATCATCACCCGGTCAAAAGTGACTTTTGACTAGTTCAAAGCTTAGCAACTCTCATGTAGGAATCCATGATGACCTCAGGTTTAAGGGCATTATGACGTGGTTATACATGAGAAAAGCTTATGACTTGATCCATGTAGCTTTCTTATAGTGGGTCGGTCCAACACCTTATACTCTTACAAGTGCCTAAGACTTTGATTCGTATCTCCATATCTTATCAAAGTCAAACGAGTCTTGTTTTATCTGTGCTCCCGCAAAGTTGACCGACCAGGGACATTTTAGGACAATCTTCATGAATTATCCAAGGAAATAATTATCACAGTTAACATGCAAATAATATGATAACAGAATGGAGAAATTTCATTAAAATAATAATGTTCAAAGTACAATGATTGGCCCTTAGGGCACAATGATGGCTTCGGACTACTCCATAAGCATTGGTGAGTTGACTTATTTTGTATTTGATTTACTTATGAATTGTGAATTGTCTTTATTGATTGTAACCTTAATTTTGATTTCTTATTTGCAGAAAAAAAGGGAAAAGGCCCAAGAGAGTGGTAGAAAGAATGATTTTCCTCGTACAATGTCTCGTGGGGATTATGCGAAGACCGAAAAAGACTTGTTGGCAGCTAAACGGAAGAGATTGGAAGAAGCAGCTCACACTAGTACGAAATTCCCTTTTTAGACCGCCACATTTAGACCGGTTCTAGCGGATAAGATCTTAAAAATTTGACTGGTGGCAGTTTTATAAATATATAGAACTTCTAAGACCGATTCTAAAAATAACCGGTCTTAAAATATCAAAATATTTTAAAATGTAAAAAAAATTTATCTTTTAAAATCGGTTATTAAGAAAACCGGTCTTAAATAAAAACTTATTTAGATCGGTTATAAATAAACTAGTCTTAAAATATGAAAATATTTAAAAATTTAAAAATTTTTAACTTTTAAGACCGGTTTCTTTGAAAACCGGTATTAAATATAAAATATTTAAGACTGGTATTTAAGACCGGTTTTCATGAAAACCGGTCTTAAAGATGAAAAATTTTTAAAATTATTTTTTTCCGCCATTTTAAGACCGGTTTTAATGGAAAACCGGTTTAAAAGATGAGATATTTTGACGTATTTTCACTCCCTCGTGCCCAGATTCCGCGCTCTGAATCCTTTCTTCTCTTGTCGCCATTTCTCTGTGATCTCTGTCACTGCTTGTTCTGAACTCCTCCATCACTCCCCGTTCCTCTTTTGCTCCACTCTCCTCTGTCATTACTGTTGCCGTTGACGTGTTCCTCATCGCTATTCTTTGATCATCGTCACTCTCTATGAATCGCCACCTCTATTCTCTGCAGTGACTATTCTCCTTTGCTGTGACTTCCTTTTGCACCGTGACTTTCGGTAGAAGTTCACTCATTGGTCTTCAATCAGGTTAGTGTTATGTTAATTAAAGCCCTCAACTTGCAGCTTGTATTTCCTATTCTCAAAAATATTTACTCTGACATTTTATAGTGGTTAGACACAAAATAATTACAGAAAAATGTAATTAAGGTTAAAGGGAAAACTGTGTGATCGATGACTTAATTACTATATACATTTTTCTTGTTTTAGACCAAAAGTAAATAAGGTGCTCTCTGACTTGTGATAATTGGCTTGGAGTAATACCATTGTAAGTTTAATTTTATTTTAATTTAGTATGATTGTTTGATTGTCAATGTTGTTGGTTTAGTGTGATTGTCAATGTTATTGGTTTAGTGTGATTGTTTGATTGTCAGTGTTATTGTCAGTGTTTAGTGTGATTATTTGATTCTGAGTTCTGTTTTTTTTACTACTTTCAAATGGTGCATGTTAAAATTCTTTGAAATCTCTAAAACTCTATGGTGATTGTTTTTTTCTATCCTTTTTATTGGATATAGGGTGCTACAAGTGTTGAGATATATATATATATATATGGATCATAGTTGGATAAAAGCTAAACGAATGAGTGTTGAATATGATAATGGGGTGAGGGGTCTTTTAGACTTCGCTAGAAGAAATATCAATGATGGCAGTGGGAAGTTTTATTGCCCTTGTGTAGTATGTTTGAATGAGAAGCGACTAAGTGCTGTAAATATATATACACATTTAATTTGTGAAGGATTTTGTAAGAGTTATACAGTATGGGTATGGCATGGTTAAGAATTAGAAATGCCAAGTTCATCTGAATAGGGGGAGTGGGCTTTGATGATAATGACACGGATACGGATGATCGAATAGAGGATATTATTCGTGATATAGGAAAGAGGCTTTTCAACAATCACATGCATATGGTAATATGTGCAGTGATGCTGAGACACTGCTATACCCAGGGTGTCAAAAATACCAATTATCGAAAGCAGTATTGAAATTGGTAAGCTTGAAAGCATGGCATAAATGGAGCGACAAGAGCTTTTCAGAAACACTTGAGGCTTTGAATAGAACTGGTCTTAAAATTAGAACTTTTAAGACTGGTTATCTCTAAAATTGATCTATAAAGTTAAAATTTTTACTTTTAAGACCGGTTTTGAATAGAACTAGTCTTAAAATTAGAACTTTTGACACCTGTTTCATAAATAACCGGTCTTAAGATTTTTTTAAGACCGGTTATAGAGTAGCAGACTTTAAAACCAGCTATATCAAGACCAAATTCGGAACCGGTCTAAAATGTCATTTTTAACCGGTCTTAAAACTGATTTTTCCACTAGTGTCAATCTGATCCTTCTGTTCTTCATTCTCCACCATATCTGATATGTCACGAAGAGAAGTGATTATTCACTCACCAAAAGAGGAGCGATTTTTATACAAGTGAACAATCTCATATAGTTGGTGAAAAAATGGTAAGTATTGTTATTGTTATTAATTATTTAGTGAACAAATTTCATTACTAACATTTGTCATTTATGTCTTACAGGAAGAGCTTCAAAAAAAACAAGCTGAGGGATCGTTTAGGTAGGATGGGAGGAATGATATCCTAACTGTAGCTACAAGAAAACATGAGCATCCCGGGTGTGTTAGGGGGGTTGGAGGAGGGTAGGCATAAGGGGTTACTAGGGAGGAGATGAAGCATATGTTGGCCACTGTGAGGGCGGAAGTAAGGGCCGAGGTAGAAGCATTATTTGATGCACGATTTGAAGAAGGTTCCACAAGATGAAAGAGGAATGGATTATCATGGCGAGAACAAGACAAGATAACAGCGCTCCCCAGGCACATTCCCTAAACCCTAAACAGATCACTAAAAGGAGTTGTATTAGTCTATCATTAGAGGATCCTGGAAAAGATATTAGTGAGCCTTGTGACCTGTTTGTGGAGGATCCTCTGAGATGACTAGTTGCACGGGGGAACGTGCACAACATGGGATCAACTGTCCACCACCAACAAATAAAAGATGATCAAGTCAGAGTACCAGTTGAAGAGGTGATCGTTGCAGATGCATCTCTCCCTATCCCCGTTGATGACTTCAAGATTGTGAGCAATGTCTACAACTCTTTCATCTTATGGTCAAAGAACCTTGTTTCTGATCAAGCTGAGGAAGCCTTGATCACAGCCCTGCCACCTACACCTCCCTCCACTCAAGAAGCTTCACAGCCTCCATTGAATGTCATGCAGTAAGTGATTCTGATGGCATATGATACATCCTTTCACATAAGAGATTGGCCTACTGATTCAGCTGTTGGCAAGTTAGGGGTGCAATGCTATCTTGAGAGGGATGATTTAATGTCCCTGGTAGCTCCTCGACAACAACTTATGATTTCGATTGTCCAATTATTTTTAATGTAAGTATCTTTTGCAATTGGAAGTAAATATTTTACAAATTACGCTATTGATTAAACTTTAATTTGCATGCTTGCATTATTGTTGGTACATGAATCATAAGTTAATTTCCTCTGGAAAAAGCGATAAATTTGGATTCCTATGCCCAATTCAACTCCATGACAGAGGGACCACTATTACTATCAAACATACATACCTATCGGAGAGGCTTAGTGAAACCCTAATTGAGTGTTTCTTGGCTTCATGTGTGCATGGGTAAGAAACAAATATATATTTCATAATATATATAATGTTTTATATTTTCTTAATATATAGTCATCCTTTTTTTTAAGGATCATTGGCAATTGGTTCTTCTATGCAAGAAGAGTTATACAGTCATCCTCTTGTGCTTCCTCCACCTCAAACTAGGGAATGAATTGAAGAAGACCATGAACTCATTAGTTTTCTTGCATTGCCTATTGTTGGCAATTCATGGAATTTATGTAAAATAAGTAACCTTTGTGATTTTGATGATGGTAGGGTTATGAGGACATTCCTACACACTGGTCGTGGTAAGCATGTTTGTGACTTAAAAGACCCTACATGGATCATGCCAAAAGTTAGTACATAGTGGTTTAATTTGTTATTTTTTAGATATCATGTTATTTTTTAGTACATAGTGGAATTTATACTTGTTTAATGATATCATGTTATTTTTAAGACCCGTAGGCAACCACCAAGATCTAACTTATGTGGGTTGTATATTTTGAGACACATTTATAACATTATCACTCTTGGTATGACAGACTTTACTCAAGAGGTAAATGTATATTTCAAAAATTTTGTATTACATTTATTCTTTTTTAAGTTAGAAAGTTAATGTTTTGTCTGGCTTTGGTGTTACAGATGTTTGATCTTGTTGACCCCTTTCTGAACGAAGATATTGATTTCATCCGCAATTGTTGTTTGGAATTCATTTATGAGCTTTTACAATAATAGTGATTTTTTGTAAAACTGAGGAATTTTCTGTATATACTGAGAAATTTTCCTTCCGTTGACTTTTCTGCAAAACTTGTTAGTTGCATGAATTGACATGTTTGTTGGTTTTATGATTATGTGACATCATGCATTTTTCCATGTGAACTTTGTTAAGGCATCCATTTGCCTATGCTATGTTACATTTTGTGATTATGTGATCGACATCATGCATTTATCCATATGAACTTGGTTAAGACATCCATTAGCCTATGTTATGTTACAAGTTCCTAATGAGAAAGCTAAAAAAAGGAAATGGTAAGTGGAAGGAAAATGAACACACCTTATGGCAACATTTATTTTGTTACAAGTTAGTTGTTGATTGCATAACAAATTCCATATATATATGGCTTGTATAAACTGAATATAGGGACTTGTCACTTAAATCTCAACATTGAACTTAATAAGTATGGCCTTGGAAGCAGCTTCAGTATATATGTTCTGGTATACAAACATAATCAAAGACCACAGAAAAAAAAATCATAAAGCAAACTTTTAAGACCAGTTGTATAAATAATCGGTCTTAAATATATTTTAAACCAATTTTATATTCAATTGGTCTTAAAATTTTTATTTTAAAACTGGTTGTTTGACAATCAGTCTTAAAACTGAAACTTTTAAGATCGGGTATAAGGACAACCGGTCTTAAAAGTGTTATCGGAGCTCTACAAATGAGGTATTTTAAGACTGGTGGTTATTGTAACCAGTGTTAAAATAGTGTATTTTAAGACCGGTTTATATTACAACAGGTCTGAACCCGTTTTCTTTAGACTGGTTGCTTAACTGGTCTAAAAAGTATCAGACTTTCAAGATCGGCTGTATCAAGACTTCATCCTGAACCGGTCTTAAAAGTCCTTTTTGTGCTAGTGGTAGGTTATAAAAGGCAAATTTTTGGAAAATAAAAATTAGAGAAAGTATGAGAGATATTTATAAAGCTCTTGCTTCATATTTCCCTTCATCTTTCCACGGCTAAGCATAGAGAAGAGAGAGAGTGAGTGAGCTTGAAGGTTAGAGAGAAGGAGGAGGAAAAATCAAAGGTAGGTCTTGATATTTCATTGTGATTTAGCTTCTAATTAGTGTAATTCCTTCCCTAACTCTTCTTCTCTATGGATTGACATGTTTAGCAAGCAAAATGTCAAGGATTGAGGAGGGAGAGGTTTCGGCTAGAGAGAGAGAGAGAGAGAGAAAGAGAAATCCAAATGTAACTTCACAAACCTTAAATCTTTGATGTTGTTGTTGTTGTTGTTGATTTTGTGTTGATTGGTGGTTTGCTTGGTTGATTTGTAAATTTGGGAAAGGGAAACCCTAAGGGGTTATGCTGCCCAAATTTCCTCAAATCTTAGGTACTTAGTGTGTAAATAGTTAATCAAGTGATTAGGAGTGCAAAGGAGCAAGCTTTTTCTGTTAGAATTCAAAAATCCAATTTTCCCTGTTACACCTATATGCTTTAACCAGAGCTAAAGCAGGGGGAAGGAGCTGGATTTGCAATAATTTGATGATTCCATTGTGTTTAGGAAGGAAAATTAGGTAGGGTTGATGTTGAGCACTTTTTCAGAAAAGGCCTAAACTTTGAAATTATGAAAATACCCTTAAAACCCTAAATCGGGGCTGTTAAGGGTAAAACTGTTATTTGATAGTGATTTTGCTAAAACCGAGGTCAAAAATGGATTATACAAGCAAAACTGTGTAGCAATAGCCTGGGTCAAAATTTTTGGAAAAATACGGTCGGACCGGGTATAAAGGGACTTGGACTCGGTCCCCAGAGGCATTTTGGTAATTTTGTAGTCTAGATTAATATAACCAACAAAAATACTTTAGAAGCGTCTAAAATAGTACATGAATGGGTTTTAACCTAATTCTTATACATTTAAAATTTTAGGACTTGATTAATTGCCTGAGCTATTGTCACATAGTTTGAGGAACTATTTTTGTGTAGAAAAAAGGGACACAAGGTAATAACTCTATCTTTCATACATTATGTCAATGTTTATATGTTTTGTGTATACCATTTACCATAATATGTATGATACATAGTGCTTACGGGTACACCGAACATGACTAAACATAGTGCCCATGGGTACATCGAACATAGTGCCTAAGGGTATACGGATATGCCCAGTTGGTGGCCTCGAGCCCAACTGAGGTACGGAACAAGTATGGGTTTCAATAGTGGTTGGCTCTGAATGTTTCCAACTGAACTGAACTGAATGGTGTGTTATTATAATATTGCTGTATGTGATACATGACATATTTATTATTGCATTTTCTATGATAGATTGTATGTTACTACTGAGATTCTTTTAAATTTCACCCTTTTTCAAATAAATAAATATTCCAGCAGAAGTTAGTGGCTCCAAAGGCAAGGTAGCAAATACTAGCAACTAAGGTGACCGGGATATAGAGATGGAGCTGGTTGGTTATATGTAGTTTATTTTGGCATTTTGGACAATATTATATATATATATATATTATATCAAACCCTGTGGGGAAAACCGGTAATGTAATCAAGTATATTGTTTTATTAATATTAGTATATTTCCACTATTCCTGTGGTTCCCACCGAGCTGGTCTCAAGTACTCTAATTAATATCAATAATAAGTAGGTATCAGAGGCCAAACAGTTCTGGAAGAGCCCAAGCAGTTCTGATAGAGCTACAGTTCTGGCAACATGATAGTATACTAATATACTTGATTATATAGTGACGGGAACAGTGAAGTGAATTGTTTCAGCTAGTTCACAGACAAGCCCCCTGAAGGGAAAAGATAGGCTTTAAAGAAAATGTTAATACCCAAAAGGCTGCCAATATCATAGTATCGGTTTGAGGTGGGTATAAAGATATCACGGACACTGAGGGAGCAAGTTTGAATGACAACTTGGTAGACTTCAGGAAGCATATCATCTGGTACGTGTTCAATTACATGTGTCGATGCTGATATACCACCCACACACAGTATTTAGTCAGCCAGAGGTAGCGGGCACGATGTTTGAGACGAGGGTACTCTCAGGGTACCGGTGGTCAGGAGCAGATAGAGCTGGTATCTACGTTTTGGCACAGGCACACAAAAGTTAAGCATGCTCAACGTAGGGAAATCTTAGGATGGGTGACCCCCTGGGAAGTTAAGTTGGTAAGGTCATGGAGACTTAAGGAATAGTAATTGTCTTAAGGTTTCTCTATGACTAATGTCATCTTAATTAGATGAATTGAAGAATGCTTAAAAGTATAGAGTGATGACATAAGTATTGATTTTAATATGAACCGTTTCTGTTGCAGTAATTATTGCTCAGAAAAGTTCATTTGATAAGGTTATGGGAACTCGAGGCATAGTAAATATTTTGAGGTTTCTCCGTGCTAGGTAATGATCCTTAGTAACACTGTGGTGTTAAAGGTATGTAGGTATGATATATGGTGATACATGATGTGTTGCCCCAAATTGTGTACAAGGGCTCATGACTCCAAAAGTGGATGAAAGTATGAATTATGACCCGAATTAGCAGTAGAAAGTGCCCAAACCCTATATTTAAGCTCAATCATGGTGACAAAGCTTAAGTTGAATTAAAAGTGAAGGGAAGGGAGCATGGAAGGGTCAAATAATGTGTTAAGTGGTAATCCAATAGAAATTGCCATAGCCAGGGGTAAAACGGGAAGAAAGAAATTTATCGGCCAATTAGTTAGCTACCGAAGAGAAAATTCACCATCAACTAAAAGAGTAAGAGGTGTGACTAAGTGGTTAATGGAATTAGTTAGGATAACTATATGGTTACATGCCTTTTGAATGGAGCTATTAGATCTTGACACTTGGCACTACTTGATTGAAGTCAAATTGTCAAATAGTCAAAAAAATTTCAAACTCTTCCTCCCTCTCTCTCTCTTTAAGTTGGCTATGAGCATATGGGAGGTTGGAAAATCTGAGTATTCATCACTTGTCCCTCTCTCTCCAGGCTCCAAGTCGTCCAAGCAATAAAAGAGGAAAGAGAAAGAAGAATCAAGGTGAAGGTGAGATTTTAACCTTGAAGATGACTCTTATTGCAAAAATCCTCTTCTTTAATCTTGATCATCTTGATAAGAGCTTTATTCTCATGGTTTTAGATTTTCAAAAGGAGGTGTTTTGTGTACTCAAGAAAAGCTAGAGGTTAAGGAATCAAAGAACAAGATAGAGAAAGTGATAGAGGTAAGAAAGAGCAATCTTTTGATATATATATATTGTGGCCATTGGTTGATAGCTTTGGTTTTGGTTGATAGCTTTGGTTTCTAAATTTTGCCCCTAATTTTTGTGTATATAGGGTTTTAGAGAGTTTATAATGTTTTGTTGATGATAATGGTGTCTTGTATTGTGGTTTGGATAATGGAATCGATTTGGGATTTGATTGAAAAGTTTGGAAATTCTGTCAAGTGAAAACTCTGTGCATGGCAGAAAGTTTGTGAGGATGTTTTGAATAAGTAAATGGTGTCTAAAAATTATGAAACTTTCCAGTCTAATAGTGTATATGTCAAGCTTTAAAATGACATAAAATGGGTGTCATTCTGATTTGTGTATTAGAAGTTATGTATTTCTAAATTTTGAGGTTGAAACTGGAAGCTATTCTGGAATTGTATGGGAATTTGTTTGATTCTGTATTTTTGTGGTTGTAAATGGTAGTGGTTCATATTTTTCCTGTATTAAGGACTTAAAAACCTTTAAGTAGGATTTGGAACCACTCCATTTTGAGTTTTGTAGATTTAGTTAAGAGTTTTAGAAGTTAAGCCAAGAAATAGGAATTTTCTTGGTTGCAGCTAAAAGGTTCTTGGCAAAGGTCCAAAAGTTTCTGACTTGTTTTTTGCAGTGACCAAACCCCAATTTCAGCATTTTAAACTTTTGAAAGGTGATTCTTGATCTAGCTCTTCCTAACCCTTAAGGGCTTCTATTTGAACTTATCATAGCCACATAAGGGACTCAAATGATAACCAACTCCAAGTGTTTGTAGTTATTTAAGAATTGGAATAGGGAATAACTCATTATCCTTAATTCTGATTTATAGGATTTGACATCTGCCCTAAGCGTAAGAAATCTGTACTGAGCAAGAATGGAAAGAATAAGGTAGTGATTCTTTCTCTTATATCATGTATAATGCTTGTATGTTTGTGCTTATCATTGAATTATGATGAATGTGAATATAGGGAAAGTTGTTGTGAACGTGACGATGTGAATACAGTGAAAGTTGCCGTATGTGGCTGTTAAAGCCATTGTATATGGCTATGAAAGCTGTTGAATATAGTGAAAGGTATCGTATATGGCTGTGAAAGCTGTCATGAATGCCATGAATATGTATATGGCTAAGAAAGTCTTCGTATGCAGTTATGTATGCTATCGTGAATGTGACGAATGTTACGAATGTGAATGATGTTGTGTATGTTGTTGTGGATGCTGCTTTATGATAATTGCTTGCATGCTTTGTTAAGTTTATATCATACGTGTGAAAACGTTACTACTGAGATTCTTATGAATCTCATTTTTTCCAATGACTAACCTACAGACAAGGCAAGCGGATCAAAGGAGAAGTAGGTAAACAAAGGCGGCTAGTACTCATGGCTAAGAGTTTAGAGCTTTGTGTTGGTTATCATCTTTCGGGATAAATGTATAAGTTGTACATGATGTATATGTAAGATCCATGTAGTAGAGGTAGGCGTATCTACTATAGATTTGTAAATGTTCGTGTGATCCCCAGTATGGGAACTAAAATGGAAGTTTATGCCATGTAGACCCTACTAGTTTGAGTATAACCTAGGAGTTTGTCGAGAAATTTTGTTGAGCACTCTAATATTAATGAATGGAACCGAACCGAGCAAGCCAAACATGTTTGGTAAAGCAGAAACGAGGCCACATTAATCATGTTTTGAAAAGTTTTAGAAACTCACTGTATCACCAAACCAAATCCTATCTTGAAGTCGGGACTGCTAGTGTGTTGAAAATTTATTCTCTGGTCTCCAAATGATCTTTATGACATATTTCCAAACCATATTAATGGCTTTCAAGAAAGGGGGTTTACATTTTTGGAGTCAAAGAAAAAGTTCCTGGCAAGGGTAGGATTTGCTAGGATAGTTGCAATAGTTCTTTGTCTTAGTGATGGTAGTTAACCCATGATTTTTTGTTGTATACACATAAATGTTCCTGTTATTTGCTGGTATATGAGTTTTAAGGAATATGTGTATACATTCAATATGATATTGATGTGGTGAATCATTTGTAGAGTGAAAAAAAATAATGGTTCGCCCAAAAATTCGACATGTAGAATCGGAGATAGAAATAAACCATAATCCACTTGATCCTATACAACAGATGATGTGTATCTTAATGGAGCAGCATGATATGATCTATGAGTCAAGGGATGAACTCTAAGAAGTGAAAGGAAAATAGAATGAAAATAGACTCCAATCGATACAAAATGAGATGAATCATGAAGAAACAGTAGAAGGGTCGACTCGACCTCCAGAGTCACCACTGCACACTGAACCAAATTAGGAATCGTATGGGGTGCCAACCTGAAATGAAAGAGATTTACAATTCTGGGGCTCCAAATTTTGTAAGCATCTACCTCCAGCATTTAGAGGAAGATTTGATCCCTAAGCAACTGAAGATTAGCTGGTTCGGCTTGAGAAGATTTTTGAAGTGTTAGAATGCTCGACTAAGATGAGGGCACGACTTGCCATCTATAACCTAGAGGGAGATGCTGACAAGTGGTGGTGAAACATTGCTATGACATTACGGACCTAGAATGTGCCTTTGACCTGAGAGCTGTTTTAGGAAAAAAATTCAACAACAAATACTTTCCCAAGTTAGTGAGGCTCAAGAAGGAATATGAGTTCCTGTCGATAAAGTAGGGTGGTGAAGAGACGTTTAATGATTACCTGTCTCGATTCATCTTATTGGCTAGATACTCCTCTTATATGTGACGCACGAATGATGAGGAGTGGAGCTCTGACATGTTGATCTGAGGCTTGAGGCAAGAATTAAGCAAACGGTTAGGCATCCAACAGTTTACTGAATTCAATAAAGCTGTGGAGAAGTGCCAAATCACATAGAACAATATGAGGGATCTGTACCTAGCTAAGGGTGGTAGCGATCGTGGTGAGCCTAGTAAGGGAAATTCTTCCCAGAAGAGGAAGGGTCAAGAATCCTCATCTAAGGGCAGCGATAAGAAACCCTGCCGATATGAGGATCTCAAGCACCAGAGACCCCCAACGACATGGTTATGACCTCATTTTGGTAAGGCACATAGTGGCAGAACGTGTTTGGGCCAAGTCATTTGTTATAACTGTAGGCAGATAGGACACATGGCCAGTGAATGCAATCAGCAGTTAGTAGAGCAAAGGCCTATGAATTAGGGTAGGGTGTTTGCTATTTGACTTGGTTGTGTCAACGACTATGGGTGTCAAGGCTATGACTACTGATGCTTGCTTGAATTGTGTACTAACTGTTAAAGGGCATAAGTCCACGATTGATTTGATTTGTGTGTTGCTCTATCAATTAGAAGTCATACTGGGTTTTGATTGGTTGACGGTGAATAATGTGTTGCTAGATTGTGGGAACAAGAGAATAATGCTGGAAATCTTACGTGAAAAGCAACTCTATGCCAAGTTGTGTAAGTGCGAGTTTTGGCTCCTAGAAGTACATTTCTGGGCCATATTATCTCACGAGAAGGGTCTCAGTGGATCCTGATGAAGTGGAAGCAGTACTAGATTGGAAAAGGTAAGAAACTATGGTTGAGATATACAGTTTTTTGGGTATTACTCGTTATTACCGAAGATTTATTTAGAATTCTCCAGAATCGTCTTGTCGATAACTAAGCTCATACGTAAGGGTCAATCGTTTAGGTGGGATGATCGATGTGAGAAAAACTCATAAAGCTGAAGGTGAAGTTGTCGACGGCACCAGTGTTGTGTATACCCGATCCCAACTTGAATTCTGTTTGTACAGTGATGTGAATAAGCAGGAATTGGGGTATGTCCTATGTAGTAAGGTAGAACTAGTTCAGCTGATGGGGAATTCGACTACATGATCGTGGGTTCTCACTGGATGATGTGAGGAACGAAGTCTTGCCTCTCATCCTGACATGGTCAGCATGGCTAGCCACAGGCTTGTTGCATCGGTGATAACCCTAGGCCGAGAGGCAGTGCGTAAAACTTGAGTCTGCAGTACCTTGAGTAACTCTAGGAGGGGCGACTAGGTTGTCCAGAGTGGTGGCCTACGACTCCCGATAGCTAAAGCCTCATGCATCTTGCGACGATTGTGTTTCCATTAAAGATATGGCGATATTACCTATATGGTGTGTAACCCCCACATGGTAATCACATCCGGATTTCAAAATTTAAGTGAAATAGAGACCAATAAAATAAAATCAACAATTTATAATCCCTCAACTCGGGATGAGGTATTTCAAAATCAATTCAAAACATAATAATTCTGGGTCTCACATTCACGTGCGGATATAACTACTTGAGAAATCAAATCACATAAGAAATATCAGAGTGCGGAAACTAAAATCCCAGCAAACCCCCGGGTTACTCTATATATCGAATGGGTTTACTATTTTCCCAAATGGGGATTACAAGTCAAAAATTCACTATGAACAATTTATATACAGTAATCCCAAACCTACAATAGATAACCAACAATCCCAAAATCCTGGTTGTCCCTAAGAGGTCCTAACCACTCCGGGTTGGTCGCTTCTCCTTCGAGCCACTTGCCCTGTCTGAAAAGGTTAGTCATATGGAAAGAATGAGATTCTAAAGAATCCCAGTAGCAATAAGTCACTCATACAATATATAAACATAAAGCATGTATGTTCATCATGTTCAGAAGCTTCACAATGATCTCTGGCTCGCGCCATATACGACAACACTCACGGCTGTAATCACAATGCACTATGCCAGCTTTCGCTGTAATCACTATGCACAACGCCCGCTTTCACGGTGAACACTATGTAGCAGCAACACGAAGCACAAAGCACCACAAATCATCTCAAAGCACAATATATCACAAAACTCCACAAGGTATCTCAATGCACAGGGTATCACAAGGCAGTAGCAGCAGCATCCACACAATGAATGACAAGCAAACATACAATACATTTACACAAAGTATAAGAGAGGAGTCGCTACCTGAATCTTTCCTGACAATCTTTGGCATAGTGGGCTCACGCATTCGGAAGATATCAAATTCTATACCAAATCAGGGACAATTGATCAATCTCTCTTCCAATTACTTATTTCCATAATACACTAAGTTGGTTATCATTTAGGACTCTTAAGAGGCCCCAGATGCCTCTAATAAAAGGCCTAAAAGGTTGGGAAACAATAGGTTGAAGGTCACTTTTCGAAAACACAAAGTGCTAGAACACAGGGGCTGGCCGCGGCCCAAATATGGTCAGAAGGTCATGGGCCGCGGCCAGCCACTCATGGGCCACGGCCAGAATCAGGCCAGAAAGGTTTGGGCTGTGGCCAGCCACTCTTGGGCCGCGGCCAAGAAATTTCCTGACTCTTGGCTGATCTTCGAAAAACCATAACTAATTGTAGAAAAATCGAAACGAGGTGATTCCAAATCCAAATGAAAGGTATATAAGTCCTCTTTCAAGGAAAAATATAGCCCCTCACTGGAAATCACTACACAAATACAGAATCCCCAAAAACTAAACACTACTCCAAAACAGAGTTCTATTTCCATCCCAAACTTTGGACAATCATATCTCCTAGAATACTAAACGAAATGACACAAAATCTATGTCCATTTTGAAGTTTGGGATGTGAAATTTAAGACTGGAAAGTTTCATAATTTTCCAATACCATTTGGTCATTGAAAACGCTCATGCAAACGGACTGTGCAAAACAGAGCTTAAACAAGATAGATTTCCAACTTTTCCCAAGTGATCCAAATGAATCCAAAATCAACAACCAAGCTTATTCCCACACAAAATCACTCAAGGAATCCAATGGGAATGTCAAAATCACCAAAATCCTATTCCATTATCATGCTTTGGTTTTGGGTAACATTAAACACTAAACTTCCAAAATCTCCAAACTTAACAATTTCAAACCCAATCAAATCTATCTATCCAAAATGCATTACAACATACAATTTCCATACCAAACATATACCAAACTCTCAATGGCCCTCATTTTTGAAAATGGCCCAAGAATTCCAGAAAATCCAAGATAATCCATTTGGCATAAAACACAGATAGATAGATAGGTCTCACTCACCTTATCAACTTTCTCAAAGGGAGTTCTTGATTCACCACCTCCCAAAATTTCGTGTGGCCACAAACCACAACCAATGGACAAACTACAACCATAGAAATGTTGCTCTTAACTCAAGGATTGACTTTAATGAAGGGAGTTTGAGCAAAGAAAGGCATTTACTTACCCAAAGATCAAGCTTTCTTCTTTCCCTTGCCTTCAACAATGGTGAACGAGAGAGAGAGAGAGAGAAAGAATGAGAGAGAAGAGAGAAATGAGAGTGATGATGATGAAGCACAGAAATTCTGCCCCCTCTAGCCCCTTCTATGCGCATAAGAGAGAGAGAGAGGGAGGGAGAGAAAACAATAAAATATGGTTATTTGACTTTTCCAACAACTCTTATCATCATATAAGCTTGCCAAGTGTCTCAAATCTATTGGCTCTCATAAAGTAAGTAACCAAATTAGTTACTCTAATCCCTCCATTAGCCATTTTAATCACATTTCTCATTTTTCCCATGGTTAGTAATTAATTTCTCTATTAATTACCAATTCATGGCCAATAATTCCATTCTTCCAATTTTTCAATAATTATGACGTATTAGTCAATATTGCCATAAAACACATAATAATTCAATTTAAATTCATAATCATCCACAATAATCATAATTTTCCCTTAATCAAAAATTGGGATATTACATGGTGTGATAGTAGAACTCTACTGTGACCACAAGAGTCTCAAGTATTTGTTGATCAGAAAGAGTTGAATATCAGATAATGCCAGTGGATAGAGTTGCTAAAAGACTCCAACCTGGAGATCAAATATCATCCGGGTAAAGCTAGTATCGTCGTTGATGCTCTTAGTTGATAGACGATGCAAGTTGCAGCAATGATGATACAAGAAGGTAAATTGATAGGAGAGTTTCATTATCTAAATCTCTCAAACCAAATCGTATGTACGAGTTATCGAATTATCCAAGTGGAGAGTGATTTGATGTCCGAGATTAAAGAGGCTCAATCCAGGATGAACGAATGTAGTCCATCTGAATCATGATAAAATAAGGAAAAGAGCTCTAGAGTGTGAAGTCAGAGATCACATGTTCTTGAGAGTGTCTCTGGTCACAAGAATTGATAGAGCGATCAAGGGAATGAAGCTGAGCCCACGGTACATTAGTCCTTTTGAGATTCTTGCAAGAATTGGACCTGTAGCATACCAGATAGCTTACCCCCAAACTTGAGTAGGCTCCATGACGTATTTTATGTCTCAAGATGTATAACAAATTTTGGGCACGAAATTTATTGTACGGGGAGAGAATTGTAATACCTCAAATTGTGTATAAGGGCTCGTGACTCCAAAAGTGGATATAATGAACGTTAGACAAATACTTTCACAGAATAAAGTGCGAATTATAACTTGAATTAGCAGTAGAAAGAGCCCAAACCCTATATTTAAGCTCAATCATGGTGACAAAGCTTAAGTTGAATTCATTCCAAACCTAAATAATATTATTAAGCCTCTCCATAAGCATCTTAAGAAAAGTCCTCCTCCACAGACAGATGATCACACTGTGTGGTCAATAAAATTAAAACTCATGCCCAAAATCTTCTATGCTTGTTCTATCCCAATCCACAAGCACTCAAAATTGTTGAAATAGATGCCTTTGACATAGATTATAGAGGTATTATCAAACAAAAAATTGATGGTAAAGAGCATTGCATTGCATTTATATCAAAACATTGGAATAGGGCACAACAAAATTATTCCACCATTAAAAGAGAATTGTTAGCAAGCGTTATGTGTATAAACAAATTTCAAAGCAATTTGTTAAATCAAAAATTTTTAATCAAAGTGGATTGCAAATTTGCCAAAGATGTTTTGCAAAATGATGTTTAAAACCATGCATCAAAACAAATCTTTGGCCGATGGCAACCAATTTTAAGTGTCTTTGAGTTCAAAATTGAATTTCTCAAAGGCTCTTCAAACTCCCTTCCTGATTTTCTAACCATGGAATTTTTACAAGAGAAATAAGGAAACCAAATTTCCAAAAAAGAAAAAGAGAGAGGAAAGGGCATAGCCCTCAATGAAGATGATCCAAAAAGGGTCACAAAAGAAAAGGTCAAGCAATCAAGAACTACACAATCAACAACCAAGTCATCCACCCAACAAAAGGGGTCTTCTTCCCGGACCCAAAAATGTAAACCCCTCCGTAATTATATCCGAAATACATGATTCAAATGAAATAGAGACCAATAATAAACAAAACTCATTTAAAATCCCATACTTTTTGAAATAGGGTTTTCACAAATATCGTTCAAAATCCATTTCACCTGGTCTCATATTCACATTTTGAATACAACTACTATATGGAGGTAAATCACATTCATATAAATATCAGAGTGCACAACATAATTCCCGACAATCCCGGGTTTCATACCTTTGCTTATGGGTTCAAAGGGCACATTAGCCCATATCATTACTCAAATGGGGATTACACAAATCCATTCAAATACATAATCAAATACTTATCCACAACATGTACATTACAAATATACATTCCAACCTATCCAACCATATATATATATATCCAAACATATACAGTTTTCCCAACAACAATGATAACCAACTACCAAATTAAATGCCCTAAGGAGTCTTCGCCGCCCTTGGTTGCTTGCTCCATCCTCGATCCACCTACCCTGTCTAAAATATTGGTAGGGGAGGGTGAGATTCGAGAGAATCTCAATAGGTAAACATTACCAATATGCATGCAAGATAGATGTTTAATGCATGACATGCTTGCATAACCCATGCTTACACACAATGACAAATTTGTAAGCTCAATGCTTCGAACAACATATATATGGCCATAGCATAAATTGAAACATAGCTTCAAATCATTCATACATGTTTTACATAATCAAGCAAAGCAATAACATGCATCAATACCAACACAAATATCATATACATACAGGAGAGGGAAGTTCCCTACCCTTATTCTTTCCACGTATGCTCTAGTACCGCTTACTCACGATCAGGCAAATATCGAACCACGTTCAGGGTGGATATCAAACCTATAGCCAAAGCAAGGACATAGGTTTATTCTCTATTCCAAATCTTTACTTTCATTATACTTAAAGTTGGTTACCATTCACAACCTTTAGGTAGCTATAATAAGCTCAATGAAAGCCTAAAGAATTGGGAAGTACTAGGCTGGAAATCACCTTTTAAAATCACAAAATACTGAAAAATAGGGGTTGGCTGTAGCCAAAACGTGCACAGAAGGTTTTTGGCTATAGTCAAGAATTTCTAGCTGCAGCCAAAACGCATACAGAAACTTTTGCACTACAGCCAAGAACTTTTGGCTTCAGCCAAGGAAACTTTGGAAATTCATAACTAATTCCAGAAAAATTGAAATGAGGTGATCCCAAAGCCTATTGAAATCTCTTTAAGTCCTCTTGATAGAAAAAATGTGAGCCATTACCAGAAATCACCACAAAATTCCAGAATTACACGAAATTCCCTTGCTGTTCCAGGTTTGTACCCAGTTTTAACATCAAACTTTGGAAAACCATATCTCCCAGTTCACAAAATGAAATGACACAAATTATAAGTCCATTTTGAAGCTTGGAATGTGAAATTTAAGACTTGAAAGTTTCAGAATTTTTAGAGACCATTTGGCCATTCAAAACGTCCACACAAGCAGACTGTCCAGAACAGAGTTTCAAAAGACAGAATTCCAGATTTTGCACACTTGCTTCCAGTGGTCCAATTTTCATACCAAACATCATTCCCACACAAATTTTCACAAGGAATCCATTGGATACACCAAATCAATCAAATTCATATCACATTGACATGTTTCACCAATAATCACAACATGTCAACACAATGTCACAACCTAAACTCACATTGCAATTCTTTACTTTCCAAAGTTCCACACCAATTCAAACCAATTCCAATGAACATATAACATAATAAAACACCAATTGCACCTCAAAACACATGAAAATTCATGCATTTCGAAATTACCACAAAATCAAGGCAAAATTCACAATTCACAAAACTCATCCACAAATCATAAAACTTAGATCAAAAGGCTTCAAATACTCACTTCTTCCTCTTTCCCAAACCAATTCCTTGATTCTTCATCTTTCCAATTTTTCTCAAGCTCCCAAACACCTCCTTTCACAAATATAAAATCATAGCAATGAAGCTCTCATCACTATGAACAACATTAAAGAAGAGTGTTTAAGCTAAAGAGGACCATAAACCAACCAAAACTGACCTTGTTCTTTTCTCTTTCCTCCTCCTTGCTTGGCGAAAATGGAAGACAAGAGAGAGATAATGGAGATGAAGGAGATGAAGGAAGATTTTGGAGAGCCCAAAAACGTCCAAATAAGGGAGAGAGAAAAGAAGGAAGAGTTTGAACATTTAACCCAAATCCAAGGGTCCATATTGTGCCAAGTGTCACACTCTCATTCCATCTTCCATGAGCTCACATAGGCACATACACACACACACACGATTCCACCCCTTGATCTATTGCACAAATCAATCTCAACCATTGATTTTGAAGTTACCAATGAGTTTTCCTTTCGGTAACTGACCAATTGGTCGGTAACTTTACCGCTTTGCCCATGATTATGGTAATTCCTCTTGAATCACAACAAAACTCATCTTATCTTTCCATATCACCACATTATGTGCCTTCCCTCTATTTTAAGTCAATTTAGATGTTAATCCATAATTAAGCCTAAATACAAGGTTTCGGCACTGCTCACAACACATACGAATCACATCCGATCTTAAATCACATCATATTCTCCAAAAGGGTTCATTTATCACTAATCACATTCACTTTTGGAGTCATTGAACCCTTAATCAACATATGGGATCCTGCTAAACCAGGCTTAGCAGTCCACTTATTTCAGGCTTATTCTCTAGTCTCAAGTCTCAAAATTCAGGGTATTACACCCAAAACCCCGAGCAATCTGCTCGCAAAAGTTCAAGTTTAATAATGAACTCGAAGGATTATCCCTTCCCAATTGAAACCTTCTAGGATTTGGCATCCAACCAATCCTTGACAAAACTACCAAACAAAAGATGGGCAGATATAGCCAAAGAAGAAGAATCTACAGCTCTTGCCCTAGCAATAAAAAATAAATCCCAAGAGATTAATAAAGCTGGTTCTTCATCAAAAGAGCTAGTTTTGTCTTCTCAACAAACTCCCCCACAAACCACTTTTGTGGCAAAACTAGAAAAGACCATGAATCTTTTCCACACAGAACCAGGTTTTTATGACAAAAGCCTATATACCTTGGCAGCCAAAATATTTCCAAAAGGGTTTTTCTTCAAGCCTTTTAATTTGAAAAAAACCTAAAGGTTTTATGAATTTATTCTTGTAGATTTTGAATCTACAGGAATAAGACATTTTCCTGACCCAGATGACTTCACAGCGCTTGGGTACTTAACTTTTCAAATCAAAAGAGTCCTATCTTCTAGTGATTGGGGACAAGATTTGTTTAAAAACAAAAAATTTTCTAAAGATTTGAATCCAATAGGTTATAATTATTGGGATTATATGGAAGCTTGGTATTGTACCTTTTTGATAGAAGAAGACCCACTAGTATCTCTAGGATTTCGTCAATTTTAGAAAAATTTAAAACTGCCTTAGATCAACCTTCTAGGCATTCCTATAGCTTTTCAGAAAGCTTGAAAGAGCTTATGACTCCTCTTTCTGTTATAGACTTACAAGGACTGGATACATCATCTAGTGTTGTAAGACCAGTATACCAAAAGGAAGAGGATGACGAGGTTCAAACAAACCAGTCTCCAACCTACTCTGATATGATAAGCGTCGTAGAGAAGCAATTCTAGTTAGATAAGAAATTCCTACAAAAGGATTTCTATTCTGACTATAATAAAGAAAAGCGAGAATGATTTCTTGTAAAATTCAATAACAAATCAAGAAAACCAATTCAAGAAAGGTTTTACAAAATGCTTGAAAAATTTATGCTTCACATCCCATTCTTTGTCTGGTTTGATGTCTATGTCAAAGAATAGAATATTGCGGATTATCCTTTCAAAACTGTCGAAGAGGTCAACACCTCTTGGACAACCAAAAATGGAGAAGAGATAGAATATGATCTTCCACTAAAACTATCTTACGAAATCTCTAGTTTTGAAATTGGAGAAGCTCCTGTTATAGCTTCACCTCTTAAGACCAAAGATTTTAAACAAGAAATAAATTCAAAAGATATCCAAAATCTTATAAAACAAAATAATTGCACAAATTCGTATCTCCAAACCTTAAGAGAACACATAGTTAAAAAACAAATTGTTTTCAAAAGATCTGATTCTCGACCTAGTAGTACTACCCCTAATATTACTAATAAACAACTGATTTTCAAACCTTACTCAGTCTAAAAGGCTGTAGTAAGTAATATTAAGAAAAAGAGTTTTAAAGAAAGAGTTAAAGAGGAATTAAGGAAGCTCGCAATTCCTTAAACTCCTTAAAAAACTGAATTGAAGAAACATATAGTGGCACAGACTGCTTCTTCATCAACAATTAATGTCTTAGACAAAAATAGTCAAGCTAGTAGTAGTGAGGAATATTCTGAGACAGATAAAAAATTAGTTAATACGATTAACAATATGAATTGGAAAAATATAACAAAATTATACTATCCTAGAGCTACTCCTCCAGACTTAGCTCTTGAAGAAAGAGATGATGTTTTCAAACAGTTTAATGCTAATAACATTTATGTTTAGAATATAGATGGAAAATCTGAGACAAATATTCTGGAAATGCTCCAAAAAATGACAATGGTCAGTAACGCCAACTTAATCTATAACAATTGTCAAGAGGATGACATTGTTCATATACTAATCTCTGGCTTTACTGGGCAACTCAGAGGTTAGTGGGATTATTGTCTCACAAATGAATAAAAGGCCCAAATTCTTTCTGCCATAACTCTGATCGCTAGCAATGGTGAAACAGGTCCTGACTCTGTTAACTCTTTCATAGTTAACATAGTTGAGCATTTTATAGGAGATCCTTCTCTGTGGAGAGATAAATTGCATATCTTTTGTCAAACCTTAGGTATAAAACCCTATCAGACTTCAGGTGGTATAAGGATACCTTCTTGACCTGTGTCCTAACTATAGAAGATGGCAATCATCCTCTTTGGAAAGAAAAATTTGTTGTTGGTCCCCCTACTTTGTTAGCAGATAAGATCAGAGAGAAAATCAGAAATCAAACAGGTGATGGACAAACCATTACGAGAATTTAACCTATGGATAGCTTATTGCAATTGTCCAAAAAATAGCTTTAAAACTTTGTCAAGAAGATCAAATTCAACATCAACTTGCCAAAGAAAAGGCCATTAATAGAAAAGATTTAAGATCCTTGTGTGTGCAATTTTGTTCTCCTGCCTGTAAAAGGCCTAAGCCTAAACATAGACAAGTAAACAAAGAACACCAAAAACACCAGGCCAAAAGATATTGGAAAAAACCTAGGAGTAATCAGCCTAGAAAACTTAAACTGAGTTTAAATCCAAAACTCTATTTGACCTTCCCAAAGGAAAAATTTTCTACTTTCGATGAGGGAAAGAAGGCCATTTGGCAAAATACTGTAGGCTTAATAAAAGGATTAACGCCTTATAGATTGAAGAACCTGTTCTTCAACAATTAAATAATCTGTTGAGTGAAACATCTTCTGATGAAGAATATGAGATATCGTCCTCTAACGAAGTTAATCAACTTCAACAAGATATTTCATCTTCTTCTGACGAGGAAACTCTTGAAATCAATGTTTTAAATTAGGAAGAAGACATACCTTTCCAAGTAATAAATTCTCTTCCTAACAATAAAGATAAAGTTAAATACTTTAACAAAATTAGAGAAACCTCAGCTTCCTCCTCAAAATATTTTTTCAAAAATAATCAATTAAACACAAAATACGATTTTACTAAAATAATGAAAAGATTTTAGAATAATCCAAAACTGATCACGATTTCAAACCTTCAAAAGGAAATAAATGGTTTAAAAGAAGAGATTAGATAATTGAAAAATGCTCAAGATCTCCATTATCTTATTCTAAACCAAATCCAAATGGAAGAAGTTTCTGATAAATAAAAGGAAAAGGCTAAAGATACTGGTGATAGAAACCAAGATATCTCCGTCCCTTTCTTAAATCTTATATAAAAAATTTCTATCAAAAAAATTTCAATCCAAAAATGGCATGTCCTAAGCAAAATTATTATGCAAACAGTTTTGTTCTAGAAACTATTGCCCTATTTGATAATGGTGCAGCTTTAAGTTGCATTAGAGAAGGTCTAATTCCAACCAAATTTTATGAGAAAACTACAAAAGGCCTCTATGCACTAAATCAATCACCATTAGATATCAACTTTAAACTAACAAGTGTTGTAGTTGAGAATAATGGTCTTAAAATCAGTACTCCTTTTATTCTGGCAGAAATCTTATCTTATGACGTGGTACTAGGAGTACCATTTATTGATCAAATAATAGCTTATATGGTTTTCAAAAGAAGGAGTTGAATCCCAATTAATGGGAAAAAAATTTTCTTTGAATTTGATCATCCTCCTTATACAAAATTTATTAATACAGTTGAGTATAAGGAAAATCAAATTAATTTTCTAAAAGAAGTAGTTTCCTATAAGGTTATTGAAACTGAATTAGGAAAACCTCTTATTAAAGAAAGCATTCAAAATGTTTTAGAAAACATCCAAAAAAACAATCTGTTCAGATCTTTCTAATGCATTATAGGAAAGAAAAAGACATGTAGTCAATCTCCCTTATGAGAAAGACTTCCATGAAAGAGCTATTCCTACCAAAGCTTGTGTAATGGCATGGCCCCCACCCACCGGTGGCGAGTAGTGCTAGACACTCCCTTTGAGGGTGCCAGGATTTATCCCCCCTTCGCCCCTCTGAGGCTTAGGGATTTTGCTTAATGGGTAC
Source organism: Inga leiocalycina (assembly GCA_963242795.1). NCBI lineage: Eukaryota > Viridiplantae > Streptophyta > Magnoliopsida > Fabales > Fabaceae > Inga > Inga leiocalycina. The sequence continues at coordinate 31,174,438 of OY725327.1, forward strand.
ATATACTTTTCCCTAAAGAGTCACCTCCCTAGGATCAAAGACATGACCTGACAGTCAAGTACACGCCCCACGTAACTCCTGGTAGCCAAGCGTACCATACACTCTTTCCCAAGGAGTCGCTTCCCCAGGATCTAAGATGTGACCTGAGGGTCAAGTACACACCCCATGTGACTCTTGGTAGCCAAGTGTGCCATGGCGCACTTGGCTACCAGGAGTCACATGGGGTGTGTACTTGACCCTCAGGTCACGTCTTCGATCTTGGGGAGGTGACTTTTTGAGAAAGAGTGTATGGTGCCCTTCACTACCAAGAGTCACATAGGACGTCTACTTGACGGTCAAGTCATATCTTCGATCCTAGGGAAGCGACTCTTTAGGGAAAAATGTATGTACCCATTGAGCAAAATCCCTGAGCCCAGAAGGGTGGAGGGGGGGACAAATCCTAGCACCCTTGAAGGGGGTTTCCGGCACCGCTCGTCGTCGATGGATGGGGGCTATGTCATTACAACTCGCTCGATATAGATGAACCAGGAACTCCTGGAACATTGTCAAAATGAAATTAATGATTTACTTTCAATAGAGTTAATCCAAAAAAGTCAAAGCCTTTGGTCTTATGCTACCTTTTACGTCAATAAAAATGCAGAACTTGAACGAGGAACTCTTAGGCTTGTTATCAACTACAAGCCACTTAATCAGGCCTTATAATGGATTAGGAACCTTATTCCTAACAAAAAGGACCTTCTAAATCACCTTCATCACGCAAAAATATTTTCAAAATTTGATATGAAATCAAGATTTTGGCAAATCCAAATTAACGAGAAAGATCACAACAAAACTGCATTTATTGTTCCTTTTAGACAGTATGAGTGGAATGTTATGCCTTTGAGGCTAAAAAATACTCCCTCTGAATTTTAGAGGATAATGAATGAAATATTTAATTCTTACACTAAATTTATCATAGTTTATATTGCTCATTTTTAGTGTATTCAGATTCCATTGACCAGCATTTTAAGCATGTGAGGGTCTTCACATAAATTGCTAAGCGAAATGGCCTTACAGTTTCCAAAACTAAAATCAATCTGTTCTAGACAAAAATCAGGTTTCTTGGTTGTCATATTTATCAAGGAACTATAACTCCAATTGACAGAGCAATTCAGTTTGCCGACAAATTTCCAGACCAGATTCTAGATAAAAATCAACTCCAAAGGATTTTAGGTTGCCTAAATTACATAGGTGGATTCATTCCAAACCTAAATAATATTATTAAGCCTTTTCATGAGCATCTGAAGAAAAGTCTTCCTCCATGGTCAAATGATCACACTAGTGTGGTTAATAAAATTAAAACTCATGCCCAAAATCTTCCAAGCTTGTACCTTCTCAATCCACAAGCATTCAACATTGTTGAAACAAATGCCTCTGACATAAGTTATGGAGGTATTCTCAAATAAAAAATTGATAGTAAAGAGCATTGAATTGCATTTACATCAAAATATTGGAATAAGGCACAACAGAACTATTCCACCATTAAAAAAGAAATGTTAGCAAGCGTTTTGTGTATAAACAAATTTCAAAGCGATTTGTTAAATCAAAATTTTTTAATCAGGGCAGATTGCAAATCTGCCAAAAATGTTTTGCAAAAAGATGTTAAAAACCTTGCATCAAAACAAATCTTTTCCTGATGGCAAGCAATTTTAAGTGTCCTTGATTTCAAAATCGAATTTCTCAAAAGCTCTTCAAACTCCCTTGCTGATTTTCTAACCATGGAATTTTTGTAGGGGAAATAAGGTGACCAAATGTCCAAAAAAGAAAAAGAGAGAGGAAAGGGCATAGCCCTTAATAAAGATGATATGAAAAGGGTCATAAAATAAAAGGTCAAGCAGTCAAGAACTGCACAATCAACAACTAGGTCATCCACCCAATAAAAAGGGTCTTCTTCCCAGACCCAAAACACCGAGCAATTTGCTCACAAAATTTCAAGTTTAATAATGAATCCAAAGGATTATGCCTTCCCAATTGAAACCCTCCAAGATTTGGCATCCAACGAATCCCTAACAAAACTACCAAACAAAATATGGGTTGATATAGCCGAAGAAAAATAATCTAAGGCTCTTACCCTAGCAATAAAAAATAAATCCCAAGATATTAATAAAGCTGGTTCTTCATCAAAAGAGCTAGTTTTGTCTTCTCAACAAACTCCCCCGCAAACCACTTTTGTGGCAAAACCAGAAAAGACCATGAGTCTTTTCCATACAAAACCAGGTTTCTGTGATAAAAGCCCATATGCCTTGGTAGCCAAAAAATTTCTAAAAGGGTTTTTCTTCAAGCCTTTCAATTTGACAAAAAACCAAAGGTTTTATGAATTTATTCTATTAGATTCTAAATTTGTAGGAATAAGACATTTTCTTGACCCAGATGACTCCACAGTGTTTGGGTACTCAACTTTTCAAATCAAAAGAGTCATCTCTCCTAGTGATTATGGACAAGATTTGTTTTAAAAAAATTCTGAATATTTTAATCTAATAGGTTATAATTACTAAGATTACATGAAAGGCTGGTATTGTACCTTTTGGTATCAAAATAAAACATGTAGCCATACATGGCTTTTTATGTTCAAATCTGACCCTAAATATCAATTTCTACAATAGTTCAATCAATGGTGGGATTTATTCAAACCATGTCCTGAGATTCTTCCAACCAATATGAAAATTGGTTTTGACTATTTTAAAAGTTGAGCCAATCTAAATGAAGATCCTTTCCCTGTAGATCTCCATTTCTTTTCAAACTTTGCTTTAGCCTAGGTATTCAAATGGAATCTCAAATATAGGATTTCCAAGTATCAAAAAAATTTTCCCATCTTACAGCGAGTTCCTTCTGTCAAAAGGTAGGCAAAGTTCCTTGGTGCCAAAAATGTATCAGAAATGGCACTCAAAAAATGGTTCAACCAGAATCCCAAATTCCTAATGGCGAGAGATTATGAGTCCAATATCTTCCTTAACCAAAAGGCAAAAATACAAGTGTGCTTGGCTTCATCAACAAACAAATAAAACTTAGCCAAATAGCTTCAAGAAATTCTCCAGCTCCTTCGTACTGGAACATATGCACCGCAAAGTAGCAAAATCAGTTATTTCTCTATATCTTTATCCAACAGCTCATATGATACCACCCAAAGTGATATAGGTGATTATTTTAGCCATGACTCAGATCATGAAGTCTACAACTTAGACAAAGATTAGTGCAGAGTCACAAAATATCTGTCGGTACAAATACTTGTCGGTACTTTCGGTGGAGATTTGATAGAAAGAAAATGAATCTTCACTATTCAAGACAAAAGGACGTACGTCCATCAACTTTTCACTTTCGCAAAAGTCACTATAGCAATCACTGTCACAGTCACTATTGCACATGTGAACCTTGATAGTAGTGAATAGTAACAGTCTAGTAAGCCTATAAAATGGCACCTTGAGTAAGTTAAAATTCACCTAAAAATTAAGCTTTCAATTTCTTTCTTTCCCTCTGTAAGCTTTCCTTTGTTTTTCTTCTTCTTCTATATTTTATGTTTTCATTTGCAATAATACTCTAACAGTTTTTAATTTTAGTCTTTAATTTCAATTTTATTTTCATTCTACAACTGCATCCTCATGCTTTAATGACTCCGAGTCAATCCCTGCTTCTCATACTCTTTCTTCTTCTCCCTCTTCTGTAGATCCTCTTCGAGGTCCTCCCTCCCCTTGGTATCAACATATATTATATGATAATATTATTTCATTGTGTTAGTTTTAAATTTAGTTTTATCTTATAAACTAAATTTAATAACTAACACGACAACGATATAATATCTCATATTTAAATTATAAAGATAAATTAAATCTATTTCCATTGGCTCTTTATTCAGATTAAATAAATATGTTCAATTAAAACTGTTGAATAGATTTAATTAAACCATATTTATTTAATTTGTTTATCAAAAGACAATTAAGTGTTAATTGATATGATATGAATTTTGAAATTAATTAAGATTAATTTTAAAAAACTAATATCCATCTTAAAATAAAAAGCCCTGACTAGTTATTTAAAAAGGGTGAGCGAGGGTTTTCTACAGATGATGAAAAAGACATATAGAGAGCCGTGAGAAAAGAAAACTCTAGAGAGGGACATTGGTGGTGCTAGCATGCTGCTCGTGTTGGATTCCTATTCGTGTAGATATCGGTAGAGGGAGTTGATCCGAGTTGTTAGCTCCTTGAGATAGAAAAGAAAGATTGAACACATCAGAAAGGTATGTTTCTTTACTACTTGATTTGAACACTATTGATAGATCTGCAATCAGGATTGGAAAAATTTTTGAATTTTAATTTTCTGTTGTGCTTACCAATCCCAACAGTGGCATCAAAGCTAGGTCAATTGTGCATTTAAGTTGAGTTTGAGGTTTCGTCTTGATTATAAATTGTACATGTGATATATATTGCTTTGGATTCGATTGATGGTGATTAATTGAGAAGGATAGGAGACTAAGGAAAACCTAGCCTGGCTTTGGTACTCTTATGTTATGGGGTTGTTAGATTCAAAATCTCATGGGCAGTATGTTGAGTAGAAACATGTGTGGATCTCTTACATGAAATGTTAAGAATAAATAAATTAAGAAAATTCATACTGTTCTTGGAGACATCTGATGCCTCTACTGCTAGTGTCAAAAAGCTTGAAAATCAAGCAAAATATGAGGAAGCTAATATTATAAAAGAATTTATTTTTTAATTAAAAATTAGATAAGAGTTAGAGAAAAGAAAGTTGAGAGAATATAAGGGAAATTAAAGAACTTATCAATTTTCTCCTCTAATCATATGGTCAGTGACTAATATAGGGAAAAAGCTTAGAGATACCCTTCCTTTCGAATTAGGATCACCTGAACTATTCTGTAAAGCACTCCCTATCTTCTTCTTTTCCTTCCTCTTTTCTTAAAGGGGGACTGAAAAGCATAGGTTCGGTAGCGGGACCGTCATGGCTAACTATTCGTAGCACAACATAATCATAACATTTATTACTTTTCATATTGTATGAATTGTTATTTGTTGAGGTTTTAATTTCTAAAATAGTTTGGACATGGTAAACAATATGTCTCTAGTTTTATAAGGGTTGTAAATTTTTTAAATAAGGCCTGTGTGCTGTGCCTTCCTCTACAGTCTAAATGTATATTCTCTTCTCATCTCACTCCCCTCATATGTTTAAATGAGGTTTCTCAATGTCTTTTTTTTTCTTACTAGAGAGATCCTCTTATTGGCTTGAGAGGATTTAGGTTAAGTGAGCCATATTGTGTCACATTTAAATTATGTTTCTTTAGATCATTATATGCATATTTTACATATATATGTATATTTGTGTGAGATACAACTGTGATATATGTATTTATATAAACGAAATAATTAATTAAGCCCTCTAAATGAAATCTTAAGTCATAATTCCGTCAATTAATGAATATTTGTCAAAACTTAGATCGCTCAATTGTATGTTCCACCAAAGTGGATGCATTTGAGTTATCTTGGTGAGACAAGCATGAGTAATGGTGCTACTCACAAAGATTCATTATTGTTTTGACTTAGTTGAGATTAACAAAATGTTTTTGGATCTCAAGGCACTAAATGAGATTAAACATGCTAGAACATATGATGATTGAATAACATAAAGATCTAAGAGTTACATGTGATGTAATTGGTAAAAAGATTACCTATCTAAATAACTTGATTTAAGCATCCTGCCAAAGCGGACTTGAATTTAAGTGAAATATGGATCTTAGCCCACTATTTATTATATTGAGAATTGTTAATTTAGTAGGAGATCACTAACCAACTTTGCATATTTTATTGTAGAATCATGTCAACTAGTAATAATGCTACACTATCATTGCGATCAGTCCTTGAGAAGGAAAGAAAAGCATATGTCCTAGATCAACCCATTCATAAGGAGCCTGCAGCCAATGCTCTAAGCACTCAAAAAGATGCTTACATGAAATATAAGGAAGACTCTGTGGATGTAGGTTTCTTGATGCTTGCCACCATGGTTCCAGAGCACCAAAGAGATCTGGAACTTATGGAGGCTCATAAGATGATTGTGCATCTCAAGGAAACAGGCAAGGCAAGAAAGTTTTGTAATATCCTAAATTTTGGGATTAGAGGCTTGAGAATAGCCTGAATCAAGTGAACTACTAAGCCCTGGTTTAACAAGAGTTCCAATAATGTAAACCTTGCTGCCAGTGTATTTTTCCTGCGTGGCAGTCTTGTTGTGTGACATTTTTAAATAGGAAAATGATGTCTAATGCCTATGAAATTTTTGAAAATAAAGTAGACTTATCAAATTTTATTTTTATAGGTCATATAAGTCATTTGGAGCTATAAAGACTTATGAATTTTTGAAGTTAGCCCAATGAAACTAGCAAGTTTCTGTGGTAGCATCCAAAAATAGAAATTCTGGGAATTATAAGCTTCTAGTTGGTTAAAGGCTATATTTTTCCTTAAAAATAGACTTAATAAGGGTCACATAGACTATAGAACTATACCAATTAGATCTCTATAAATAAACATAAGAATTTTCAAAGTTTGATGAAAATTCTGCCAGATTTCCAACAAGGTGCAAAAATGGAAAAAAAATGTATATGCAAAATAGTCATTTGGCTAGATTTAATCCAAAGCCCATATTTTTCCCTTTTTATTTTGGATTTGGATGACCAATAAGGAAAGGCAAGAAGGCAAATATATACTTGGTCCAAATTAAAAGTAAGATGAAGAATTATTGGCCAAGTAGAAATTGAGTTGGAAAGTCAACACTTGTAGGCTAATATGTATAACCTTCCAAGAGATAATTTTTTTTTGGGCCAAATTCCAAGAGATAATTGAAGAAGCCAACTTGGTTACTTTGGGTCCTTTATTCCGTCACTTTTGGTCAAGAAGCAGAGGGAATTAATGATTGAATGAATTCCAAATGCCAAGATGAAATATTTAAACCAAGCAAAAAGGGTGTAGCTGAAAAGTCAAAAAGTATTACATATTAAATATTAATTTCAAGAGATAGATGAAGCTAATATAAGAGGCATATTTAGTTCAATTAAAAGCCCTCATTTACGTCACTTTTTGGAGAGAGGAAAGGGAAGACAATTATGAACAATTTAAAGGGATAAAGCTTCATAAATTGGCATGCAATAAAAGGAAATTAAATAATATAAATTGAGGAGGTGGAGTTGATATTTTTAAAGTTCATTTTACCTCAAACAATGCCTCATTTTTACCAGATTTGATAAAGAGAAGAGATAGAGAGAGAGAGAGAGAGAGAGCGCTTTGAGAACATAGAAGGCAAGAGAAAGAGCAAAGGTTCAAGAGAGTTCGAGAAGCAAGAAGCAAGAATCAAGGTATGTTAGTGTGAAATTCAAGTGTTTAAGCTCTCTAGTTCATTTATAACTCCTTCTAATCTTTATGCCACCATGAATATCATGTGTAGCAAGCAAAACTCAAGAGGAAGAGGATGAGAGAGGCCATGGTTTTGGTGGTTTAGAGAGAGAATCAAGAGGTAAGCCATGAAATCTTGTCATCTTGGTTGATTCAAGGTGATTATTGTTGTTATGGTTGTTTGGTGGCTTGCTTTGCTTGATTTATGATTTTGGGATGACCAAACCCTAAGGGGAGGTGTTGCTCAAATCTTGATTAATCATGTAATTAGAAGTGTAAGGAAGATTTTTAATTGCAAATCACATTTTCCTTAAATTTTATAAATTTCGTCCAGGCATTGTTCACAGAGGGTTTAGATTAGATTTGGTTGATTTGATATTCTCATTGTGTTTAGGAGGGAAAATTGTGTAGGAATACATGTGTTCATGATTTTTGGATGTTGGTATGCAAATCTGGAAATTTATGAGGTTAAGGGGAGGTGTTGTTTGATTAATTTCACTGGAGGCAGTTTTGTTGTGGAATGAATTTCATTCGTCATGAATTTTACTCGTGAAACCTGGTCCAGATGTTATGAAATTTGATAGGCTTAAAGTAGACATCTAGAGATTTAATTTGATAGGTAGATCATGATTTTTGGACAAGTACAATAAAAGATATGGATTTTTGAAGTTGTGCCCTGTTTCTGGAAGGAAATCATAATTTGCCATGCACCATGTTAGATCACTTTATATAACATGGTGCATGGCAAATTATTTTGACATCGTATATGTATGATTGTATGTTACTATTGAGATTCTTTGAATCTCACCCTTTCCATAAATGTAAAAAGTTTTCAGTAGCAGATAACAGCTCAAAGGGCAGAATTGTAATTACCGAAAACAAAAGGTTCCGAACGAGCACAAGAGGAGATGTTAGTTATTTGAAGACCTTTATTATTTTAAGGTCTGTAAATATTGTGTATACGACCCTGCGGGGATTCCTATAATGTAATCTATACTATATATATCAGTATATCTACATTATTCCTGTGTTGCTCATCAAACTGCGCTCAAGCACTCTGATTAATATCGATAGTAACTAGTATGTAAGGTAGAGTCTTACATATGATACCACAAAGGCCTTGTATTCCTGCAAGATTGTTGAAGGTGCATCAGTTAGTGCTCACGTGTTAAAGATAAAAGGCTACATTGATGACCTAGAGAGGCTTGGATCTCCCATAAGAAAGGAGTTAGCTACAGATTTGATCTTGAACTCACTCCCAGAAAGTTATGACCAGTTTGTTATGAACTACAACATGAAAACATGGTGAAATCGATTTCTGAACTATATGTGATGCTTAAAACTATTGAGCATAACATTAAGCAAAAGCTCATCATTATTTTGATGGATCAGAAAGGAAAGGGTATGAAAAGGAAAGGCAAAGGAAAGGGGAAGGGTAATGGCTCAGGTGGTAAGACTAAAGAGTCAACACAAGCCCAAAACCAAGCCTGCACTCAAGAAGGTAAAGCCTCTAAAGCAAGGAATATGCTTTTTCTGCAATGAACCCAATCATTGGAAGAGGAATTGCAAACTCTACCTCAAAGATCTGAAAAAGAACAAGAAGGATAATTAGGCTATCTCTTTAGGTATTCATGTTATTGACATTCATCTTTCTACTTCCTCTACATAGGTATTAGATATTGCATGTGGTTATCACATTTATACAAATGTGCAGGGTCTTAAGGATAGTAGAAAGCTAAAGAAGGGCGAAGTAGACCTACAAGTTGGAAACAGAGCAAGAGTTGTTGATTAGTTGTAAGCACTTATGAATTAGTTCTGCCCAGTGGGCTTTTGTAAGTTTTGAACAATTGCTATTATGTTCTTACTTTGAGTAGTAACATTGTTTCTCTTTCTTATTTGGATAAGGAAGGTTATACTTCCATTATTGAGAATGGTAAATATTCTATTTATCAAAATGACATTTTCTATGTTAAATGGTGATTTACATGTTGGTCATTATATATTAAATTTGGAACATCCTAATAGTTGAAATATCTATAACATAACTACCAAAAGGATCAAGTCAAACGATTTGAATCCGACCTACCTATGGCATTGTCGTCTAGGCCATATAAATGAGAAATGCATTTCTAAACTCCATCAAGATAGATTTCTTAACTCATTTGATTTTGAATTATATGATACAAGTAAATCTTGCTTATTAGGAAACATGACAAAAGGCATATTTTACTGGGCATAGTAAGAGGGCCACTGATTTATTGGGCCTCATACACATAGATGTATGTGGACCACTGAATACATCTATTAGAGGAGGTTATATGTACTTCATTACATTTATAGATGACTTTAGTAGATATGGATACATCTATCTAATAAAACATAAATCTGAATCTTATGAAATGTTCAAAATATTCCAAAATGAAGTATAAAACCAACTTAGCAAAATAATTAAAGCACTTCAATCTGATCGAGGTGATGAATATTTGAGCCAAGAGTTTATTGACCATCTTAGGAGTTGTGGGATAATCTCACAATTGACTCCTCCAGGAAACCATAATGGAATGGCATTTCTGAACAAAGGAATCAAACATTATTAGATATGGTTCGATCTATTATGAGTCAAACAAATCTTCCACCATCATTTTGGGGCTATGCCCTAGAGACAGTTGCATTCACACTAAATCTTGTTCCATCTAAGCTAATTGAAAAGACACCATATAAGATATGGACTGGAAAGAAACCTAGTTTATCTTTCCTTAAAATTTGGAAATGCGAGGTATATGTTAAGCGACAAGCCTCAAAAAAATTAGCGCTCAAATCCTCAAAGTGCCTTTTAGTGGGGTATCCCAAGGAAACGATGGGATGCTATGTCTACAATCCCATCAATAATAAAGTATTTGTTATTCGAAACAATATGTTTCTAAAAAGAGAGTTTATCTCTAAAAGAACCAGTGGGAGCAAGGTACATCTCGAAGAAGTTCGAGAGTCACAAGATAGCACAAAATCACAGATGAAAAAAAGAGAAGACTCACAAGAGCCTCCTAGAGTAACACAAGGTCCACGCAGATATGATAGGACACATCATTAGCCTCAGAGATATTGATTTCTGATTACTGAAAGTCATGATGTGTTGCTTATTGAGCAAAATGAGCCGACCACCTATCAAGAAGCCATAGTGGGACCAAACCTGAGAAATGGCTAGTATAATACCCCGAATTTTGAGACTCGAGGCTAGAGAATAAGCCTAAGATTAGTGGATGGCTAAGCCCCGGTTTAGCAAGATCCCAAATTGTGATTAAGGGTTAATGACTCCAAAAGTAGATGTGGTTAGTGATAAATAACCCTTTTGGAGAATATGATGTGATTTGGCACTCGAATATGATTCGTGTGTGTTGTGAGCAGCGCCGAAACCCTGTATTTGAGTTCAATTGTGGATTAACATCCAAATTGACTTAGAATAGAGGGAAGAATTGAATAGGGTATTGTGTTAGAAACGGTGCCATAGTGTGTTTTGATGTAATTGAAATTGGTTTGGAACTTTGGAATGGAAATGTTGCAATGTTAGGTTTTGAAATGTGAATTGTGTTGACATGTTGAGATTGTTGTGAAAACATGTCAATGAGATGTGAATTTGATTGATTTGGTGTTTCCAATGGATTCCTTGTGAGAATTTATGTGGGAATGATGTTTGGTATGAAAATGGAACCATTGGAAGCAAAGATGCAAAATCTGAAATTCTGTCCAGTGAAACTCTATTCTGGGCAGTCTTCTCGTGTGGATGTTTTGACTAGAACAATGATTTCAGAAAATTATGAAACTTTCCAGTCTTGAAGTTCACATCCCAAGCTTCAAAATGGACATATAATTTGTGCCATTTCGTTTTGGGAACTGGGAGATATGACTGTCCAAAGTTTGAGGTCGAAAATGGACTCTGTTTTGGGGCAGTGATGAAATTTGTGTAATTCTGGAATTGTGTGGTGATTTCTAGTAATAGATCATATTTTTCCAATGAAGAGGACTTAAATACCTTTCATTTGGCTTTGGGATCACCTCATTTTGATTTTTCTATAATTAGTTATGATTTTTCAAAGATTGGGCAGAAAATCTGCCAGAAAATCCGAAAATGCCAATTTTGGAATTATGACATCATCATAATTAAAGATGACATAAGCTAAATGTTATAAAGTCATCATCATCTTCCTCCATCAGCCAAAAACCGTGCAGCACCATGGAGAAAGAGAGAGAGGGAGTTTTAGAGAGAGAAGAGGAAGAGAACTCGCAAGGTAAGCCGATTTCTCCGATAATCTAGCTCCTAACGCGTATAACTCCGATCCTAAGCTACTCCTTTATGTTCTTTAAGGTTTGGAAGCTCTTCCTTTGGTATTAAAACAGCTAGGGTTTCAGCCAAGACAAGGAAAAGCTAGTGGGAGCTTGAGGTAACTTCCAAACTCTTGTGTATTGACTATTCTGGCTGCTGTGGACAATTTAATCGGTGAAATTTTGCCGGATTATCATTGGTTTCAAAAATGGAAAATGGGTGTGTGGGGCTGTTATGCTGCCCAAATTGGTACTAAATGGTAGTTGTAACCTAATGGAATAGTCAATAAAGTTGTTAGGAGTAGAAAGGAACGCGTTTAAGGAGCCGAAACCGAAAAACCCCAATTTTTCCCGGAGTACATGTATATTTCGGCCAAGGCTATAAATGGGTCTTAGAGATAGATTTTCAATGATTTGATTATTCCATTGAGTTCAGGAGCGAAAATTAGGTGGGGTTACAGTTGGTTACTTTTTCAGAAAAGGCCGAAAAAGCATAATTACGAAAACGCCCCTAAAACCCTTAAAGTAAGGTTGTCAAGGGTAATTTTGTAATTTACATTGAATTTGATAATGTCAAGTTCGGAAATGGATTCCTTGGGCGAAAATATGTCAGAATAGCCCATGTCAAAATTTCAGGAAAAGTACAGTGGGATCGGGTACAGTGGGGTCGGGCCGGGCCGGGTCCCCGGGGGCATTTTAGTAAATTTTCAATATAGCCTCATATAACCCCCAGAAACACTATGGAAGTGTCTAAATAGTACATTCGACATTGTAGGACCGAATGTGAAGCCCTGAGTTGCTGGCACGCAAATCGAGGAGAAAAGACTGGAGGTAGGGGACTTACTTTACTTGCATGTATTTGATATCTTTGCTTGTGTAGTGATGTATGTAATTGCTTTACTTGATTGTGTAGAGCATATTTGAATAAATGAAGCTCTGTTTCTGTTTTGCTGTGGCCATAGTTTTGTTACATGAAACATTGAGTATGCAAAAATGTCATTATGGGGCATGCATCTAGATAAAGCTAACATGTCATACACATAGCATCTATCATGCATGCATTATGGTATCTGTTTCCTACTGAGATTCTCTCGAATCTCACTCTCCCCTACCAACAATTTAGACAGAGCAAGTGGCTCGTGGAAGGAGCGGCTAGGACTCCTTCGGGATGAGATTGTGTAATCCCCATTTGAAGAACTGTAATGGGCAATTGGGCCCTGTGTATCTTTAGCGAAGGTATGTACCCGGGATTGCCGGGATGATTAAGTTGTGCACTCTGATATTTATATGAATGTGATTTATCTTCGCGTAGTAATTGTATTCGAAATATGAATATGAGACCAAGTTTATAAATGATTTCGAAAAGTATTTGTGAAAACCCCGTCATGTGATGGGTTAGTAAATGTTATTTGATTATTATTGGTCTCTATTTCATTTTAATCGCGTATTTCGGATATAATTACGGAGGGGATTGCAGCTAGATGCCATAAAGTCTAAAATACAATCCATGTACGACAATCTGGTATGGACCTTTAGTTGATCCACATGACGGTGTAAAAGCCATCGGGTGCAAATAGGTTTTCAAGGAGAAAATTGACATGGATGGCAATGTAAATGTCTTCAAGACACGACTGGTTGCAAAAGGATTCACTCAAACTTATGGTATAGACTATAATGAAACCTTTTCCCCAATTGTAATGGCCAAATCAATCAGAATCCTTCTTGCCATTACAGCATATTATAACTATGAAATATGGTAGATAGATGTCAAAAAAGCCTTCCTTAATGGAAAGCTACTTGAGGATGTGTACATGACACAACCTGAAGGCTTTGTGCCTTCAGAGGACTCAGGTCAAGTGTTCAAGCTTCAAAGATCCATATATAGATTGAAGCAAGCATCTCAGAGTTGGAATATTTGTTTTAATGAAGTAGTCAAAGAGTTTGGATTCATTCAAAACATCGATGAACCATTTGTTTACAAGGAGGTTAGTGGGAGCACAGTTGTATTTCAGTACTTTATGCAGATGACATCCTACTTATTGGGAATGACATTCCTACCTTGTAGAATGTCAAGTCTTGATTAGGAAAGTCTTTCTCATTGAAAGACTTAGGTGAAGCCACCTACATCCTAGGGATTAGGATCTATAAAGATAGATCCAAGATACTAATAGGCCTAAGTCAGAGCACATACATAGACAAGATACTACATAGGTTCAGTATGCAGGATTCAAAAATGGGTTACATGCCCATGTCTCATGGCATCCATCTTAGGAAGGATCTGTGTCCTAGTACACCTGATCACCGAGACCGCATGAGTAAGGTTCCATATGCCTCGGCCATTGGATCCATCATGTATGGCATGTTATATACTTGACCAGATGTCTTATTTGCCTTAAGTATGACCAGCAGATATCAACAAGATCCTGGTGAGGGTCATTGGACTACTTCAAGAATATCCTAAAGTACTTAAGAAGGACTAAGGACTTATTCTTGGTATATGGTGGATTGGATAATGAGTTCTATATAACTAGTTACACAGATGCAAGTTTTTAAACTGACCAAGATGACCTTAAATTACAATCTGGATATATATTCCTCTTGAAAGGTAGAGCAAAAAACTAGAAGAGCTCCAAGTAGAGCACTATAGCAGATTCTGCAATATAAGCTAAGTATATAGCAGCATCAGATGTAATTAAGGAAGCCATTTGGATGAAAAATTCATTACCAAAATAGGGGTGGTGCCTACCATCTCAAATCCAATAAATTTGTTTTGTGACAATAGCGATGCTATTGCATAGGCCAAGGAGCCTAGGTCACATCAAAGGACTAAGCATATACTTAGGTGATTTCATCTTATTAGAGAAATCAATGATAGAGGTGGTATAAAATTATACGAAGTAGCAGGAGAAGACAATGTTGTTGATTCTCTTACCAAGCCGCTTGGGCAAGTAAAGCATGAGCATCATGTTAGGACAATAGGAATTTGGCAAATTAATGATTGTACCTAGTGCAAGTGGGAAGATATTGGAAATTGTGCCCTAGGGGCAAAGTATTATACTTTGAACATTGTTATTCAATAAATTTTTTTATTTTTTTACCATATTATTTGCATGTTCACTGTGATAGCTATCATTGAATAAATCATAATGATTGTCTTAATTGTCCGTGGTTGGTCATCTATGTGCGAGTAAAAAGATGAAATAAGACTAGTATGACTTTAAAGAGGTAAGGAGATATGAATAAAAGTTGTTACGACTTTAGATGATCTTTTAAAGAGTGCAAGTGTACACTGTCGTAATCAAATAATATAGAAGTGAATAGAGTATCGTTCCCACAAGGATTGATCATTAAGTACCAAAATGGGTAATTTTAATTCTATTTAGTCGATCAATCAGTTGATAATTAAGAGAACAAAATGATCAAATTTGAGTGCAAATAATATGAAAGCAAATATGAGAAAAGCCCTAGGAGTCAGATTTCACTTAACAAATTACGGATTGAATCACTTATCTATTCTAACCTAATTTATTCCACATGATTGATAGTCGAGTTTTCCTAATTTAATTACTTGCCTCTTCCAAGGTCAAGCGATTCTATAATTAATTGCTAATTTAATATATTCCTACATGAATTTAAGTAATTAATTATACATTAAGATTTATGGAACTCAGTAAGACTACACAACTCATATGAATATATTCCTATTTCATATACAAGTCATGGTTTAAATTATAGGATCTACACACATGCATCTCCTTCCAGTCTCAACATACATATTTAAATCATTAAAAAGATGGTCAATCAATCGATAGCATTAAGAACAACAATTAAAACTCAATCATGAAGGAAAAATTAAAATTGGATTTAATAAGTTAAGATTCAATCTGTCATTAGTAAGCTACGTCATCACCCTAGAAAAATAGACATTTAGCTCATAATAAAATTAAAAATAAAACCAAAATAAATTGAAAACTTCATAAATATTGCATAAAGCTTGAATGAAAACCACAAAAATACTGCATAAAACTTGAATATTAAATTCTGAAATATAAATATACAACCAAAAGATGCATGAAAAATAGAGAAATCTAGCCGTCCATTTAGGAGGTAAAACCTTTCATGTAGACGGCATGCAAAAAGTAATACAATCCTAAGCCTTCCATATATGAGGCATGCAAAAAGTAATACAATGTATAAAATTAAATCTAGAAAATAACACAATTTATTCAGAACTGTCAGAGAAAAGATTCCTCCCTATCAAAGAAGGACCTTTAATTGTCAAAGAAGGAAACATCTACTTCTCTCTTCCTTCCCCTTTTGTGCTTGACCTTCATCTCTATTTATAGGGAAAAAAACGCGTTGCTACAGTAACAAAACCGTGGTTGCTACAATGACAAAAACAAGTAAATATTATAATAGTAATAAAAATATTTATGCCAAAATCATCCTCTATTTATCAATTACATCTAAATTTATTACATTAATATCAAATATTGTCCACAAAATCATCATATAAGGGAAAATAAATATGCAAATATTTTATTTATCAAAAGTCCTAGGCACTTGTAAGAGTATGAGGTGCTGGACCGACCCACTATGAGAAAACTGCATAAATCAAGTCATAAGCTTGCCTCATGTATAACCATGTTACTATACCCTTTGACCTGAGATCATCATGAATTCCTACATGAGTCACTCAACTTTGACCTTGTCAAAAGTCACCTTTGACTGGTGATGATAAAGGTTATGTTCAGGCCCAGGTTTTCATGCAAAAGAAAGTGAATGGTCAAGATGGAATTTGTTCCACACATTAGTAGATAGATATTACTGGGCTCCTCAATGAGTAAGTCTGAGAAATGTATGGTCACACTATGATGAAAAAGAGTTTTCATTTCTATAGTCAGACTACTCAGAGATCGAGAAAGTAATGGTCTAGAATAAAAGTATGACATTCTCCATGCCTTATCCTTGACTAAAATATCATGTGACAAAAGGAACGTGATATGGTTGTATGACAGGTTGCATCGGTTTATCGATCCTCATATGAATTGGATAGTTGTAATGTCTTTCTAAATGCCGCTTACGACTTATGGGTTAGATAGTCATTGGCCCACTACCAACTTCATATAGGCCTACATCGTCGCACATAAAAATAGCCTAACACGAGCTATAATGTCCAAATTCATTGAATCTAAGATATGTCTGGATTTAATGAATGTAATGGTTAATCTAGCGTGGACGAATATATATATATATATATATATATTCAAAAAGAAAATTAATAATATTACATATAGATATATGTATTTTTGAAATACATACATACATACATATATATATATATCTATTGTGTTATTTTTAAATTTGGTTTTATCTTATAAATTAAATTTAATAACTAGCATGACAAAGATATAATATCTTAGATTTAATTTATAAAGATAAATTAAATTTATTTCCATAGGCTCTTTATTCAGATTAAATAAATAGGTTAAATTAAAATTGTTGGAAAGATTTAATTAAATCATATTTATTTAATTTTTTTATCGAAAGACAATTAAATGTTAATTTATATGAAATAGATTTTAAAATTAATTAAGATTAATTTTAAAAATCCAACATCCATCATAAAGTAGACAGCCCTAACTAGTTATTTAAAAAGTGTGAGCTAGGGTTTTCTATAGGTGATGAAAAAGACAAATAGAGAGCCGTGTGAAAAGAAAACTCTAAAGAGGGACGTTGGTGGTGCTAGGACGGTATTATTGTTGGATTCCTATTTGTATGGATACCGATAGAGGGAGCTAATCCAAGTTGTTAGCTCCTTGAGATCAAAAAGAAAGAATGAACACAAAAGAAAGGTATGTTTCTCTACTACTTGATTTAAATGCCGTTGACAGATCTGCAGTTGGGATTGGAAAAATTTTTGAATTTTAATTTTCCGCTATGCCTACAAATACCAACAAAGTTATTACCCATAGGTTCACATCAAAACTTTGATTCGTTAAAGGGTCTAAAGGTGATAGCCCAATTGGATTAAAATCCATTATTATATGTGAACTATGAATTATTTGCGTTTCCAAATGCAATAAGATATTGACCCTCTACATAGTGGTCACCATTTTTAAAATTCAAGAATAAGGGAAGTATATTTATATGATTCACGCTTGAGGGGGAGACTATTAGAATACAAGTGTGAGTTAATGTCGAAAATCTCTATACTTCCCCCACAAAGCCAAATTGATATCCCAAAAATGGATCTCAGATTAAAATTTTTAATCAATATGTTATGGAAATTGAAAAGTTCATTGTTGGTTAAGTAAACCAGACGTTTATTGATCTAAACAAATTTATCGTTGGCATGACTTGTTGGATCGTTCGAGTCACAAATATGATATAACAAATTATTGAAGATTATGTATTGACATCCATTGAACTAGAAGATTCTTCATGAATAGCCAATATATTATATAATTCAAGAATTATTATGTGCTACTTGTTCTAAAAAAATTGATTATGAGAGTATTATTAATTATGATTTGGAATGGATCTATGTCTACATTTCTAGAAATATAATAAACTGAAATATATTTGCCATTCAAATAGTATGTAAACTAACAAGTATTTCATAAATTTGATAGATATATCTATAAGATGGTTAAATGCGAAATTACTATTAGTTTGGAACCTGAAGTTTGCATAAATGTTTGAATAAATTATTATGTTAAACCCCTAATTTCCAGATTATACAATTCATTCATTGAAGCCTCCATAAATAGCTAGATCAGTACTTATAAAAACAAAATTTCTATTTCATTGTTGGCATATTTGATCTTATGACACTAATACTAGCCCCAAAAAAATTCTCCAAGTAAAATTGGTTTTGGTCAGGAGCCATATATTTTCCATATTAAATGTTTGAATGTGCAATGTTTATTCATATTAATCCACCGTAATGCACATAGATAGATATTTGAAGAAAGTAGGGATAAAATTGTTGGATAAGAATCTCTTTCTTCTTGTTTATCTCTAAATGAAACAAAAGGATGTTTCTAATGGAAACAAATGGATTTAGGAGACATATATTGTATAATTAGTTGACTAAAAGTTTTCCCAACATGAGGGGGAAAATTGAGTAGCTAGAAAAGAGAACAAAATGAATACATTATTACTATCAAAGTATAGATTCTCAAATATAGCAGTATGAATTAGAAGTTCATCAGATTTTGTATTCATGAAATATTGCATAATATATGTCATATGAAATTACTGACCTAAATGAGAATTTCTAAATCTCATATTCCAATAGAAAATGCTCTAGTCAGCATAAATGAAAGTGAGACATGCCCAAAGCATGAGAGAATATCAGTTCCAAAAGAAAAAAAGAAAGGAGCAAATAATCAAGATGATCATATTGGGGAGGCAGATACTCTAGAAGAGGCCAAGACATGACTAATTAAAAAAACCTCAAAAGTGATTCAGGTACCTAAAAGAAATAAAGAGATCTCAATAAATTATGTCATAGAAAAAATGGAACTGAAAAAGATAAAGTTATCGAAAATAATTTTGAAAACGATATCACGTGATCAAATGAGGATCCTATACATAAATCTGTCATGCAAAGTGTAACATCCCATTTTAAGCCACCAATATTCCTTGTATATAATTGATACAGCTAATGAAATAAAATGGTGAATTGTGATGTACATGAATTTTCACAAAATGTAATGGAAAAATGGTAATTTGCTAATAATGTAAGAAGCAATACATATTTTCCTTTTCCCTCGGCATTTTGGGTTAAAAAGGGGAGAGCAATGGAGAAATAATTTGCTTGGCTTAAAATGAATCAAGAAGGAGTGATTTATAGCCAAGTAAAATCAAAAGTTGAAAAGTCAAAAGGTAAGTGTCATAAAGCAAAGTCTTACGATATTACAAGACCATTTTCTCTTGCCATTGGAAGATGCTTTACGGTCAAAAAGCATTAGAGAAAGAGAAAAGATTATTATGATAACTAAATTGTCAAGTGATAATTACAATAAAATGCAATATTTTAAGAGGAAAGAAGGAGGGATATTTTAATAGCATCCCAACCCTTATCTCTTGCTTCTTTCGGTCAAGCAATAGGAAATATAAAGAGGGAGGGAGCTGAACGAAAGAACATAAAAGGGAACTCGAGAAGAAAATCTAGGGTTCAAAGAAGCAAGAACTCAAGGTAAAAGCTTGTAATCTTAGTGATTTTGCCTTCTAATCAATCACCTTGGAACTTCCTCTAATATCTTCTTCTCCTTGAAATCCATGGGTAGCAAGCCAAATCAAGAGTGAAGAGAGAGAGAGAGAGAGGGCTGAGGTGACTTAGAGAGAGAAAGCAGTGAAATCAAGAGATAATCTCATAAACTTGATCCTCTTGTGCTATAAGATGTTGTTGTGATTGTTGTTGTTGAATTTGGCTTGGTTTTGCCTTGTTTTGTGATTTTGGGATGATGAACTCTAAAATGTTAGGCTACCAAAATTTCCTCAAATCATATTCATTTAGTTGTTAAGTAGTTAATTGTGTGATTAGAAGTGGAAAGAAAGTGATTAAATAAGAGAAATTAAGAAAACGCATTTTCCCTCTTAACACCCTATCTTTTGGCCAGAAGCAGAACATGAAGGAGGAGTTGGAATTTTGTAATTCCGATAGTTCTATTGGATTTAGAAGGGAAAATTGTGTGAGAATATAGGTGTCATGATTTTTGGATGTTGGTATGCAAATCTGGAATTTTTTTTAAATTAAAGGAACATGCTATTTGATTTGCCTCCAGGCAATGTTATTGTGCAATGAAATTCGTTAGTCAAACATATTCCAAAAATTATGAAACTTGGCAAGATTAAAGCAGACAACTATAACTTTACTTTGATAGGTAGTTTGTAATTTTTGGATAAGTACATTCAAAGATATGAATTTTCAAAGTTGTGCCATGTTTCTGGAAGGAAATCTAGAACAATGCAGGCTTGGCGAATTTCTGGAAACAATGTGAGTACAGTAGTTAGACTTAGGTATTTTTCCATGAAAATAAATTTAAAGGGCTTTACTTAGGCTTTGGATTTAGCCAAATTATATTTTTCTTAGAATTAATTATGAATTTCCAAAATTGACTGAAAATCTGTCAGTTTCTGCAAACAGTGAAACTGCACTGTGCAGAATTGTATTATACATAAACTATTATACCTACATTAGATAACCAGCAGAATTTGATTTAAAGGTAGTAATAGTACAAGTAATAATCAGTTACTTATAACTCTAATTTTTATAGGAACTCGAAATAGCCCAAGTCGGAACCAAAGTTTAGAACGGATATTGGAACTAGAAAATGACTCAGGTAGTAACTTTTTCTTTCATATACTATGTGATTATTATATGTTTGTGCATGACATGCTTTGTAACATAAGCATAGTGTCTTGGACTTGTATAGTAGCCTAGTTGTGGTGTAGGACCCGACAGAGGCGTAGAGTTCAGTTAGGGTTGCAAACAGTCGTTTGATCTTGGGCAATGTGTACACAGCATTCTATCATCTTACATGATATGGTGTATTGCATATTTACTTTCACTATTTCTGAAAAGCATGTTGCTGCTGAGATTCGCTCGAATCTTATCCTTTTTCAAACTATTAAACATTATAGCTAAGGCTAGCGGCTCGAAAAATAAGGCGGTGGCTAATGGTGATTAGAGATCTGAGGCACTCCGAAGTTGCTGTAGTTATCTATACTTATAATTTAGTTTCTTTTGGAACACTTGTACATTTGTAAATATTTTTCAAACCCTGCAAGGATTTTCCTTTGTTGTAAACAAGTACTTAATATCAGTATGTTTCCGCTATTTCTGTATTCCTTACAAAACTGTGTGCTTATTACTCTACGAATATTGAAATGTTAAAGGGTTTGACACAAAGCAGACAAAATGATGATTTGCCAAAAGGAAAAATAAAAGGAAAAAAGGCGCAATGAAAATAAGATCACATTCTTTTCCTTTCAAAAAGTATGGACATGTAGTCCAAATACTCGAAATATAAAGGTATCTATGATATATGAATATTTATATGAAAATAAAGGTTTTGACAAAGGTCCAATGATGATTATGATGAGATAATTAATTTCTAGTGGATGCAATAATTTATGCATATATTATATATCTAGCTGTGTATAGAAAATAAACATGCATCTATTAGATCTTGTTATAGTCTATACATATGGCTTACTAAATAGTGAAATTTATATGAAAATTCTTGAAGGATCTAAAATGCCAGAAGCATATTCAACAAAACAATCATATTCAACAACACATTCAATATATAAAATGTTACGTGCTTAAAATGATTTGAGTATATAGATATAATTTATTGAATTTAATAGTTTAGAAGAACATATATTTTATGAATATTTACATCATGCTAATATTGATTTATTATGTTTTGCTGCTAAAATAAAGTTCTTGCAGGAAAACTATGAATAATATGAAAATGAGGTTTGGTGTGATAATTTTATGGAATTATAATATGATATCATTTTGTTTGTAATAAATATGTGGATGCAAGATATATCATGGTTATTATCAGAATAACTTTTTTTATTATTTCCACTTTGCATAAGGCAAGTGGGTATATTGATAATTGGGAAAATCCCATATAAAGCTGTTTGGAATAGGAAAATTTTAAATTAAGTTGGTAAATTCAACAAATCTCTAATTAAGTTGCTAGCTCAATTTAGAATTTCAAAATATGGGTAAAATAATTTTATTGTCATCTCCTAGTCTCCTCTCTCCTCTCAAAAGAGTTTCATTGCTCCCTAACTTGTTTTTTTCAATAAGTTTATGTGTATATATCAACATTAATATATAATAAATTAAAATATGATTAGCTTAAAATTTAATATTTAAGTTTATTTTGTAGTCTCAATATTATTTGTATTAATTATATATTTAATATTTATTTTTGTACACATTAATGTGTTATATATATATATACCCACACATTTTAGATATTTAAAATTATTGTATATTGCAACAGCAAATATCTCCCTTATGGGAAATGGCAAAGCCAAGAAAAAAAAAATCCTCTTAATCCTTCATGTAACTACTATTGAAACTACTGTACAACAAAGGAAGCATAGCCCCTAGCCCTGGAGCACATAAACCAACAAGCCAAGTATGTGTGCAGGGCCACAATTTATTTTTTTTGCGTGAGCACGGTATCCCAGGGCAAGCCATCTTTCAGGCATATCAACGGCCCCAGACTAATCCGTTCGACCCGTGATAGGCACCCTATAGGTGGGGAAGTCTGGCCAGTGGCAATTTTCCATTCCCAAGTCTCGAACTCAAGACCCTTGGTTAAGAGAGGAGGAGCCCAACCGCTCCACCCCTTGCACCTGGTTAGGGCCACAATTTATTAACTTGTGAAATTGATTATGGCGGACAAAATCACAATCGTTTTCTTTTATTAATTTATATTTTTTCGGTGGGCTCTTCGTATCATCCCTATGTTGATAATCACTCTACTCCCACAAAGATCTAGAAGCAAGAACAAATCACGTCTTCTTTGTCTCAAGGGCTTTTTGTTAGCCCTCTCACTCCAACAGATCTGCAATGCCTTCCCCAGTGCTAGCCTCTTTCATTTTTAGAATTAAGGATTCTGTATAACTTTGATGTTTCCAGAATTAAGGATTCAAAACAAATCAATGTTTTCATTTCCCGAATTAAGGATTCCATAATTGATGATACTCCCAAGACAAAAGAAAAAGGTCCTTTGACTTAAACAAATCATATTTTACTTTGTTATATATATATATATATATATATATATATATTAATGTTGATATACACACACATACTTGTTCTTAAAAAAAAGGCTAGAGAGCAAAGAAACTGTTTTGATAGGAGAGAGGAGATTAAGAGGGGATAATAAAATAATTTTATCCACATTTCAAAATTCTAAATTGAGTTAATGACTTATTTAAAGATTTGTTGAATTTATCAATCTAATTTAAAACTTTCATATTTCAAATAATTTTATATGGGATTTTTCCTTAATAATTTAACATATTCAAAAGATATGTTAGAGAGATATGTTGCACGAATACATTTTGATTGATCATTTGATGGCAATCAATCAAATATATATGGTTCAGCTAAAAAAAAGATGTGCTCAAAAGACATTGTAAATAATCTACTTGAGAAATCAACATATTCTATTGCGATTAAAGGGTGAAAAGCATGTTGTCATTAGGCGGAGTAAAAGTACAGTTGTCATGAGAAGTAAATATCATATTATCATCAGGGGAGTAAAGATAATTATGTACTCTTTTTTCCTTCATTAAGGTTTTGTCCCATGAGGTTTTTCTAGTAAGATTTTTAATGAGGCAGCTTCAACATGTACTGTGTACTCTTTTGCATTTATTAGGTTTTTGTTCCATTGGGTTTTTCCTAATAAGGTTTTAATGAGGCATATTTGTTTATGGGCATCCATGGCGGAGTGTTATAAATATTATAAGTGTGGATGTCCATAACCCTCCAAGAGATGCGTTTTTTAATTTTACACTTAAAACCATATAACCTATGACATGAATAGCTTAGTGGGAGTTTTCTATGGTTAATGTAAATAACCTACAAATACTTTATATACTACAATTATGTATATTTACTCTTTTATTGTAACTCTTATAGTGGAAGTTAAATATTTGTGGCCTATAAATAATGTGCACGTATAAAAGGTTGTAAGCTAAAATGAAATAAGAATCATTCTCTTTTTACTCTCCAATTCTCTCTATTGTATTTCTTCATCTCCCTTATCTCAATCTCTCTTGTATTTTTCTTTTATTTACAACAACAGGATTGTTTTGCAGGTTTTTTAATTAATCCTCTCGTTATAAAAAAAAAAAAGGCATCAAAAGTATAATACCCTCTCAATACATGTCGTGATTAAGTTAAGAACTACAATTTAGATTAGTAAAAGAGAGATTCAGGTTGTGCTTTAGTTTTCTTTTCTTTTTTTTCACTTTTTCCAAAAAGATTGCGTTTTTTATTCACTTGAAAAAAACAAAACAAAAAAGTTTCAACCTCAGCCAAATCCTGCATATAAAATTAGAATAACGTACTGACACTGTTTGAAACTACCAATGCTACAAGATAAGATCAAACATATACCGTAGGAGGCAAGGGATCTATATACAATTATATATTGAAGTATTAATTCTCAATCTGAGCTCTTGCAATACACGTTAAAAAAACCTATTTTCTTCATAAAGTGAGACTAAAACTGTGAATCCTCATCTATTTACATATCTTTGAAATTTGGATGAGCAGAGGACGAGGGGAAGACAGAAGATTATAACAACAATAATAACAATAACCCTTATTCCAGGAAAAGTGGCCGGCTACAAAACCATATCCTTTCGATGTGGTTCTGGGCAACTGGATTGACGCATGAGACCACCAACAGAGACAAAAACAAGATAATCACCATCTCTAACAACTTCAATATCATCAATCTGAGCCCCTTCTTTGTTCTGAACCTTCACATTATCATGAACCAGTCCAAATTTCTTAACTCCAATCTCAATCAGCTCCTTTAGGCTCTTGGGCAAAAGCACAAGCCTCCCTCCCACGTCCCTTTTCTCCGGACAAGTAATAGTAACTCTAGCAGCCAAACACCCTCCTCCTCCATCTCCATTCCTCCACGTACAATTGTCCTCATTATTTTTAACAGCAAACATCAAACCCTCCATGTTCTCCCCCTTGTGAGCAGCCGACATGATCCCAAACAGAGAATTATGAAAATTACTCGTCCTCCTCCGCGTCCTCGGCCTGCTGCTCTGGCTGCCCGCACCCCATGACCGGTCATTACTGTCTCGTGGGGCCACCGGTATGGAAGGCTCGCTAGTGAACCTCCCGAGGTACCTGATCTTCGTACTCGGTTGACCCTCAGGGATGGCTACAACATTTTGAGCTTTACTATTGAGCTTTCCTGAAGATGCAAAAATGGCTTTGATCTCTTCATGGCCTTGTTGGTCTGCAAGCCCTCTTGGCGTCCAGCCTTCCTTATCTGGTTTGTCTATGTTGGAGCCATGATCTAGCAGGAACTTGATGATCTCCACGTTGGCCTCGGAGACCGCCACGTGGAGGGCTGTGGTTCCATTGTGGGTCCTAGCAAGTGTGACGTCTCCTCCATATTGGAATATGTCCTTGAGCAAGCTAAGGTTGTTCTGTTCTGCAGCAGTGCAAGCAAACTGACCCACATCTCCAAATTTTAAGGAAGCTCCATTTTCTGCTAAAAGCTTCACCACTGGTTGGTGACCACCCAGAATTGCTTCCCATAATGGTACATTCCCTTCACAATCTGCAAATTTTTTGCATTAACAAAATGCATTCGCATGGTCTGAAATAGAGCTGCTAACATGGGCCAGACCACCGGGTTTAAACTAACCCGTCACGGGTTGGGACCATATGAGTTTGAGCAGCAATATGGGACATTTAACCAATCCAACCTATAACCTTGGGATATCCACCCAACCCATAATATTTTCTTTTTAAAATTTTTTTTTATACTGCGTTTTTCAAACTTTTTTTAAAAAAATACACTGACTTTTTTTTTCTACAAATCTAAACCATAACAAAATTAAAAATACATTACAAAATCATAGAGTAATAATAAAACATCAAATTCAAAGTTTCAAACATTATAAATTAAACATTCATCACAAGTCCACACATTATAAAATAAACATAAATCTAAAAGTCATCATTGACATTCAATACAATCAATAATTAGTTGATATTAATGGTGTTAGATTACACAATACATTTACAGAAGTCATATCTTTTTAAAAAATAAAATAAATAAAAACGGTCCAACCAACCACAGTTTGAGCCCATGTGGGTTCGGACAAAAAAGAACTACATCAAAATAGTCCTAATTGTTTAGAACCCAAACCTTCCATTTTTCTGGGGTTCGGTCCATGGTTAAAACTAATTACTAGCTCTAGTATGAAACATTCATTTTCCTAAAATTTTTAATATTAAAAGGTTAATAATGTAACGTCTATATTTAGAAACTAGAAAGGAACGAGGCATAAAAGTCAACATTGAAATATGCGACAGGCAAGCAAAGGCTAATTTGAATGTGTATTGATGACCCATTGGGTGTACCGAACATAAAAGTTGAGATTTTGAAAAAGATTGTGATCCTATTTAAGGGCTGTTTGGATTAACGGTGATAGAAATGATTTTTTTTTTAATCTAACTTTTATAAATTTAAGATAAGATAAAAGTCAGATTGTAAATATGATTTTTGTTTGAATTGACGATAGCAAAAGTTACTTTTTTTCAAAAAGTTAGACTTTTAAGCTTTTTCAGGTAAAATATTTTTGGAAAAAAGTCTAATTGTCTAAACGCCAACCCAACTCCTCTATTTAAACACTACCGGGCTTTTTTTTGCTGTTTCATTTTTTAAAAAAAAAGCCACGTTTGGGATGACAGAACATCATCCTAAACAAGCTCTTCTTAGACTGCAACTGCGGAAAGCTCATGGCATCGTTTTTTAAAATAAATAAATAATTATTATTATTTCAAAACATTCCAAACAAATAAAGTCAACTTTTATAGGAGACCTATCAAATGAGTATGACTTCTTTTATATAATATAGAATGCTAGAACATCAAGAATTTGCAAGAAAGATGAAATTACCTCTTACGTTAGGATCAGCTTCGTAATCCAATAGAAGCAGGGCACAGTTCTCACTTCCTTTAGATGCTGCAACATGCTGATAATGCACAAAGTGATACACAGAATTAAAACACCGTAAATCAAGAACTTCATTCTGAAAGGGAAAAGTCCAATATAGTACACCGTATTATACTTTATATATATAAACACACACACACATATATATATATATGATACTTTTAAACTTTTGTTGTTATTACTCAACCCTACTTATCTGTTTACTCATATAACTAAACATGCTTGGAATTCATGTTGGTAATCCCTCCGGTTTTCAATACATGATCTCCTTCATATAGTCCATGCAATATATAGAGCTGTACGTAGTTTTATTTTTATGCATGAGAGGAAAGTAGAGTTTGGTACGTACGAGGGCGGTTCTTCCGGTGTTGTCAGATTCGTTAGGATCCAAGCCTCGTTTCAACAACTGATGTAACATCAAGTCGTCGTCTCTTAGAGCGGCGAAGCAGAGGCTGAGGGGTAGGTCCATCCTACCACGAGCAAGCATGTTCTCTGTCTCAACCAACACTCCCTTCATCATTGGGTCACTTTGTTCCTTCAAATGCTGTCACAACAACAGCACCACCACCCTCAACGTCATCCATCATTATTGTACCATATAGTTTCTCTTTCACATTTAAGGGAGTAGTTTCCAATGTAAATAACTAAATGAGATTCTTTAGACCTACCTCAAGGAGATTGTTGACGATTATGGTGCCATCTCCAATGTTGGCCTGCACAATGTTGAGGAAGGTTGCGCGATTCAGCCGGAGAAGTTGGCTCAAGCGCTTGGTTCGAACGGTGAAGAGTTGTGGCCTATAACAGAGTACCCCTATCTCACCACACAGATCACCACTGGTTGCCTCTCCCACCACTTGCTCTACCCCATTTTTCATAACTATCAGCTCCTATCACAACATAACTCAACATTAAACTAGTAATTTGTTTGGTAAACGAAATCTTCAATATACACACACAACCTACTAAAACATATAGTTCAAGATTGTGTTTTAACAGCAAAAGAGACTGGAAAAAAAAAACGGATAAAAAAGACTAACAAAAATAAATAAATAATTTTGAAATACTAATTAATATTGAATGCAAAAAACCTTGTTTTACCGCAATATCATTTCCTTTACCCATTTGTTTTTCTGCCAACCATTTTTATGGTAAAAGCCAAAAAAAAAAAAGTTGAAATTCATGCTTGATTGAAGATTATTAATTATTAATTTTAAAACGAAAACTTTGTTTTGTAAAGCAAGTTTTTTCTGCATAAATTGCCTCATCACAACACACACTAAGAGCCTTCTAGAATTCAACCAGAAAAAGTAGAATTATTACCACAGCACCAGTGGCTAGAATGTAGAAATCTGTGGGAGCTTCATTCTGCAAGATGACGTCTTCTTTGGGAGGAAAATACTCTGCTTTCATCTCCGATACCTTTTTCACAAAATTAACAAAAAAAATCAAACAAACTTTTTTCGATTAATTAGCACACAAAAAAACAAACAAAAGAAAAGTCGGAGGCATGATGATTAAGCAATTACCAGTTGGAAAAGTAAATCATTAGAGACCCCACGAAATAAATAAGCCTTATCCACCAGAGAATAGAAGAGATGATGAGTAATGCTTGATCTTATGGCTTTAGGAAGAGAATCAAGTGTCTCTTGCTGCTGTAACCCCTCTGAATCTGTTCTGAACTTCAAACACAAATGTGCTATCATCTGATCTTGCAGCCGAACGGGCAATTGATTCCTCTGTGCAAAGCTCGCTGCCGCTTGTATGGTATCCCTCTGCAAATGAAATCCAACAGATTAAACTTCAACAACGAAACTAATCGAGGACTAAGGGACTGTTGGTACGATAGATTGGATGCGCGGGGAAAGAA
Source organism: Inga leiocalycina (assembly GCA_963242795.1). Lineage (NCBI taxonomy): Eukaryota > Viridiplantae > Streptophyta > Magnoliopsida > Fabales > Fabaceae > Inga > Inga leiocalycina. The sequence goes on from OY725327.1 coordinate 31,203,810, forward strand.
AATTTCTCTGAGTTGGATTTAAGAAAATAAGAGAAGTGGAGCTATAAAATTTTAATAAAAAATGTAAGATAAAAAATTAAGAAAAATTAATTAAAACCTTATAACCTATTACTCTAATTTATTTTAAATCTAACTCAAAAATTTTCAATTCCCAGATCCCTAATATCAAACAGCCCTTAAAAAAGGGAGGTCTTTTTGGGTTATCTTATCAGATTCTTAGACACCCCCAAGACTTTGTTTTGGACATAATCCCCTTCTAAAATGATATGTTGGAAGCTTAAAATATAGAGAGAGAATTGATGATTCACTTACAAATTCTCTGGTTCGACTTGTGAAATGGACAACCAGATTGGTCATGTTACCAATCAAATAAGCCGTCAATCCCAGGTTAAAGAGCATATAGAAGATGTCAAAGATCATCTCCCTAGAATTCACTGGATGCAAATCTCCATAACCAACAGTTGTTAAGGTTGTAATAGACCAGTATATAGAAATCACATATCTAGACCACAAGGTTTGTTCCTTAAAATCCGCCCCCATTTGTACTCCCAACCATGTCTTTTTGGGATCATGATACCGAGCAGCAAGAAGATAATAGAAGCATCCAGCACAGTGAACAGCAAAAAGCGTAACCTACATAAGACACAGACACTCCAAACGTTGGTCATCTGCTACAATACAATGCAAACTTTGTAACACTATCTTGGATACTTAATATAATGGTTAGTTGGAGATTAGATTTGGTCCTAAATATAAGACTCCAATCCACTTTGTTACCCAAATTTGTAATTTTTCTCTAAAGTATCCTTGTTAGTTGCACACATAACAAAGACAACGTATCTCAAAACATATCACAAAATTTAATATTATAATATTATGAATCTATTACGCATCATGCATCTCAAAGCATATCACAGAATTTGATATTATAATATTATGATAATACTATAATTATATTATTAATTGAATATTGTAAATATTAGTATAGAGATATAATTCTACATTAGGGCATTCTATACTAGAGTGTATATATGCCTCTAATGAATCAGTAATTGGAGATTCAATTGTTATGATACCCTCCACTCGGGGTAAACAAATCAATGAAAGATGAGCAATTGGAGATACGATTGTCGTGATACTCTCCACTAGGGCACACATGTACTAGCATGTATATATATATGCCTCTAATCAATCAAAGAAAGATGAGCAATTCATTCTCATTTCTATATTTCACACATAAAACTCATGTCTTAATATAGGTTAGTCATAATAAAAGATGATGCTTTAAGAAAACCAACCTATTTCTTATATTTGTTAGGAATAACTAATAAAGCTAATTTCCTTAATTTAGCCAAATTAGTCCACCATTTATATTAAGGGCCGGAAGTAGTATCATTCAGAACACTCTGAAATTTAATTTCAAGTTTAGAAACTTACACATATAAGCTTAAGACAACGAACCCAGAAATAGTTATAGCTCTTGTCCTTCTCCAATCTGATCAAAAGCATAATAAAGACTTGAGTTTGGAATCAAAAGCTTAGTAGAAAAGGTCATTGATCTGAAACAGAGTTACCATATCTCGTACCTAGAAAACAGAGCACTGACTCTTCGGAGACGCCAGAGGCGAAGCATGTTGAAGAATCCATAGGATTTAAGTGGGGAAGGGGAGATTTGGTGAGCGAGTTCTGAAGGGATGGTGGAGATAACATCAAAGAGTAGCCAAGAACTTGTGTATTTCCAGGCGATTCTTCTGTGGCTATCCACTAATAAGTAGGAGGCTTTGTCAAGATAAGCTACGAAGAAGGTGAGAATTATGTCGATCGCGAAGAATCCATTGACAACATTGTCTACAATGGAGAGTGGTGGTGTCACAGGCTCCTTAAGGAATCCGAACTCAAATGGCGATACCCATGCGGTGTAGATGACCAGAATCACCAGAAAAGTCTGCCATATCCTGTGGGAAAAAAGAAAAAAGCAAACTCTATTCCCTTCAATAGGAAAGAAGCTGTTTTGTATTGGCCAATATAATTCGTTCTTGTCCCTAATAATAGTAGGAGGATTCGAATCTTTGAACCATAAAAGAAGAAGAAGACGGAAAGAGAGAAAATCTCTAGCAGTCAAACAAGAAACTCCTACTAAGCTCGCTAGGGAAGAGATACTCTCGTTATCCTCCTTCTCATTATCTTCTCAAAATCTCATCTTCACCCTTAAATCATAAAATGGATTATTTATATTTAATATTTTATAAAATTATTAATATAATATTTTATAAATTAAAATTTATTTATTTATTTAAATTATAATTATAAATGGTATAGATTTTAAGAAATCAAATTTACTTATTTATGTATATAGAAATAATTTTATAAAAGATTCAATCTAAACCGTTTATTGTTAATCTGACGCTAGATATAAAATTATGAGAAGATAATGAGAAAGAGGATAATAAGAGAAAGTCAACCCGCATCTAGCGAATGAAAAGGAAAGATTTTAAATATAGGGTAAAACAATAAAAAGGAAAGATGTCAAAGAGTAGGAGTTTGACCTTTTTCGATAGGGAGAGAGTGAAAGTCTAAGCAACAGGCCAAGCAAATTGAAAAAAAAAAAAATCCTTTCTTTTTGACAGTCACGATAATACAGCCAAAAAGAAAACAGAGCAGATCACGAGAAGGTAAAAAACAGAGAGAAATGAGAATGTGAAGGAGAGAAGAAAAAAACCTGTAACGGCGGTCGTAGGGTGACATAATGAACGGACGAAGGAAGTTCCGGCGGTTGCTCCGACCACCGAGAGAAGGTAATATGCCGGTAGAGAGACTATAGTGGCTGCCATCTCTGCACAATTCAAGCTCTTGTGGCCCACACACCCCTACCGTAAACACCCCTCTGTTTCTTCTTCCTAACATTCCTCTATCTGTCTCTCCCTGAAGCCGGAGTTTGAGAGAAACAGAGACCGTCTGAACTTTAATATATAGAGAAAAAGAGGCCCATTTGTCTTGCTTTTTTAATTCAAGATTTGCGATTTTTTTCCTGACATCCAAACTCAAAGAAAATAGTATCTAAAAGTTTATACTCTATATGTTATTAAATATATAGTTTAAAAATAGGTTACAATTGTTAGCCAAAAAAAAGGTTACAATTATTTAAAATATATTCGAAATTTTTAAAGTTGACCTCTATTTTTAAGAAGTTTGCTTTAAAAATAAATATTCTATTATTTATTAAAATCCCATATAAATATATTATTTTAAATCTTATTATTGTTTAAAGGGAAAATGACAAGAAAAAAAACCTTAAAATTACAAAAATCTAAATCAAATTTGCTATCAAGAATTGATACAAAAATGACGAGATTTAATAAACAATTCATAACTTATTTTATAAAAAATACTTGATATGGGATTTTGTAATTTCAAATTTTTTTCTATCATTTTTCCTTGTTTAAATATATAATTTAAAAATAAGTTATGAATATTAAAAATAATGAAAATTATCTTTTAAGTGAATCATTATTTCAAAGTCTATTTGAAAATAAAATCTTATAATATCTTATAAAAGTCTTAACTATTTAATTATTTTTTCAGGTTATAATAACTTACGAATATAATTTGGGGAAAATACTTATGACAAGTTATTTATATCTATTTTATCTACTTCTCCAATCATTATATGTTCAATTTTTAATTATTATCATTTAACTATAAACTCCTTTAAAAAGAATAAGACACATGGTGATATATAATTTGAGAACTTGATAAAATAGATATAAATAGCTTGATGCAAGTATGGTTCATAATTTGTAACTAGGTTAAAATTTTTTAAAAAAAATATTTTGAAAATTGATGTGAGGATCGGACGAGTGATTCAAAACTAAATCTTATAAAATATTTTATTTATAAAAATTTCATAAAATTTTATTATTAGCTTTTTTTTCAAAATGCCCCATGATTTATTTCCGAACTTTATTCTTAAAATACTTTATTCTAAGAATTTTTATTAAATAGATATTTATTTTCAAAAAATTTTGGGTCTGACTTTTTATTGGTCCCCCTTAATACATTTATTACTTCTAAATTTCTTCAACATTAATAAAAGGGAAAATTCCAAAAAACTACATTGGAAATATAAAAAGGATAAATTAGTAGATTGAAAATGGGAAAAGACGGATCAGGCAGGTGTCAGAGATCTGAGAAATTTGTCCTTTTGAAATCTCGGCCAAATGACAAAAATGCCCTTTAGCCCTCAGTCGTAATAACAACATAGGAGTTGTTAATGGCGAATCCGGAGTTGTTAATGGCGAGATAGGTGTTGTTATTGGCTTTGAAACTTGTTAATTGTGAAAAAAGAAATTGGAGTTGTTAATGTTGAATTAGGAGTTGTTAATTAAGATATAGGTGTTGTTATTGGCCATGAAACTTGTTAAGTGTGAAAGAAGAAATTGAAGTTGTTAATATCGAATCCGGAGTTGTTAATTAAGAGATAGGTGTTGTTATTGGCCGTGAAATTCGTTAATTGTGAAAGAAGAAATTAGAGTTGTTAATATCGAATCAGGAGTTGTTAATTAAGATATAGGTGTTGTTATTGGCCCTGAAACATGTTAATTGTCAAAGAAGAATTGAAGTTGTTAATGTCGAATCTGGAGTTGTTAATTACGATGATCATGTTGTTATTCTGAAGTGGGGATGAAGTGTGAAAGAAGATATTAGAGTTGTTAATATCGAATCCAGAGTTGTTAATTAAGATATATGTGTGGTTATTGACCCTGAAACTTGTTAATTGTAAAAGAAGAATTGAAGTTGTTAATATCGAATCCGAAGTTGTTAATTACGAGGATCATGTTGTTATTCCGAAATGGAGATGAAGTGTTGAAGGGCATTTTCGTCATTTGGCCGAAATTTCAAAATGACAAATTCCTCACATCTCTGACACCCACCTGATTCATTTTTTCTCATTTTCAATGTACTGATTTGTCCTTTTAATATTTCCAATATAGTTTTTTGGAATTTTCCCTTAATAAAAAGGTACTATTGTTTGTGTGCCATATCAATGGAAGTTGGAAGAACTACAGTACATGTAGATGGAGTGGCGTTGATGCCTGGAGGAAGCTGCATGCACATTAGCTGCGAATTCTTCTAGCCATTTCTTCCCAAACTTTTAAGTGGATCTTCATATGTTTGGAGTTTGGGAGTCATTGATGGCTATTAGGGGTGTGAGAGTCATTTTCCCCCCTTCTCCATTTGGCACTCCTCCAATACATGAAAATGTTAAAACAATACATCTTGAAAGTTTATTGGTGAAACACAATATTGTGTCTTAGTCAGTGACTCCAAAGATCTGTGGCGGGTGGATATTGAAACCCAAAATTGTATATCTTTATTAGTGAAATCCAATATTCTGCCTTAAACTGCAGAGGGACTTGCTTGCTTGCCGGAAATCTAAACTTGTTGGATTTATCAAAGATGTCAAGTGAAATGAGGGATTTGCTCGCTTGCAGTAAATCTAAACTTTTTGGATTTATCAAAGATGGGGAGTGGAATGAATGTACGGGTACTATGAAGTTCATTAAGTATAATGGGATAGACATTGCATATTTAGTTAAGTGATGGGAGCTTAGATAAGTCCGATTGAGCCCAAAAGAATTACTACCTCCGGTCTTAAATATAAGATATAATTTATAATATAAATTGCACTATAAATTATGTCCTATATTTAGGACCGGAGGGAATATTATTAAACTCGATTGTCTTATTTGAGTAATTTTTAAAAAATCTGGATTAACATCGTAATTTCATCCTCCAACCATGCATTGAGCATAGGTAACAAAGGGTTGTTTATACAATTGGAAAATCCCGATGAAACTTCTATAACAAGAATTTCTCCAATTTACCCTCTGATCCCTTCTTCAAAATTCTCTCCACATATCTTGCTTATTATTTCTCAACTAAAATAGTTCAAGTAATATTATTTTAAATATTGTTTTGACCATTACTTAACATGAATTTTAAAATTATTTTAAATAATAAAAATTATAAAATAAAAAATATTTAAATATTTATGTCATTTACTAAATCATCTTTAATAATAATTATACAATATTTAATTATGATTATTATTAAATATAATCATGAAAATGTATACAACCTTATTGAAGAAATATATAACTTTATAAAATTTATACTCTTTTGGGTAATTATACATCTATAAGTACTTTTTATAAATAAAATTCAAACATAATCACAAATAAAGTCATTTGCAAAAAAATCCAAATAGAAATCACAATTGATAAATCACGATGATGATTATCCACCTCTAATACAAACCGACGCTTAGGCTCTCTTCACAGTTTGAGCTCTTATTTTCTCGGTTTTTTTAATAAATTTTTCTTCATCTATACCCATTATTCCTTCACAATTTGAATGCTTTTTTTTTTTTTAATTTAATTAAGGGTTTCCCCTTATTGAGCCACTTGTTTGCTTCTTCCTCCTCCTCCTCCTCCTTCTTCTTCTTCTAAAAGAAAACGAACTGAAAAATGAATGCTTTCTTAAAAAAAAAACGGAAAAAATTCTTGAATCTTTTTTTGAAAATATTTGATATTTTTTTTTATTTTGATAGTTGATAGAAAGGGTGTTTTTTTGTTTCGAAATCCAACTAATATTCATTACTTGAAGTGCTCTTTCATGCATTCATCGAAAGGGGCAATTGCGTCGAATTTTAGCAATTGATATCTTTGGAAACAATATTTTTTCTTCATTCAAATTGGAAGCAGACTCTTTCTTCTCGGTTTTTTTAATAAATTTTTCTTCATCTATACCCATTATTCCTTCACAATTTGAATGCTTTTTTTTTTTTAATTTAATTAAGGGTTTCCCCTTATTGAGCCACTTTCCTTCACAATTTGAATGCTTTTTTTTTTAATTTAATTAAGGGTTTCCCCTTATTGAGCCACTTGTTTGCTGCTTCTTCTTCTTCTTATTGTTTTAATTTATCTATACACATCTATACCCATTTTTCCTTTACAGTTTCAGTGCTGTTAGATATAGATATGATATTGGAAGTTTCTATTATCAAAATTGAAGTTGGAATGGCTTAATTGGAAGTTAACATGCCTTATATCATAGTCATATCAACCTCACTCGAGTGATGCTCTAAAGTGACAGTGCTCTGTTTTCGTTCAGCATAAGTGAGGTTTAGTTACTTTGTCATATCTCCCAAACCATAATTCTGATTAAGCTGAAATTTGATTCATATGAAACTAGACTTTCAATGCATCATTTTGAAACCAAAATCAAGTTAAAAGGAGCTCAGATGAAAGAAATATTAATTTTGAAAGATGACACTCAAAATCAACTTTGTATTCAGAACAAGTTCATTATTTTAGACATATCTTTCAAACCAAAAATCTGATTGAGGTGAAACTTGTGGCATATGAAACTAGACTAGAATAGCTTTCTAGTAATAGGTTATTTTTCATATTTGGAGTTAGATTCAAATAGGTATGCTTTCTAGAAGTAGACACTCGAATTTCAAACACTGTCCAAACCAAATGTTGCAAATTAAATCATAACTTTTGGAATACAATATATTTCGGAACGATTCTAGTTGCAAATTAAATCATTTGTCAAATTTGGAGTTATATTCGAAGAGTTACGCCCATTGGAAGTTGACCTCTGTGCAGAAGTATAAGAAGATTTGCAAATGACTCTCAGAGGGATTGGAAGTGAAATTACAAGTTGCAATGATCTAATAACACAGATCACTCGAGGCATTAGGAAATTCACTCGAATGATATGTGACCAGAAACAAATTACTCAAGTGATCAAGTAAGTTCACTCGAGTGATATACATTAAAAGGCATATCACTCGAGTAAAAAGACCAAAACACTCGAGTGATGCAGTATCTCAAAAATAGAGCACACTTCGTAACTTCTAAAAATTATTGGAATGATTGTGTAACTTATTCTCCTTGCTTCTAATCACTCTAACACTTCATTGTATTAGTGTTTAAAGTATTTTTTCCAATAAAACAATAAGAAGATCATGAGGAGAGAAGAAATGCTACCTTATGGGAGCGGAGCGTCCACCGAACATAACGGCTAGTTTTTCAAATACGAAGAGCAATCAAAAGAAGCAACAGGACTCTAATGGACAAATGCTTACAACGGTCATCTACTACAATTCAACTATAAATATGGAAGCATTCAAAGAAGAGAAACACACACAACAACAATGCCAACATGCTAATATCATGAGCTATCCACCTCGACCCAAGCACTCTCTGTTATTCTCTAGCTTCTATATCATTTTCCTTTTAAGAGAGTGATTATTTGTATTGTACTTCAGTATTCATTTTATTCACTTTTGAGAGAGAAGATTGATTATAATCTTTCATCATCAAAGTTATATCCTTACGATGCGTAAGGGGGAGTATTTCGATTGTATCCTTACAGTGTGTAAGGGGGAGTGTAGGAAAAAATATTTAACTAAGAAGGAGATTAGGCGTACCTGGACGAATCCATGTTCGGATCCGGGTCAAAGCTCCAATACTCCATACTTGTGCCCACACAATTATTAGACTACTAGAGCCTAATTGTGATTTGCACAGCAGATCACCAGAACCAGAAAGATGGTAGGAGAGAAGGGAATTGCCAGAAAACTCAATGGCGAGGCGAGTTGCAATTGAGGAGGCACACCCTATTTATAGTGGTTTATGGAGACCACTAATTAGGAAACGTGTGCACTCCTTCTTGCCCTCCAAGACAGGAATTAATTGTCTCTCAATTAATTCCCTAATTATGGTGATTTGTTCCTCTTTTAACAAATCCATAATTATTGCTAAATATTCCCAAATCTGCATCTTATGCTGATTTTATTCTTATTTGATTAAGCTACTTATTTCCTAATCAAATAGTCCGGCCCATCAAGGGCGGACTTGGACCCAAAGTCCAACATCTCCCACTCGCACTTGATGGGCCTCCTATCGTGCGTGCGTTACTCTTTCTTGTTTCATACTTGGCGTCTGCCGTGACTGCGTGGGTAAAAACGTCTTTCAGATTTTGTGCTTGTGATACTATAAATCCTTTATATCGGACCAGCATCCAAGGACACCCTTTATATATAACCGTAAGCTATATGTTCATTGCCTCATATGCCCCAGATTCTCCCATACATATTACTCATGGCATATCTAATCCCTCTCGAGTTAATATGTTGATTAACTCAGATTGCCTTCCACGCACATAGTATCCGCACTTACTAGCTACACATAGAGCTAGTAAGGGGTCGACCACAGATACTAGTACATCTTATGTATCCAGGAGTAAATCTTTCTTTTTGACTAAACATCAGTCCATCTTGACTTGGTCGCTTTCCTAGTTTTCACTCGTCTGACTGAATCGAGTGTGATCATGGAGCTTCAGCTAAAGTAGCTGTCACCAAACCAAGCTTTCATGGTGCTGCCTAAGTCTTAAGGGCATCGTGGAAGTATTCTTCCTTCTTGGGACTCACACTGTGGTGAACTAGGGATCTTTCACCCACACCCCGTGTTGCAGTTTAACTCTCAAGCACATGCAGTATGAATTGCATGCTACGGTGAATGGTTTGAGGTGTACATCGATTTCTTTATCTTTCACCGTACAGACATTAGTTCCAAAATGTACTCAATATTCAAACCAAAACTTCCTTTTTCACAATATCTCCTATTTGTGAAAAAGGGTTCTTTGCCTGGCTACAGGTCTATATTCATGCTTCGATCCAATTTCTGTGTATATGCACACATGTAGATCTCATCTCAGTCTAACTGAGGCGACTCAAACGCAAAGATTCTTCTCAACCATTTCATGGTGATCATTTGCTCGTCTTACCTTCCCATGCCCCTACAAAAACATGGGAAGACGGTTGTTCGTGTGAGTGAACCAACCTTTTTTGACCTGTACGACATACAAAACTGTATACCTTTATGTATTTACTCATAACATACATACCATTTCTTTTATCTTCATATAAAAGAAGTTCACGACCTTATATTTTATTTGCGCCCCTAGATTTTCACTAACTCAATGAAAATCAAGTTATGGGCTCAATAAGGGGATCTACCAACATCTTGTCAGTAGAAGGTCATTAAACTATCGCTTTCCCTCTTTGAAAGCATATCTCTCATAGAGATGTATCAAAAAGGTATGTTTCGCCTTACTGTGATACTTAGGATCCTCATCATAAGATGTTATCGTTTGGATCCTTCTATCCACCATTCATTCCCAATCTCTCATAGGAATTACTTTAGCCATATGGCACTTTAAATGATGGCAGAACACGCCCTGCGTTCTATTTCCATGGATAACAGGAAAAATACTATGTATATTTCATTACTCCATCACCATTTGCCTAGGTCTTGTATTGGAGTATCCTTTCAAAAAGGAAAGTTGTTATCTTGACAACTTAATCCATGGTTATTCTCATAACCCATTTCACAGCATGACCAAAAAGCAACTTCCAAATCTGACCAAAAACATTTGGTCTTATGTACACAAATGTGTACATTCATATTACCAACTGTAGTCTCACATGGGACTCTATCCACCTTTCTTATGTTGGATTCCTCATAGGACATGTAACCTCTTTAGGTTTATGCCCTTGACTTCAGGGGTGTCCATGGGTTCGCACTTTGACATCCTAAGATGTCTAAAGATTAACTTGTACATGTCTTAGGTGGAAAAGACTGTATCTTTCTTGTGCAATTCCGTTTATCTTATCGATCAAGATATTTGTTCAACCCATGACTTTCTCAACTCAGAATTTAAGGATTCTCTTATCCTTTATTCCTTTGACTCCCTTGACACTTGTTTCATTTGTCACTTGACAAAGATGACTTCACAAAGAATCATCACTAGACCATTTGGAACTTATGTAGTGTTCTTCGATTAGTTCGAAGTTGGTGAGGCTTTCACCTTGTAAAAACCTCATATACTACTATTTAGGTGATTGTTTCTACGAAGCCCTTAAGCTGCTTCATGTAGAGTTTATCATCCAATTTCCAAAATTCCAAATTGGAAGGTGGTCTTTACATCATCTTGATGCAATTTTCAAGACTAAGCTTGTTGTCATAGCCAAAGTTCAGAGTTAAAACGCAAAATGGACAACTTTCCATTGTATTACCCCTTAGCCACTAAATGTTTTAGGTTTTATATGCCCTCAATAGATTTGAGAATCTACTTGTTCCCAATCACCTCTTGGTTAGGCTATAAATTGCCTAAAACATATACTTGGCTCAATGAGAATCCAAATCCTCCTGCATGACACTTTGCAATTCATCTTAGCTTTGCAATTCATCTTAGCAGGTCCTTCTAGTATCTTTCAGACACTTATAGGTACTTATCATCACCTTCTAGATGATGAAGAGAGCATTCAATCCATTAGGGAATCTATCCCTTATAGTCATTCGCTAGATGACAATTTGCTCTGAGGTGGATTTCATAGGATTCTTTTCCTATGTATTAGTGAGGTAATTGTCTCGTAACTTACCTCTTACCTCTTTCATTGTGAAAATGGTCTCAATCCTCCCACTCGGATCAGTGAACTTAGGAACACTTGGTTATTCCTTGTCACTTGTGAACCTCTTAAAGAGATTTATTGTGATTAATGCTCATTTCCTGTTAGGAAATCTGGGTTTTATGAACGTTGTATCCCATGATTTTCTCTCAGTCACTGAACCGCCATCATTTTCACTAATGAAAACGTGTCATGTCAAATTCTCATGTTATCTCACAAAGAGATACTTTGCTTACCTTGACCCCAATCTTCCTTACTCGTAGGAAGAATTGTGAATATAAAGTTGATGACCCTTATAGTCTTAACGAACTTGGCCCTGATTTAAGGCCTATCCACGATTCATAGGGTAAGGTCGTGACTGACATAGAAGGCATTTGGTTAAGTGTGAATATAATAGCTATGAGTCCACCTACCAACATATGGCTGGTAGCCTCATTGATACCATTATATTCATAACCAAAACAAAGGAGAGGTCTATCTCTCTATTTCAACAACTATGTTATGTTGAAGGGTTGTAGGTATTGATAGTTGCCTAACAATGCCTCATAAATGGAGAATAATCATCAAGAAGAAAATCAAGAGGCAAGGAATTGAAGAAAGAAGAAAGAAAGATGAAGATTGAAGATATTCATCAAGAAGATTGAAGTTGGATTATGAAGAATGATCATCAAGAGGAAAAACAAGAAGAAAGAGATTAAAGAAAGAAAAACTTGCAAGATCACATGAGAATATCAAGATTCAAGCTCCTAGAAGTGATACCGGGGGTTTCTATGATCATACGGAAGTTGGAATGGGTCAATACGAAGCTAAAATGATGTATACGGAAGCTATGGTACCTTTGGGGATGATTACCCGAGTAATCACTCGAGTAATATGGTATTGTCTGATTTTGGAGGTGTTTACTCGAGGCGTTACTCGAGTAATCTGCCGGGTTATTTGATGAATCACTCGAGGCGGAACTTGAAGTAATGGCACTCTGTTTTTCGCGCGGCAGAACAGAGGTTCGGTATTTTGATGATATATCTCCAACCACATGTCAGATCGAACTGAAACCGGTGGCATATGAAACTAGACTTCCAACACGAACGTTTGACACCAATATCACATTCAAAGGAGTTCCGATGAGGGAGATATTATCTGTTGAAGTTGACTCATGAATCACCGTCATATTCCAGGACAGCTTCGGTATTTTGGACATAACTCTCAAAATACATATCGGATCGAGACGAAAATGGTGCCATATGAAAGAAGACTCAAAGAGCTTTCCATGGATATATAATTTGTCACATTTGAAGCTATATCCTAAGAGCTATGACTTCTGGAAGTTGCTGCTCGTGATTTCAGGATTGTCTAAGAACAGTAGATACTCTTTGGATCATAACTTTCTGTACACAAGGAGTTTGGAGCTGATTTTTGTTGCATTGGAATGTAGATAATGAGGGCTTTCCGATGATATATAATTTGCCATGTTTCGAGTCAAAATCAAGAATTTACTTGAAGGCACCACTAGAGTAACTAGTTGATAACAAAAGACTTCACTCGAGTAGGTACTCGAGTAATCAGATAGAAAACTTCCAATTGCTCTCGGCCTGCCAACGTTACTCGAGTAAGTACTCGAGTAACCATGTAGGTCACTTGCAGTTGCTCTCGGCATTTTGTACCACTGCCAATGTTACTCAAGGAGCTACTCGAGTAACTCACTGTGGTAAGCAAAAACCTGAAGTTCATCAAAGTTTTCCCGATGATACTCGAGTATGTACTCGAGTAAAATTTAATGAATACTCGAGTAGCTACTCGAGTAAAGCACTGTGCTAGCAAAACTTGAAGAATTATTTAGACGAAAACTTCAAGTCACTACTGGAGTAAAGCACCAAAACTTCAAGTCACTACTGGAGTAAAGCACGAAAACTTCAAGTCACTACTGGAGTAAAGCACTGTTTAGACGAGAAGTTCAAGTCACTACTGGAGTAAAGCACTGTGTATGCAGAGTTATTTAGAAGAGAACTTCAAGTCACTACCCGAGTAAGCTATGCAGAAAATGGAAGGCCACTCGAGTAGTCACTCGAGTAACATGTGAAGAAACTTGATGTTTACTCGAGTAAGCACTCGAGTAATGCTTCCCAGGAAAACAGAACAACGTCCCGAAAATTCTGGAAATCAATGGAATGATCATATAACTCATTCTTATTGCTTCTAATCACTCTAACACTTCATTGTATTAGTGTTTAATGCATTTTTCCAGTAAAACAATGAAGAGATGATGAGAAGAGATAAAAGTTGAGTTTACGGAGCGGAGCAGCCAACATTCCAACGGCTAGTTTTCAAAATCGAAGAACGGTCAAACAAAGCTGCGTCACTCTAACGGACATGTCGAAATGCTCAAACGGTCATCAATCCTCATCAGCTATAAATAGAAGATCATCCAAAACAGAAGTAAAACTCAGAATATACATCGTCCAAATGCCAACATCCTGACATCAATACTCATCGCACATACTCTCTGTTTCTCTAGCTTCTATATGATTTACCTTTGAGAGAGATATTATTTATATTGTAATTCAGTGTTCATCTTATTCACTTCTAAGAGAGAAGATTGATTGTAATCTTTCATCATCAAAGTTGTATCCTTACGGTGTGTAGGGGGAGCAACTTGGTTGTAATCTTACGGTATGTAAGGGGGAGTAATCTCAGTGCGAGAATTGTAAAGGCTTCACAAGTGCCCGGATCAAACTTGTGAGATTGTAGTGGTTCTCAAGTACCCGGTTAAACTTGAGGAAGATAGTGGGTTGAAAATCTCAGGAGGAGCCTGGGGACTGGACGTAGGTCATCGTGGATTGGGCCGAACCAGGATAAATCATAGTTTGCATATTCTCTTCCCTAAACTCTTATACTTCCAGTATATATCATTTAAATATCTAACTGTGATTTATGATTCATTACTTTCATATTTATTGCTTCCTCTAAGATGCGAAAAGATTTCCAAAGTTCTTAAGTTTTTACCTTACACCCAATTCACCCCCCTCTTGGGTGTCAGCCGGTTCTAACATTTGGTATCAGAGCCGGACTCTTGTTTAAAGGAGTTAACCGTCTCAAGAGTTTATAATGGCTGATTTTGGGTGTTATATGCTTTCCGAAGGTTTTGACTATACAATTCCACCTATTTTGAAAGATATTGATTTTTGGTTTTGGAAAGCTAGAATGATATCTTTTATAAAATGCTTTGATTATGATATGTGGGATGTTTTTACAAATGTCTTTGATTTCAAACCGAGAAAGGATTGGACAGAAAGAGAAAAGAAAATGTTTTCGTTGAACATTAGAGCAATGAAAATTTTGTATAGTACTTTAACTGAAAATGATTTTGAGAAAATTAGATTTTGCTCTACTGCAAGAGATATTTGGGATACTCTTGATTCTCTGTATATTTCTAACAAGTGTGTTGAAGTTGAAAGTGTTGACAGTTCATGTGAGACTACAAGCTATATATCCACGATTCATGAACAAGTGGAAGTTGACAATGAAGAAGGAGAAATCATAGAACACTTCCATGATCTTGTCAACATAGAAGAACAAGAGGAAAATGATTCCCGAAAAGAGCTCGTTATGGATGGACAAGAAAATTCACTCTCTGGAGCTCAACATGAACTTAAGGTAAAAAGTTCCAATTCTTCTTGTGATTTTCGTAAAACTGATTTTCAAAGTTTGCATAAAATTGTTTTTCAACCAATTATTGATTCTATTGAGAAAAGCAAAAAGATTTTCAATCATGCTGGAAATTCATGCGGGAAGAAAGAACTTAGGCAAAATGATCATTCGAAATCATCTTTTCTTGATCAACACAATACCTTGCATAGAATCTCACAATACATATCATCATATTATTTGCAATTATTGTGGTAAATCAGGTCATATCTCTCACACATGCTATATTAGAAGAAATTATAATTTGAGAAATAAATATGTTTGGGTTCCGAAAAGACAAGTAATGTCTAATCCTAACAATCAAGGACCCAAGTATATGTGGGTACCAAAATGTTCTTCTAGTACTTTATGTATGCAGACTGAATATAAGAAGAATGGACATAAGGGTACGGAGATGATGAAGAAGAAACCAAGAGTTTCTCATGCACCAAGAAAGAGGTTCATACAATCTATATCAAAAAGAAGAACTCTCGAAGCACCCATTGCTGGAACTGCAAAGTTTAATCACAAAGAAATGCAATGGAGAAAAAGAGTACGTTCTACCTCAAGAATGGACTATCATAGAGTACCGCTCAACTATCTTGAGGAGAACAAGAAAAGGAGGATCTCTCAAGTATCAAGTAAAAGACTCCTGGAGTCTATGTATTTTGAGAGACGATTGCCAGCACCCAAAGCAAGATATTCAAAGTATCAACATCCTAGAAAGATACAGTAGGTAAGCAAAAGCAATCCTCCAAGTATCTAAGGCAAAGGTACACAATGATGAAACCTCCTATACTATTGTCTGTAATATTTATTGAGATTTTATATTTTGGAACCTTAGGAATGAGCATTGCAAACTATTTTGAAATTATGTTTTCATATCTTTTAAAAAGCCACTTAATAGATTTATTTATAAAGGGATCACAATACTCAACAGGATAATTCTTTATGCATATATAATGATTTGAAAAGAAAATATTTCTTTTATGCATAAAGACATGTTTAATTCATTATACCCAATTGTCTTGAATTGATTATATTCTTAGAGCATGTGAATTTTATCTTGATTCCTACAAGCTAACAAGAAATGGATCCAATCAATGTTGGATACCATGAAGAAAAGAAATTTATATTGTTCTGTAGAATAAGAAAAAGCTTCTCAAGACTATGACCACATGAAAACAAATTCATATCTTGATGATGCTGAAATTCGGAGTTTGGATTTTGGTGCTGATTGTGCAAAGGAGAGAAACCAATATCATTTCACCAAAATCAAGCAAGCTATCACAAGGACAAGAGGAATTACGGTGATATCTAATCCTTACTCTATATGAATTATTTATTTTGAGTAATGAGTATTTGTCCATTATTGCATTCATTTAGCAATCAATCCTTCATGATTGTTAATTTGTTTATAGATTGCTAAATGAACGATAAGTGAAATTGTGCATAGTTTATCTATCAATTTATGTTTTGAAGTGCACAATTCAAAAATGTGTTTTGGTTCCATTTCATCATGTGTTATAAAATTGCATACCATTAGCAATCAATCATTTATGGTTTTCAAATTGTTTTTAGATTGCTAAATGGACTTAAAATGAAATTGTGTATTTGAGTTTTGAAATGTACATTTAAAAAATATACTTAGATTCCAATTCATCTTGTTTATAAAAATGCATATACATTATTTGAAAATTACTTATATATTGTTTGCATTTAAATTGGTTTCAAAATTGGAAGTTAATATTTATGTATACTAAAAGTCAGAAATGTTTCAAATCCATCCACTAGAGTTTTCCCCATCATTCACATATTATTTCTTGATTTTAAACTTGTTATTGCTTGAACTCCTCAACCATTATTTTCTAACAAATTAGACCTTATGTCTAACAAGTTATCTATCTATGAGTTTCAAGTATATTTCTCAGAAAAGAATTCAATATGTGAAAGCCTTATGCCTGATGCATAAATCTTTGGTTGGCTATGTTATTCCAAGCATTATGAATGTTTATTAGTGCATTGAATCTTAATGTATTAATCATTATAGTGGAATAACTTACTAGGATAATATTCAAGTACTCGAGTCATTTGGACTAATGAGTATGTGCTTCATCACTCATAAATTCGTGTACTCATTTCATTGCTCAAACACATTCACCATTGATAAAAATCTATCTTTGAGTAAACGGTGTCATGTATTTGAATTCTTGAGTTGAATATTCATATCTTTCAAGACATAACTCTAAGTGTCAATATAGTCTATGAATCAATAGCAAAGTCATGATACTTGTATATGTCTATCAAGCTAATCCTTTTGGTTATCCATATGACTCTTGCTGTTTGGAAAATTCTTCAACATGTTAACTTTGATGATTAACATGTTATATTAGTTGTTCCTGAAAAGAGAAGCTTTCTGCTATATGTATATTTAAACTGTTGACTTCCACTATTTTTAACATGAACATTGATTATAAACATATTTCAAAGATGAGTTTTGCATATATTCAAAATTTGAATTTTACAATGCATTGTTATGATTTGAAACTACATCTGAGATTTGAACAATTTGCATATCTCATTGTCATTCTTGAAAAACTTGATTTCATTCATGATTTATCCTTTCATAAAAGTTGGTCATTATGAATAAGTTTTCAACTCTCTTTGATCTGACTTACATTGATTGCATGAAAATCTTATCAATGACTTAATTTTTTTTAAAAAGTGTATTTACAAATTGTCATTGATCTTTGAAATCATCATTCTTGGTATTATTTGTTCGTTACCCTTTATGATTCAATTGCTTGAATTTATTTAATTGGGTAAAATTATATTATGGTCTTTGTTGATTATTATACTCTTTGCTCAAATATCATATGATTCAGTTGTATAAGAGCATAAGAGTTACAATATTTGATACTGTATGGACCCAAGAGAAAGTTGGGTACCAAAGAGCATATACTTTTGCAGGAATTAATCAAAATGCTCTACTTTTGGATACAAAGATCAGAGGCTAATAGAGGAGGCGTGACTAACAATATTGCAATGTGAGCATAAGCAAAATCTGTGGTATCGTTCAAGTGACACCACAAGTAAGTAGCTAGTGATGCAGTCAGAGAAAGAAAAATCTCTTAGTAGCCTCGACGGTGTTCAATTCAAGGTCAAGAACAAGTCTCATAATTATGAGTCTTGGTTATTCCTTCATCTTCCCTACTACCAAAGGAAGTTAGACATCTCTTCCACGATATGGATCCTGCTGAATTATGCTTTGAAGAAGGCACAAACATTGGAGATAATAATCAGAGATTAGAGTGTCACCATCTTAGCTTCAAAGATTAATAAGTGCTTGGGCTTCAATACTCTCCCACTAGACTTCTCAAGGAGTACAACAAGCCTAAGAAGTATAAAATCATCAAATCATGAAAGCTAATGAGGCTTCTTAACTTCAACCTTAGCTTTATGTGTGATCTCTATTGCATTATCTTATATACATACACTAGAGCTATGGCGAACAAGGCCAATTCAATCACTTCATTGGGAAGAATTACCACATAATGGCCTAGATTATAAGCAAGGAGGGGAAGAATACTGGAAAGATCATGTTTTTCAGAGAACAAGAGGTATATATATACTTCTACAGGACTTACTCCAAGTAATCAGAAGTTACTTCAAGTAATCTACAATTACTTCAAGTATACCTTCAAGTAATCGGCAATTACTTCAAGTAGACCTTCAAGTAATTCACAATTACTCTAAGTAAGTCTGAATCTTACTCACAAGAGGCACAGAGGATGAAAGTTGAGACTTCAAGAATAAATGAGAGACAACACTTTGCTAGAGTTGGTCTCCCTGGTCCTTCATTCTTTAGTCCATCTATCCAAGGCTATCAGAGAAAGGAGCTCAACAATCACACAAAGCTTGCTACAAACATGCTAAGTTCATCACTTCTGTGAATGGCAAGATTAGACAACTCTGTGGTTCAATCAACCAGAACTTCAAGGCTTTATTATGAGCTCATCCTGGTATCCTAAAGTGCCTACAGAGATTATGCTTCAGAATCTTTCAGTACTAATCACATCATCAGACAGTGAGTATCTAACGATGCATCAACGGACTTTAGAGGATTATGGCTCGAGTGATTACGATATTACTCGAGTGAGGTATTGTATTCTTACTTAATTAAAATTCTCTGAGTTGCATCACTCGGGTGAGCACTCGAGTGATGGTTGAGTGGAATTACTCGAATAACTACTCAAGGGATACAGGGTTACAACCTTAAAACCCTGAATAGCATCATCATTTTCAACTTGATTTTTCTCTAATCTTCATATTTTCATACTCATTCTCTCTACAAAATTTCCAATGATTTTACAAAATTCAAGAGAGTTATTAATTGTATTGCTCATGATTTTTTTTAAAAAAAGCCATGCATTCATTAAGAGGGAGCTTCACATTCACATGTGTTTTATATCTTAAAAGCTCATCTCATTTATTAAAAGAAAATCCTTTTAACATACTCATCTGAATTCACTATGTTTTAATTAGTTTTGATGATGAGTTAATCTTATATTTTCCTTTCATGATCTTAAGTTTTAGCATATCATATAGAAAGGATGGCTTTGGTTTATGCAATAAATTTGATACTTGATTGCACTAACCATTCTCTTTGCAAGAATGCTTTTATAGTAGGAGAATTGGCTCTATGCAAAATCATTCCTCAGCACACTAAAAGGAGAATATATCAACTTTGAGGAAAGATGATTGGCTGCAACACTCAAAGCAACAAAAGGCACAAATCAGGATGATTTTGGTAGCATTCTAAGGAAGGCTATTCCTGAGCTTCCAATTGAGCACACTTCATAGTCTATCACTAAGCCAGCTATAGTTCACTGCTATGAACTTTATTCATCAGAGTTGCGCTTCAAAAGTATGGTGAACACAACATCATAGATCTACACAACAAGAAAAGGAAGCAACGGACTTCATGGAGCACTTCATCATTTTTCAAAAACTACATGAGCATTTCTAAACCATCTCTTTATATTTTGAGCTTACTTTGCCTATCCTTGATTATGAAAGTTGTTCTTGAAAACCTTTCCATATTCTTTCAAATGTGTTTTTCAGGAAAACAATTTTTCATTTACATCACATTATAAATGAAACTACTTTCAAAACAGGGGAGAGAAACTTGTTTTTCTGATGCATTTATTTTGATTAATAGGGAGAATGACATTTCTCATTTGACTTCATATTTACTTCTCTACAAGTCTTTCTTCTTTATACTTCAAACTTTTTGCCGATGTCAAATAGGGGGAGAGAAAGGCAAGAAAAATATATTGTTCTTACATAGTTTTTATAACTCATATATATTTTTCTTGAAGGATTTGTCATCATCAAAAAAGGGGAGAATGTTAGATATGAATAGTTTTGATGATGTCAAATATAGATGTTAAATATGAGCAAAAAGTTTGTATAATATACTTATCTTCCACATTGACTAACTACCATATTTAATGTTGTATATCTTGTAGATTAGTCATAGACATCATTGTGGGTTGATATTATAATGCCTCATAAATGGAGAATAATCATCAAGAAGAAAATCAAGAGGCAAGGAATTGAAGAAAGAAGAAAGAAAGATGAAGATTGAAGATATTCATCAAGAAGATTGAAGTTGGATTATGAAGAATGATCATCAAGAGGAAAAACAAGAAGAAAGAGATTAAAGAAAGAAAAACTTGCAAGATCACATGAGAATATCAAGATTCAAGCTCCTAGAAGTGATACCGGGGGTTTCTATGATCATACGGAAGTTGGAATGGGTCAATACGAAGCTAAAATGATGTATACGGAAGCTATGGTACCTTTGGGGATGATTACCCGAGTAATCACTCGAGTAATATGGTATTGTCTGATTTTGGAGGTGTTTACTCGAGGCGTTACTCGAGTAATCTGCCGGGTTATTTGATGAATCACTCGAGGCGGAACTTGAAGTAATGGCACTCTGTTTTTCGCGCGGCAGAACAGAGGTTCGGTATTTTGATGATATATCTCCAACCACATGTCAGATCGAACTGAAACCGGTGGCATATGAAACTAGACTTCCAACACGAACGTTTGACACCAATATCACATTCAAAGGAGTTCCGATGAGGGAGATATTATCTGTTGAAGTTGACTCATGAATCACCGTCATATTCCAGGACAGCTTCGGTATTTTGAACATAACTCTCAAAATACATATCGGATTGAGACGAAAATGGTGCCATATGAAAGAAGACTCAAAGAGCTTTCCATGGATATATAATTTGTCACATTTGAAGCTATATCCTAAGAGCTATGACTTCTGGAAGTTGCTGCTCGTGATTTCAGGATTGTCTAAGAACAGTAGATACTCTTTGGATCATAACTTTCTGTACACAAGGAGTTTGGAGCTGATTTTTGTTGCATTGGAATGTAGATAATGAGGGCTTTCCGATGATATATAATTTGCCATGTTTCGAGTCAAAATCAAGAATTTACTTGAAGGCACCACTAGAGTAACTAGTTGATAACAAAAGACTTCACTCGAGTAGGTACTCGAGTAATCAGATAGAAAACTTCCAATTGCTCTCGGCCTGCCAACGTTACTCGAGTAAGTACTCGAGTAACCATGTAGGTCACTTGCAGTTGCTCTCGGCATTTTGTACCACTGCCAATGTTACTCAAGGAGCTACTCGAGTAACTCACTGTGGTAAGCAAAAACCTGAAGTTCATCAAAGTTTTCCCGATGATACTCGAGTATGTACTCGAGTAAAATTTAATGAATACTCGAGTAGCTACTCGAGTAAAGCACTGTGCTAGCAAAACTTGAAGAATTATTTAGACGAAAACTTCAAGTCACTACTGGAGTAAAGCACCAAAACTTCAAGTCACTACTGGAGTAAAGCACGAAAACTTCAAGTCACTACTGGAGTAAAGCACTGTTTAGACGAGAAGTTCAAGTCACTACTGGAGTAAAGCACTGTGTATGCAGAGTTATTTAGAAGAGAACTTCAAGTCACTACCCGAGTAAGCTATGCAGAAAATGGAAGGCCACTCGAGTAGTCACTCGAGTAACATGTGAAGAAACTTGATGTTTACTCGAGTAAGCACTCGAGTAATGCTTCCCAGGAAAACAGAACAACGTCCTGAAAATTCTGGAAATCAATGGAATGATCATATAACTCATTCTTATTGCTTCTAATCACTCTAACACTTCATTGTATTAGTGTTTAATGCATTTTTCCAGTAAAACAATGAAGAGATGATGAGAAGAGATAAAAGTTGAGTTTACGGAGCGGAGCAGCCAACGTTCCAACGGCTAGTTTTCAAAATCGAAGAACGGTCAAACAAAGCTGCGTCACTCTAACGGACATGTCGAAATGCTCAAACGGTCATCAATCCTCATCAGCTATAAATAGAAGATCATCCAAAACAGAAGTAAGACTCAGAATATACATCGTCCAAATGCCAACATCCTGACATCAATACTCATCGCACATACTCTCTGTTTCTCTAGCTTCTATATGATTTACCTTTGAGAGAGATATTATTTATATTGTAATTCAGTGTTCATCTTATTCACTTCTAAGAGAGAAGATTGATTGTAATCTTTCATCATCAAAGTTGTATCCTTACGGTGTGTAGGGGGAGCAACTTGGTTGTAATCTTACGGTATGTAAGGGGGAGTAATCTCAGTGCGAGAATTGTAAAGGCTTCACAAGTGCCCGGATCAAACTTGTGAGATTGTAGTGGTTCTCAAGTACCCGGTTAAACTTGAGGAAGATAGTGGGTTGAAAATCTCAGGAGGAGCCTGGGGACTGGACGTAGGTCATCGTGGATTGGGCCGAACCAGGATAAATCACAGTTTGCATATTCTCTTCCCTAAACTCTTATACTTCCAGTATATATTATTTAAATATCTAACTGTGATTTATGATTCATTACTTTCATATTTATTGCTTCCTCTAAGATGCGAAAAGATTTCCAAAGTTCTTAAGTTTTTGCCTTACACCCAATTCACCCCCCCTCTTGGGTGTCAGCCGGTTCTAACACTAATCACATGGGTGTCTCTAACCCTTGTTAGTTCAAAAAAGGTCTTTTCCTTTTAGTTTAACTGATTCCTGACTAGTTCAGCCATTATCTAATAGCGTCACACTTGCCAAAAATCAAGTAAACATTACTGTATTTCGAGTAAACGTCTATAACGTTAACGAAATACCAAGCTCTTTGTGTTTTGCCCTCACATTCATTGGTTCACTAACGTCATAATTTGCCAATTGCAGTGGATTTTCTCAAAAATGTTTCTTTGTCTTTCTTGCCAGGTAGAATAAGTTTTCAACTTATTCATAAGGGTATTAACCCTTTAGCACACGTTGTTTAGCAAATACTCTTTTGCTAGTTTGATCATTCCCTTTGATCAAGGTGTACATGTGGCAAGAAATGGAATCTTTTATCCCTAGGAAAGAAACATCAAAATCCAACAAAGGATTTGAGAATCAGAGTCCCATCGATCCTTAACTAAAGAGATAGCAAAGATGTGATTCTGTCAGTTGCAATTGCATGGAGTGAATCAGGGTGGTTTAGCTATGCAGAGTTAACGTGCAAGTTTCAATCCCTTGATTCTATCTCTTTATTGCTTTGCTTTTGACATGAAGCTATATGCTTCTGTAAAACATCCACAACTTATGTGGATTGCTACTTTTACAACCCTTAAAGGTTTATCAATGTAACATTTCATCTTTTGCATAAACCATTGACCTCTTATAGATCAAGTTTTCCTCATGGGTTCCTTGCCCTTAGGCATGGAGGATGAATCATCCCACTCTTTAGCTAAGTTCGTCTGACTGATGGATCTTGAATCCTTCAGTCTTTCACATTCAAGTTCAATGTGGTGAATCACATTGCTGAAGGTTACAATATGCATATCAGAGGCAATCTTTACTTTCGTATACGCCCACTCACTGGAAGACATAGCTCACTCCCACTCATTGAGAGACATAGCTTTCTCCCACTCACTAGGAGATGTCTTATCACAACATACACTTGTTGTTTGTTAGAAAGAACTTGGCATTTAGTTTGTCTCAACTTCTTAGTTTGACATCTGCCTCAAGTGTTGCCTAAACAACATGTTAGGACTTAGTACACTATGTTAAAACTTGACTTAGTTTTAACTTTATGGAAGAAGATCACTTATTTCACTATCTTCCAACACTATCCATATGGGTTGGATAAGGTTACATTGCTCATACCAACATAAGTTTGAGCAATGTTGTTCTTTCTATGCTTGATAGCATAAACCTTTTGTATCCTTCAGTTGCTTCAACCTCTAAATGCTGAAGACTAGTTGGTAGGATGTCCCTGACATCTCATTCTTCTTGAATGAAAGAGATTTGAGAGTTTCTAACTCCACAGATATCTCTATTGATCTTATCTTCATAAGCTCAGTCAAATAGACTTGGTCATAATTGGTCACTTAGACGATTATGGTATACAAATCTTATTTGTTCAAATAAGACAAAGGATAATTAGATAATAAGTTCACTAGTTTCATGTTCATGAGACAACTATGTTGACTCCCATCCCAATCATACTAGTTAGCTCATCACCCTTTTAACCACAGTTTTCATTTGAACACTTTCCCCTTTGGATTTCTAGACGTATTCCAGAAAACTCCCACTCAATCAAAGAGCAGTTATATTAACAAGATAATAACACATTATGATCTAACTAGCATGAATGTTCAAGAAAAACAAGAAAAGAATATATTGAATTCAATTCTATAAACTAACAGAGAATTTAATCTTAAATTCAATGGAAAAACAAGAACATTCAAAAATTTAAGCCTCATATCATTGTCTCTTAACTAGGTTCTCCTTCTCATAGGCCCTTCTAACCATATTAATTTATGTAGCGTCTAGCTACAATGTCTAGCTCCTCTTTGCCATGTCTATATCCACTAATTTGGATGTATTTGCAGCATACCTCCCACTTGATGAGATGATTCTCACATCTCTATTTCTCTTGTCCTTTGTCACAACATATGTGATAAAAAGGTTGACTTTTAGAAGTCATTGCTTTAATCCAAGTGGATCAATATGGTTAGGGGCATGGGAAGACTTATTATTATTCAATAATCATTGAATAATTTTAAGTTGCTGCAATTTTTCAGGTTTTATCTCTAAGAGTTTGAGTCAAGGTTGGATAGGATTTTATATTCAAAAACTCATTTGAATAATCCCTTACTTTTAAAGAATCTTTCAGCATTTAACCCTTATGTTGCAGCTGAAAATACTCTTAAAAATAAGCCAACCTATCCCAAAAAATAATAGAACCAACATTGATTTAATTCCAACGTTTTTGGGACCCTCTAAGTGCACATAACCACATTTTTGACTCAAATCATATCCAAACGTGCTTCAAATATATGCAAATTATATATCAAATTGAAGCTCTCGAATTTAGGGATTTTTAGGAACTAACCAAGTCTCAATTGGAGGTGCCACGCGCTCTCATGCGCCCCTAGAAGGTGTCTGGATGGAAAAATCCTGAAAAATTGGAAAATTCCAGCGTTGGCCACTCTCGGTGGTGGCGTGTGACATACACGCGCCGCCTTGCGGCTGTCTGCCGGCGACACGCGCCGGCTCCCAAGAATCCACGCGCCGTCCACTCTCCGACGGTGCTTGCCATGTGTCAAATGGAGACCCCAGTGGGCCCCACGCGCCATGTGTCCCCTTTTTTTTTGTCAACAGTCAACGGATGACTGTTTGACCGTTGACCGGTCAATATTGACGGGTCAGCCGTGACACGTCACTGCTGATGTGTCAGTGACGTGGCGCTGACGTGTCTCGGTCAACGTGGCTGGTCAACGGATGACGTGGCACGTTGACCGATGTTGTCGTGGCATTCGGTGCTGACGTGGCGACCACTCATTGGCGCCACGTGTCATCGGTTGACCGATGACATGGCGTTGACTGCCACGTCATCGCCTTAACCTCCAGCTGGGTCAACCCGACCCGGTTGGAGCTCCGACGGGTCATCGTGACCCGCCAACTTCGGGAGGTCATATCTCCCTCATTTTAGCACCGTTTTTCACGTTCTTAATGTCGTTGGAATCGTAGTTCAGCGAACTACAAATCCATGGCATTTATTTGATCTTAAAACCTCTATTTCATTGATCAAATCACGAGTGAAGTTGCGGTGGTGACTAACGACCCGCGAACTTCATTCCTTTGTTTCTCCCTCATCTGGACTACGTTTGACGCGTTCTAAGCATCGTTGGAATCGTCTCTTTGAGATCTACACATCCATGTCCTTACTTTGGGCAAAAAAACACCGAGTTTCAAACACCCAATTTTTCTCGACATTGTCGGCGCGACGTAAACCGATCGGATGTGTGTCTCTGTGTATCTCAAAAGCTTTCTTAACCTTTTGAGAGTTAAAAGCTCTTGTTTTTTTTTGGTTCCACATAGGTTCCAAAAAAAAAACGCAACTTTAACATGAACAAAGAGATGAGGAGAAGATGAAAGGAATTGTGCCATGAGATATATATATATATATACACACACACTTATTGTATATATATACATAAAACAACCAGAGGAGGAAACAATCAAGAACCTAGCATATATGTGTGCACATTCAAGTTGAATAACAAATCTGGACGCACACATAGACACGCATATATCATTCAATATGAAACAAAAAATATATATATACACATGCGTATATCAATATGAGAACAAGATGATTTTGTGCAGTGAAGAATAATTTCATATTGGCACCGTAAAAAAAAAAAAATATATATATATATATTGCTGTACTCATTTGTGGAAAAATTGAAGCAACATATATTTTATCATATAATCTCATATATATGATTGCACAGCGGAAATAAAAATCATGATGGGATATAATTAAAAAAATTATAACAAATGTTTATTCACATAGAATAATCACAGCCACAGGATCATGAAGGCTCTGATGCCAATGTATGAAAAAATATTTAACTAAGAAGGAGATTAGGCGTACCTGGACGAATCCATGTTCGGATCCGGGTCAAAGCTCCAATACTCCATACTTGTGCCCACACAATTATTAGACTACTAGAGCCTAATTGTGATTTGCACAGCAGATCACAAGAACCTGAAAGATGGTAGGAGAGGAGGGAATTGCCAGAAAACTCAATGGCGGGGCGAGTTGCAATTGAGGAGGCACACCCTATTTATAGTGGTTAATGGAGACCACTAATTAGGAAACGTGTGCACTCCTTCTTGCCCTCCAAGACAGGAATTAATTGTCTCTCAATTAATTCCCTAATTATGGTGATTTGTTCCTCTTTTAACAAATCCATAATTATTGCTAAATATTCCCAAATCTGCATCTTATGCTGATTTTATTCTTATTTGATTAGGCTACTTATTTCCTAATCAAATAGTCCGGCCCATCAAGGGCGGACTTGGACCCAAAGTCCAACATAGTAACTCTTTGAGAGATTACTAATAAGCTTCGCAAGTGCCCAACTAAACTTGCGGAATTGTAGAGGCTTCTCTTGTTCCCGTATTAAAAAAGAAGATAGTTGATTGAAAATCTCATGAGGGGCTTGAGGATTGGACTTAGGTTCTCGTCGATTGGACTAAACCAGGATAAATCACATTTTGCATATTCTCTTCCCTAAGCTCTTATATTTCCAACATATATTATTTAAATATCTAATTGTTGATTTATGAATCAGTACTTTCATACTTACTACTTTCACAAAGATGCGAAAATATTTCTAAAGTTTTTAAGTTTTTATCTTATGCTCAATTCACCCTCTCTTAGATGTCAGCCGGTTCTAACAAGTGTTTTTATCGTTCCTATTATAAGCCATTTGTAACTCATTCTTACAATCAAAGAACTACAAGTGACTTATATTTAAGTAGAGGCGGTAACCCACCAGCCCGCCCAAAATAAACGGGTTCGGGTAGCTGAAATAGCGGTCTATTTGATTTTGGGCTAAATGGGGGCTGATGCGAGCTAGCCCGCCGGCTAAGGGCTAGCCCGCTTTATTTATTTATTTTTAGTTTTTTTCTCAAATACCCTTAGTCCCTTATCTTCTTTCCTTTGATGATGTGTTTAATTAATTCCCCATACTTTTTATTTGACACTTATTTTCATATTATATTTATTTATTCTATTATTATTAAATTTAAAAGAGATGTGTTTATATAGTTTTGTGATGTGATATGAAAAAAAAAAGAAAAGTAAGAATGAAATTAACTTCATAACACAAATATATAAAATAAAAGAAGTGTGATATGAGCGGGTGAAAGAGAAAGAGAGTAAAAATTTAAAAAAAAGAGTGAAATTAAAAAAAAATTGGCGGGCCGGCGGGCCAGCGCACCTAAACTTTGCTAGCGCGCAAAGGGGGCGGGTTACACCAGCCCGCCTTGTCACAGCCCGTAACTTGCGGGCTAGCCTGAATTACCACCTCTATATCTAAGATAATAAATTTCCTTTAATGTCAGTTTGGATTAGCGATGACAAAAGTGACTTTTTTGCAATTTGATTTTTGCAAAAGTAAGATATGATAAAAGTCAAATTGTAAATGTGATTTTTGTTTGGATTGGCGATAGCAAAAGTGGCTTTTTTTTAACCTAAAAACTTATTTGGATTATTCTTTGAAAAACCAGTTTAGATATATATATATATTATTTGTATATATTGTGATAAATGAGGTGAAAAATTAAAATTTGATAAAATAAATAAAGTTCAATTATTATTGAAAAAAGGAAAATACACTAAAGTACTTAATTAAATATGGATAAAATTGTATTTAAATTAGAATGCATACATGAAGTGGATTATTATTGGATCACATATCCCTAACAAATTGGTCTTTGATTCTATCACCAATATGATTCATTTGTGTTGAAGATAATTATGGATAATTGATGTGAATGCTACATCAAATGGATCATTATTATCTTCACAACGTATATTTTGTTGTTCAACTTCTAAAATAACCATTGTTGTACAAACTATGTGAACTGTGTTTCAAAGCTATATGACTTTATATCCCTCAATAGTTGAAACCTATTCTTCCATACTCTTATCAAACTTTTTACCAGCTCTACAAGTGAGAGGGAATAAAACACATCAAAAGCAACACCATTTGGAGGCTAATGGATGATCTGACATAAAGAGGGAAAAAGACGATTGGGCACTATTGATCGTCTCAGTACTACAAAAAAAAAGGCAAATGTGACGCTTATTTTTAAATTAACTGTGGCGTCTAAAAAGTGCCACATATCCCATTGCCACTAAAAGAAATTGTGGAGCTTTTCAAGCACCACAACATATAAATGTGTGAATATATATATATATATATATATTTAAAAAAAAAAACTTCATATGGTGCTTCTTTGAAGAAGAGTCATAGGAAGTGCGTACTTCCTTAGGAAGCACCACCTAAGGTCTATATATATATTTTTTAAAATTTTTATTTATTGTGGCACTTTTTTAAGGAAGTGCCACAAGAAGTATTATTTTTTAAAATAATAATTTTTTCGTATTTTTTTGTTTAGAACCATATAATTATAGTTGATAACACACTTTAAACTCATTTCTATATCCACAACAAAATGAAGAAAAGAAAACCACAATCAAATAACTCCAAAATTATATAAATTAACAAAATCACTACTAAGTAAAATATAAGTGTTAAAAATAAATAATTATTATATTTATACAACTCATCAATGTTAACAATTGTTACAACAACTAAAAATTATAATTACTACATATCTTTACATACAAGATATATATAATAACATTTAATTTTATCTCATTTATTTTTCAACATATAAAAATGAGAATAATTTTTTCAGATTTCATAATAAATTAAATATAAAAGATATCAAGCAAATTAAACTATTAACTACTAATAAAATTAGATTTATAAGCTCAAAAATAAAAAAAAACATATAGTGCATTGGAAGCTTAAATAGAGCGAGCTGAAACCTTAAGCATAACACCTGGAAAAAAATTAATAAAGGAAAAAGATAAAGATAAAGTTGCATAGACATTTAGAAAAAAGGTAGTTAAGAAGACAATGTGTTGTACGTAGCTTTAAAATATACAAAAAAGAAAAAAGAAAAATAAGTGGACACGACTTACAGGATGAAATGAAACTATAAAGAGGATAAAATGGGATCAATAGTGAGGAGGGGTGGGGTCAATTTGGTGCAAGAAATGGGACAAAAGAAATGAAGAGGGAGTGCCAAAAATAAAAAGAGGAGGAGGAGGAAATATGAGAAGTGATGAAACAAAAGAATGAGGGGGAAGTGCAGATCGAAGTGGGGATGGTGATGAGTGACAAAAAGAGGAGAATGAGGAAATGTGGGAACTAAGAGGATAAGGAGTAATGACACGTGTTGGATGAAGAGTGAAGACTAAGAGGATAAAGATGATAGAAGCAGATCGTGGGAGAGAGAATGATTTAAAAAATTTAAAGAAAATTACTTTGTGTGGTGCTTGTTAAGCCAAGTGCCACATAAAGTATGTAGCAGCTGTGACACTTTCTTGAGCAAGCGTCATAGCTACTGCTTCATTTTTTTTTAAAAAAAAAACACTCCTCAATTAGATGGCGATTCCATAAAGGAAGGTCACCTGAAGTTACCAAACAGCTATGACACTTTCTTGAGGAAGTGCCACCTAATATTTTTTTTTTGATAAAAAAAAATTAGAAGAAGCTGTGGTGTAAAGAAGTGCCACCAAATATGCGCCACTAATCCCTATTTTTATAGTAGTGTCTCTTTGAAGGGAGGAGGTGACTGTGAGAGGCGGAGGATTGGGCTAGTCATCATCTTCTTAATTCTCGTCACCTTCATTGTGCAGACCAGAGAGGGGGGAAAGAGAGAGAGAGCCAAGCTCAACGATCAAAATTTCTTCCTCCTTGAAGATAGATCGAAGACTGCACCATTACTACTGTTCTGGTTTCCTCTCCAACGATGGGAGTTGGACAGAGCTGAGAGACCGGAAGAGCTATTCATATGGTCAATTGCTGCTCTATTCTTCTTGTGAGTCTACATTCTTGATTGGATCAAACGAAGAGGAAGATGCTATTGAATCAGAGCCAACGGACTTCTCTCTGCAATATGGACGCCACAATGATGAAGAATTTGCGATTGTGGTCTTCTACTTGAAGCCACTTTTGGCTCAAAATCCCAATGATTTTCAACGTGAACCCAAACACCATCTACCTAGCCTACTGTACTTTTTTGACACTAACTGCACGGTTCCTCTCGCCACCGCTTTCCCAAACATATCGTTATAAGTTTATCCCCTCATCATTACTTTTTGTCATCATCTCTCACAAGCCTTGATTAAATTGTGGCCGTCCATTTTTTTATACCAAAAGACTGCAGTAGGATTACAACATCAAAGAAGACTGCTACCGGAGTTTGGCTTTACATGGAGAGATTCTCGTCTGAACATGCACATCCTCTCTTTATTTTCCGCTCATAGTCCAAAAGTCAAAACATTATTTTTTTAATTGAAAATTCTTCTATCCAAAAATTTGAAATTTTTTCATGATATCCAATATTTTAAAATATTATATTTTGTACAAAATATATAATTTAAAAATATTTTATAATTATTACATATATCTTCATATTTTTTTTTGAGTTACCCCTATTTTTAAAAGTTTGCTTTAAAAATAAATATTTTATTATTTATTATTTTAAATCTTAAATATTCTTCAAACATATAATTCAAAAATAGGTTATGATTATTAAAAATAATAAAAATTATTCCTTAAGCTAATCATTATTTCAATATTTGTTTCAAAATAGAATCTTATAATATCTTTCAATATTTATTAATATCTTATAAAATTTTTAATTATTTCATTAATTTTTATGTTATAATAACCTAAATATATAATTTTTAAATAGATTATAATTATTAAAAAATAAGAAAATTATTTTTAAAGTTGATGTTATAATTGAGAATCGAGAAGTGTTTCAAAACTAAAGTCTTATACAAAATATTTTATTTATAAAAAATTTATAAGATTTTATTCTTGATCATCTTCTTTCGAAATAAATGTCCCATATTAAAATTAATTAAAATCATCCAAAGCTATATATAATTTTCAAATAATTTTAATTATATTAACACCCATATTCTGTTAGTTCCCAAATCCCAACCTCTCCCTTCTAAGATTATATGGATCTATATTGGGAAAAAAATCAATTACAAAAGTGGATCTCCACTTGATATACTAAAAAAAATCGATGCAAGTTTAAAAATTAGTTGGAAAAAAACATATTTTATTAGAATTCAGGGTAAGCTTATGTAATTTTCTCTTATATGTTTTTTTAAAAATCTATCATATTAAAATTTTAAAAATTAATAATTTTTAACCTTCAATCAAGCATGAATTTCAACTGTTTTATTTTTAATATAAATCACTTTTTTTATAATTAACTCTGTAAATATTACCTTAATTTTTCTTAAACTCCTTTTTAAATTAAAAATTGGAACAAAATGAAAATAACATTTAAATTGTTTAAATTAAATTTAAAGGGTTGATGTTCTTAAAAGACGGTAATGGGAAATTAAAAGCAAGATTTTTTGTATTCAATATTTAAAGTAAGAGAGACACCGGGGTTTTTTTCACTCTTTCAGTGCCCGTTTGGATTACCGATGGAGAAGTGACTTTTTTTTTCATCTGACTTTTGAAAAAGTAAGGTAGGATTAAAAGTGAAAATAACATTTAAATTGTTTAAATTAAATTTAAAGGGTTGATGTTCTTAAAAGACGGTAATGGGAAATTAAAAGCAAGATTTTTTGTATTCAATATTTAAAGTAAGAGAGACACCGGGGTTTTTTTCACTCTTTCAGTGCCCCGTTTGGATTACCGATGGAGAAGTGACTTTTTTTTTCATCTGACTTTTGAAAAAGTAAGGTAGGATTAAAAGTGAAAATGTAAATGTGATTTGTGTTTGGATTAGCGGTGGTAGAAGTGACTTTTTTTTCTAAACTTGAACTTGTTTGGATTAGAGTTTGAAAAGCCCGTTTAGATGCAAAATGACTAAAAAAGGCATGGATGCTATTGAATATTACATACATATGATGTAAGAATATTTTGATTTTTATAAGTGTGTCTGTGTCTTTTTAAATTATTGTTTGCAAGAAAATTATTGAAAATCATTTTGGTTTTCTTCATTCTGTTTTAGTAAATATTTTGATTTTTACAAGTGTGTTTGTGTCTTTTTAAATTATTGTTTGCAAGAAAATTACTGAAAATCATTCTGATTTTCTTCATTCTTTTTTAGTAAATATTTTAATTTTTGCAAGTGTGTCTGTGTCTTTTTAAATTATTGTTTGCAAGAAAATTACTAAAAATCATTATGGTTTTCTTCAATCTTTTTTAGTAAATATTTTGATTTTTGCAAGTGTGTCTGTGTCTTTTTAAATTATTGTTTGCAAGAAAATTAGTGAAAATCATTCTGGTTTTCTTCAATCTCTTTTAGTAAATATTTTGATTTTTGCAAGTGTGTCTGTGTCTTTTTTAAATTATTGTCTGTGAGAAAATTACTTGTTGCTCAGGTCTGTATATATATACTTGATGTGAGAAAACATAAACAAAATTTGATTAAAATAACTGAAATTATAATTTAAAAAAATATACCCCAAAGTAGTTTGGTGAGCCATTGATATTAATTGGAAGCCAACAGTTTCTGCAGATACATCGATGGGAAGAGAGAGAATTGCAGTGAAAGTAAATGCAAAAGCTACTCAAATTAGCTTCAAGAAAAAGCAACGTTGGTGATAAAAGCCCAATGAAAATAAAAGCCTTGCCAAACAGTGTCAAAATGGTCAATGGGCTTTTTAAAAGTTAAACGTACGGTTGAGGGGCTGTACCGCTTTGGCAAACAGACCCTCACTCTTTTTTTTTTATAGTAAATGATATTCTACAAACACATCAGAAGCTATCCTCCTGAATCAACATGCAATCTCATTCTGTTTACATCATTTATTAAAAAGTTGGTAATAGCATCAGGGGGCGATTCTATGATATGAAGATTAATCGCCATCTTCCAAGCTTCTTTTGCCATAGCGTCAGCAACTGTGTTAACATCCCGAGTGCAATGTGAAATTTTCACTTCCCAATCTCTATCCAGTAGCATGTGAATCTCCACCATAAGCTGTAAATCAGGGTGTTCCCGAGATACCTTACCCTGAACAAGATCCATTACTTCACTATAATCAGACTCAATCATAATTTGTCTGTATCCTCTATCCCATGCCAATTTAAGTCCCCACAAAACACCCCAAGCTTCCGCAGTTACTATCGTTCCTTGTCCAATCTGGTACATAAACCCCATCAAAAAGTCACCATTGTGGTATCTCAACACACCTCCATACGTGCAAGTCCCTAAGTTATCATTCCTAGATCCATCGGAATTATTCTTCACCTACCCAAGTGGTGGTGGCATCCATTGGTGTTGATTCTTTTCTACACTCCTATTTTGAAGCAAGCTTGTATTACCCCATGTTAAGCAGACACGAGCACGAGCTAAAATAGCCTGTGTTCTCCAAATATTATTATTAAAACATCTGTCATTATGAGCCAACCAGATATACCAGCACAGTACTGTAAACCAAAGACAAAAC
Source organism: Inga leiocalycina (assembly GCA_963242795.1). Classification (NCBI taxonomy): domain Eukaryota; kingdom Viridiplantae; phylum Streptophyta; class Magnoliopsida; order Fabales; family Fabaceae; genus Inga; species Inga leiocalycina. The sequence continues at coordinate 31,238,722 of OY725327.1, forward strand.
TTGAATCCCTGTATTACGTCTTTTCTCCTCGCACGCCATGTAAGCCAGTCATTTCTCCCAAACATGCCAAAAAATCGATCACACCAATCCGGCGGTAATAATCCTTTCCATAATTCAGAAGTGAAAGGACAATCCCGCAAAACGTGGAGTATTGACTCGCGTGAGTTATGGCATATATCACAAATACCCGTCGGATGACTACTAAGATGGTAACGCATCATGTTTGTCATTAGTCAACCATGAAAGCATAGCCACAAGAAAATACGGTCCCTTTGAGGAACTTTCAATTTCCAAACACATCTCCTCCAGTTGTTACTGAGAGGTTGTAGTGTTCCCACTAGGTATTTGTAAGCAGATCTGATGGTGAAAATTCCATTTCACAACCACCTCCATACCGGAAAATCCTCCCCATTTAGCTGATTGATATTAACATGTGCAATAGCTATACAAACTTGGCTTGGAAGTAGGTGATTAAACTTGCTTATATCCCATTTTCCTGATGAAGTGATACAATCAGCTACTCTCCATTCAATAACATCTCTCGGCAGTTCTCTGATTACCAAACTCTGAAGCTTATCAAAATGCAGTACCCATATGTCATTCTAGAAAGAAGTGTTATGTCCATCGGTAACTCTCCATGTTAAGCTATCTTTGATTTTGTCCCAACAGTTACGAATACCCGTCCACGTACTAGACTCTGACCGGTGCTTCTCAACTTTAGGAATAATATCATTGCCGACTTTATATTTTTCTCGCAAAATCCTGACCCAGAGCGAATCTCTTCTATTAATCATATTCCATCCAAGTTTCATCATGAAAGCCTGGTTCTGTTGACGTGCCAACCTAAGACCTAGGCCTCTATCCTCCTTACGTGTATATACGAGGTCCCAGGATACTAGATGAGGTTTTCTACTGGCTGAGCTACTACCCCAGAGGAAGTTACGACAACGTTTATCAATTTCATCACAAATCCCTAAAGGAAGAGGCACTATCTGCATAGCATAAGTTGGCATAGCCGACATAACAGACGACATAAGAGTATGCCTGGTAGCCATCGATAACATTTTAGACTTCCAATTGGCCAGTCGAGCATCCATCTTATCTAGAAGAAAACTATACGTAGCCTTTGATCTTCGTTCATGTAAAATAGGCATACCCAGATATTTCCCCAGATTCGATGTCGAAGTAAAATTTAAAAACTCGCTGATTTCTTTGCATTTTATATGATTTACATTCTTAGAGAAGTAAACTCTTGATTTTTCGGTATTTACTTTCTATCCCGAAATGTCACAGAAGTCATCCAGGATAGCCTTAATAACCCCTGTGTTATCTAGATATACTTTTGCAAACAAAATGAGATCGTCAGCAAAAAAAATATGAGAGACAGAAGTACCTCGTTTGGAGAGCCTAAACGGTTGCCAAACACCCTCTTCCACTGCCGTTTGGATAAGATGCCCAATCTTTCCATCATGATAACAAACAGATATGGCGATATTGGGTCACCTTGTCTAACTCCTCTGGAAGGGCAAAACATGTTAGTAGCCTCTCCATTCCAAAGCAATTGCAAATGACACGTCGACATACAAGCTTGAATAACTTTACTAAGATATTCAGGAATCTTGAGTTCTTTTAGACATTCGTAGACAAAATTCCATCTTACCCGATCATAAGCCTTCTCTAAATCAATCTTAATGGCCATGAAACCCTTTTTCCTTTTTAATGACTTCATAGAGTAAATGATCTCCTGCATAAGTATAACATTATCTGAACTCTGACACCCTTTAACAAAACTAGACTGATTCGGGGCTATCACCAAAGGCATAATTGCCTTGAGTCTATTTGACATAACCTTCGTAACAATCTTGTAAACAACATTGCAAAGACTTATAGGACGAAAATCATGAAACGTCTCTGGATGTTCCACCTTCGGAATGAGAACAATTTGAGTCCCATTGATTTGTTGTATCCATATCGGATCATTGAAAACTCTTTTCCCTAATTCAATCACTGACGGTCTTACAGTTTCCCATTGGCTTTAGTAAAATAGCGGATTGAATCTGTCTGGCCCTGGTGCTTTCAACGGCCCCATATCAAACAAAGCTCTTTTAATGTCTTGCTCTTCAACCGATCTCCCCAGAATATGCAAATTTACATCGTCAATCTCAGGGTAAGTGCATCCGAATACCAAAGATTCATTATAATTATGGGTTTCTGTATACAAAGTTTCAAAGAATTGGCTTCCCAATCTCATAATTTCCGCTGCATTATATGTATATTCCCCAGATTCAAGCTTTAATGCTTCAATTTTATTCCTTCTTCGTCTGCCATTAGCCACAGAATGGAAGTATCTAGTATTACGATCTCCATCCACATACCAATTAGCCCGAGAGTATTGAAGCCACATGACTTCTTCCCGTGCCAAAAGCTTTTCAAGATCTCCCCATAGCTCCCCTCGTAACTTTTGAAGGTGCTCCGAGATACCTACCGAAGCCATCTTTGCATTAATCCCCTCTAATCTTTGATATAATCTGTCTTTCATATAGGATATATTGCCAAAAACCTCTTTATTCCATAACCTCATATCCTCAGTAAATTGTTTAACAGATCCACACCAGTCATCCTCCACCCCCAGTGTGAATGAACAAAATTCTTGAAATCATCATGCATAACCCAGGGAGCGAAAAATCTAAAAGGCCTTCGATTCTTTACCGTAAGAACATGAGATTCAGTATTAACCAACACCAGACAATGATTGGATTTATATTTTGGCAAATGTGTCACTGTGACATTAGGATTATTTCTAAACCAATAGTTATTAACCAAGGCTCTATCTATTCTGCTCTGGCTATTCAGATTCCCCCAAGTAAATTGAGGTCCATTAAAACCAATATCAAGTAACTCGCTACTCAGAAGCCAATTCCAAAAAGACCTATCAATACCATTAGTCTTCTTGTGATTCTTACTCCAGCGTTCCTCGGGATGAGAAACAACATTAAAATCACTAATCACAACCTAGCCTCCCATAGTCAATTGCCGAATAGCCTCAAGAATCTGCCATAGTTGACGTCTAATAACTATATTTGGGTGCCCATACACCACAGTTAGAGACCACTCATCCCTGGTACCTTAATTAACCACCCCATGAACAAATTGATCCCTTGAAGAAGTAACATAGAAATTTAAAGTAGAATCCCAGAACAACCACATACCTCCACTAAAACCACGAGCTTCAACCACGTACATATTCATCCATCCCAACTTCCTAGCAATGAGCTTAGCTTTTACCCCTAGTTGTTTAGGCTCCAAAAGCGCAAATAAATTAACTCCATGTCTGGCAACAACATCACTAAGTAACCTTCGAAAGGAGGTACCACCGGCACCTCGAGTATTCCAACTCATAATAATCATTAAAAAATTAATAAAAAAAGAAAAGAACACAAACAACCCAGGCATTATTGAGACAAATGTCCCTCCTGAACATCCTCAATCCCATGCATCACCACGTCATCAACACCTCCAAGTGGACTAAGTTGAGGTACAACGGTCTTTCCTCCTTCTGCACCTGGGTCAATAGGATTGGAGGCTTCTAGACGAATAGTGGGGGAATTAGAATCTAATTTCATAACATTCTTCTTTCTTCCTAACCCCACTTCCCCACTTAAATTACAAGACGTTCCAGCTTCTTGTGTTTTCTCCATACTCAATATTCTTGGGAAGCTCCCTCCTCAATCCCTTTCTTCTTAGCTACTTGGATCCCATGTGTTTTATTCAACTTATTAAAATGCCCAACATTATTCACAGCATCACCACTAATCTCCTCTTTTCTTACATTTGAAATATCTGATCTATTATTACCCTTGCTCCCTTTATTTAGAACAGGTAGATGACCAGTTTTTTCTTTTGCATCCTGCGACCTCTCTTCTGGCTTTGAACTAACACGAATCTTCCCCTGATATGCGTTATCACCAGAACCGCCATCAATAATTGTCATGTCTTCAACATTTAGAGCCTCAAACCAAGATCCTCCTCTCATATTTCTAGAAGGTAAATCACGCCTAGGCTCACGACTATAATTGCCATTCCTTGCATTCGAGTTCCATTGCCCCTTCTCCGACTTGGTGCCACCACCCACTCCCCATACATTCCAGCAGTTATTTCGGAGGATGTGGACAATGGTGTTATAGCTGTAGAATTTGACATGTTATCTGTGCATGATGACTTTGACGTATTTGTTACTTGATTATTTAGGCAATGTTCAATATCATGACCATACCGCCCATATGAGAAGCAAATCAAATGCAGACCCTCATAAATAATCTTCTTTTCTTTCCCATTAATCATCATGGATGGAAGCAAAGGTGCATTCAAATCAATCTCAACACATATACGGGCAAAACGCCCTTTGGTTTGCCTAAGGTATTATTATCCACTTTTAGAACCCTTCCTATTTGGTTACCCACCACATATAAAATACCCTTATCATAAAAATCAATAGGGAATTTAGGAATTCTTACCCATACTGCAATTTTGGAAACCTCACCAGAATCGGGATCAAACTCTGACTTCCATGGCTGAACTGCTAGGTAATGATCCATATATAACCAAGGGCCTCCTATTAACGCAAAATCATAGTCCTTCTTATTGCTCATGCGAACCAGAAAATACCCGGAGCCTATCTCAATAGTTTCAACCTGCCCTCTACGTCCCTATAATTGTTGCAGTTTTTGACACAATTGATCCTCCCGTACCATTCTACCAAGTAATCTAACAAACAACGACGTTGACTATTTCCGTGCTAGCTTCATTCTAAACTCCAGAGACACAATGATATTTGGACCCTTCTTCGTTATCTCTACCTCAATTCTGGACTTCCATCCGTCCCCTTTCCACCATTCTTCTTCTTCATCTGAACATTCCTCCCTTGTCTGATCTTCGACACATGCCTCCTTGTATGATCTTTTTGGTACTTCCGGTATAATTGTTTCCTCTTTAATATCCTCACCCCTCATCCAATCCTCAACCCGTGGGGCTAATAATTGCTTACCTGTGAACACTTCATTATCATCTCAAATTTTCTTTGAATTACGCTCCAAGGCATCACTCTTCTTCATTATCGGCACCGAAACCATTCTTTCAGGACTACGTTCTCTCTCACGTTCAATCATGTCTAGCATCTCCAAAACCGTCTAGACGATGAAAAAGTACAATCTTGCACAATATTAAAAAAAAACCAAAAGCCAAAAACCAAAAACCAAAAAATCTCCTTTTCTTACCTTTCACCGACAGCCGCTCAATGCAAACTGCACAGCGGGAAAAGAAGCAGGTTGACTGGAATGAACAGATCCGTCAAAGCAAGGCAGAGGCTTGGGTTATCGGTAACATAAACTCAGAAACACAGCAAGATCAGCGTTATTGACCGGAAAGCATAAACTCCAACTCAAAACAGATCATCTTCAAAAACGAAAAGGAAACTCAGATCGACATCGCAAATGGGAAAGCAATGTCTGAATCAAAGACGTTGCAGTAGATCGATGAAGAACCACGATGACGCTCCGGACAAACGAAGACCGTTGGAAAGCTACAATAATTTCAACAGAGAGAATTTTTGTAGAAGGAAAAGAGAACCAGGAACAACTCTGAGAATGCCGCTGCAGACCCTGAAAGCAGAGTGAGAAGAGGAAGATAGGAGTTTTGCAACTGCAGGTGTAACACCCCAATTTTTGATTAAGGGCTAATGGCATTGAGATTGATTATAAAATTATGTAATTAAATATTTTGAGAGAAATATGATATGAATTTGGTGTGCATACATGTGGTATTTAAGATCAAGGGTTGAGATTCATTCTGATGGGTCGGAATCCTATACTTTGTGTCTATGTGAGCTCATAATGGAAGTGGATGAGATGGTGACATGTGGCATAGTGGAGGCCTTTAGATGAGGCACTAGAGGACAAAATACTACTTTTCCTCTCTTTTCTCTCTCTCTTGATCGGTAGAGTGTGTGTGTGTACAAGGGAGGAAGTCTCATTTCATCATCATCCCTTCCATCTCACTATTTTCTCTCTCTTCTTCCTCCATTTTTCTGGCGCACAAGCTTGGGAAAGAGAAAAGGAAAGCTTGATCTTTGAGTAGGTAAATGATCTCTATTGCTCAAACTCCCTTCATCAAAGTTGATCCTTGAGTTAAGAGCAACATTTCTATGGTTGTAGCTTATCCATTGGTGGTGGTTTGTGGCCACACGAAATTCTGGACTTGGGGGAAACAAGGAACTCCTTTGAGAAAGCTATAGAGGTGAGTAAGACAAACCTTTCTATATAGGTTTTGTAGCCATTGGTTGAGTGTGAAATTTCTGGAAATTTTGCCTTGAATTTCGAAAATGAGGGTCAATGTGTGGTTGGCATGTTGTTGTCATGGAATTAGTGCTTTGATATGTGTTTTGGGTTGATAGAATGGATTTAGGTTGGAAATGTGAAAGTTGATACCTTTGTGATAGCTTTGGTGCATTGGGCAAAACAGGGCATGTGATTGGGTGATGATTTTGGTCATTTTGATGTTTCCATTGTGTTCCTTGAGTGATTTTGTGTGGGAATAAGCTTGGTTGTTGATTTTGGGATTCATTTGGATCACTTGGGAAAAGTTGGAAAATCTGTTTTGGTTAAGCTCTGTTTTTCGCTGTCAGCTTACACGAGCGTTTTGAGTGACCAAATGGTATTGAAAAATTGTGAAACTTTTCAGTCTTAAATTTCACATCCCAAGCTTCAAAATGGACATATATTTTGTGTCATTTTGTTTATAATTCTGTGAGATATGGTTGTCCAAAGTTTGGGATTGAAACAGAACTCTGTTTTGGAGTAGTGTTTAGTTTTTGGTGATTCTGTATTTGTGTAGTGATTTCCAGTGATGGGCTATATTTTTCCTTGAAAGAGGACTCATATACCTTTCATTTTACTTTGGAATCACCTCGTTTCGATTTTTCTAGAATTAGTTATGGTTTTTCGAAGTCAGCCCAGAGTCAGGAAATTTCTGGGCCGCGGCCCAAGAGTGGCTGGTTGCGGCCCAAGCCTTTCTGACCTGATTTGGGCCGCGGCCCTTGAGTGGTGGGCCGCAGCCCAAGGAAGGGCGGGCCGCGGCCCAACCCTGTGTTCCAGCACTTTGTGTTTTCGAAAAGTGACCTTCAACCTTTTGTTTCCCAACCTTTTAGGGCTTTCATTAGAGACATTTGTGGCCTCTTAAGAGTCCTAAATGATAACCAACTTAGTGTATTATGGGATTAAGTAATTGGAAAAAAGATTGATCAATTGTCCCTAATTTGGTATAGGATTTGATATCTGCCGAACTCGTGAGCCAACTGTGCCAAAGATTGTCAAGAAAGATACAGGTAGCGACTCCTCTCTTATACTTTGTGTAAATGTATTGTATGTTTGTCTGTCATTCATTGTGTGGATGCTGCTGCTGCTGCTTTGTGATACCCTGTGCATTGAGATACTTTGTGGAGTTTTGTGATACATTGTGCTTTGAGATGCTTTGTGGTGCTTTGTGCTTCGTGTTGCTGCTACATAGTGTTCACCGCGAAAGCGGGCGTTGTGCATAGTGTTCACCGCGAAAGCGGGCGTAGTGCATTGTGATTACAGCCGTGAGTGCTGTCATATGTGGCGCGAGCTTGAGATCATTGTGAAGCTGCTGAACATGATGAACATACATGCTCTATGTTTATATATTGTATGAGTGTCTTGTTGCTACTGAGATTCTTTAGAATCTCACTCTTTCCATATGACTAACCTTTTCAGACAGGGCGAGTGGCTCGAAAGGGAAGCGACCAACCAGGAGTGGTTAGGGCTTAGGGACATTTTATATTTGGATGTTGGTTATCCTTGTTTTGGTTTTGGGATTACTAAGTGTATATGAGATGTAAATGAATATTTTGGATATGTAATCCCCATTTTTGGGAACTCGCAACCCATGATATATATGTAGATGAACCCGGGGTTTGCCGGGATTTTAGTTTCCGCACTCTGATATTTCTTATGTAATTTGATTTCTCAAGTAGTTATATCCGCACGTGACTGTGAGACCGGAATTAACACGTTTTGAATTGATTTTGAAATACCTCATCCCGAGTTGAGGGATTATAAATTGTTGATTTGATTTTATTGGTCTCTATTTCACTTAAACATCGAAATCCGGATTAATTACCGTGAGGGGGTTACAGCAGGGACGAAGGAAGCGACCATCGACGTGAACGGACGAACTAGTGCGTGAGTTCGTGATCTATTTCGTACGACTTATCGGAAAGCTGGCTTCCCCAGTTTGTCTCTTACTCTTTCACTCTTAAAATCTAAAATTTTAAACTATATGTCATACAGATTTGAAGTTAAAAGTCATATAATTTATAGTTTGGGTACAAGGGTGTGTTCGGATTAACTTTTAAAGAATAGCTTCTAGAGAAAAGTTAGAGAATAGCTTTTGGAGAATAGATTATGGGGAAAAAGTAATTTTGATAAAATGAGAGTGTTTGGATGTTTTGATCAGAATAGCTTTTTTCATGGTCAAATGACTAAAAAGGACATTAACTTTTATAATAATTACATATAAAAGATAAGATTATATTTTAAGTATTATTTCACATTAATTTGCATAATAAATACAAAAAATGAAATAAATTTTTCAAAAAAGTTTAAAATTATAACATTTGTCAATTATGTAGTAAATTACAAAATTAGATTGAACATACATACTGAAGGCGTACACTATTAATTTTCATCTTCTTTCATAACCTGGGTTATCTTTTGCCAAACCCACTGTATTATTCTTCATTAAATTCTTGTGAATGCTTTTGATTTTTGCAAGTATGTCCATGTCTTTAATTTCTATTTTGTTTTTTGTTTACCACTCCTACCTTGTCTCTCAAGATATGTGTGTGTGTGTGTGTGTAAGTATATTAAAAAATTGTTAAAATAAGAAATCTTTACTACAAAACTCCAGGAAGAGTATGTTGATTTTGCAATGCTCTAATTGCCCTATCAGCTTCTTCTGATTTAGCATGCTTAATGAAACAAAAACCTACACAAGCAAGAAGTTATAAATTGATTCCATCCATTTTCTATCTCCCTTTCCACAGATAGATGTCAACATTAACGAGCCATTCCCTTTCCACAGATAGAGACTCAAGTGACTTTAGAAAGTTATTCTTTACATGGTTTCATCAAACAAATGAGATTAATTCCTTATATGTACTTGTAAAAACTATTTTGCCAGGTATCAACAGAAAGAATGTTGCAATCTTAACTGATACCATCCCTTTGCATAGACACACCAAATTACACCATATACTTAACCTTCTATTCCCTGAAAGATATAAACCAGACTCCTAATCTCCTCTCACTGAAAACTAAATAAGTTTGTAACAAGCTCGTGTATTTGATCACAACTGTTAATCCAACTTTAACATCAAATAAACATAAGTAGCATGTACTGCCAATACATGTCATGGAGACCCAGCTAACCATAATGAGTTGTTACAACTTCAAATCCTTGCATCAAATTTTGTGTTCCAACTATGTATCCATAAAGTCGAAAAGGACAATCAAAATATCAACATATCCAGAGCAAACTCCATAACCACCATAAATTTCCTTGATATCGATCTCCAATAACAAGTGAAGAATCACGCATAGGAAATTGGGAAAAATTGAAATTCATAGATTAAAATACTACACCAAGAGAATTGAGGAAGATAAATCAACTAGAACCACTAAACACTAAAAAAACTAAACAAGATACATTTCTAGTCCAGCTTAGTATCACAAGCTGCAAAAAGTTAATAGTGCAAAATACGAGATGTTAAATCTCCCAAATTACATTGTGATTTATATTATTCAAATGTAATAACCAAAGTTTTTCTGTATTTCCTCTATACAAGCCAACTTCTAAATTTTTACTTAAACAAACCACAGTTAAGGCTATGGACACTGTTGTTACAATCATTTGTTGGGTAATGACCACACACTGCATTCACAATTCCAAGAGCAGGATCTATTGGTCCTTCAATGTCTCATCTTCTATAGAAAGGGAGGTTTACTTGTCTTGCCTCCTTCTGTTATGACAGGATGAAGACAAAAAAGGGCGGCTACCAAAACCAACAAGCCTGGACTTTTTTTAAGAACAAATTGAGATGAAGATGAGTTTAGCCTCTTCCCATCAGCCTCCCCATGGACCTGAAATAAGATTTGTAAGAATTACAATAGTCTTGAAATATCAAGATAACAAATACCTTGTCCCTTAATCAAAGCAACCTCAAGCACATTCCCATGCTTTTCAAAAAAATTGTAACAAGATAATAGTTCATGTCAAACACATGATTAAACATTTAACATCAGAACTAATGAAGATAGGTTGTGAAACAATAACAATCAGATAACTCAAAATCAAAGTTCTTTGAAAACCATTGAAAACTTGACAAGCTTTCTAATACATGAGGTGTGTATTGAAAAGTATCAGCAAAATTAAATTTTTACAGACATTATTTGAAAAGTAATAATATAGTGTACACCAGAATTTCACCGACGATAGCACCAAACGTAGAGAAATAAAGTTGTAATAAAACACATATGCAAAGAACTGAGCTACCACCATACACCACAAATGCAAACCTGTACGACATCGCCGGCAATGCGTGTGTAACCGAACCTCACAACTACTACAGCCTTCTTGGATCTGCCTTCTCCATGCTGTTCACCGCTTCCTATCACAGATTAACCACTACCACCAACCACCTCGCTGATGAATCGGCCGAAATCAACTCGAGAAAAAGGCCAACGAAAAGCTTGAACCCACACACAAATATCGGCCGAAATCAAGCCAACTTTGCCGAATATAGAAGAAAATGGGAACCATCAGGGGAAGAGGGGATCTGGAAGAGAATGGGAATAAGAAGGGTATTCGCGATAGGAAAGGGAAAGTGAAAAGGTTTAGGGAAGACGGCCGAAAGAGGGAAGACGGGACACAGGGAAGACGAGAATGCAGTGTGTGTTTTGAAGAAGAAAAAGGGAAGACACGGGAAAGGGAAAGCAAAAATGGAAAGAGAAAAAGAGAATCTCTGACTCATGATAGAACATATAATAATTACCCCTAACGGTCACAATTTGGGCTGAAAATTTGATAAAAATATCTTATGGAGGAATCCATGGTTTTGGGCTGAAACCATAGTTTCCTACAAAAAACGGGATTCTCTAAAAAGCATGAGTGTTCGATGAAAATATTGCAAAACCATGGTTTTAGTCAAATAATCGCTTTTTCTAATCTATCCGAACGCACACTAATTTGAGTAGGTTGTGTGTATGCTTTTAATGTTGTTAATTATGTTGTCATAGGAGCCGTTAGTTTTGTGTATGCTTTTATATAGGAGCTGTTAGTTATGAAAAATGGGGTAGAGCAGGCGGTGCGAGAGGCAAGCAGTGGTGAGCTATGTGGTGAGATAGGGTTACGATACTCTGTCACAGGCCATAATGACCATGCGAACCAACCGATTGAGCCAACTTTTTCGGATGAACCGGGTTCCCTTCCTCAACATTCTTCCAACATCGTAGACGGCACCATAATCATCAACAACTCCTAGAGGTAGGTTTACAGTACTCCTTCCCGTCTTTTATACCAGAGTTAGAGTGCGTTTGGATTAGCTTTGGATAATAGATAACTAATTTTTCTAAAATAGTACATTTAGTCAGTTGTATTTGTATCAGAAACTACCCCTGCGCCTTAATATATGTGCCACTACCATCCTTATAATATGACACCTGTAGGGGAATTTTTTGTCTTAAATTTAAGTTACTTGTACTTTTTGGTATGCGAGAATGAGTTATAAGTGACTCATAATAAGAAGACTAAATTATATAAAACCCTTTTGAATTTTGTCTCAGTTACGTATAACTCATAACATTTTAAAGTTTAAATTTAACTCTTATAACCTTTCATTTTTTAACTATTAACCCCCTACGTCAGATTATGAGATGATATGTGTTATCCTACATGACATCCTATGTAAATTACTAATTTCATAAGACTCCCTGAACTTTAAACAGTTAAAGAGAACCCCCGGGTTTTGATCAATTACAAATAATCCCCTGATATTTCAAAATTTAAATTTAAATTTCTTAAAATTTTGATTTATAATTTTAAACCACATGCTGTTACTTCCTATCATTTTACTAAATTTATTAATATTTTTACTATTATTTGTCAATTAAATGGTTCTTTTGTGTGGCAACAACTAGAAGAATAATATTTTAAAAAATATGAGATAAACATTGAACCTTTAATTCAAGAAAAAATATGCATTGCTAATAAAAAATTAATGAGGGCAAGAACTATCCTTTAACAAAAATGTAATATTTAAACTATCAATGCTCAATCATCCTAAGAATATATTTAACACAAATAATAATAATTTTATACTATCAATACTTAATTAACCCAAGAAAATAAATAAATGTTATACAAATGATGAAATTTATATTTTTATGTTTTTTTAAATATTATTCTTCTAATTTTTTCCATACAAGAAAACTATTTTAATTGACAAATGATAGTAAAAAAACTTAATAAATTTATTAAAATGATTAAAACAACAACATGAGGTTTATTTTTTATAAATAACAATTTTAAGAGAGTTAAATTTAAATTAAAAATGTCAAGTGGGTTATCTGTAATTGATTAAAGTTCAAGGGTATTTTATGAAATTAGTAATTTACACAAGATGCCATGTAGGATGACACATGACATCTCATAATTTGAAGTGACAATTTTCGTTAAAAATATAACGGTCATTTAGCGGCATGAAGTTAAGAGTTAAGAAATGAAAGATAAGGAGAGTTAAATTTAAACTTTAAAATGTTATGGGGGTTATATGCATTTGACCCAAAATTCTGGGGGGGGTGGGTTGAACAATTTAAACTAATAAGAATCAAAGAATTTAGTCTAATAAGAATCAAAGTGATAAAAGCATTAAAAACTATAAAGGAACAATGTATAGATAGATTAAAAAAAAGAAGGAAACAAGTGGCTCAATAGGGAAACGCTTGATTAAATTAAAAAAAGCACTGAAAATGTGAAGGAAACATGGGTATGAAGGAAAATAAATAAAAAAGAGAGGAGAAGATAAGAGCTCAAACGGTGAAGAAAGCCTAAGCAGATGTCCCTCCCATTGTACTTCAGGAACTTCGTAGTACCCGCACATCAACTTTCATTCCAATTCCCATCTTCGTTAAATCCAAAGAGTTTAGATTTCCTGCAAGCAAATCCCTATACAGTTTAAGGCAGTGGAAGATAGTCATTCCATTAGTTATTTTCAAGAGGTACACCATCGGGGTTCACTAATAAACACACAACATTGGGCTTCAATATCCACCCGCCAGAGATCTTTGGAGTCATTGACAAAGGCACGACATTGGGTTTCACTAATAAATTTTTAAAGAGGTGTTGTTTTAACATTTTCATTTATTGAAGCAGTATGGGATAGAGAAGGAAAAAACTGACTTTCACACACCTAGTAGCCATCAATGACTCCAAAAAATTGAAGATGCACTGAAAGTTTGAAAAGAAATGGTCAGAAAAATTCCCACGTAATGTGCTTGTAGCTTTCACCATGCATTAGCACCGCTAAATGTACATCTACATTATAGTTCTTCCAACTTCTATTGATATGGCACACAAAACAACATGAAGTATCTTTTATTGAAATATTGAAGAAATTTAGAAGTGATAAATGTATTTAGGAAGACCAATAAAATTACAAATGCAAATATGATATGACCACTACTACAAAAAAGCAAAGCTGTGGCGCTTATAATCGCATTAGCTGTGGCGCTTGCAAAATGCCACCTATCTGGACGCTACTAAAAAAAGCTGTGGCGCTTGGAAGCACCACAGATTTTTAAATTTTTTTTTTTAAAATAACCTCCTGTGGCGCCTGACCAGCCAGGTGCCACAGGAGGGTAGGCCTCGGCCAGGCGCCACAGTAGGGGTTTTTTTTTAAAAAAAAAAAAAATTCGTTCTGGTTTTTTTTTAGCATATTTTTTGGGTTCTTCGTATTGGTTTTTTTTTTAGCATATTTTTTCCTCATATATATCTCCCATGCATATATAATTATAGTCTGCAATGTTTAATAAGAACAATAATAGATAACTTTAAAATGATACCAACAAATGATTGATTAGCTAAAGTAGTAATGAAAATTGTTATACAATATACTGTAAACCTAGCTGAATGAAATATAATACAACAAATTCAACTTCAACAAAAATGCATGACACAACAAATGGCAATTAGAAACAACACAAAAAAAAAACCAGCTAGTGAATTTAATAGTATATATAGCTACCCAGGGATTTGCCTAAACACATATTCACACCATTCCTCGATCACTTCATTAACCTGATGGTCTGTCAAAGCGTCACAACGTTGATCTTCATAATACTACAGATATATACAATCAGACACAAGTTAGAACGAATTAAAATCAGTAAAACATAATTGTCAGGCACTAATTCAATTTCATTAGAACACAATATGAAGTGCAACTAAATGAATTACTTTTTGAGGAATAAATAGTTGATCATGCATAATAACATCCCTCATAAATTTCATGATATAGTACCCACAATCATTGTCATTAGGTTGGAAAAGGCACTGCAAAAATATAATGCAATATTTTACTCTGTTCATGAATAAAAAGTGTTTACTAACAAAGTCTAAGTAAAGTCAAATATCAATACCTGTATTTTCTTCCAAGGATAGCTAAGGCGGGGGTCAGTGGCTTTAGAATAGTTTAACGAGATAGACGACCGATACGCAATCAATGCGCTAACAAAAGAAACAGAAAATGATTACTTTTGGTTATTCAATCACGTTCGCAAATATTTATACATAGGCACGTATACTTACCTACTGATCAATAGCAACATATCAAAACAGTCTTGTGGAAGATCATTTTTTAGAGGATCCACATAATAAATGCGAGGGCCTGAAGGTTCCGCTGGATTGATAACGATCAATATCCAATGGCGCCTAAAATATATTTTAAATTTTTTTTTTGAACAATCATGTTATGATAGAAGTTAAACAATAAAAACAAAAATTGTACCAATAATAACTTACCCCGTATTATACGGCACTAAAAATAATGTATTTGCTGTCGCTTTCTTGCTAAAGTAATCTTTCAGCTCATTAGACTGCGCAGTTACATCTAATTTACCCTCATGATGACCAACGAGAAAAGGGTTGACAAATGCGAATTGGACCCTGTGTGTATCCATTAAAACGTCCTGGTCCAAATGCCTGGTATAAAACATGCAGTGTCATGAGAAACAAAAGAAATGGAACGAGATATATTAATAACAGTGATAAACGATGATAGTGAAGTACCTTATCTAGATGTTGATAGCTGAAGCATTAACCCAATCACGAGCACATATGTCCTGCACGACCTCGGCAGTAATATAATCAACAGACCACCAACACTGTAGATATGTCTTGGAATACGTAATTGCACTACTCCCTCACCGATCAATTGTGGTGCAATCGATATTAATTGATCAAGAAATGAGGTATGTCTTCTTCTGCTCTGTTGGCTGGCCGATGCTTTTGACTTGGGTTGTGTTGTTGAAGACTTTGAAATCTTACCCTGCGCAAATCAGAAAATTAAATAACAGTTTGAGATGAAAGTTTGAAGGAAAAGTGCAGGGAATTTTGAATAAACGACCTTTCCACATGGCTCTATAAAACCTATTGGCCAAGCAACATAGCTACCTACAACATCTGCCACCTTATTTTGCTCATCCTGAGACGGGATCGGTAAGAGGGCGTCTTCGTTCGTGCAGACGTCAACCCTCACCCGGAGTGTGTCATCGGGCAACGGTGAATTGTGCAGTATGTCCTCACCAGTGTTGTAGGCAACACCCACTGCAACCGCGTGCTTGGATGCTTGCTCGACATATAGCTTGCATTGAAATTGGCCCTACGAAAAATAGAGTTAATATGTTAAAGTTCGCTTAATTATAATTTAACATAAAGTTAAGTAGAAAAGAAATTAATTACCGAAGGAAAAGGGACTTTAGGCATGGAATTGCAGCTATCTCTGAAACTTGGGCTATCACAGAACGGAACATTTGGTGTTGGCCTACCTTGGACCAACTGTTGTATTTGCGTTGTTAACAACGCATTCTGTTCTTGCATCAAACGCATTTGTTCGGTGAATTGTTCTTCTCGTTGTTCCTTGTAGCGCATTTGTTGTTGAAGTTATTGGATTTGATGCTTAAAGCTAGACATCTCGTCACGCAGGTGGGAAACATCACTTCTACTCGAGCGCTTCTGACGTCCGAAGTATGCTGATGGGGTGACTGCAAAACCAGTACCCCAAACACGACCATCATACTCGGGTACTGGTAACGCTTTGCTCAATAAATTGTCCCGACCAACATAAGTCGCCAACGCAAGATCTTCCTGTGTCATTTGTCGCTTTCCCAAAAAGAATTACAATGAAAATTAGTTATTATAAATGGAGTTCATTTAAGTAAAGCCAATTATTTATTGAACGCATAATATAATTGAATACTTACACAATATTCGGCTACTCTTCTTGCTTCCTCACTACGAATTTCACCTCTCTTATTTGTGACACCGGCTACCCACAGATCATGTCGTGGAACCTGCGTAATATCTGAGCCTGATTCTTGTATCTGCATATCAAAGTTAGTCGAATTTAAATGATATTTATACAATTTTTATTACAAATGAAATAATCATTAGTTCGTACCATTTTTCTTTCTAACCGTGCGTATGAAACAGGTCCTTGTGTGTACCGGTATGGCATGTTGGTCGCGTTAGCTCGATTTTTCTCGCTCAACTCCTAGTTAGATCAAAATAATTCACAATAATATATAAATGTTACTTAGAAATAAGTACATTACACGTAATAGGGAAAGACAAACAAATCCCCTTACCAGGAAATCAAGAGTTGTATGTGTTCTGATAAACTCATCCCACATTTGTTGAGTGATGATTCCTTCGTACAATGGATAAGGCGGTGTAGTAATGATATCATCATTATCATCCCTCAAGAAATATTTGACAAGATCAGAACGAAACTTTCGCATAAGTTTTCCTGCTTTTCTCATTACGAAGTTCTTCCGATCATCATCAATAATAAAAATACTCTGTAAACAAGTCAAAAAACATATATAATATGTAAGATTGAAATGAAGTGAAACAAAGCAAACCGAATAATTATATAATTAAGGTATTACCTGTACTTCAACCCAGATCACATCCTCATAACTTTTCTTTACCATTTTCCAATTTTGAACTGTAATAGGGACTCTGTCTCGAACTGTAGTCCCGATGAAGTTATTTAAGGAGGTACTATTCTCGCCAAACGGGTTTCCATTTTCATTCCACTCCAGTTCTAACTTGATTCCGTTACTTCTCAGTCTGATCAACCTCGCCATAATTGTCCTGCCACGTCTGACGTTCTCCTCAAATCTTTGTCTACCAATGTGCCTGGGAACATTATCAATGTCATCATGTGGTGAGTCCATACTCCTGCAAGTGAAATAAACCAAATCAAAACATCAATGCAGAATGGTCTTGTATGTCAACGAAAGCAAATTATTTTGAAATTTATAAAAACATACGTACAAGTAAACAAGTCAAGGCAATCATTATCTTTTCCTTTTTCTCGTCTGATTTAAAATTTTATTCTTCAGAATTCGTGTTGGATTGAAAATTGTGTTCCTCTTGACCCAAGTTCCCTCTTCATGATCATGTCGCACGTATAGGGGTCCATCTTCGTCTTCATCTTCATCTGCATCTCCATCTATATCAATCTCTGCTGACCACAAATTCTCAAACGAAGGATCATCATTATTGATGTTCAAATATTCATTACTTTCAAAATCAACTTCTGCTTGACGATTCTTGTTGGATGGAAGTACAATTGACCAATTCTTCTTAGCAGGATCAGGAATGTAAAATGCTTGTTCTGCCTGTGCTGCTAAAATAAAAGGATCATCTTCATACCAAACCCTAGAAAGGTCCACTTGCACAAAGCCTAAATCATCTATCCGCAATCCACTGTTGTTGTTAACCCACTGACATTTGAAGACAGGGACCCTAAACATAGAGTAATCTAACTCCCATATGCGTTCAATGACACCAAAGTATGACATTGATGCGTAGACAGGGTGTGTGTCTTTAGCACTGGATCTATGCCAAGAATCAGCAACAAGTGTTACCCCACTATTCTGCATCGTGCTCTGTTTATCATGGTCTTGTGTATAAAATGTGTAACCGTTGATTGCATAACCATTGTAAGATAATACATGTAAGCTCGGTCCCTTCGACAGGCACTTCAATTTTTCGGAAATTGAATCAGGATTCCTCTCCATCTCATCGTTAATATGATTTTTCAACCAGCCTGCAAATTGTTTATTGTGTTCTGTTGTTAATAAATTTTCATTCCTATCACCATGTACCAATCAGAGAGCATCCTTGTGTTCTTCTACATATGGTTCGACCTCATCAGTGTTATGTAGGACATACAAGTAGGCTTGGTCCCGTTCAGTCGCTGATATCGTTATTACATCACTCCCCGTTGTTCCTTTCCCTGATCTTCGGCCATCATGACGGGACTTGGGGATCCCTACAGGATCAACATTTGATAGAAAATCAGCACAGAAGTCACTTGCTTCTTCAACCATGTAACTTTCAGCGATACAACCCTCTGGACGGTATCTATTTTTCACATACCCCTTTAATATTTTCATGAATCGTTCATTTAGGTACATCCATCTCAAGTACACTGGACCGCACAATTGAGTTTCTTTGACCAAGTGTACAGTTAGATGTACCATAATGTCAAAACAAAAGGTGGAAAATACATTTCAAGTTCACACAGAGTACACATAATCAGCCTTTGCAAATCTTGTAACCTGGTTGAATCAACCACTTTACTGTAGATCAACTTAAAAAACACGCAAAGTTTCGTGATAGTGTTCCTTAATTTTTTGGGTAAAATGGATCGTATACCAACCGGTAGGAAATTTTGCATGAGCATATGACAATCATGAGATTTAAGGTTCTTTAACTTCAACTCTTTTACTGATACAAGGTTCTTTATATTTGAAGAGTAGCCCTCGGGAACTTTAATTCCTTGCAGAAACTCACAAAATAATTTCTTCTCTTTCCTCGACATAGTGTATGCCGCTGGCGGTAGATAGGTACGAGACCCTTGCTCAATCGGTGCCAACTCTTCTCTAATTCCCAAGTTCACTAAATCCAACCTCGAATTGACATTGTCCTTGCTTTTTCCTTGGATATTAAGCAACGTGCCAATTAGACTATCACAAATATTTTTTTCTATGTGCATCACATCAAGAAAATGCCTCACATATAAAGACTTCCAATATGGAAGTTCAAAGAAAATAGACTTTTTCTTCCAACCTCTTGTCTCGATTTTTTTTGCAAAAGGTTTGCCAAAATTGTTCTCCAAGTCTTTTACCTTGGAATACACCTGGGAACCGGTCAACATCTTCGGCGGGCTACCTTCTTCTGTATCACCATTGAAAGGCTTTTTCCACTTCCTCCAATGATGTTGTGATGGTAAGAATCTTCGATGCCCCATGTAAACATTTTTCTTACAATGATGAAGTCGCATTGAATGAGTGTCATCTTCACATATAGGGCATGCACCATATCCTTTGATGCTGTATCCTGACAAATTTCCATAAGCAAGGAAATCATTAATTTTGCCAAACAACATGGCTTTCAAAGTGAAACTTTCTTCCATGTACCCATCATACACACTAACGCCTTCATCCTAAAGCAGCTTCAAGTTATCAATTAAAGGAGCCAAGTATACATCTATATCATTCCCAAGTTGCCTTGGCCTAGAAATTAACATGGACAACATCATAAACTTGTGTTTCATGATTAAGTGTGGAGGAAGGTTATAAATCACCAATATCACCGGCCACGTGCTATGTGTGCTACTCTGAACACCGTGCGGATTAATTCCATCAGTTGACAGCGCAAGGCGAAGGTTCCTGACTTCATCAACAAAGTCAGGGTACTCATGATCAATTTTTTTCTATTGAGGAGCGTCTGCAGGGTGCCTAAGCTTCATGTCTTTAATCCTTTCATTTGCATGCCATGTCAACTGCTTAGCAATCTCTGCATTACTATACAGTCACCTGAATCTCAGAACAATGGGAAAATACCATAGCACCTTCAAAGGACTTTTTCCTTTCTTCTTCCTATATCGAGATGCGTTGCATTTAGGGCACTTCTCCAACGTTGCATACTGATTTCAAAATAATACGCAATCGTTAGGACATGCATGTATCTTCTCATATCCTATACCGGTTGTAGAGCAAAGAATTCGCTTTGCCTCGTATGTCTTGGTAGGAAGTACATTTTCTTCTGGAAGCATATCTTGCAACAGTTCAAGCAATGCGGTGAAACTCGAATCACTCAATCCGTAGCGAGCTTTAAAGTTGTACAACTTCAACACTGCTAGCAATCTTGTGTATTTAGTACTTCCGACATATAATGGTTTCTCTACATCACCTTTCAACTTCTCATATTTGTTAGGGCAGTTATGAAGCACCCCTTCAACCATATTTACCATTTCTTCAAGACCATCATCTTCATCAAACATGCTTTGATCAAATTCATCCGAGGCACCACCCGTGGTATGCACCCGATCACTATATGGATCGTTGGTCTCACCATGCCTTGTCCATCGTATATATGTTTGATCAATACCATAACATACTAAATGATCTAGCAAATCAAGTTGACTAATCCGCTTTCCAAAACAACAGGATAAGCAAGGACATAAGATTTTGCTAGGATCTTTTGTGTGCTCAGTTGCAAATGTAATAAAATCCTTCACCCCATCTATATATTCCCTTGAACATCGATTAGATGACATCCATTTACGATCTATCTATGAGCTTCAATCTATTTTTTTAAAAAATTACGTGGTTAGTTGTATGACTATTGCATTTACTAATTACTTTTATATTCTCTTACCAATTTTAATTTAAAATAACATACACCACATGAATCTTCATAATTGAAGCTTTCTAAGTCTTAAACTGAATGTTTAAATTGCCAAATAATTCATTAATTATTTGCAGGCATTATAATAATTTTTTACAACCCATAACAAAAGAAACCATATTTGCCACAATATATCATAGTTAATTAGAAAACATTACAAGTCAATAAATAAAATACAAGTGTTAAGAATATATAAATAATTATTTTGCTTATGCAATTAATCAATAACAATCATTAGAACACCTACAAATTATAACTATTAAATTCAACTAAAATCACATTTGTAAGCTCAAAATTTAAAAAACATACCGTAAATAGAAGCTTCAATAGACTGATGAACTGAAACTACAAACACAAATTAAACATAAAAAAATCAATAAAATATTTGAGGTTCTAAGTTATTTATTTTAATAATAACATGTGTAATAAACATCAATATATAATAAAATCAAATATGACTAGCTTAAATCAAAAAATATGATTCAGAAAAAAAAAATAAAGAAAAAAAAATAAAATGAAAAAGAAAGCTTAATCCCAACATTAATTATCTCCTTATTGTATGTTTTTCCCCTTACGGTTTTAGTTAATATATTTAAAGTTAAACAATATAGACAAATTTTATTTTATTTTATTAAATATTAACATTGATATATATTGATATATCAAAGTCATTTTATCCATATTTTAAAATCCTTAAATAAGTTAATGACTCAATTAACGAATTATTCAATTTATTATCCTGATTTCAATTTTTCCTATTTTCATTGGGTTTAGATGGGATTTTCTCTATTATAGTTTAATAAGATAATACAAAAAATTATTTTCTTACCTCTACAAAATAGCACTAACACAAATATATATTAAATACGTGAAATAATATTAATTAAATAAATGCTTTTGATTTTTGGAAAACAAATAATATGAAGAAGTTTTAAAAGAAATAGCAGTATTATTAAAAGTTAATTTGATTATCTAATTAAGTTTAAAAGTTAATTTCGGCAAGCTAAGTCCTATCATAATTTAATTGGCACTAGACATAATTTAAGGGGCACTCATTTTCTTTATTCACTAGACATAATTAAATTGTAACGGGTTTTTGAGTCATTACTCTTCTTTGGAACCAGTAATTGACCCAATAATCAAAGCTAGTACAGTAGGAATCTTATCTGCCACCAAAGGCCAAAAATAAAAGGTGGCAAGGAAACCAACAAGAACCAACGTATAGACCAGACGTACAGTTATGTAAATTAAATAAGGAAAAAAGAAAACCCACCATAAACGCATCATGAACCAGAAGTCGGATGAGGAATGAATCATGTTTCGTTGTCATATATCTGATTTTCTAAATTGTTTTGAGGGGCAATTTAATCATGAAAAATTAAGAAATTTATAACGGATATATTTACATTCTTGGATATGTCCAACGGTCCATCTATAAAAAAGCTTCCATTGATTGACCTTACAAATAAGACCTTACAAATAAGAACATACTTTTTACTCAAACCTCCCACTTTTCATTACTACATCACTGCAGGTAAATGAGAAACTTTAATATTTTTACATCTTAATTGTTATCTAAATTATTCATCGTGGGAATCCAAAAATATAGAATTTTTTTTACCAGAAAAAACATCGAATTGAACACTTGGTAAGGAAAATCTCCAATGTTGGTGTTTATCATTGCATGAGCAAATGCACCCCTATTGATGTATAGAAAGTGAAAGAGAAACTTACTAATGTAAAGTAAAACTAAAGTACATAATTCAAATGAGAAATACACGTAACAGGGAAAAAAAACATCATATCATATCGCAAGCATGCCGTAAGGAAAAAAAAACAAAACAACCTGAAAAAAATATTAATAAAAAGAAAACGCAAATTGAACTTACAGGTTATCAGTGCAGTGGAGTGGGGGACCACGTAATTGCCGTTGGTGACGCAATCTTCAGTGAGGGAAGGAAGAAATTTGAGCTACCAAATGGAGTGGGGACCAAAAAGTTGTAGACAATACAAAGAAAAGGGAATAATAGGGACAGGAGTGGGGTTAGCAGTTGGGAAAAAACAAAGACGTGTGCTCGTGTGGGTATAGTTTTAAGATGTTAAGATAAGAAAATGGAAGGAAGGGGAGAGCACGCACAAAAATATGAAAGTGAAAATGAGAGAGGGAATGATTAAAGATAGAGAAAAAGGTAAAGAAAGAGATGGGGGTGCGGTGGGAAAGGAAAGTGATTGGGGGGGGGGCGGGAAAACAAAAGGATAAGGGGGTGGGGCGGGATGGATTCTGATTGGTGGGGAATGGATAGAATATCCAAATTTTTTTTAAAAAAAAGGATCAGGGGTGGTGCCTAACCAGGCAGGCGCCACCCCTGACAAAATTTTTTTTATTTTTTTTTTATAAAAAAGGGTCAGGGGTGGCGCCTAACCAGGAAGGCGCCACCCTTGACAAATTTTTTTTTTTTTGAAAAAAGGTCAGGGGTGGCGCCTGCATGGTCAGGCGCCACTCCTGATAAAAATAAAAATTTTTTTTAAAAAAATGAGTCAGGTGTGGCGCCTGACCAGGCAGGCGCCACCCCTGACCTTTTTTTAAAAAATAAAAATAAAAATGGTTCAGAAGCTAGTGTGGCGCCTGGCATGTCAAGCGCCACATCTGGTACCCACCTGCTCAAGTGTGGCGCCTGCCTGGCCAGGCGCCACACTTGAACATACCAGCTGTGGCGCCTACCCTTCCAGGCGCCATAGCTGGTAAAAAAAAACATAAAATATAAAAAAAATAATAAATGAGCAGCTGTGGCACTTCATTAAGGAGGTGCCACAATATGTGCGCTACCTTTCAATCTTTTTATAGTAGTGGACAGATTTCATATGGCATAAACACTTAATTATCTTCCCTACAGCTGCTACAATATGATGTATCAACTATTGCTCAGAAGACATAAAAAGAGAGAGGCATCATTTACCAAATGCCCTAAGGATAATAATGCAATCATACTTGTGTTTAGGAATACCTTTAGAAGACCAAAATCAATCATTTGGATTGCCAAGAATCCTGAAATTTTAAATGTGGAATATACACCCACACAAATAAGAGACAGAACACATGATTATTAAAGGGTTAAGTAGCAAATTTACCAATAAAGTTTTAAGGAAGGAGCATATGACACAATTATATTTTAAAGGGAGCAAACATACACATAAGGAATTAAAAGTGGAGTATCCAACACAAAATCGTTAAATTTGATCTAACGGGGTTAAATTATAAGAGAAGAAAGCCCCTAACAACGTTAGTTCAAATTTAACAATTTTGTGCTAGAAAATTTGACCTAACGGGATTAAATTATAAGAAAAGAAAACCCCTAACAACGTTAGTTCAAATTTAACGGTTTTGTGCTGGATGCTCCACTTTTAATTTTTTATATGTATTTTTGGCCCCTTTAAAATATAATTGTGCCAGACGCTCATTCTTTAAAATTTTGTTGGTAAATTTGCTCTTTAACCCATTATTTAATAATAGAAAGAAATAAGAGTAAAATTGGAAAATAATCATTAAATAGCCTAGGCACAAGTGACTTTTATTTAAGAAAAATTTTTCTTACAAGTGTCTTATAATAAGGATCAGAGTGGTACACATATTAAAAGTAGTTTTTGATGCAAATGATGACTAAATGAATTGTTTTAGGGAAACCAACACATATTTTTTAAATAACTAGTTTAAATAATTTTCTTAATTTCTATAAATTATTTATTTAGCTCTTGTATATAAAACATCAGAGGTAATACTTTAGACCTACCTTGAGGACTGAGGAGGCTGTTGGTGGCTATAGTGTACTGTTTTCTCCCACGTTGGCCTAAACAAGGTTGAAGACGGTAGCACGGTGCAGCCGGAGAAGTTGGCTCAATCGCTTGGTTCACACAGTGAAGAGTTGTGGCCTATAACAGAGTACCCGTCTCACCACACAGATCACCACTGGTTGCCTCTCCCAGCGCTAGATCTACCCATTTGTCATAACAAACAGCTCCTATATATCACAACATAATTAATAACATTAATTAAAAGCATACACACAACCTACTAAAATTATACCCAAACTATAAATTGTTTGAGTTTTAACTTCCACTCTGTATGACACATGGTTCCACATTTTAGATTTTAAGAGTGAAAGTGTGGGAAAAAACGTATAAGAAAACACGTGTCTCTCTCCATTAAATATTGATTATAAGAAATCATGCTTTTAATGCAATATAATTCCCATTACCGTATTTGTTTTTGGGCCAACCACTTTCATGCTACAGAAAGAAAGAAAGAAAGAAAGAAAGTTAAGAACATCAACCATTTAAATTTAATTTAAACAATTTAATTCTTATTTTGATTTTATTCCAATTTTTATTTATATTTAAAAAGAAGTTGTAGGAAAAATAAGATAATATTTAAAGAGACAATTATAACAAGTGATTTATATTAAAAATAAACAGTTGAAATTCATGCTTGATTGAAGGTTATAAATTATTAATTTTAAAAAAGAAAATATATTTTATATAAAGTACGTTATTGAAAATGTTGTTTCCTTATAAATTACCCCATCATCACGACACACCAGGGCCTTTTGAAATTCACGTAGACAAAGGACCCATTTGGTTTGATCCCATTACATCCGGTAGTATAGTGTAATGCGATATAATGGTAATGCAATGCGATATTAATTACAAAGGTAGTGTTTGATTTGATTTTTAAGTAAAGTGCAATGAGTTAATATTTTAACAATTATTTAAAATTAATATATTATACAAAGTCTATTTTACCCTTAATATATTTTTTGTAGAAAAAATAGTTAAGAGCAATCGTGCTGCCTCATCATAACTGTTACACTATCTCGCCAAGGATCGTCCAATGGCAATGGTTGTAGTAGTGTAGGATGGTAACGGTGTTGCAGCGATGGTGATGGCAGGTGGTGATAATGACAACATTGGAAGAGGAGGCAGTGGCGGCGACGATAGGGGTGGCAAGCTGGCAACGATGGTGGCAGAGAAGGAGGAGGTAGTGGTGACGACGGCGGCAATTGAGGAGGAGGAGGAGGAGGAAGTCGTCGTGGCGAGCAGCTATAATTGTGGAAGTGGCAGTGATGGGGTTTGGTACAGGAGGAGGAAGTCATGGTGGCGAGCGGCAGCAATTGTGAAGGTGGTGGCGGTGGACGTGGAGGAGGAAGAGGTAGCAGTAGCGATAACGATGGGGGTGGCGGTAGAGGAGGAGGTAGTGGTGGTGGCGGTTGGCGGTTGGCGGTGGGAGGGTGGTGGGGGTAAAGGAGGTAATGGTGGTGGCGGTGGAGGAGGAGTTAATGGCGATGGCTGGGGGTGGCGGCGGGGGTGGAGGAGGAGTTAGTGGCGGCGGTGGCAACGGTGGGGTGGCAGCTATAGCAGTGGAGGAGGAGGAGGTAGAGGCAGCGGCGGGGGTTAGGAGGAGGTGGTGGTGGCGGCATCGAGTGGAGGTGACGATAGTAGAAGAGGAGGAGGAGAAGGAGGTAGTGGCGGTGGCAGTGATGTTGTGATATAGGAAGTGAAATGAGATAAGTGAAATAAAGACATGAGAATCTAAAGGAAAAAATTGGACTTTTTTAAACATGCAATGAGATGGTAATAAGAATTCATAGAGGGGAAGTATGAATGAAGATTACTAATTTTTTTGTAATCATAATTATCATGGTAAACTCTATTAGTATGTTAAAGAGTAACCAAACAATCGTCTCTTGATAATATAATCATGATTACTATTGCAGACATGTAATAAAGTTGAACCAAACGAACTCAAAGTTCAAAAATTACCCCAGCACTAGTCGCTAGGACGTAGAAATCTATGGGAGCTTCGTTCTGCAAGATGACATCTTCTTTGGGAGGAAAATACTCTGCTTTCATTTTTGACACATTTTCAAAAAAAATATAGAAATCAAGCAAGGGTACCCATGATAATTTATTGAAAGAGCCCTCAAAACTGAATATATTTTTGAAGGGTATAAAAATAATTATGAATTTTTAAAAGAGGTATAAAAGTAATTATGAACTTTTCTAAAAGAGGTGTAAAAATCCCATTGAATGTTATTATGAAAATGCTGATTGTGAATCTATTTTTTTTTAATTGAAAATAGTGACATGGAGTTTGACGTGGATGAATAAGAACCTACTTTCTGTTCATCATGGCCATCAACGATGCATTCCCCACTAGAAAATCCAGCCCCGATCCCACAAATCCCTTTTCACGCCAATCCAATCAAAATACAGACGTGTTTACCTATATGTATCAGGCAAGAATGGATATTTTAATATGAAGATTATTAGTGTTTGTTTGTTTGTTGATCTCGTGAAATGGAAGCTGGGTGGAGTAACCTAGAATGCCACGACATGTGAAGATGAACAAAGCTGAGATTCTAAAACAAATGGGTTTAGATCTAGGGTGGGGGAGAATGGCATACCATGTTGAGGTGGTAAGGAGAGTGTTGAGCTAAGGCGAGGATTGAAGGAGGTAGTGAAGGGACCGAGTGGCGATGAAGCTCAGATCAAATAGCGGCGAGGAGGAGGGCACCATTAGGAGGGTGTATTCGACAGCCATGAAGAAGAGGAGGCCGAGATTTCCTCTCCCTTCTCCCTACTCGACGTTTTCCTCTTCCTCTGTATCTTTACTAATGGAAATTTAATGTATGGTGCTGGAGTTTGTGTCAGGCTTAATGGAGATTTTCAATCCCCCAACTGCCACATCTCTATCAATCAAGGGAGCAATAAATTTCACCTGAGCACCAACTAACAAAATTATGGAAAAAGTAACGGACATGACCTAATATTAAGGGTCATTATAATTTTTACACCTCTTTTAAAAGTTTATAGTTATTTTTATATCTTTTTTAAAAATTTATAATTATTTTTGTTTCTCAAAGAAGCATTTATTACTAGGCACACTTTCAGTTTTGCTTCTTAACCCCCAAACAAATGATAGATTTATTAGCAGCAAAAATGAAAAAAAAAAAAACGCAAACAAAAGAAAAGTCAGAGGCATGATGATTAGGCAATTACCAGTTGGAAAAGCAAGTCATTAGAGACCCCACAGAATAATTAGACCTTATCCTCAAGAGAATAGAAGAGATAGTGAGAAATGCTTTATCTCATGGCTTTTAAAGATCGAGTGTCTCTTGCTGGTGTAATCCGTCTGAATCTGTTCTGAACTTCAAATACAAATGTTAATCTATTCCTTCATTCAAAGGTTGCCACTTCTTGTATGGTATCCCTCTGCAAATGATACCATCAAGCTTCGACAACTAGACTCACTTAGGACTAAGTGGCAAATGTAAGAAAATTGGAAAGGTGGATTATAAAATTTTAATAAATAGAAAATGTGAGATAAAAAATTAAGAAAAATTATTTAAAAACTTTTAACCTCACTTCTCGAAATTTTTTCAAATCCAACCTATAAAAATTTCCTCTCCCATTCAAATGTCTCGTACCAAACAACCCCATAACAGAATGTCTTTTTGGGGTACTTTATAAGATTCTGCCACATTCCAGGATGTTATTTTGGGCTTAATCCGGTTCTAAAAGGATATGTTTGAAGCTTAAAATATAGGAAAGAGCTGATAATTTCCAACTCATAAAAATTCCTTCCCTCCAAATTCCTCATACCAACAACCCCTACAAGGATGTCTTTTTGGGGTTTTTTAGGTTATCTTATCAGATTCTGAGACATTTCAGGACCTTGTTTTGAACTTAATCCCCTTCTAAAATGATGTGTCTGAAGCTTATAATATAGAAAGAGATTTAAAATACTTTTTAAATTATGACACATTAGTTTTAATTTTCAGATATTGCTTGTTTCTTTATAGTCTGGGTCTACTTTCTGAGTTTATATATTTTAAACTGCTTTTTGGAACAAAATAAATTAGTTTAAACTTTATTGAAACTTGTCCATATGACTATTTCACTTATTTATGGAATGTGAGACACTTGCAAAAAAATGATTATTGTTAAGAAATTAATTTATATTATTCATAAAAGCATTCTATTTGTTCACAGGACTATTCGACTTGTTTATGATTTATGTGACACTTTCAAATTTGATCTTGTTATTAATAAATAAATTTATCTTGTTAATAATAATATTTCATTTGTTCATAAGACTATTTCACCTATTCATAAAGCATGTGACACTTGCAAATGAGTAATTGTTAATAAATTAATTTATCTTATTAATAGGATTATTTCATTTATTTATGATATATAAGACACTTATTAGTTATGATGTGAAGTAAGTAGGGATATAAGATTATTACATATATTTTTTTGTTGTTCATATTGACTAAAGGGCTTCGATAGCCTCGTCGTCATACCACTTTTGAGGTGTCAAGAAGGGGTTGGTATAGGCTTTGATAGCCTGGTGATCATGCCTCTTCTGAGTTCCCGGGGGGTTTTTAAAACAATAAGTAGGGCCAGTTATGTCTTTTCATCGTAAAATCTAATGTAAACATTTCACCTAACCTCCACCGCTTACTAATTTCGAAAAGTCCCACAGTATTCTGAACATTGCTGCAATCTTAGAGGGGGAAGTGAAATTAACTTTTGAGTGAATGGATAAAAATAATCCTCCCAAAACCTCCATTATAATATAAAAAGCGCATATCACAAGATAAATATATTTATTTATAAGCAAATTGTAAGTATTTATAAGATAAATAAGTTGATTTATAAGACTAATAATGAAAATGACAATAGCTCGTGATCAATATTAAGTTATCATATATTAGCAAGCACAAGTGTAAATTCCAATTGTTGGTCTTGCAAATCAACTTATTGTTCTTGTAAATTCCCACATACATCTTATAAAGTTTCACACATGTCTTATGAATTCTTTCTTCTCTTGTAAATATTACAAGTGTTATTGTCATTTCAATTATTGGTCTTGTAAATTAACTTATTTGTATTGTAATAGTACGCACAGTTATCTTGTAAATGGCCATGCTTGTCTTGTAATTTCCATCTTGTCATGTAAATAGCACAAATTATTGTCATTTCAATTATTGATCTTACAAAGCAACTTATTTGTCTTGTAAATACACACAATTGTCTTATATATAGCACAAGTTTTTTTCATTTTAATTATTGGTTTTATGAATCAGCTTATTTATCTTGTAAATGGGCACATTTGTCTTGTAATATACGCTTCTTACATTGTAATAGGGCTTTTGGGAGGGTTAGTTTTGTCCATTCACTCCTCAAATTAATTTCACCTTCCCCAAAGTACTCCCATGACATTTCACATTATTATGAGGGCTTTTGGAAATTATTTAGTTACAGTGGGGACTATGTGAAATTTTCCCAAATTTAATTTTTTATTCCAACAAATTTAATTTCAATCCCTTGTACTAAGTTAATACCTTTAATATAGTCAGATAAAAGGAAAATTTTCCCATAGCCTTTTGATTAACAGAGATTAAGGATCTGTTTGGGAACACATTAGGGAAAAAAAGCCCATTTGACACACAAAAGCTGTCAGAAGCCTAGTTGAGACAAGCTAGCACCATTTGGGATGACTTTTTTTTCACTAGGCTTCTTCCCATAAAGGAACTTTTGTACGACCGAAGGAGCAAATGCTGCTGTGTGACCCAGTAAAAAGCATGTATTCAAAGAAAACTCATTAATAGTTCACATGGTTTGAAATCGTGTATTTTTATTTCTTTTTTCAATAATAATTTCATCTTTTTTATTTTATCAAATTTTTTTAATATTTTTTACTTCAATTATCACAATATATATAACTAATATATATATATATATATATGTAGTTTCAATAAGATTCATACCCTTTTTAGTCATTTTCAATCTAAATGGGCTTTTCAAATACTAATCTAAACAGGTTTAAGGTTAGAAAAAAAGTCATTTCTATCACTGCCTATCTAAACACAAATAACATCTACAGTTTGACTTTTTTTCTATCTAACTTTTCTAAAAACCCATCTACGAAAAAAACTCATTCTCTATCTCTGATCCAAATGGACACTAAATCCTATAGTCTTTTGATATTACAACATCTTTTTTTGGCCACCAAACCCCACCGTGATCCTCTGTCCACACTCCCTTAAAACATTGAAATGTATAAACTTGGCCGTCGAGGCTAACAGACCCCATAAATGGGCTATTCAACTGAGTTTAGTTGAACAGAGTCTTCCAAATCAACTGTTGATATTGATCAACTCGTAGGATTTCTATGTGATGATCTTCCTCATCTTCAATGATCAGGGCATCGATAAGATGGCTTACGATGAACGCATCATCTTCGATTAGTTGTTTAACGTAGCTCTCTTGAAGACACTTTTTAGAGCTCAATTTCAATTGCACTGGGTCAAACAGGTCTGCTTCACTATTCTCATTTCTAATATCGTAGAGTATAGTTTACCCCCTTCTGTTTTAACCGAAGAAGCACCGGGTACGAATTTCAAACATACCATGTTATGGTATGAAAGATATGGGTATGTTAAAATTATATAGTTTACTTGTATATAGGTCTTCTTCAATATCCTCATTTCTGATAGTGTAAATTATACTTTACCTCCTTTTGTTTTGAGCTTATATCAGTTCGTGATTCAAAAGTCTGCAATTTAAAGCTCCTGTGGTTCACTTCCATTCAGCTATGTGAAAGTGATGAACAGTTCAGTGAATTTCTGTTTCACTTCAATTTTTTCATAGTGACACTGCTTCCAAGACGAAGGACTTAAATGGGTAATCTTCACTTACAAATGTTAGTTTATACTAGTAATGATGACATAATTTAAGATAAAAGATAGTATATATTCTAAAATAGAGTTATTCCCTATTTTAACCTTTTTCAAAGTGCTAAATTTTCCTTTCCCTTTTTAGTTTCATAGTTCTTGTTCACTGTAACCTTGTCTTGAACTGATTGGATTTATATATTATACAGGACCATACGAGACAACCACAAGATGGACTATTTCATGCTTCTTTTGAGGAAGCCAGAATTGGCGCTTACAGGAACATCTGTAATGGGCTTTAACCTAGAAACTGGCAAGTGCTGTATCCATAGGGTGGATTTCAATTAGTAAAGAAATTAGCTGTTGGATTTTGAATAAATTTCTAGTCCATTTTAGGAATTAATTATTGTTCTCTCTGAATTTTCAAGGACTTTTGGGATTCAATAGAGAAAAATGATTATTTTCTTCAGAAGGTTTATGGGATTATTCAAGTAGGTACCTCCTTCTATGTCACTCTGTTATATGACTTGTGTTGGAATATATTAGGGCACGTTTGGATGGAGGAATATTGGGCGCAGGAATTGGGAAATTCGAATTTCCATTCGGTGACGGCCATTTAGATCAAATTTTCCACAAGAAAAAATTTTCTTGCCATCACCCATTCTCCCACCTTTAAATGAAAATGGGTTCCCACAAAAAAATGGTGGGAACCCATTTTCCAGTGCCTTCAAAAATGGTCGAAAGTCCCATTTGCCCCTGATGTGATAGTGACATGGTATGAAAAGGCAGAGGATTTGACCCCAATTGACATGCTGGAGTTGGAAAAACAGAGGATAGTGAAGAACGGAGAGGGTAAGTGGCATTTTGCTGGCGACAACGGTGCATCCCGAACTATAGCTGGGTTGGTTCTTCTTCATCTTTTCAATTGTTATGTTGTTGTTTGCTTTAAGGGTCTTTGGTTTTTATGTTGAGTTAAGTGAGGGTGCCATTGGCCGCCTGATATGAGTCAAACCAACTGGCGGTGGTGGGAACTCCATGACTGGGAGACAACTTCATCAAATGAACACTAGTCATGAAGTACCCATATGGTGAACATGGGTTAAATATGTGATATAGCACATACGGGAAGCGTGCTTGCCCATATGCTCTTGGTGAGCACACGATAGTTAATATCAAAGTTATAAAAGTATCTCGTCACTATGACGTTTGCAGTAGTTAAATTAGACCAAACAAAGTGGGTGTGTCCATATGTGGGTGACGGGTATGTCATAGTTACGATAAGATTTTCTCGTCCGCGCGTAACGATGTGCCACCCATTAGATGCATGTGGTTAATGTTGTTCATAGATTTATGTATGACCAGTAGTGAGTGGAGGACATGTCATGGATATAAGTCAAGATGCCGTTAATGCGCGTTAACCTTCTAAAAAAAATGATAAAGACATTCATTTTGTTTAGCCAGAGCCAAATAGTCAATCCTGCAATTATACCGTTGATAATCCCCTTTGAGCCTAATTGATTGTTTCTTTGTTATCAACCCATTAACATGTGCTTTAATGATATATCAAGTGCTTTTACCTAATTCGGAAGAATAGTAGAACATTTGAAATTTTTGTGAATTGGGCTTTTAACAAGTGTGGGGGTGTATATATCATTAACTTTAGAGTTGCAAAAAAAAAAAGTCGAAAAAAAATTTGAGTATTCGAATTGTGGGTTGTTGTGATGAAATAGATTTATTCAGAAGCTAGCCCATTTTTCAATTATTCTATTAATTTTTTAAATTTAGCCCTTCATATTACGATTTACATTCCTTTTACCTTAACCTCATTACAACTCTTAATAAGTCCTTTTGATTTGAATTATATATGTGAATTAGTTAGTGGAGATTGAGATTTTTAGCAAGCCTATGGTAGTGCAATTTTTTCGGTTGAATTCGAGCGAAACACTTACCTTTAAACACTTGAAAGATTGGGAGAATGAGTTACAATTACGAACTCGGTTTATTCATTTTCAAATAAAATTACCATTTTATATTTTCGTTGATTCATGAATACTATGATCTCTTTATTTTTCAATTGTATTCTTGCTTATGACTTGACACTTCTAATTTTGTTAGTACTAATTAGTCACTCATTGTCCGAGGACGTCCAAGAACTAAGTATGGGGGAATTTGATAAGTAAAATATTTGCATATTTATTTTCCCTTATATGATGATTTGTGGATGAAATTTGAGCTCAATTTAATAAATATGAGTGTAATTAATAAATAAATAATGATTTTGGCATGGAATAGAATTTATTGAAAAATACTAAATTCGACCCTCTTTCAGTTTTCAGACAATATTTGGAGCTCTATATGTCAGATTGGGATGTTCTATATATGGATAAAAAGCTATGAAAGAGCTCTACAACTTTTATGTTGAGAACAAAACTCAGTTCTGTCTCCAATGGTTTCAAATCTTTCTTGGAAGTTGAGATCAGGAATCATCTACCATTTCACCAACCATTCCATCTACCACATTTCATCTACCACTTCATCTTCCTTTTCATCCACTACATCATCTACCACTTCATCTTCCTTTTCATCTACTACTTCATCTACCACATTCTATCTACTACTTCATTTCCCACATTTCATCTATCACTTCTTCTACCCTACTCCATTTTTCCCTATATATAGCCACCCTCTCCTGCACATTTGATACAACCATATTTCATATCCATTTCTTTTCTCTCTTCTCCACATACACCATCTTAGAGTAGTTTCATGCATTGTATTTAATTCCTCCATGCCTCCTACATGGAAGACTTAGGTAGTCCTCCTTTAGGGATGGTATAGGTTGCCACCTACATGGAAGGTTTTACCTCCTAAAGGGACGGCTAGAGTTTCTCTATTTTCATGCATCTAGTTGTTGTATATTTATTTTTGAGAATTTATTAATTAAGTTTTATGCAATGTTAATTTATTTTGATTTTATTTTTAATTTCATCATGTGTTAAATTTCTATTTTCCTAGGGTGATGATGTAACTTACTAATGATGGATTAAATCTTAACTTGTTAAATCTAGTTTTAATTTTTCTTTCATTATTAATTTTTAATTATTGCTCTTAATGATTTTGATTGATTGGCCATCTTTTAAATGATTTCAATATGCATGTTGAGACCGGAAGGAGATGCATGTGTGTAGAACATATAATTAAAACCATAACTTGCATATGAAATAGAAAAATATTCATGAGTTATGTAGTCTTACTGAGTTCCATAAATCTTAATGCAAAATTAATTGCTTAAATTCATATAGGAATATATTGGATTAGAAATTAATTATAAAATTGTTTGACTTTGGAAGAGGCTAGTAATTAAATTAAGGAAACTCGACTATCAATAATCTGGAATAAATTGGGCCAGAATAGATAGGCGATTCAATCCAAAATTTGCTAAGTGAAATTTAATCCCTAGGGCTTTTTTTCATAGTTACTTTTATATTATCTGTACTCATATTGAATTGTTTTTTTCTTTTATTCTGTACTCTCAATCACGAAATTGATCGACTAAATTGAATTAAAATTACTTATTTTGGTATTTAGTGATCAATCCTCGTGAGAACAATACTTTACTCACTTCTATATTACTTGATTACGACAATGTATACTTGCACTATTTAATTGATCATTTACATTGGTAACAAGTTTTTGGCGCCGTTACTGGGGGATTGTTGTCATTAATATCAATACCAAATAATTTTAATGCTAATTTAATCTTCATGTAAAAATTTCAAAAATAAAAAAATCGATTATCCACAACATTCATTTGGTTTAATCAATGATAAATCATCATATCGTTGTTCTTTTTTTGGAATGCATGTGGATTGAATGAGACAAGAAAATATAAATGCTTGTTGGATTGAAAATTCTTCTCCTTATAACTACTTTTCTAGTGCTTATTATGGAGAGTGTCATTCCTATAAGCATTATCCATAAAGCACTACCAATCATTATGTGAGAGATGATTTCAATATGAACCAAACTTGTTTTGATCATTCGTTTTATCCTGGTGGAATTTTAGAGTAACAAGAGTCTTTGGAGCCATATATCAGGTATTGTCCTAATCCTCCTTTCTACTCTTAGACATATATTGAAGAACACACTCTTGAGTAGAAGGGAAAGTCTAAATTAGAAAGATTATGTGAGGAGTTTAGTAGAGAGCAAAAGGAACTTGTCACTAGTGTTGAGTCAAGTGTCCAAAATATTGGAATATATGTGATTCAAATTATTTCGTCACTTGAGACTCTGAGGCAAGATAATTCTTTAAGCATGATGACCACTTCTTGTGTTGATGATGATAATTGTGAGGAAATTGAGGATGTGGAATTGAATGAAACTTTAGCTCTTATGGAATGTGATAAAGAACTTGAAATCACTGTTGGAGAGGATAGTGGGTATAGTCTAGAAGAGGTTCCGGTTGTGGAACCTAATTCCTGTCATTTTGATGTTGAAACTAACGTGGATGTTCTAATAGATATTGTTCTTGTCTCTCTTGTTGAAGTGTTGACTCTTACTGATGAGAGTTAAATGGATTTTGTGGGATGTTCTAAAATTTTGGAAACTCCTAAATTTGTTTGCAAAAATATACATGTTGTGCTTTATTTGAATTCAGTAAATAATTGCACTCTAAAATTGTCTATGATTGAAGAAGTACAATTAATTACCTTGAATGATCATTGTTGGTGTCTGAAACATTGTTGCTTGAAAAGAAATAAAGACAAGGTAATTGTAATCCCCTACCTTAATAACCGTAATTAAGATTCGAAAATGCGTAATTTAAAGGAATTAGAGACCGACGGATATGTTTTTCTCAAATCTCTTTTCTAAAATTAGTTCAACATGGTTTCAGATTCATCTTCCGAATCTAATTACTCTGCGCAGTTCAATCACATTCATACATATCAGAGTGTATAGCCAAATTCCCGGCAACTCCCGGGTTTCATACATGTATAAACTAAGGGTTGTAAGTTCCAACTAGGGGATTACATGACCAACATCAACGTAATATCTATATTTCAAAAATAAACAGTAATCCCAAGTCTAAAATAGATAACCAACAACCTAACAACACATCTCTACAAGATCCTAGACGCTCCTGGTGGTTCGTTTCTCCTTGGAGCCACTTGCCCTGTCTGAAATGTTAGTCAATGGAAAGAATGAGATTCAAAAGAATCTCTGTAGTAACAAATCACTCATACAGTGTATAAATTCATAGCATATATGATCATGTTAAGCAGCATCACAATGATATATGGCTATGCCACATACGACAGCACTTATGGCTGTAAACACTATGCGTCAGCTTTCGCTGCGATCTCAAAGCATCACAATGTATCACAATGCATGACAAACATACATACAATACTTTACACATAGCATAAGAGAAGAGTCACTACCTTGTTCTTTCCGATTGTGCTCTAGCGCAGGTGGATCACGAACAGGGAAAATATCGAATCCTACAATTCCAAATGCACCATTTAGACACTTCCATAGTGTTTCTTGGGGTTATATGAGTCTATAATGAAAATTTACAAAAATGCCCCCGAGGACCCGGCCCAGGCCCGCCGTACCCGGTTCGGTTGCACTTTTCTCGAAATTCTAATCTGGGCTATCCTAACATATTTCCACCCAAGGAATCCATTTTCGGACTTGGAATTATCAAATTTAATGTCAAATTACAAATTTACTCTTGGCAGCCCTACTTCAAGGGTTTCATGGGTGTTTTTCGTAATTATTCTTTTTCGGTCTTTTACGAAAAAGTGACCAACTGTAACCCCACCTAATTTTCACTCTTGAACTCAATGGAACCATCAAATCATTGAAAATCTAACTCTAAGACCCATTTCTAGAGCTGGCTGAAATTTATGAGCTCTCCAGAGAAAATCGGGGTTTTACGATTTCGGCTCCGTAAATGCGTTCCTTTCTACTCCTAACCACTTTATTAACCATTACATTAGGTTACAACTAATATTAAGACCCAATTTGGGCAGCATAACCCCTAGGCCATATCATTTCCAAACTTTATAACCAATGACAATCCGGCAAAATTTCACCGATTAAATTGCCCACAGCAGCCAGAATAAGTAATATACGAAAGTTTGGAAGTTATCTCAAGCTCCCACTAGCTTTTCCTCAAGATGGCTGAAAACCCTAGCCTTAGAACACCCAAATTTGTGCTCCACAAACCTTAAAGAACATAGAAGAATAGCTTAGGAGCGGAGTTATACGCGTTAGGTAAGGATTTACCGAAGAAATCGACTTACCGTACAAGTTCTCTTCTCCTTCTCTCTCTTGTTGCAGCTGAATGTCAAGGTTTTTGGCTGATGGAAGAGGTGGATGATGATTTAATATGATATAATATTATTTTCTAATTATTTACTAAATTTCCATCAATTTCGGATTTTTACAAAATTCTGGCAGATTTCTACCCAAACTTTGAAAAATCATAACTAATTCTAGAACAATCAAAATGGAGTGATTCCAAAGCCTATAGAACCCTTATTGAGTCTAGTTTTAAGGAAAAATATAGAATTTTTCTGGATGGAATCACAAAATTCCCAGAATTTCAATCTTTGCATACTGTTCCAGAAAATAATTAATTTCACTGGGCAAACTTCAAAAATCCATAACTCTTAGCTCAAAAATCAAAATGATACAAATTATATGTCCATTTTGAAGCTTGACATGTGAAATTTAAGATTGAAAAATTTCAGAATTATTAGACACCATTTGCCTATTTAAAAATTCCATACAAATTGGCTGCCCTGTACAGAGTTTCAATGGACAGAGTTTTCAACTTTTGCACAATTGTTCCCAATGGTTCCAATTTCACAATAAACACTCTCCCTACACGAATTTTCACAAGGAAGCCATTAGAATCGTTAAAATATCCAAATTCCCATCACACATTCTCCAAAAGTGTTTATTCAACAATAATTACATCCACTTTTGAAGTCATTAGCCCTTAATCACTTTTTGGGATATTACAGTAATCATGGTGTTTGATACTTTTGATAAGTAGTTTGTTTTAGGAAGTCTGGCCGAAGACTATAAATTTAGTGCTGCTTGGGAGGCAACCCAAGGTTTTGTTAGATATTTTGTTGTGATTTT
The DNA here is from genome assembly GCA_963242795.1 of Inga leiocalycina. Lineage (NCBI taxonomy): Eukaryota > Viridiplantae > Streptophyta > Magnoliopsida > Fabales > Fabaceae > Inga > Inga leiocalycina. Next base: position 31,277,727 of record OY725327.1, read on the forward strand.
ATAGGACTTCTGATAGCCCCTGATGACAAGAACATTCAAAGAGTATAATGGCAGTGCACTCAACACTTTGAAAACTATAATCACGTTTAAGGAACCAATAGGTAAGTCCTCCTTCTCATAAAATTTAAAATAAATAATAAATAATAAATAATAATAATAAAAAAATGATGAAAAAATAATTAAAAAAAAAGAGTTAAGTGGTTTGGTCTTTGTCTAGCTAAAGACATTAAAAAAGGGTGGCTATTTAGGAGGCAACCCAAAACTTCTTTCCTACTCCCTCATTTTTCCTTCATACTCTCTCATTTTTCTTTCCTACTTACCGAAACACACAGCATTGTTTAAGAGATTTTAGTTTTCATCTCTTTCATTACAAGTGAACATGGAAGAATCTCTTGTAAAGCAGCTTAAGAATAGGTTCCCCACTCTTCCCAAAGATGTGCTCAGGAAGATCTATAACTGTCAACTTAAAAGGATGAATATATTCAAGCATTTAGCCTTCCTGTGAACATACGCTATATCATTAAAGCTAAGGTACATTTAATATGTGAGATTCATAAATCATTTGTTACACCTTTGCCAGGAATGGGAAGAAGTTCTTTCTCTAAAAAGAGAAGAGCTAAAAGAATGAATGTCTGCTATAAATGTACAAGGTGGACATGTCATAAGAGCTGTAGGAACAAAGGTGTGATTTCTATAAATCGAGAAGATAAATTTAAATTTATAAAGGATAGACTGAGTAAGGAGTCACTGGATGATATCATTCAAACTCTTGAGATGCATCTGAGTGGTGATGTTCATCGTATTCTTCTTGATTTAGCGGATATATTCAAAAAAGAAAACGAGTGCTATTGTCTTGGGAATCTGATATTAAAAGACACTGTTTTCCAGTTTAAAAGAAAACTGGATGGGAAGCAAATCCTCAATTCATAGAATGTGTTTAAGCCGTTACTGGATGTAAAACCAGAGGAACGTGTGAGCCAAAATCACAACTACTGTACATAATCATACTTTTATCTAACTTGTCTTATCTTTTCAGCAGCTTTTGTCTAATATTTTTTAGCTTTTCAATAACTTTTGACTTTCTTTCCTCTTTTTGTTAATTTCTTCACGCAAATTATGCCGGTCATTTGTGTTGGAAAATTTTCAAACTTCTTTGAAAAATTCTTGATTTGCATGATCTTGTTGTCGCTGTTTTAGTGTTATATATATGTACTCTTCCACTTGTAAATATATACTCTTCACTTTTAAATATGCACTCTTCCACTTGTAAACACAAATGGTCTAAGAGAAAAGAAGAGAAAAAGGGTATTGCACAAAAATGTAGATTTACATCTATCTGCATTTTTGGAGAAATTTATTCAGGCAAGGATGGAGAGTTTATAATTATAGCAAACAAACTTGGAAGTGCATTAGCCACTAGAAAGATCAACTTTGTATACAGGGGGAGGCATCCAGGGCCTAAGGCGAAGTGTGGCCATTTCTACATCTATGAATGGAAGCAAGGGGTTTAAGTGTAAGGGTGAAGGAGTTGGAAGATAACATCTTTTCGTTAGGACAAGAGTTGCAGGTTTTAATCTTTCCTGAACGAATAGGACAAATGTTCTACCATGCTCAAGCTTTTATCACTCTACTAGGTGGTTTGGAGATGTTGGATGGGATTTCTAGTGTTGCATATTGGGCTAAGTTAAACTATCACAAAAAGCCATTAGGATTGTTAGATGTTAATGGTTTTTATGATAATCTGTTGTCTTTTTTTGATCATGCTATGGAAATAAGATTTATACCCCAAGCGACTCGTCATTTCATAACTTCTGCACCAACTGCTAATCAACTACTCGATCAATTGCAAACCTATGAACCTAAACTAGATCTATTAGTCAAACAAATAGGTGGGCAATCTTTAGGTAGCAGTCAAAATCAGGATCCAGATACCACTCTTCGGTTGTAACTCTCCTTAATCTCTTGGTTTTAATTTATTGTGTGTTTATGTTTTAAAAAAAAATAGTTAGTTAGTTAAAAACCATTTGATGCATGGGGTGTGGAAAAAAATGGCAGAGTAAGGAGTTATTCTTAACTTTTCAGACGCATTTTATTAGTTGCATGTTTTTATTTAAAAAAAAGAGTAAAAAAAAATCATCCTATTTAAGTGCTTTGTAATGATCTTAAGAAGTATATAAGTTTTGAGTATAGATCAATTGAATTTAGAGATTTCATAGCATGAATGAGCAACTAATTGTTGCAATTGGTGATGACTTTTGAGATTGAATGAGCTGATTTTGAAAGCCCTTAACCATGGGTTTTTGAGCCTATAATGATTATTTTTCTTGTATGTGATATTCATCTATTAAGTTGTCACTCTAGAACTTGCTTTAAATCTGGTTGAAATTACATCTCACATGCACATTGAAAAATGATAAAGGCATTCATTTTGTTTAGCAAGAGCTAAATAGCCAACCCTACAATTATACCATTGATAAGCCCCTTTGAGCCTAATTGATTGTTTCTTTGTTATCAACCCAGTAACATGTACTTTAATGATATATCAAGTGCTTTTACCTAATTGGCAAGAATGGCATAGCATTTGATTTTTTTGTGAAATGGGCTTTTAACAAGTGTGGGGGTGTATATATCATTAACTTTAGAGTTGCAAAAAAAAAAGGTATAAAAAAAATTTGAGTATTCGAATTGTGGGTTGTTGTGATGAAATAGATTTATACAGAAGCTAGCCCATTTTTCAATTATTCTATTAATTTTTTAAATTTAGTCCTTCATATCATGATTTACATTCCTTTTACCTTAACCCCATTACAACCCTTAATAAGTCCTTTTGATTTGAATTATGCATGTGAATTAGGTAGTAGAGATTGAGATTTTTAGCAAGCCTATGGTAGTGCAATTTCTTCGGTTGAATTTGAGCGAAACACTTACCTTTAAACACTTGAAAGATTGGGAGAATGAGTCACAATTATGAACTCGATTTATTCATTTTCAAATAAAATTACCATTTTATATTTTCGTTGATTCATGAATACTATGATCTCTTTATTTTTCAATTGTATTCTTGCTTATGACTTGACACTTCTAATTTTGTTAGCACTAATTAGTCACTCCTTGTCCGAGGACGTCCAAAAACTAAGTGTAGGAAAATTTGATAAGTAAAATATTTTTATATTTATTTTCCCTTATATGATGATTTTGTGGATGAAATTTGAGCTCAATTTAATAAATTTGGGTGTAATTAATAAATAAATAATGATTTTGGCATGAAATAGAATTTATTGAAAAATACTAAATATGACCCTCTTTCAGTTTTCAGGCAATATTTGGAGCTCTAGATGTCGGATTGGGACGTTCTATATAAGGATAAAAAGTTAAGAAAGAGCTCTACAACTTTTATATTGAGAACAAAACTCAGTTCTATCTCCAAGGGTTTAAAATCTTTCTTGGAAGTTGAGAGCAGGAATCATCTACCATTTCACCAACCATTCCATCTACCACATTTCATCTACCACTTCATCTTCCTTTTCATCTACCACATTCTATCTACTACTTCATCTACAACATTCTATCTATTACTTCATCTACCCTACTCCATTCTTCCCTACATATAGCCACCCTCTCCTTCACATTTGACACAACCATATTTCATATCCATTTCTTTCCTCTCTTCTCCACATACACCATCTTAGAGTAGTTTCATGCATTGTATTTAATTCCTGCATGCCTCATACATGGAAGACTTAGGTAGTTCTCCTTTATGGATGGTATAGGTTGCCGCCTACATGGAAGGTTTTACCTCCTAAAAGGACGGCTAGGATTTCTCCATTTTCATGCATCTAGTTGTTGTATATTTATTTTTGAGAATTTATTAATTAATTTTTATGCAATGTTAATTTATTTTGATTTTGTTTTTAATTTCATCATGTGTTAAAATTTCTATTTTCCTAGGGTGATGATGTAGCTTACTAATGACAGATTAAATCTTAACTTGTTAAATCTAGTTTTAATTTTTCTTTCATTATTAAGTTTTAATTATTATTCTTAATGCTTTTGATTGATTGACCATCTTTTAAATGATTTCAATATGCATGTTGAGATCGGAAGGAGATGCATGTGTGTAGAACATATAATTAAAACCATAACTTGCATATGAAATAGGAATATATTCATATGAGTTATGTAGTCTTACTGAGTTCTATAAATATTAATGCATAATTAATTGCTTAAATTCATATAGGAATATATTGGATTAGAAATTAATTATAGAATTGTTTGACCTTAGAAGAGGCAAGTAATTAATTAGGAAAACTCGACTATCAATAATGTAAAATAAATTGGGCCAGAATAGATAGGTGATTCAATCCAAAATTTACTAAGTGAAATTTAATCCCTAGGGTTTTTTCTCATAGTTACTTTCATATTATGTGCACTCATATTGATTTTTTTTTCTTTTATTCTGTACTTTCAATGACGAAATTGATCGACTAAATTGAATTAAAATTACTTATTTTGGTATTTAGTGATCAATCCTCGTGGGAACAATACTCTACTCACTTCTATATTACTTGATTACGACAGTGTACACTTGTACTATTTAATTGATCATTTACACTCTTAACAAGTTTTTGGCGCCGTTGCTGGGGATTGTTGTCATTAATATAAATACAAAGTAATTTTAATGCTAATTTAATCTTCATGTAAATATTTCAAAAATAAAAAAAATGGATTATCCACAATATTCATTTAGTTTAATCAGTGATAAATCATCGTATCTTAGTTCTTTTTCAGGAATGCATGTGGATTGAATGAGACAAGAAAATATAAATGCTGGTTGGATTGAAAATTCTTCTCCTTATACCTACTTTTCTAGTGCTTATTATGGAGAGTGTCATTCCTATGAGCATTATCCATAAAGCACTACCAGTCATTATGTGAGAGATTATTTCAATATGAACCAAACTTGTTTTGATCATTCGTTTTATCCTCATGGAATTTTAGAGCAATAAGTGTAACACCCCGATTTTCGATTAAGGACTAATGATAATTATTGAGATTAAGCCTGAGATTAGTGGACTGCTAAGCCCTGGTTTAGCAAGAGTCCAAATTGTGATTAAGAAATATGAAAATGAGTTGATGGTAATTCCAAGTGAATTTCCATAATCAGGGGCAAAACAGTAAAGTTACTGACCAGTTGATCGGTTACCGAGGAGGAAACTCATTGGTAGTTTCAAGATCAATGGCTATGATTGATTTGTGTAATTGAGCAAGGGGCATAATCATGTGTATGTGTGTGCATGTGAGCCTATGAGAGTTGGAGTGAGATGGTGACAAGTGGCAAAGTGTGGACCCTTGGATGGGTCATAAGTGTGACACCTCATCATCATCTCCATCTCCTCTCTTCTCTCTCTCGGTTTCTCTCTCTTCTCTTCCTTCCTCCATTTTCGCTGAATATGCTTGGGAGAGAGAAAGGAGAATTTGGTTTTTGAGGTAAGCAAATGGCCCATTTAGCTCAAACTCTCTTCTCTAATGTTAATCCTTGAGTTGAGAGCTTCAATTTGATGGTTGTAGCTTCTCCATTGGTGGTAATTTGAAGATCACGAAAATATGAAGCTTGGAGAATCAATGAGTGTCTTTGAGAAAGTGGATAAGGTATGTGAAACCAATCCTTCTATCTATGTTTCATTGCCAAATGATTAAGTTGGGAATTTCTGGAATTATTGCCTTAATTTCAAAAATATGGGTAATGGGTAGTTTGGCATGATATGGTTATGGAAATGGTATATTGGTGTGAGTTTGGAATAGATAGAATGGATTTGGGATTGAAATGTGTGAGGTTAATGATTTTGAAAAATGGATGATTATATTGCCCTAGGCCAAAGCATGTTAATGGAATGGGAATTGGGTAATTCTGTTGATTCCATTGAATTCAGTGAGTGATTTTGTGTGGGAGTAGCATTGGTAGAAGTTTTGGATCCATTTGGATCATTTGGGCAAGAGTTAGGAAATGTGGTAAGTGTTGCTGCGTTTTCTGGAATCTGATAGATTCACTCAAGCAGACAGGGGTGTGCTCGAGTGAGGGATGAATGTTGCTCGAGTGAGGAATTACCTGCTCGAGTGATATGTGAGTTTTCCCTTTGTTTTGCTTTGAGTGCGCCTGGGTTTTCATGAACGCTGCTCGAGCACATCGCTTTGTGCTTGAGTAAGCGAAGAACATGCTCGAGTAAGCATGGTCTGCTCGAGTGATAGTGGGAGTCCAGAGTGAAGAGTTGTTTTCTGGTCTTCACTCACGGGCAAGCTGCAAGAAGTGTGCCTTCTCACTCGCGGGTGGGGGGCATCTGCTCGAGTGAGCCGTGTGTGCTCGCGGGTGAGAGGCATATGCTCGCGGGTGTGCTCGCGGGTGAGAGTAGTGTGCTCGAGTGATCCAGTGCTTGGAGAGCGTTGGGTGCTCTCGGGTCCTCACTTCCTGGATTTCTCTCGCGGGTGCTCGAGTGAGGCTTTTGGCCTTGTGCTCGAGTGAGGATCTGTGCTCGAGTGAGCTTGTGCCTCAGGTGAGGGTTGTGCTCTCGGGCATGTGCTTTCTGTCTCACTTTCTCTTGTGCTCGGGTGTTGTCCGTACCAACGCTCGAGTGAGAGCATTTGTGCTTGAGTGATGTCCGTACTTGTGCTCGAGTGAGAGCTTCTGTGCTCGAGTGAGGCAGTGAAAAATATCAAGTTTGAGTGTTAAAAAGGGGATCTTTGGGGATAGTCTTCCAACCCTTTAGAGCTATGGATTGAGGTGTTTGAGGGCACTTAAAGTGTAACCCCCTCACGGTAATAACATCCGGATTACGAAATTTAAGTGAAATAGAGACCAATAAAACAAAATCACAATTTATGATCCCACATCCAAGAGATGGGGTATTTCAAAATCTTTTCAAAACGTATATATATTCTTGGTCTCACATTCACGAGCGGATATAACTACTTGAGAAATCAGAGTACATAATAAATATCAAAGTGCGGAAACCAAAATCCCGGCAAACCCCGGGTTACTTACATATATCACATGGGTTTAGGAGTTTCCCAACAGTGGGGATTACATAACCAAAATATTCATTTGGAAATCCCAAATCCAAAACTAAGATAACCAACATCCAAATATAAAATGTCCCTAAGCCCTAACCACTCCTGGTTGGTCGCTTCCCTTTCGAGCCACTCGCCCTATCTGAAAAGATTAGTCATATGGAGGAATGAGATTCTAAAGAATCCCAGAGCAACAACTCACTCATACGATATATAAACATAAAGCATGTATGTTCATCATAAACAGCAGCTTCACAATGATCTCTGGCTCGCGCCACATACGACAGCACTCATGGCTGTAATCACAATGCACTACGCCCACTTTCGTGGTGAACACTATGCCAGCTTTCGCTGTAATCACTATGCACAACGCCCGCTTTCGCGGTGAACACTATGTAGCAGCAACACAAAGCACAAAGCACCACAAAGCATCTCAACGCACGATGTATCACTATGCTCCACAAAGTATCTCAATGCACAAGGTATCATAAAGCAGTAGCAGCAGCATCCACACAATGAATGACAGACAGACATACAATACATTTACACAAAGTATAAGAGAGGAGTCGCTACCTGTATCTTTCCTGACAATCTTTGGCACAATGGGCTCACGCGTTCGGCAGATATCAAATCCTATACCAAATTAGGGACAATTGATCAATCTCTTTTCCAATTACTTAATCCCAAAATACACTAAGTTGGTTATCATTTAGGACTCCTAAGAGGCCACAAATGTCTCTAATGAAAGCCCTAAAAGGTTGGGAAACAATAGGTTGAAGGTTACTTTTCGAAAACACTAAGTGCTGGAACATAGGCTTGGGCCCCGGCCCACCATTCCTTGGGCCGCGGCCCAAAGATGGTCAGAAGGCCTTGGGCTGCGGCCCACCACTCATGGGCCGCGGCCCAAAACAGGTCAGAAAGGCTTGGGCCGCGGCCCGCCACTCATGGGCCGCGGCCCAGAAGTTTCCTGACTCTGGGCTGAACTTCGAAAAAACATAACTAATTCTAGAAAAATAGAAACGGAGTGATTCCAAAGCCAAATGAAAGGTATATGAGTCCTCTTTCAAGGAAAAATATAGCCCTTCACTGGAAATCACTACACACATACAGAATTACCAAAAACTACACATTGCTCCAAAACAGAGTTCTGTTTCAATCCCAAACTTTGGGCAACCATATCTCACAGAATTCTCAACGAAATGACACAAAATATATGACCATTTTGAAGCTTGGGATGTGAAATTTAAGACTGGAAAGTTTAATAATTTTCCAATACCATTTGGTCACTCAAAACGCTCGTCCAAACTGACAGCGAAAAACAGAGCTTAAACAACCAGATTTTCCAACTTTTCCCAAGTGACCCAAATGAATCCCAATCAATTTCTATCTATCCAAAATGCATCAAATGTTCATATATCTCCAAACTAAATCATTTCCAATCATCAATCATAATGAAACTCCTAGAATCCACATTTGGTGCAAATTAGGGCAAGATTCCAGATTTCACCAAACTTAGCCAAAGCTCACAAACAACATACCAAAATGCTCTAAATGCCTACCTCTTTACTTTGCCCAATCAAGAACTTTGATTCCTCAACTTCCAATTTCGAGCAAGTCACCAAGCACCACTTCTCAAGATTCTACAACCATCACAATGTAGCTCTCATTGAGATGAACAATATTATAGAAGAGGTTTTGAGCAAAGGAGGAGTATTTCTTACCAAAGATCAAGCTTTCTTCTTCTCTTTCCAAGCTCAAACCAGCGCCAGAAATGGAGGAAGGAGAAAGAGAAAATGAGAGGGAGATGATGATGATGAAGCCTTTCTCTTGCTTGCACACACATACACTCCACCGAAAAGGAGAGAGAGAGTGTGGGAAAAGTGGTGTTTTGTCACTTAGTACATCATCCAATGACCACCATAATGCCACTTGTCATCATCTACTCAATTCCCTCTATAAGCTCACATAGATGCAACACATAGGATTCCGACCCACGGTCAAGGAATCACAACCATTGATCTTAAATACCACATGTATTTATTCTCAAAATTCATATTACATTGATCCCAAATGTATTTAAATCAAGATAATTACAATAATTATTGGGGTCATTAGCCCTAATTACAAATCGGGATATTACATAAAGGGCAATAATGATAACCAACTTGAATGCCTAAAAGTTAAGGAATTGGAAAAGGGATTAATCCTATGTCCTTGATCTTGGTTATAGGATTTGATGATTGTCCAGAGCGTGAGCAGCCGGATCTGGAGCTTACGTGGAAAGAGTGTAGGGAACTTACCTCTTCTGCATGTATTGATAATTGTATTTGTGTATTGATGCATGTTATTGCTTTGCGTGATTATGTGAGACATATGAGAATGATTGTAGCTCTGTTCTATTTATACTATGGCCATGAGTATGTTGTGTGAACATTGAGCATGCGGATATATCATTATGTGAGCATGTGTTATTGTGATGCAAGCATGTCATGCATTAAATACTTATCTTGCATGCATATTGGTATTTGTTTTCCTACTGAGATTCCCCAGAATCTCACCCTCCCCTATCAACATTTTAGACAGGGAAGGAAGATTGAGGATGAGCAAGCATCCAAGGACGAAGAGGACTCGTTTCTGGGTGAGAGCTTAGTAGTTGGTTATCAATGCGTATTTGGGATTAAGTATCTGATTGTATGGATCAGTATTAGAGAATGTATTCGGATAAGTTGTGTAATCCCTGTTATTATGAGTTGTATGGGCTATTATGCCTTATGAGTATTGAGCGAAGATATGATTCCGGGATTGCCGGAAATTTATATTGCGTACTCTGATATTTGTATAAATGTAATTTATCTTCGCATAGTAATTATATTCGGAGTGTAAATATGAGACCGTGTTTTTAATAATTTCGAAATGTAATTGTGAAAACCCCGTCTGGTTGATGGGTTTATAAATGAGGTTTTATCTTATTGGTCTCTATTTCACCTTAATCGCGTAATCCGGATATTAATTACGGCAGGGTGTTACAACAAGAGTCTTTGGAGCCATATATCAGGTATTGTCCTAATCCTCCTTTCTACTCTTAGACATATATTGAAGAACACACTCTTGAGTATAAGGAAAAGTCGGATTTAGAAAGATTATATGACGAGCTTAGTAGAGAGCAAAAGGAACTTGTCACTAGTGTTGAGTCAAGTGTCCAAAATATTAGAATATATGTGAGTCAAATTATTTCGTTGCTTAAGACTCTGAGGCAAGAAAATTCTTTAAGCATGATGACCACTTCTTGTGTTGATGATGATTATAGTGAGGAAGTTGAGGATGTGGAATTGAATAAACTTTAGCTCTTGTGAAATGTGATAAGGAACTTGAAATCACTTTTGGAGAGGATAGTGGGTGTAGTCTAGAAGAGGTTCCAGTGTTGAAATTTCCTAAGTGAAATCTAATCCCTAGGGCTTTTTCTCATAGTTACTTTCATAGTATCTGCACTCATATTGAATTGTTTTTTTTTCTTTTATTCTATTTTCTCAATCACCAAATCGATCGGCTAAATAGATTTAAAATTACTTATTTTGGTACTTAGTGTTCAATTCTCATGGGAATGATAGTCTAGTCACTTCTATATTACTTGATTACGAAAGTGTACACTTGCACTATTTAATTGATCATTTATACTCGTAACATGGAACAATTTTAGGGACAATCGGACTATTGACATTTATAATTCTTATTTAGCACATAGATGCTAACTAGGATTAGGATTCCTTTATTAATTCATAAACATCCCCTTTATTGTCTTTGTAAAATGTTTGTTTGCTCTGTAATAAATTGATATTGTCCATGTGTTTATAAGAGCCTAATTTGGAGCTCGTTAAACTGTTACTTATATTTGTATGTGTAATGACACATGGAGTAACCAATTTCGATTTGTATAGTTGTGCAATAGAAGACTCACAAAAGGCTAAGTTCCACATGTGGACAGCTGATAAAGACAAGCTCCTGGTTGAGTGCCTTGTGTAACTGAGGACAAAACAAAAGTTTCTAATAGACAACAACTTCACTCCAGGCTACGCGAAGAGTTTAGAAGGAATAATGGAAGAGCACACTCTTGGTTGCAAGATCAAGGGGAATCTACACATCATATCACACATTAAGACGATGAAATAGGCTTGGCAAGAGGTGTATGATATGGTGCATGGGATGAACATGTCATATTTGGTTAGGATTCGGAGAGACAATGTGTTGTTGCCGAGAAGGTATGTGGGATGACTATGTAAAGGTTAGTCATGTTGGACTATTTCATGTACACTGGTTTTGAAAATCATATTTGGTATTAGTTTATAGGTGGGTTATTTGTCAGGTCTATAAGAAGGCCGCATCGTACAGAAACAAGTGCCTGCCCCACTTCCAAGATTTGTTTTACTAGTAGTCAAAAGATAGAGCGACTAATGATTGGTGTAAATTGCCACTATGCATGAAAATAGACATACTTTAAGAAAAATAAGACATCCCTGAGTCCCTAATAAATATACATGATGTCCCTACCTCTGTTGCGGTCAATGTCGTACATTCTGCTAACAATATCAATGGAGCTTATAGTGGGGGTTGTTGAAGTGGCAGAAAGTGGAGGAAAACATGGAACTCTGACATACTGGCAGAGGTACTGAGGGAAACTATTTTGTCCCTTGATCACACCATTGTTGAAGTTTTTGACAACCTAGGAGCAAGTCTATCCCATGAAGTACAGCATGTGAGGATGGAAAAGAAGTAATCAGACTTGTTCTATCATTTGATGGAAGTTCCAAGTCGATAGTTAACAAGCTCACTATCGTCCACATCAAGATTGTCTCATCCTAGTAGCTACTCAATTCGTTTGAGAAAATTTTGAGTGGTTTTAAGGCAACATGGATATGGACCTTGCTGGGAAATTAGATGATAGGTGGGTTCTATGTGGATGGTCTTTCACAGTAGCGGTCATTGATTCAAACTTTGGTATATGTTTATATTGGGGAAATAAATGAAGTATAAAATTTGCATCCACCTTGTCTTTTGCAAAATCTGTCTACTCTTGTTTTGGTTATTTTTCCCTACACATATCTTTTGTAAAGGCAATCTAAATGTGTGATTGCATTGACAACACCAATATTTTGGCAATGTCATGTATGTAAGGTACAATTATATATGTAAGTTAACTTCCCTTAGAGGCATGCAACTGTTTGTGTTTAAGACCATGGTAAACCATTTTGCTTTGTTATGGTGAAAGGAAATAGAGCACACAGAGTACTATGTTAATAGCTAACACTATATGCTACTTATGGGCATAAGGTGGTTAGGGCCACATGGATGTAAATGTTAATTGTAAACAAATCACTGGTCACGCTTTAGTTTATGTCGAATTGCCCTTAATTCATAGATCCTGGTCATTATATGCATGTGGTTTACATAGTTATATACATCATATACAATCCTAAAAATAACCAAAATACTTAAAATAGACAACAACCAGCAAATCAAGTCCTTCAAATTCGTCATCTAGCTATCCGTATTTACCTTCTTGCTCTGTGAACCACTAGCCTATGCTATAGATTTATTTAGAAAAAGAGTCAGATTCAAAAGAATTTCAGTAGTAACAGGCAATCAATCATACATATATAACATCATAAAGCATGCCACACAGTCATCATACAGCATAATTACCACAACAGCATTCAATGCATAACATGCAGTTCATATATCACTATAGCGCTAGGTATATCACATAGCCTCGAGTGTAACCCATGCATTAGGCCCCGGGCATCCACTCGTGCATCACAAAACATTACATTGGCCTGAGCGTCCACTCATGTAATAGGCCCCATGCGACTAGGCCGCATAATCATAAGTGCCAGACAATTCATGATAAATCCACAATACATGCAGTATATCTTATAAACATACAAAAGACAAGTTACTGCCTGGTCGCTTCCCTTGAGCAATATCCAATTGTTTCCTGGAGCTCGGGTAGGTCTTAGATTTCAGACAGCGGTCAGGTCCTATAATTAGAATTTCGGACGTTAAATTATTATTTGGTCCAATTCTCTTACAATCCAAGCACTTATATTGGTTGTCATTAAAGTTAGAATGCTAAATCAAAAGTAAAGTCAAGGTGGCCCAACTACCCCAAGTTGGCTAACTTCACCTTTAAAGTTCTACTTAATTACCTAGTACTATTACATTTTCATTTTCACCCTTGTTCTTAATTCTGCCAGCTTTGCTTATCAATTTCAAAAATTCACCATTAATTCTAGGGAACTCCAAATTGGTCAATTCCAAATTACATGTAAAGCTCTTTCAATATAATTTCATAAAAAAATACTCAATTCTGGCTATTACAGCCATAGAATTCCCAAAATTACGCCAAACCCAACCTATTCAAGATTCCATCCCAAAAACAGGACCTACCTTTGAAAAATCATATTTAATTGTATAGATGTCTAATTGTGATGATTCTAAAGGCTATGTGAGCCCTAATAAATGTAGTTTCAGAGACGAATATAGCTACTACTCTTTTAGATGCATGTCCATACAGTATTTCACTTAATTGACCACTACCCCCAGAATTCGCCAGTTTTCCATACCAAACTTTGAAAATGCATAACTTCCAGCACACATATCCAAATGATGCAAATTATATATCAATTTAATTCTTGACATGTCTACTATCATATTGGTAAGTTAAACAATGTTTGGACATTATTTACTTATTTAAAAATGTCACACAAACAAACTGCCCTGCACAGGACACATATTGGCAGCAGTGTAAGTTTCGCAATTGTGGTTCTAATGATCCAAAATTACAACCAGAGCTATTCCCCACACATTTTTGCATTCTAAACACAATGGTAATGTCAAATTCATCAAAATCACAAAGCTCCATCCCCCTAAAGCCCTGACTGGATATACCCCTTTTACAACAAAATTTCCAAAACTGAATTTTGTCCAACAACTTAGTCCAGGATCATTATAAATCATCATCTAGCCACCAGTACACTATTAAATCATTGTTAAACCTCCAAAAATAGCCTTGGCCGAAATTATGAACAGTACCCACCCCCCAATAATACTCATCCAAACAACAATCTAATCTGTTCAAAATGAAGCTTACGCTTACCTGTACGTATTTTCGCAAGTTGTTCGGTATTCCAATGGTACTCTGGCTGACTAATTGACAAAAAACACCTTAGATGAGAAATTTGAGACCATAGAATTGAAGCTTATAGTGAGTAGAAGAAGTTTCCTAAAGGACTTACCGGACGATAACAGCGTTTCGGGGTTGAATCGGCTTCAATATTCAAGAAAATTTACTATATACTCCCCCTTTGTCTTCAAACAATTTTTTGGGATTTTTGCTATTCTTCCTTGATTTTTATGGGGGTTGGCTGAACTTATGGGCTAAGAAGGATTCATAAAAATGTTTTCTCACGTGTCAGAATCTTGTGGTGCCACTTATCCGGTGCTCTAATCAAATGGTGACACATGTCACTTGCTTCAATAAAGTGGGTCCCGGCTCTTTTCCTGGGTTTTATCCATCCTTTTTGTTAGGGAAAGTGAGGGTCTGATGGTTTTCCCCAACTCCCAAGTTCTGCATTTGGAAAAGTTAGTCCCGTGGTTGGGTTAGAGACCGATGGATTTCCCCGGCTTAGGGCGAGGTGGCATCTTCTAGTGATGGCAACTAAAAAGTTAAAGTCACTTTACCATCATTAGGTGACAAGTGTCATGCTCCCATTTAGCCAACACCTAAAGTAAAAGGAAACTTCATCATTAGGGGACAAGTGTCACTTGGAGATTACACCAACACAACAGTAAAAAAGCACTTTTTGTTCTTCCACCAAAAGATGGTGCCATGTGTCCACTTTATCAGGGGAAGGAAAGTCAAGGGATTTCTCCTGGTCCACCTATGATGTGTCATTTTTTATGGTCCCCACATAAAGTAAAATTAATTTATCTAATTATTTAATTATTACTTTATTAATTTGACCACATGTCCATTTTATTGGAAAATGGCGCCACATACACAAATACTTGGCACCAGTGGGCTTCGTCCAACTAATTATATTTACAAGCAATACTGGGTGTTCACATTGCAGTATGTTACACTTTCCATTCTTTTTCTTTTCCTTTCCTTTCCATTCCCACCTCTTCTTTGATCCAAATGGGCTCTTAGTCTACCCTTGGTGGAATAGGGCCCAAGCCCAAATCAAGAGTGGTTATTATGCAAATATGGAGGGATATGGGTTGATAATGAGAGATATCTGAGTATTCATATGCATTTATCCATCAACATGCTAAGTCCTTAATGATATTTGAGTAATCATGTTTACATTTACGCGCAAGAATATCAATTACTTATGTGATAGCCACTTTGCAACAATGAACCTCACTACATATATCATCCTACAAAATCTTAAATCTTTATAGATTTACCAGTCATTACTGAATAATTGAAGCTGAATAAGCATAAAAGGTTTTTAAGCATGTATTGATAGTTTACATTTTTTTATTATCGTTAATTGATCCCATTACTACAGATTTGTCTATATTTAAAGATTTTTTTACTTATATTATCCGAGTGCCAAATATTTATATTTAATCAACCGTTAAATATAGGGTAGTATATTTCATGTTTGTTTAAATACAACCGTTATTTATAGGGCCATATATTTGACATTTCTTTGTCAATGGATTTTAAATATACCAAACAATATTCAATGGTTATTCATTAAAAGTCGTGAGATATAGTATCAAATACATTATGGTTTGAATGGTGAATGGTAAAATATATGACACTAGTTTTGGTCATCAGTAAGTTGTCTTATTTGATGGTTGTTGGCAAATAACCGTAAAATATGTTTGTATATTTAACGGTTATTTAAAAGATCGTGATATATCTTTCAATATATTATTGTTATTAGCAAATAACTGTTAAGTATTGGTGATAAATTTTTTTAGGAAAACTAGGGTTCATTTTCTATGAGCTTCCATGCATATTACAAAAACCCAAATCCAGAACAGAAACCAAAATATATAGAAACAAGTACTTGTAAATATACAAAAACCAGAATCCAACACAAAAATCAAAACTAAAACAGAAACCAAAGATCTAAATTAAAAGCAAAACAAAAAGATTATTATATGTTGAGTTTACGTGTAATAATTGATTGATTAATTGAGACCTATGACGGTTGTCCATGGTATTTATATTAGACTTATTACCAGTTATGCACTTCATATCCATTGTTTAACTATGATGGCCACTAATATGTTCTTAAGAGGATTTATCATATCCTCTATATGTTTGTCTTTTCTTTTTATTTTTTATTTTCATTTTATTAAAAAATGCCAAAAATCACTACTCTGTATTTGTTTTAAGACTTTCACACTTAGTTAATTAAGGAATTAAATACTATTGACTCCAAAAAAGAGAATACGTCCTTGGTTGTGCCGTTGTGCTCGATTATCTAGTTATTCATAAAATTTGATCATGCTTGTCATTAGCACTCAAATTAATAACTAGAAAATGCAGCATAATGGCACAACATATGTCATATTCTCTTATACGGAGTCAATGGTATTTAATTCTTAAGATAAATAAATATGAAAGACTTAAAAAAACAAAGAAAAGAGTAATTTTGTGATTTTTAACAATAAAATATGAAAATAAAAATAAAAAGATAAGAAAGACAGGCATACATACGATATAATAAATTTTCTTGAGAACAAATCAGTGGCTATCATAGTTCAATAATGGATATGGAGTGTATAAATGGTATTAAATCTAATTTAAATACTCTAGACAGCCATCATAGGTTTCATGTAATTAATCAATTATTATACTTGGGCACAGCATATAATAACCTTTCAATTAGTTGTTTAAGCATAACTTAGCATGCAAATTTATATTGAAATTAAAAACAACTTTTCTAAAGAACAATCAACCGATACTTAAAGTAAGAGTAAACATAAAATCAATCAAGACCTTGAATGAAAACATGAAATAACCAAACTCTCGAAATATAACTTCAAATAATAAATTGCAAAGGTTTAATCACAAAGATTTTCCAACCGGAAATCAAAGCCTTGAAAATATAAATTCAATCCTAGACTAAACAAAATAACAAGCCCTAATTAAATAACAAGAATGATAAAATGAAAAAAACGCACAAAGATTATCCGAAATGATAAAATGCATCCTTAAGAGCCACAACTAAATAGTTACAAAAGGCTCTTAAGGAACAAAAGGCAGCAACATCACAGTTACAAAAGGCCCTTAAGGAACAACTACAAATTAAAGAATAGAAACTCAAGCCACAAGATCCATCCTTAAGAGCCTTTTGTAACTATGATGTTCCTGCCATTTGACTTAGAAGTTATAGGTTTAAATCTTAGAAACAGCCTCTTTGCTTGTAGAGGTAAGGCTACGCACAGCTCTACCTCCCTAAACCCCCCTTGGTGGGTGCCCTATGCAATGAGCCACGGCCCTTTTTTGATTGTTCAATGCTTGAAATTCGTTTGTTGTTTTTTCATTTTTATAACAGGTCAATAATCATGGCCGAGTCATAGTAGAAGAAACAAATGGAGACAAACTATCAGAGCCAATTGATTTTAATAATCACTACTACAAAAAAATGAAGATGTGGCGCTTATATTTGAACTAATTGTGGCGCTTAGGAAGTGCCACATATCAAGATATAACTAAAAGAAAAATGATTTTTTTTAAAAAAACCCCTTCCTGTGGCACTTTTTGAAGGAAGGGCCATAGGAGGGGGTTGTAACAGTACGACCCCCCGCACAGGATGCACACAGGGTAAGCGGTGCGGGACCCCCACTGTAATATCCCAATTTTTGATTAAGGGAAAATTATGATTATTGTGGATGATTATGAATTTAAATTGAATTATTATGTGTTATATGACAATATTAATTAATATGTCATAATTATTGAAAATTGGAAGAATGGAATTATTGGCCATGAGTTGGTAATTAAGGGAGAAATTAATTACTATGTAACATCCTGGATTCTAATCAAGGATTAGTAACTTCAAATGATGTAATTAATGTCAATTAAGCATATTTGAAGTATATGTTGTGTGTTATGATATAAAGACCATTAGTGATGATTTAATGAGTATTGTACTAATCAGGGGTAAAATGGTAATTTACCAACCGTCTGGTTAGCTACTAATGAGAAAAACCCCTTAGTAATCAAGATTAATGGCTAAGATTGAAAGATCAAGAGGTGGAATCTTGTGCATGTGAATCTAAGTGAAATCATGGAAGGGAGAAGGAGATGGTGCCAAGTGTCAAACTAAGGGCTCTTGGATTGAAGTCAAATATTCAAACCATTTTTTCTCTTTCTTCTCTCCTCCTATACGGTTTATGTGTGTGTGTGTGAGGAAAAGTGATCATCTTCATCAATATCTCTCATCTCTCTCTATTCTCTCCATTTTCGCTGAAGTTGAGCAAGAAAGAGAAAGAAGAAGGCTTAGAGAAAGGTGAGAAGTTGTCCATGAATGCTCAATTTACTTTCATTAATGTTGTTCATGAGGTTGAGGGCTATATTTCTATGGTTTCAGAATTTTGGTTGGTGAAGTTTGAGATCTTGTGGGAATTTGGAAGTTGGTGAAGTGAAGAATTGGCTTTAGGAAGAAGAAGAGGTAAGAATTAGAAGCATTTTGGTATAGTTGTTGTAATCATTGGTTGGGTCTTGAGAATTTTGGAATTTGCCCTGATTTTTGGTCAATTTCGAAAAGCATGATTTGGTTAGTGTTTAGTGTGGAAATTAGTGTCATAGAGTGTCTTTGTGTATTTGGAATTGGCTTGGAATTTTGGGTTGGAATGGATTGCAATGTGTGTGTTGATTGGAGATGTTAAGGTGACATGTGGTGGTTGTGGTAGAACATGCTCATGGATAATGAATATGGTCATTTTTGATGGCTCCAATGTGTTCCTTGAGCCAAATTGTGTGAAGATAGTATGTGATTTGAAATTAAGGACCATTGGAAACCAATTGACAAAATCTGGAAATCTGTCCAATGTAAGTTTGTTCTGGGCAGTCAGATGGTGTGGACGTTTTGACTGGGCAAATGATGTTGTAAAATTATGAAACTTTCCAGTCTTAAAGTTCACATCTTGGGCTTCAAAATGGACATAAATTTTGTGTCATTTCGATTTTTAAGCTGAGAGTTTGAACTGTCCAAAGTTTGGCATCAAAACTAGACCCTGTTTTGGTACAATGTTAGGTTTTTGGTAAATCTGGACTTTTGTGGTGATTTCTAGTTATGGCCAATATTTTTCCTTGAAAGAGGACTTGAATAGCTTTCATTTGGCTTTGGAATCACCCCATTTCGATTTTTCCTGAATTAGTTATGATTTTTGGAAGTTCAGCCAGAAACTGGATTTTCTTGGGCCGCGGCCCGTGGAGTCTGGGCCGCAGCCCAAATGTTTCTGAGCGCTTCTGGGCAGCTTTGGGCCGCGGCCCAAGGATTCTGGGCCGCAGCCCAAATGTTTCTGGGCATCCTTGGGCCGCAGCCCACGGATTTTGGGCCGCGGCCCAACCCCAAAAATTTGTGTTTTGCACTTTTGAAAGGTGGTTTTGGGTATAGTCTTTCCCAACCTTTTAGGCATATGTTTAGGCATTTAATGGCCATCTAAAGAGTCCAAATGAATACCAACTTAAAGTGTTATGGAGGTAAGGATTTGGAAAAGGAAATTAACCAAATGTCCCTATTTTGATTATAGGATTTGATATCTGCTATCCTCGTGAGCCTACTGTGCCCAGAGACAACAGGAAGGGATCAGGTAGTGACTTTTCTTTCGTACCATATGTGATACATTGTATGTGTGTATTATCATTGATTTGTGATAAGCTCGTGTGCTGCGACTTATGTGTATATATGTGAGCACCGTCAGTCCAATAGTCCCTGAGTAGCTAATAACGGTTCGGGTTAGGCAGTGTGCCTTCCCGGCGGAGAAAGGGGATGAGGATGAGGTGTGATTATGTGACATGAAAGCCGAGAGGCTGATTGTGGGCCGAAAGGTCGGTTGTGGGCCGAAAGGTCGGTTATGAGCCGAAAGGCTATTTGTGAGGCTGACGAGCCGTTTGTGAAGCCGGATAGCTATGTGCTATAAGGCTATATGTATGCACTGCCACGCCAATAGTCCCTGAGTAGCTAACAACGGTTCGGGTTAGGACAGTGTGCTTTCCCGGCGGAGAAAGGGGATGAGGGTGGAGTGTGATTGCTGCTGATGCTGTATGATGATTTGCTTACATGCTATGTGCTTGTGTGTGGTATAAATGTTTAGTTACTACTGGGATTCTTTAGAATCTCATTCTTTCCTTTGAACTAACCTTTCAGACAGGGCGACTGGCTCCAAGGAAAAGCGCGTGACCCGGAGCGGTTAGAGTTTCTTAGGGACATTAGTATAGTTTGTTGGTTTATTCATTTCGGATAGGGATTACTGTATTATGTTTTGGAGATGTGTATAGTTTGAAATACCTGGTTGTAATCCCTAATCAGGAATTTGGAATTCTAGGTATGTGGTTGAACCCGGGGGTTGCCGGGATTTTGGTTATACACTCTGTCATACTTAAATGTGGATATACTGCACAGGTGATTATCTTCGTTAGTCGAACCTGAGACCGGAAAAGGAATGAAGTTTTGAAAATTTCATAAAGACCCTACTACTAAAGGGAATTTCTAATGAGTTTTAAACTATCCGACGGTCTCTAATCTAATTTATTACCTAATATCGAATTATAATCACGTGATTAAAGGCAGGGTGTTACATACTAACTATGAGAAAAATGAGAAGTGTGATTAAAATGGCTAATAGAAGGATTAAAGTGACTAATTAGGTGGTTGCTTTATGAGAACCAATGAGACTATGACACATGGCAATTTGAGAGGAAGCAAGAAAGTGTGTGAGAAGTCAAACTTTCATTTTTTTATTTCATTTCTCTCTCTTCTTCCCTTGTTGTTCGGCTGACATGAAAGATTAGAGGGAGTGTGATCATTTTGCTTCTCCATCAAGCTCATCTCTCTCCTTCTCTCTTCCATTTTCGGTGGTCCTTCTGCAGAAAAAAAAAGAGGAAGTGCCAAAGGTAAGTTCTTGTCATTTTGACCCTCTTAATGACTTCTAATGGAAAAATTCCCTTCATTAAAGTCGATCCTTGAGTTAAGAGCAACATTTCTATGGTTGTAGTTTATCCATTGGTTGTGATTTGTGGCCACACGAAATTTTGGGAGGTGATGAATCAAGAACTTCCTTTGAGAAAGTTGATAAGGTGAGTGAGACCTATCTATCTATCTATGTTTTATGCCAAATGGATTAACTTGGATTTTCTGGAATTTTTGGGCCATTTTTGAAAATGAGGGCCATTGAGAGTTTGGTATATGTTTGGTATGGAAATTGTATGATGTAATGCATTTTGGATAGATAGATTTGATTGGGTTTGAAATTGTTAAGTTTGAAGATTTTGGAAGTTTAGTGTTTAATGTTACCCAAAACCAAAGCATGATAATGGAATAGGATTTTGGTGATTTTGACATTTCCATTGGATTCCTTGAGTGATTTTGTGTGGGAATAAGCTTGGTTAGTGATTTTGGGTTCATTTGGATCACTTGGGAAAAGTTGGAAATCTATCTTGTTTAAGCTCTGTTTTGCACAGTCCATTTGTACGAGCGTTTTGAATGACCAAATGGTATTGTAAAATTATGAAACTTTCCAGTCTTAAAGTTCACATCCCAAGATTCAAAATGGACATAGATTTTGTGTCATTTCGTTTAGTATTCTAGGAGATATGATTGTCCAAAGTTTGGGATGGAAACAGAACTCTGTTTTGGAGTAGTGTTTAGTTTTTGGTGATTCTGTATTTGTGTAGTGATTTCCAGTGAGGGGCTATATTTTTCCTTGAAATAGTACTTATATACCTTTCATTTGGCTTTGGAATCACTTTGTTTCAATTTTTTTACAATTAGTTATGGTTTTTCGAAGATCAGCCAAGAGTCAGAAAATTTCTTGGCCGCGGCCCAAACCTTTTTGGCCTGTTTCTGGCCGCGGCCCATGAGTGGCTGGCCGCGGCCCATGACCTTCTGACCATATTTGGGCAGTGGCCCAAGGAAGGGCTGGCCGCGGCCAACCCCTGTGTTCCAGCACTTTGTGTTTTCGAAAAGTGACCGTCAACCTATTGTTTCCCAACCTTTTAGGGCTTTTATTAGAGGCATTTGGGGCCTCTTAAGAGTCCTAAATGATAACCAACTTAGTGTATTATGGAAATAAGTAATTGGAAGAGAGATTGATCAATTGTCCCTAATTTGGTATAGGATTTGATATTTGCCGAACGCGTGAGCCCACTGTGCCAAAGATTGTCAGGAAAGATTCAGGTAGCGACTCCTCTCTTATACTTTGTGTAAATGTATTGTATGTTTGCTTGTCATTCATTATGTGGATGATTCTGCTACTGCTTTGTGATACCCTGTGCATTGAGATACCTTGTGGAGTTTTGTGATACATTGTGCTTTGAGATGCTTTGTGGTGCTTTGTGCTTCGTGTTGCTGCTACATAGTGTTCACCGCGAAAGCGGGCGTTGTGCATAGTGATTACAGCGAAAGCTGGCATAGTGCATTGTGATTACAGCCGCGAGTGCTGTCGTATGTGGCGCAAGCCAGAGATCATTGTGAAGCTTCTGAACATGATGAACATACATGCTTTATGTTTATATATTGTATGAGTGACTTGTTACTACTGGGATTCTTTAGAATCTCACTCTTTCCATATGACTAAGCTTTTCAGACAGGGCAAGTGGCTCGAAGGAGAAGTGACCAACCCGGAGTGGTTAGGACCTCTTAGGGACAACCAGGATTTTGGGATTGTTGGTTATCTATTGTAGGTTTGGGATTACTGTATATAAATTGTTCATAGTGAATTTTTGACTTGTAATCCCCATTTGGGAAAATAGTAAACCCATTCGATATATAGAGTAACCCAGGAGTTTGCCGGGATTTTAGTTTCCGCACTCTGATATTTCTTATGTGATTTGATTTCTCAAGTAGTTATATCTGCACGTGAATGTGAGACCCAGAATTATTATGTTTTGAATTGATTTTGAAATACCTCATCCCGAGTTGAGGGATTATAAATTGTTGATTTCATTTTATTGGTCTCTATTTCACTTAAAATTTGAAATCTGGATGTGATTACCATGAGGGGGTTACACCCACACACAGTAAGGCCAGGATTTGTCCCCCCTCTTGCACACAGGCTTAGGGATTTTCCTCCCCTTCGCCATACAAGCTTAGGGAGTTGCCTCCCCAAGGACTCGAGCATGTGACCTAAGGGTCAAGTATGCGCCTTAATAGTTCTTGTGGCAAAGGGGTGGAAAATCCCAAAGCCTGTATGGTGGGGAGAGGGGACAAATCTTGGCCATGCTGTGTGTGGGGGTCTGGCACCGCTTGGCCTATGTGGCATCCCATGTGGGGGGTCGTGCCGTTACAGGTGTACTTCCTATAGTGCTCAAGGAAGCGCCATAAGAAGTCCCCCTCTCCTGTGGCCCTTCCTTCAACAAGTGCCACAGGAAGTGGCTAACTTTTTTTTTTTTGCTTCTTGTGCCCCTTTTTTAAGGAAGCTCCACAGAAACTATTTTTTAAAAAAATTATATTTTTTTTGTATTTTTAATTCATAACCCTATAATTACAGTAGTGGAATGCTTTAAACACAAATTTCTATATCCACAACAAAATGAAGAAAACAGACAATAATGAAATAACTTCAAAATAAAACAAACAGACAACTAATTAACAAAATCAGTACAAGTATATTTACAACAATTATAAAGGTAATACAACAAATTCAACTTAAATAAACAATACAACAATTGGCAAGAAACAACACCTAAATTAGTTAATTAAATAGTAGCTACCTAGAGGTTTGCCTAAACACATATTTAAACCATTCCATGATCACTTCATTGACTTGACGGTCAGTCAAAGTGTCACAGCATTAATCTTCATAACACTACATATATGTATAATCATGCACAAATTAAAACGAATTAAAATCACTAAAACTTAATTATTAGGCACTAATTAATTAAAATTAAAACACAATATCAATTGCAACTAAATAACTTACTTTTGGAGAAATAAATGGATGATCATGAGTAATTACATACTTTGTGAATTTCATGATGTAATGCCCACAAAAACTATTATTGGGCTAGAAAGGGCACTGTAATAATATAATGAAATAGTTAACTTAATTTTTGAATAAAAATTGTTTAATAACAAAATTTGAGTAAATGCATATATCAATACCCATATCTTCTTCCAGGCATAACTATTAACAAGGTTAGCAGCTTTAGAATAGCTTAAGGAGGCAGAGGCTGATATGCAGTCAATACGCTAACAAAACAAATAGAAACTGATTACTTTTGGTTATTCAATCACACATGCAAATACTTACACATACACATGTATGCTTACCTATTGAATAATCTCAACATATCAAGACGGGTTCTGGAAGAACTCCAATTAGAGGATCCAATAGTAATGTGAGGGGTTGAAGATTCTGTTGGATTGATAACAATCAATATCCAATGTGCCCTAAAATATTTTAAAAATTTTTCTTCAACAATCATGTTATTGTAAAAGTTAAACAATAAAAGAACATACATTGAAATACTACTATTAATAACTTACCCTGCATTGTATGGAACAAGAAATAGCGTAGTTGGTGTTGCTTTCTTTCTAAAGTAATCTTTCAGTTCACTAAATTCTACATGTATATCTACTTATCCCCATGCTGGCCAACGAGATAAGAGTTGACAAATGCAAATTGTACCCTGTCTATATCTATTAAGATGTCATGGTACAAGTGCCTGGTACAAAACAAATAATATCATTAAAACTAAAAAATTGAATGATAAATAATAATAACAATGATAAACGATGATGATAAAGTACCTAATCCAAATGTTGATAACCGAAGCACTGACCCATCCACTATTAAATATTTCGGCTAACACATCACCATTAATATGATCAGCTAAACCACTAGTACTGTAGATGTGTCTATCAAAATGTAACTCCATAGCTCCTTTATTGATCAAATTAGGTGCAATCGATACCAATTGATCGCGATATGAGGTCATTTTTCTCTTGTCATGTAGTTGAATTTGTTTTCCTTTAGATTGCCTAGCCTGAAAAAATTATGAAATTAAATCAAGTAGTTTTAGATGGAAGTGCAAAGGAAAAGTAAAGGGAATTGTTAATGAACTACCTTTTTGCATGGCTCTATAAGACCTATTGGCCAAGCAACATAGCCACCAACAACATCTTTCACTATTCTTTCCTTATCCCTAGAAGGGATCGGTAAGAGTGCATCTTCATTCGTGTAAATGTCAACCCTTACTCGGAGTGTGTTGTTGGGCAATGGTGAATTGTGCAGTGGATTATGATAATTGTTGTAGGCAATACCCATTGCAACTACATGCTTGGAAGATTGATCAATGTATAACTTCGACGTCGACTAGCCCTATAGAAAATAGAGTTAATATATTAAGGTTCACTAAATTATAATGTAACAAAAAGTTAAGTAGAGAATAAATTAATTACCAAAGGAAGAAGGACTTTAGGCATGGAAGTGCAACTATCTTTGACACTTGGGCTATCATAGGTGGGAACATTTTGTGTTGCCCTAGACTGCACCAAGTGTTTAATTTGCGCCTTCAACTACCATTTTGTTCTTGCATCAAATGCATTCATTCTAGAAATTGTTCTTCCATTTGTTGCTTGAAGTTCATTTGTTTGTAAAGTTCTTGTATTTGATGCTTGAAGCTATTTATTTCCTCGTGCAGCTAAAAAATGTCACTTTTATTGGAGCGCTTCTGGTGTCTGAAGTATGCTATTTGAGTGACTGCAAAACTTGAACCCTGAACATGACCATCATTCTCAAGTACTCCTAGTCATTTGCTCAACAAATCATCTTGACCAATATAGTTGGTCAACTCAGGCTCCTCCTATGTCATTAATCGCTATCATAAAAAGAATTACAACAATATTAGTTATTATAAATCAAATTCATTTAAGTAAAGCTAATTATTTATTGTACGCATAATCTAATACTTACACAATATTATGCTACTCTTCTTGGTTCTTCACTACGAATTTCACCTTTTTTGTTTGTGCAACTAGCTACCCATAGATCATGTCATGGAACCTGTGTAATATCTGAATTTTATTTTTCTATCTGCATATCAAAGTTAGTTGAAATTAACTATTATTCATACAAGTTATCTAAATATGAAATAAGCACTAGTTTTTACAATTGTTTTTTCTAATTGTCCATATGAAACAGGTCCTTGTGTATACCAGTATGCCATATTGGTCGTGTTAGAGTGATTTTTCTCGCTTAAATCCTATTAAGATCCAAATGATTCACATCAATAAATGTTAATTACAAATATATTACAAGTAGTAGGTAAAGTCTAATATATTATATTCCCTGAAATTCCTGAGTTGTATTTGTTCTTAAAAACTCATCCCACATTTCTTGAGTGATGATTCCTTCGTACAATTCCGGCGGTATAGTGATGATATTCTTATTATCATCCCTCATGAAGTATTTTACAAAATTAGACCGAAACTTTCTCATAAGTTTACTACCTTTTCTTAGCACGAAGTTCTTTTGATAATCACCCTCAATAATAAAACAGCTCTGTAACAATAAACAAACTTAATATGTTAGATTGTAATTATATGAAACAAAACAAACCGAACAACAAAGGAATTAATGTGTTACCTATACTTGACCCTAGATTTCATCCCCCTAATGTTGCTTCACCCGTCTCCAATCTTAAATTGCAATAGGGATTCTGTCTAGAACTATAGTCCCAATGAAGTTATTGAATGAGCTACTGTTCGGTCCTATTGGGTTTTCCTTTTCATTCCACTTCAGTTCTAACTTAATTGCTTTACTTCTCAATTTGATCAATCTCACCATAATGGTCCTGTCACAGGTTATGCTCTTCACAAATCTTTGTCTAGCAATTTTTGTGAGAACATTATCATTTTCATCACGTGGTGAATCTAAACTCCCACAAGTAAAATAAACAAAACAAAACATCAGTGCACAATGTCAACCATGTCAATGAAAGTAAATTTGAAATATATAAAAACATGTAAGACATACAAGTAAAAAAGTTAAGGCACTCATTATCTTTTCCTTTTTCTTGTTTGATTTAAAATTTTGTTCTTCAGAATTCGTGTTGGATTGAGAATTGTGTTTCTTTTGGCCAAAGTCCCCTCTTTATGATCATGTCTCATGCATAAGGGTCCATCTTCATCTTCTGTCCATAAATTATCAAATAAAGGATCATCCTTAACAATATTCAAATATTCATTACTTTCAACATCAACTTGTTCTTGATGATTCTTGTTTGATAGGAGTATAATAGACCAATTCTTAGCAGGATCCGGAATGAAAAACACTTGTTCTGCTGATGCTGCTAAAATAAAAGGATTATCTTCATATCAAATTTTAGAAAGGTCTACTTGAACAAAGCCTAACTCATCTATTTGCAATCCAATGTTGTTGTTAACCTACTTATATGAGAAGACA
Source organism: Inga leiocalycina (assembly GCA_963242795.1). Taxonomy (NCBI): domain Eukaryota; kingdom Viridiplantae; phylum Streptophyta; class Magnoliopsida; order Fabales; family Fabaceae; genus Inga; species Inga leiocalycina. The sequence continues at coordinate 31,305,444 of OY725327.1, forward strand.
GGGACCCTGAATATAGAGTAATCTAACTCCCATATGCGTTCAATGACACCAAAGTATGACATTGATGCGTAGATAGGGTGTATGTCTTTAGCACTGGATCTATGCCAAGAATCAGCAACAAGTGTTACCCCACTATTTTGCATTGTGCTCTGTGTATTATGGTCTTGTATATAGAATGTGTAAATGTTGATTGCATATTCATTATAAGATAATACATTTAATCTTGGTCCTTTGACACCCATTTCAATTTTCAGAAACTGAATCAGGATTACTCTCCATCTTATCATTAATGCGCTATTTGAGCCAACTTGAAAAATGCCGATTGTGTTCTTTTGTTAATAAAGTTTCATTCCTATCACCATATACCAATCAAAGAGCATCATTGTGTTCTTCGACATACAGTTCGGCCTCATCAGTGTTATATAGCATATACAAGTGAGCTTGCTCCCATTCAGTCACTGATATCGTTATTACATCCTTCTCACTTTTCCTTTCCTTGATCTTCGCCCATCATGTTGAGACTTTAGGATCCCTATATGGTCAACATTTGGTAGAAAATTGGCACAGAAATCACTTGCTTCTTCAACCATGTACCTTTCAGCGATACAATCCTTTGGTTAATATCTATTTTTCACATACCCTTTTAAAATTTTTATGAATCACTCATTCGGATACATCCATCTCAAGTACACTGGACCACAAAATTGAACCTCTTTGACCAAGTGTATGGTTAGATGGACCATAATGTCAAAAAATGTAGGTGGAAAATACATTTCAAGTTCACATAGAGTACAAATGGTTAACCTTTGCAAATCTTGCAACTTGGTTGAATCAACCACTTTACTACAATCAACTTGAAAAACATGCAAAGTTTAGTGATGGTGTTTCTTACATTTTTGGGTAAAATGGACCATATACCAACCTGTAAGAAATTCTTCTTGAGCACATGATAATAATGAGATTTAAGGTTGTTTAACTTCAACTCTTTCACTGATACAAAGTTCTTTATATTTGAAGAGTAGCCCTTGAGAACTATATTTCCTTGCAGAAACTCACAAAACAATTGTTTCTCTTTCCTCGACAGAGTATAGGCTACTGGAGGTAGGTAAGTAAGATGCCCTTGCTCAACTGGTGCCAACTCTTCTATGATTCCTAAGTTCACCAAATCCAACCTCAAATGGACAATATCCTTACTTTTTCGTTGGATATTGATCAACATGCCAATTAGACTATCAAAGATTGTTTTTCTATATGCCTAACATCAAGAAAACGTCTCACATATAAAGACTTCCAATATGGAAGTTCCAAGAAAATATAAATTTTCATCCAACCACTTGTCTCAATTTGTTTTGCAAAAGGCTTGCCAAAATTGTTATCCCTTTTAGGATCGGCAGGCACAGCGGAAGAATTTTATAAATTTTACCAATCCTAATTGAGGATCTATCAACGACGTTTAAATCAGGTTAGAAAGAACTCTTACCTTTTTGAACTTAGCGTTTTCACGATCACTAGGAGCCAACACGTTAGGTCCGCTCCCTCTACCGGTATCCACATGAAAGCTCTCCAACCAAGACTGCGTGCTAGTGCCTCCAATGTTTTTAGGGTTTCCCTTGCGGCTCTGAATTCTCATGCGCGTATGAGTATATCTGCTCTATCAAGTTTATAACCTATATTCAAATTTCAAAATTAATCATCATTAATTTCGAAATTAATCAACAATTAATCATCATTAATTTCAAAATTAATCAACAATTAATTATCTTGATGAGCTAATAAATTCAGTTTAAATTAAATCTGTCTAACAGTTTTAATTTAACCTATTTGTTTAATCCAAATAAAGACCCATTAGATTTAATTTATCTTCATAAATTAAATCGGAGATACTATATCTCTATCATGTTAGTTATTAAATTTAATATATCTTAATAAATTAAATTTAAAACTAACATAATATAATAATAACATATAATATATATATATACATATATATATATATAATATGATATGTATTTCGAAAATATATACCTATATAATATTTTTAACAAATTTTATATTATATATACATATAAATATAAATTTCGTCCACCTTAAATTAAACATTATCTCGTGTTGGGCCATTCTTGTGTGCGACCTTATAGGCCTATATGAAGTTGGTAGTGGGCCAATAACTATACTAACCCAAAAGTTGCAAGCGGCCCCTAGTAAGGCATTACGACTACCCAAATCATATGAGGATCGTTATCACGATGTAGCTTGTCATACAACCATGTCATGTCCCTTTTATCAAACAATATATCGATCAATGATAAGTCATGGATAATGTCATCCTCTTGTTCCTGACCATTACTTTCTTGATTCCTGAGTAGCCTGACAATAGAAATGGAAACTCCTTTCCATTGTAGTATGGCCATATATTTCCCAGACTCACTCATTGAGGGGCCCATAAATATCTCTTACTAATGTGAGGGACAAATTCCATCTTGATCATTCATATTCCTCTGCATGAAAAACCACCAAGCCCGATCATAGCCTTTATCATCACTCGGTCAAAAGTGACTTTTGACTAGTTCAAAGCTTAGCAACTCTCATGTAGGAATCCATGATGACCTTTGGTCTAAGGGCATTGTGACGTGGTTATACATGAGAAAAACTTATGACTTGATCCATATAGCTTTCTCATAGTGGGTCCGTCCAACACCTTGTACTCTTACAAGTGCCTAAGACTTTGATTCGTATCTCCATATCTTATCAAAGTCATACTAGTTTTGTTTCATCTCTGCTCCCGTATAGATGATCGACCAGGGACATTTTAGGATAATCTTCATAAATTATCCAAGGTAACAATTATCACAGTTAACATGCAAATAATATGATAACAGAATGGAGAAATTTCATTAAAATAATAATGTTCAGAGTACAATGATTGGCCCTTAGGGCACAATTTCCAATATTTTCCCACTTGCCCTAGGTACAATCATTAATTTGCCTCATTCCTATTGCCTTAACATGATGCTTATGCTTTGCCTGTGCAAGTGGCTTAGTAAGAGGATCAGCAACATTATCTTCTCCTGCTACTTTGCATATCTTTATTTCACCTCTATCATTGATTTCTCTAATAATTTGAAATCGCTTGAGTATATGCTTGATCCTTTGATATGACCTAGGCTCCTTGGCCTGTGCAATAGCACTGCTATTGTCACAGAACAAATCTATTAGATTTGAGATGGTAAACATCACCCCTAGTTCAGTAATGAAATTTTTTTAATCCAAACGGCTTTGGATGCAGCTATATACTCAGCTTCTGTTGTAGAATCTGCTACAGTACTCTGCTTGGAGCTCTTCCAGCTTATTACTCCACCATTCAGGATGAATACGTATCCAGATTGTGATTTAAAGTCATTTTGGTCTGTTTGGAAACTTGTATTTATGTAACCAGTTACACAGAGCTAATCATCCAATCCACCATAGACCAAAAATAGGTCCTTAGTCCTTCTTAAGTACTTTAGGATATTCTTGACCGTAGTCCAATGACCCTCACCAGGATCTTGTTGATATCTGCTAGTCATACTTAAGGCAAATGAGACATCCAGTCGAGTACATAACATGGCATACATGATGGATCCAATAGCCGAGGCATATGGAACCTTACTCATGCGATCTCGCTGATCAAGTGTACTAGGACACAGATCCTTGCTAAGATGGATGCCATGAGACATGGGCATGTAACCCCTTTTTGAATCCTGTATACTGAACCTATGCAGTATCTTGTCTATGTATGTGCTCTGACTTAGGCCTATTAGTCTTTTGGATCTATCCCTATAGATCCTAATCCCTAGGATATAGGTGGCTTCACCTAAGTCTTTCATTGAAAAGGACTTTCCTAACCAAGACTTGACACTCTGCAAGGTAGGAATGTCATTCCCAATGAGTAGGATAGCATCTACATAAAGCACTAGAAATACAACTATGCTCCTACTAACCTTATTGTAAACACAAGGTTCATTAATGTTTTGAATGAATCCAAACTCTTTGACTACATCAAAATGATGATTTCAGCTTTGAGATGCTTGCTTCAATCCATAAATGGATCTTTAAAGCTTGCAAATTTTACCAGAGTCTTCTAGACGAACAAAACCTTCAGGTTGTGTCATGTATACATCCTCAAGCAGCTTTCCATTAAGGAATGCTATTTTGATATCCATCTGCCATATTTCATAGTCATAATATGCTGTAATGGCAAGAAGGATTCTGATTGATTTGGCCATTGCAACTGGGGAAAAGGTTTCATTATAGTCTACACTATGAGTTTGAGTGAATCCTTTTGCAACCAGTCGTGTCTTGAAGATATTTACTTTGCCATCCATGTCAGTTTTCTCCTTGAAAACCCATTTGCACCCGATGGTTTTTACACCTTCAGGTGGATCGACTAAGGTCCATACCTGATTGTCGTATATTGATTGCATTTTAGACTTCTTGGCATTTAGCCATTTCTCAGAGTTTGGTCCCGTTATGGCTTCTCGATAGGTAGATGGCTCATTTTGCTCAATGAGCAACACATCACGGCCTTCAATAATCAGAAATCCATATCTCTGAGGCTGATGCCGTGTCCTATTGGATCTTCACGGTCCTTGTATTACTTGAGGAGGCCCAACAACTAGTTGTGAGTCTTCTCTAATTTCCATCTGTGGATCTGTATTATCTTGTGACTCTCGAATTTATTCGAGATGTACCTTGCTCCCACTGGTTATTTTAGAGACAAACTCTCTTTCTAGAAACTTACCATTTCGAATAACAAACACTTTGTTATCGGTTGGGTTGTAGACATAGTATCCTTTCGTTTCTTTAGGATGCCCCATGAAAAGGCACTTTGATGATATGGGTGCTAATTTATCAGAGGCTTGTTGCTTAACATAGACCTCACTCCCCATATCTTAAGAAAAGATAAACTTGGTTTCTTTCCAGTCAATATCTCATATGGTGTCTTTTCAATTGCCTTATATAGAACACGATTTAGTGTAAAAGCAGCTGTCTTTAGTGCATGTCCCCAAAAGCATGGTGGAAGATCTGTTTGACTCATCATAGATCGAACCATATCTAATAGTGTTCGATTCCTCCATTCAGAAACACCATTCCATTATGGTGTTCCTAGAGGAGTTAATTGTGAGATTATCCCATAACTCCTAAGATGGTCAATGAACTCTTGGCTCAAATATTCACCACCTCGATCAAATCGAAGTGCTTTAATTGTTTTTCCAAGTTGGTTTTGTACTTCATTTTGGAATATTTTGAACATTTCAAAAGATTCATATTTATGTTTCATTAGATAGATATAGCCATATCTACTAAAGTCATCTATAAATGTAATGAAGTAGACATAACCTCCTCTGGTAGCTGTATTTAATGGTCCACATACATCTGTATGTATGAGGCTCAATAATTCTGTAGCCTTCTCACTATGCCCAGTAAAAGGTGCCTTTGTCATCTTTCCTAATAAGCAAGATTTGCATGTATCATATGATTCAAAGTCAAATAAGTTAAGAAATCCATCTTGATGGAGTTTAGAAATGCGTTTCTCATTTATATGGCCTAGAACACAATGCCATAGGTAGGTCGGATTCAAATCGTTTGATTTTATCCTTTTAGTAGTTACGTTATAGATATTCTCATTATTAAGATGTTCCAAATTTAATATATAATGACCAACATGCAAATCACCATCAGTATAGAAAATGTCATTACAATAAATATAATATTTACCATTCCTAGTAATGGAAGTATAACCTTCCTTATCTAAATAAGAAAGAGAAATAATGTTAGTACTCAAAGCAGGAACATAATAGCAATTGTTCAAAAATAACAAAAGCCTACTAGGCAGAACTAATTCATAAGTACCTACGACTAAAGCAACAACTCTTGCTCTGTTTCCAACTCGTAGGTCCACTTCACCCTTCTTCAGCTTTCTAGTGTCCTTTAGACCCTGCACATTTATACAAATGTGAGAACCACATGCAGTATCTAATACCCATGTAGAGGAAGTAGAAAAATGAATGTCCATAACATAAATACCTGAAGCGATAGCCCCGCTAACCTTCTTCTTCTTTTTCAGATCTTCTAGGTAGAGTTTTCAATTCCTCTTTCAATGACCAGGTTCATTGCAGAAGTAGCAGACTCCTTCCTTTAAAGGCTTTGCCTTCTTGGGTTCAGGCTTGGTTTCAGGCTAGTTTGACTCTTTGGTCTTACCACCTGAGCCATTACCCTTCCATTTGCCCTTCCCTTTCTTTTTCATACCCTTTCCTTTTTGAACCATCAAAACTGTACTAGGCTTTTTCTTAATACTTTTCTCGGTAGTTTTGAGCATCCCATGCAGCTCAAAAATTGATTTCTCTATGTTGTTCATGTTGTAGTTCATGACAAACTGGTCATAACTATCCGGGAGTGAGTTCAGGATCAAATCCGTAGCTAACTTCTAGCTCATGGGAAATCCAAGCCTCTCAAGGTGATCAATATAGCCTTTCATCTTTAACACATGAGTACTAACTGATGCACCTTCAGCCATCTTGCAGGAATATAAGGCCTTTGTGGTCTCATACCTTTCTTGCCTTGCCTGTTGTTGGAATATTTCCTTGAGATGGACAATCATCTCATAAGCCTCCATAAGTTCCAGATCTCTTTGGAGCTCTATAACCATAGCGGCAAGAATCAGGCAACCTATATCCATAAAGTCATCCTTATGCTTGGTGTAAGCATCTCTCTGAGCTCTTGGAGCATTGGCTGCAGGCTCCTCAGGAATGGGTTGATCTAGGACGTAAGGCTTTCTTTCCTGCTTGAGAACAATTCTCAAGTTCCTGAACCAATCAAGAAAGTTTGTCCCATTGAGTTTGTCCTTCTCAAGGACCAATCGTAATAATAGCGTAGAAAGAACTCGTACCTTTTTGAACTTAGGGTTTTCACAATCTCTAGGAGCCAACATGTTAGGTCTGCTCCCTCTACCGGTATCCACACGAATGCTCTCCAACCCAGACTGCATGCTAGCACCTCCAATGTTTTTAGGGTTTCCCTTGCGGCTCTGAATTGTCATGCTCGTATGAGTATATCTGCTCTATCAAGTTTATAACCTATGATGGCTATATTCAAATTTCAAAATTAATCATCATTAATTTTGAAATGAATCAATAATTAATTATCTTGATGAGCTAATAAATTCAGTTTAAATTAAATCTGTCCAATAGTTTTAATTTAACCTATTTATTTAATCCAAATAAAGAGCCATTAGATTTAATTTATCTTCATAAATTAAATCTGAGATACTATATCTCTATCATGTTAGTTATTAAATTTAATATATCTTAATAAATTAAATTTAAAGTTAACACAATATAATAATATCATATAATATATATAATATGTAAGATATGTATTTTGAAAATATATATCTATATAATATTATTAACGAATTTTATATTATATATATATATAAATATAAAATTTGTCCACCCTAAATTAAACATTATCTCGTGTTGGGCCATTCTTGTGTTCGACCCTGTAGGCCCATATGAAGTTGGCAGTGGACCAATAACTATACTAACCCAAAAGTTGCAACCGGCCTCTAGCAAGACATTACGACTACCCAAATCATATAAGGATCGTTATCACGATGCAGCCTGTCATACAACCATGTCACGTCCCTTTTGTCACATGATATATCGATCAATGATAAGGCATGGATAATGTCATCCTCTTGTTCCTGACCATTACTTTCTTGATTCCTAAGTAGCCTGACAATAGAAATGGAAACTCCTTTCCATTGTAGTATGGCCATATATTTCTCATACTCACTCATCGAGGGGCCCATAATGTGAGGGCCCATATAGTTTTCTTATAGTGGATCGGTCCAGTACCTTGTACTCTTACAAGTGCCTAAAACTTTGATTCGTATCTCCATATCTTATCAAAGTCATACTTGTCTTGTTTCATCTCTGTTCCCGCATAGATGACCGGCCAGGGACATTTTAGGACAATCTTCATGAATTATCCAAGGATACAATTATCACAGTTAACATGCAAATAATATAATAACAGAATGGAGAAATTTCATTAAAATAATAATGTTCAAAGTACAATGATTGGCCTTTAGGGCACAATTTCCAATAATCTAAGTCTTTTGTCTTTGCAAAATCTGGGCACCAGTCAACATCTTTAGTGGGCTACCTTTTTCTAAGTCACCATTGAAACCCTTTTTGCACTTCCTCCAACAATATTATGATGGTAAGAATGTTTGATGTCCCATGTAAACATTTTTCTTACAATGATCTAGTCATACCAAATAAGTGTCATCTTCGACGTCGTATATGGACAAATTACCATCTGCGAGAAAGTCATTAATTGTGCCAAACAACATGGTTTTCAAAGTGAAACTTTCTTCCATGTACCACTCATACATATTGATGCCTTCTTCTCGAAGCAGCTTCAAGTAATCAATTAAAGGAGCCAAGTATACATCTATATCATTCACAGGTTGCCTTGGCCTATAAATTAACATATACAGCATCATAAACTTACGTTTCATGATCAAGTGTGGAGGAAGGTTATAAATCATCAATATTACTGGTCATGTGCTTTATGTACTACTCTGAACACCATGCGGACTAATTCCGTTAGTGACAGTGCAAGGTGTAGGTTCCTTACTTCGTCCGCAAAGTCAAGGTACTCATGATCAATTTTTTCTATTGAGGAACATCTGCGGGGTGCCTAAGCTTTATGTCTTTACTTCTTTCATCTGCATGCCATATCAACTGCTTAGAAATCTCTGAATTATTGTATAGTTACTTAAATCTTGAAACAATGGGAAAATACCATAGGACCTTTGAAGGGCGTTTTCCTTTCTTCTTCCCATATCGAGATGCGTTGCATTTGGGGCACTTATCCAACGTTGAATACTGATTCTGAAATAATATGCAATCATTAGGACATGCATGTATCTTCTTATATCTCATACCAGTTGTAGAGCAAAGAATTCACTTTGCCTAGTATGTCTTAGTAGGAACTACATTTTCTTGTAGAAGCATATCTTGCAAAAGTTCAAGTAATGCGGTGAAACCTAAATCACTCAATCCATAGTGAGCTTTAAAGTTGTACAATTTCAACATTGCTGGCAATCTTATGTATTTAATACTACCGGGATATAATGGTTTCTCTGCATCACATTTCAACTTCTCAAATTCTTTAGGGCAGTTATGAAGCACCCCTTCAACCGTATTTAGCATTTGTTCAAGACCATCATCTTCATCACACATGCTTCGGTCAAATCCATTGGAAGCACCATTCGTGGTATGCACCCGATCACTACGTGCTTCATTTGTCTCATCATGCCTTGTCCATCATGTATATGTTTGATCAATTTCGTGACATACTAAATGATCTAGCAAATCAAGTGGACTAATCCACTTTCCTTAACAAGATACGCAAGGACAGAATATTTTGTTAGGATCTTTTGTATGCTTGATTGCAAATCTAATAAACTCTTTCACCCTATCTATATATCCCATGAACACCGATCATATGACGTCCATTTTCAATCCATCTATACCTTCAACCAATTTTTAAAAAGTGGTTAGGTGGTTAACTATTACATTTACTAATTATTTTTATGTTTTGTAATGTATTTTAAAATAAATTCTATAGCATAACATCTTAAAAATTGAAGGTTTCCAGGTCTTAAACCCTATCTTTTAATTGACAAATAACCAATTAATTAACGCTGCCACATCATAATAATTTTTCATAGCTCATAACAAAAAAACTCATATTTGCCAACACATATCATAGGTAAATTAGAAAGCATTACAAGCCAATAAATAAAAAACAAGTGTTAAAAATAAATAATTATTTTTGTAGTAGTGTTGTAGTAATTAATCCTTCAACATTAAACTAAATTAAAATAGTTTTATAAAATGTTAAACTGGAACCATTCATTCTAAGAGTGGGGGACAAGATACTAAAAAAAAAGAGGAAAAGGAAAATGAGAGGATATAACTCAAGCTGAACCAATTTCCTACATTCTCTTGGCCCTTCTAAACATTGGGAAGGGTAATAATATAAAGCACAAATGGACCATTAACTAGTTTGGGCCATTCAAGCTTGAAGAACATACAAAAGGAACAAATTCTATCAAACGGGCTAAATGTAACTCTCTTTTGTTAATTATCAATAGTAAAGTATAGTAATATTATAGTACAGTTAAGTTAAATTAAATAGATTAGAAAAAAAAATTAAACATGGAATTATTAATAAATAGCAACAAACATTAAATATGAAATTATTTAACAAATAGCTTAAGCATTATTACTACAAGAACCATGTGTATCACATTTATTTGAGAATAATTTTTTCATATTTCATAATAAATTAAACATAAAAGACATTTAATTAGCAAATTAAACTATTAACTTATAATAAAATTATATTTATAAGCTCCAAAATTATAAAACTTACGGTGAATAGAAGCTTCAATTGAGTAAGCTGAAACTACAAACGCAAACATAAAAAAAATTAATACAGGAAAAATAGCAACACAAAATTGCATGCATATTTAAAAATTATAAATAAATAAATAAAAAGGAAGTGGGTACTTACATGGATATGGTGCAGCGAATGGGACCTTTGAGGAGGAGTGGGTCTATTTGGTCTAAGAAATAAGACCAAAGGAAGTTGGAACATACAGTGGAGTGATGAAAAGAGAAGGGAGGAGTGATGTGGAGGAAGTGATGGTGATGATGAAAAGAGGAGGGAGGAGAAGTGACGTGGAGGAAGTAACGGTGATGATGAAAAGAGGATGAGAATGGAGAATGAGGGATAAGGGAGTGGGGACCATAAATGGAGAACATATGAAGTGAAAAGGGAGTGTGGGGATGGTATAGTGGTGGTGAAGCTAGCTTGAGAATGACAAAAATATAGATAAAGAAAGTGAAAAGGGGGAGGAGTGTGGGGACGGTGATAAAGAAAAGGGAAGTGGGGACGAGAGATAGAGGAGGGAGTTGGCACGTGGAAGAGTGTTAAGGGATAAAGGGAAGGATGGATTGGCAGGAAATCTGGTAAGAAGATAGGCTTTTGACCAAAAGCAAAAAAACAAAAGAAAACAAAAAGCCACCTTGTGTGGCGCTTTCTCGAGGAAGGGCCATATAAGGGCCCCCATGTGGGCTTTATGTGGCACTTGGTTGACCACACAAGGCCCACAAGCAGCTATGGCCCTTCCTCAAGGAAGCGCCATAGCTGCTTATAAGGAGATTTTTGTAGCCCTTTGTCAGACAAGCGCCATACAAGGCCCCAAAATCTTGTGGCCCTTACTCAAATAGACGCCACAACATCCTTATGTTTTAAGAAAAATAATAAATATAAGAAGTTGTGGCCCTTCTTTAAAGAAGTGACACAAAATGTCCGCCACTATTGCCTGTTTTTGTAGTAGTGAATGTTGCTGGGTTAGTTTTGATATTTCAAATATAGCTGCATAATTGTTTTTATGAAATGAATTTCAAAGATTGTTCAATCTCTCTATTTCAGCTATATATTTAGAGAAAATTCCCAGCAGAGAAGATACCTATGACTACTCCGGTCTTCACTAAAGCCATTGATGCTAAATTGTCTAATGTTTCTATCCAAACAGTAGTTCTTCCATTAGACAAATTAATAAATAGCTATTCCCCTAAAGTTTGATGAACTTTAAAAATTTATTTAAGAGTTGTATATAACCATATCTTACTTTAAAGAAAGAATGAGGTTTTCAAAGAAAAAATGTAGAGTTTTTTTAATAATTAAATTATTGTTGCCATTTGAAAACTTGAACTTGATATTCATCTTTGACAAGTTTACCAAATCCTAATGAAGAAGCAATCAACTTGAGAAAATTCGAAGGAGGCACAGCGGCTGTAATAAAGTTTAGTGGAAAACCTATAGAGGAGCTTGTTTGTGTGAAGAAAAAACTATGTTGCTCTAATATAAGTAGGACTAAAGTGTAGTTTTAGTCCTTTAAGTTTGCTTGAAGTTTCCTTTTAGTTCCTTAAGTTTATAAATTGTGTTTCCAATCCTTTTGCCTTAACACTGTTATCTTTCATTAATGGAAAATGCTGACTCATTAGTTAAATAATCACAAAGCATGTGCAAATTTTATTTATTTAATATAATGATTGTTATATTTTAGAATTAAAATATGAAGACAGAGAAATGCTTCTACTCCCCTACCTCAGCCGCGTCTCCTTCTACAGATTCAAAGCTTAGACCATACCATTTAGGAACTTCTTATGCCGATCATAAGCATTCAACCCTTAAATATGTGCATGGTGTAGTCTATAATACCATTAAAATGGAATTACTCATTAGGCAAGAAAGCGAATGCAATGACACAGAAAATGGGGGGAATAAAAATCAACAAATGCAATGTTTTATCTCCTCTCCCTAAAAAATGCTAATTTAAGAGACCCAAATGATGCCATCTTGTTGAAGGGCCTAGTCATCACATTGGGCAGAGTTGTTGGGTATGTGGCCACTAATTTTGCTTTTTCGTGGACTGCTTATTTGTGGCTTATTTGGTAACAATTACTACTGAGATGGTGTACATGGTCATGAATCTTGGATTGAGCACTTAGGGCTTTATTCTTTACATCAACTTGTTATTGATTATGGCTCTGATATTTTGGTTTTTGATGAGATAGAATGTTAAAGTTTTTGTAGCTTTAAGATACATTGCATGAGGTACTTTGAAAACCGCCACCATTATTGAGGAGATGAAGGATAGGATGCCAATGAGGGGTTGGTTAGGGCTGAAAAGGAAGAGAATTATAAAATTATGAAATATAAAAATCATTGTATTAAATAAATAAAATTTACACATGCTTTATTAGTATTTAATTGCTAAGTCAGTATTTTCTATTAGTGAAAGATAATGGTATTAAGGCTAAAGGTCTAAAAATACACTTTATAAGCTTAAGGGACTAAAAGAAAACCTCAAGTAAAATTGAAGGACCAAAACTATACTTTAGCCCATAATTAGATATGGTCTTAAACCTAAGATGGGCTGTTTGTGAGCATGCTTCAATGATCCTGGTTGAACACCAAGCTTTATAATGGTATGCTTGAAGTCTTCTTTTATTTTGGTGCTTTCTCTACTTTTAACTTGTTATAACTACGTTTGCAGCTTAAACAATTATATGTGTTTTGGATAGAATCTTGGAGTTGGGAACATATAGATAAGCTTAGGGTAACAGAAGAACAATATAATATTGTCCAAGTTTGATGATAATTCATTTTGTACACTAAAACTGGTTGTGATGTGTCCTTCTCGCCTTTCCAAGATCTAGTTTGATATCACAGTAAGAAGTCTTACGCAAAAGTAGAAATAATCCTGAGCTTGAAAGTCCTTTATACTTTATTTTCATATCTCATGATAATAATTGGGTATGTCATTTTAGGTATTTGTCATCTTACTCACACTAGCTTCATTTATTTTGTGGTTTATGTCATGAAAGAAGAATTAACTGCTTACACCACCATCCACCTCCACCACCGCCACTTCCACATTCTATGCTTCCACAACTGGAGGCATTGTTGTAGCATGCAAAACACACTAACCATGCTATGAGGAGACTTTTTTATACCTCTTGAGCATGGACAAGAAGGGCAATCTCATATTTGATGAGTATGGGATCGACCATGATCCTGGCTACTCTTCTGGAGATGAGTAGCTTGATGATCTCATTAGTTTATTAGGCTACTTGCCACTATCATGTTTTTTCATTTTATCATTTTAAATATATTATAAAAAGAATAAAGAACATATCTCACGGTTCTTAGATAACAATCATCATGAAATAAAATAAATAATGGTTCTTTAACTGTTCTTTCAAAACAACTATCATGAAGGCTAAAATAAATAACAGTTTTTTTTAAAATAGCCGTCATGTAACTCATGGTACAGGAAAAAGTGTTAGAAATGATTATTTTTGATAATGTCAAATATAAAGAGAAAAAATTTGCATAATTTATTTATCTTATACTTTAACTAACTACTATATTTAATGTCAAAAACCTTATAGATTAGTCAAGCATAGGAAGAAGATATCAAGTTACATTGGATTATGATCAATGATCAAGAAGAAGATTAAAAAGATACTAAGAAAGTAGAAATCAAATGGAGGAAAGGAAATCAAGAAAATAAAAAAGTTATTGAGAATGATCAAGAGTGTAATACCTAAATTTTGGGACTAGAGGGTAGAGAATAAGCCTGAATAAAGTAGACTGCTAAGTCTAGTTTTATTAAGAGCCCCAGAAATAAATGAGAAATAGAATGATTATTAGAAATCGCACTCGGAATAGAATGTGAATTTATGAGTGAATTTTTTGAAAGAAAGTACCCGATTCCTTTAGGATGTGTCTGAATGACATAAAACCTAACCCGGATCTAAAGGAAAAGGGAAGTAGTGTCTAGAAAGAACTAAGAAAGAGAATTAAAAGAATTAATGGCACAATAATTAATATTGCCTTAATTAAGGGCAAAGGAGACAATGGCCACCTGATCTTGAGGTTAAAATTGGAGGACAAGATGAAGGGCTAAGATTTGCCCTTGAAAAGCAAGAGTAATCATGAGCTTGAAAAAGCAAATTCACTCCCTCCCCTCATGATATTAAAAATGTCCAAGAGGGCAAAATGGGAGAAAGAAAGAGTTTGGTCAAAGTTTCAAAGCACTTTGCAAGAGGACTTTGGTCAACTTGAACTTATATAGCAATTGGCAATTGGTCAACATTCTTTCTTTCTTTTTATTGGAGCAATTTGGTCAAAGACTCAAGGGAAGGAAAGAGGATTTAATTTAAGCAAATGAAAGTCCATTGACTAAGTCAAAAAGAAAGGAAAGAAGGGGGGAGGAAAAGTCAACAAGTTTTCAAATTTTTCCAACTTGGAAAGTTTGACCAAAAGCAAGATATCAAGTGCAATTTGGTCAACATTTTCTCTCCTTTTTCATGGTGAATTTTGTCCCAGACAATCCAAAGAGAGAAGGAGAAATATCCACCTAAGTTAACCAAACTCACCTTAGTTAATTAACCAAACACTTTTTCAAGAAGCCACCATATGTTGGCCATCACCTTTTTCCTATCTTTCTTGGATCATTTTTGGTCAAGCAATTAAAAGGGCTCAAGATTAATGAATACATCAGCCATTCACTCCCTCTCACACTAATTTGGATGGCCAACCTAGAAAAATAAGAGGAAAAATAAAAAGGAAAGAGAAAGAGCTTCTTGAAGAACAAAGAAGAAGGTGAGTATTCTTGATCAATTTTCACCACCTAAATCACCTTTCTAGCTTAAAACCTCTTCATAAACATTGTTTCCCTTGCTAAGAGCTATAATTCTATGGCTTTTGTTTCTCAAAAGGTGGTGTCTTGTGTTGTCTACAAAGTGTCAAAGTTGGAAAAATAAAGAACAAGCTCTAGAAAGGGCAAGAGGTGAGTACAAGCTTTGATTTGAACCAAGTATCTTATTGATTGGTTGATTGTGGTGAATTTTAGTTGCTATCCTAATTTTGGTTATCTTAGAGTTTTAGGGTTTCATGTTGATTTGATCTTGGAAATGGTAATATATGATGTTAAATGATGATTCTAGCATATTTTGGAAGTGAAATTTGCAAACTTGTGAATTTTGGCTTGTGCCCAAATTTTCGGTTAGAACAGGGCATGAAGAAGGAGTGTGATTTTTCTATTTTTTAGGTCTCTAATGGATTTCTTGGGAAACATTTTGTAGGAATAGGTTGTTGGTATGATTTTAGAAAGAATGGATATGAAATCAAAAAACTGGAATTTGCTGCCAATTAGGGTTTCTTGCATGGTAATCTGAATGATCTGTGTTTTTTTAGTAATATAATGTTGTACAATGGCCATGAAAATTTCCATAACGAAAGTAGACATATCAAAATTTAATTTGATAGGTCATTTGTTACATTTGGATTAGTACTTTAATAATTATGAATTTTTAAAGTTAGGCATTGAATCTGGAATGAATTTTGTGACAGTAAGGATTTAGTCATAGTTCTATAATTTTGTGGCCAGAATTGGCTCTGAGTAATATTTTATGTTTAAAATAGATGCAAAGAGATTTGAGTAGGAATTTGAACTAGCCTAATTAGAGTTCTATAGAATTAATTATGAATTTTCAAAGTTTGGTCAAGATGTTGGCAGCTTTTAGCTACCATGCGAATTTAAGAAAGGGCCAAATGTAATTAGTATGAACTCCAAGGGTGAAAATAAGTATATGGGACTAATGTAGCCCATTAAAAATTCATTTATCATGGCACTAATTATATGATTATATATCTAGGGCCATGAGAAGCCAATAAAGAAGAAGCATGGAAGAGTATCTAAGAAGCTCTAATGGTTGGAATGAAAGGGGACAAGAAGAGGACATAAGACCAAAAGGTAGTGAACTTACTTAACCTACATGTATTTGATGTGTTTGGTATGTATTGATTTGCAGTGTTGCTTTTCTTGATTATGTGAAGCATGTATGAATGAATGAAGCTCTGTTTTAGTTTATACTGAGGCTATAGATATGTTGCACGAAGCATTGAGCATATAGAAATGTCATTATGTGAATATTAGCCTATGTAAGGTGTAACACCCATGTTTTGAAAGCATATATGTGGCATAAGTAGAGTAATATCTTTAAAAAGGAGATCGGTAATCTTTTGTAAATAGCGGAAGTCCCATCTTCAAGTAGAGTATGGAGCTGTACTTGAGTGGGTTTTCAAAAATCTTTTTTTAAAAAAATCATTTTCAGATTTGGTCTCATATTATTTTATGATTTATTTTAAGCCATCCGTTTTAGGTTCATTTCTTTATATTAGAGCTTTTACTAATAACTTCTTTGCTGAAGCCCAAACTACTATGTTTAATTAACGACCCTAGGTGGATGGTTGTCCACTACTGGTTCAAATGTCATTGTGGGCTTACTTATATACAGGTGCTTACATACATGTCAGTACGAGACTAACCACACTTAAATACAAATTAAGTACAATCCCAAAATAGATAACCGATAGAAAAATTAAATTCGAAGTCCTTTGCTTCATTGACCTTTGTTTACCTTCTTGCCTAAGGAACTACTTGCTCAAGCTAAAAATTTATTTTGGAAAAATAGGGTAAGATTCAATGAATCTTAGTAGTAAAAGAAATCACTCATATAAAATGCACATATATCATGTCATATTAACCAATGTTATAGTACAATCAACATATTCAACATTCAGAGATAAATTCACAATATGCAGAAAGCATAAAGTTACCAATTCAAGGACAATCATCCCTTGTGACAGTGTTGGGAAATTCTACTGGGCCTTAGCCCTTCTCATCTAAATGTTTTAAATTCATAGTGGTACAAACAAGCATATAATATATCACATAGTATGTAAGAGATAAGTTACTACCTGACAATTTTTCCAAATCTTGATCTTGATTGATGTGCTTTGGATGTCTTGTGTAAGTGTTAAGTCCTATAAATTATAATTTATGGGCCATGAGTTATTACTTAATCCAATTCCTTCATAAATCATTCTCTTATATTGGTTATCATTAGGGTCACTAAATTAGGCCCAATATTTAGCTAATGAACTCAAGCTACTCCAAATGCTTAACTTAGCTCATAAATGTCCAATTCTATTACAAAAATACTTTACTTTGAATTTTCGCACAATTATCAAAAGTTGGCAGATTTTTCACTGACATTTGAAAAAGCATAACTAATTCTAGAAAAATCAAATTAGGGTGATCCAAAATTCTATGTGACAATTATTAAGTCTATTTTAAGGGAAAAATACTTCCAGTAGCCACCTATCTATAGAAGCATCCCATATTTTCTTTTTCTCCTTGCTGCCTGAAAATCTGACCAGTTTTAATGGTCTACTTCAAACACTCATAACTCCTGGTTTACTTATCGAAATCCTTCAAAATACCTATCAAATTAAAGGTATTTAAGTGTAATTTAATTTTTCAAAATATCATCATCATCAGATGAAGTTTGTGCAGTGAAATTTTGGCCACAACAAAACTCCCAGACAAAAACGCACATTGGCAGCTTTGTTGCACTAGCTGACTTAATTTCCAGTCTTTGAATCTTTAAACCAGTCTGTCAAAAATTATAACCAGGGCCTATTCCCACAAAATTTTTCATGTAGAATCCAATGGAAAGCTCAAAAATACCAAAATCAAATTCTTTCTACCAGCTTTAGCCCCTAACCAAAATCTGCCTCCCAAAACAATAAAAGTCCAACTTTGTGTTTTTAACTACCAACAAGTCTAATACTTCCACAAACATCATATATCACCTTAAACATGATTAAAAACATCATCTTGCTTCAAAAACTCCCATTGGTCGAAAATCAAAGGTGGCACAAGAGTCAAGAAATACTTAATGAAAGCATGAAGTAACCGGTTAAAAAGGAAGCCTACGCTTACCTCTTCGCGTTTCTACAGGTGGTTCGATATTCTGGCCGTACTCCAACAGACTAATTGACACAAAACATCTCAGATGAGAAATCTAAGACCATAGAATTGAAGCTTATAGTGAGTAGAGAAATTTTCCTGAATGACTTACAAGATGATAACGGCGATTCGGGGTCGAAATCGGCTCCGGTAGTTAGGAGAACTCACTATTCACTTCTTCTTCTCTCTTCTTGTGTTCTTAAGCTTAAGAAATATAATTTCTCTTTCTCTTTCCATGATTGCATGAAATTTTTGAATTTAATTAGGCATGGATGGCTATGATTTAATCACATAAAATGATCTCATCTCATCTTGCCAAGTGTCACAAGTTTAAGGCTTAAGAGTGCCATGTGTCATGCAACCATTGGTTTTCCACTTTCTCTTTCTTCAGTGGGGCATAAATGGTCAAGAAAAAGGGAGGCTTGGCAATTTCCCCAGACTCCTGGGTTTGGTGCTCGACTCGTAAAGTAAGCCACCCAACCGGAGACCGATGAATTCCCCTGACTCAGCCGCTAGGTGGCGTACTCCGGAGATGACAACACAAAAGGCTTAACATAGGTGTAATGATGAGGGACACATGTCACCTCCTCATTTGGCCAACACAAAAACATGTTTTTACTTTGCAATGATTTCGGGATTCTTGTCATTTCCTTATTTGGCCAACACGAAAGTTGTGTCATTATGAGTCATAATGTGCCATCATTACATACTTTATTGAAGTTCTTTGAATAAAGTTGCTCCATCGGTCCATTACTAGAAATTTTATATGGGACCCACGTGGGACCGTGGTACACATATCGAGGAACGCCACCAATATCCAAATTCCTCCGATCTCGCAACTGACGCCTTTGTGCCCTGCAACCATAGATGAATTACCCTTTGACTTCTTATACTTGTATTTTTTTTACAATCCTGACTTCTCGATTTTCGTGAATAACACAATGGACATCTGGGAATTCTGAAGGTAACTCTACCTTTAATTTGTAAATACCAATATTTATTTTATTCCACTATTTCCATATTTTCATGTTTTCAGTATTACAAAATTTGGTATATTACATAAGGCAAGCATATCATGCACTAGCATTCATCTTACATGCATTGTTAGTATTGTTTGCTACTGAGATTCCCCCAAATCTTATCCTCCCCTACCAACCATATAAGTCTGTGAGCTGGGTAGAGAAGAATGCTTGAAGATGAATCAAAAGGAAAGAAGATAAAGAATTGAAGATTCAAGTGTAGTTATTTTACTATGTGTAAAATGTTTACACTTGATGAATATGTGTATTACAATTGAACGATAATCGGGATCACTGAACCACTGAGAATAAAAATTAACTCTGATATTTGGTAAGAAGAATGGCTAATAAGTCAGAAATGAGTAACAAACCCTTAAGGAATTAATGATTATCGTTTCCGATACGTAATTAAAGGGGTATGTAAGATGGGTGTTACAAAGAGGAAGAGGAAGAGGAAGAAGAAGAAGAAGAAGAAGAAGAAAGAAAGAAAGAAAGAAAGAAAGAAGCTATCTAATGAAGAAATGGTATTATGGAGAATGAAGAAAAAGAAGAAGAGATTGAAGATATTACTCAAGAAAAGCAAGGACTTATCAAAAGGATTGTAGAGAATAATTATGAAAAAGAAAAGAGATTGAAGAAAGAAGAACTTACAGGATATTATGAAACTATCAAGATTCAAGTTTTTAGATGTGATAATGGAGGTCTCTATGGTAGAAAAAAAAGGTGGAATGACTCAGTTTGAAGTTATGATGCCTTATATGGAAGTTATACAACTTCACTCAAGTGGCACCTTTGGAGATGAATTTTTGATGATCACTCTATTCTTCTTTGTTCTCATTTAGCCTGACAGAGGTCTCGTATTTTTGCTATATCTCCTAAACCATAAATTTGATTGAGGTGAAACTTATTTCATATTAAACTAGACTCCAAATGAGATACAACAATAACTAGGTCAAGCTCAATAGGTTTTAGACGTAAAAGATATGCATTTCAGAATTTGACACTAGAATTTCTCATGTTATTCCAGATTAGGTTCAACAATTTGAACATATCCCCTAAATCAAAACTCTGATTGAGGTGAAACTTGTTGTATATAAAACTAGATTCAAATAGCAGATACCAAGATCAAGCTGAATAAGGTTTGAAGGAAATATATGTGAATTTCAGAAGTTGACGCTCAAAATTCAAACATTGTTCAGACCAGTAGTCATTCTTTAGACCAAACTTTTAGAATACAATGAATTTTGAACTGGTTCTTGTTGCATTAGAAAGTAAACATAGAGAGCATTCTGTGGATACATCATTTGATAGATTTGGATTTAAAATAACTTCATCACTACCAAGGACTCCAGTGATGTGAAAGTGATGCACATCACTTCCAGTGCCACTTTCAATTATGCATTATTCACGTTAAAGATCATTCGAGTGAGCACTCGAGTGAGGTTACAAATTGGTATCACTGCTACATCACTATGGTGATCCCAGAGAGTGATGTATTGTTTCCTTCACAAATTCTAAGAGATTACTAGAGTGAGCACTAGAGTGACCAATCAAATTGATATCACTACCATATCACCACAACAATCCCAGAGAGTAATGTACCGTCACCTTCATATATTTTAAGAGATCACTTGAGTATGACTCAAGTGATTAATCTTCACAGTTTTAATCACTATCTTGGATTTCATGATTATCTTCTAAACTTATATAAACCTTGATTATATTATTCATAATCATTCCCGATTATCACTAATCAAGTTTATATGAATATTATGGGTGATTAAACATTGATTAAAGCTCAATGGCTAAAAAGCAACCTTGTGTCAGAGGCTTTAACGGTAACTTCCAATGGTCGTATTTCTAAATACTCGAAGACGAAATCACCAGTGGGAATATGAATGTGCCTAACTATACTTTAACATCTCTAACGTCTAACAAGCTACATGAACTATAAATAGAAAAAGCATTCAAATTTGATAGAAGAGAGAGCAAGTGCATAAATAATCAAAGCGCCAAAACTCTGATTTCAACATTCCATCTCACATACTCTTTGATTCTATGTGTTTACATAATATACATTAGAGAAAGATGATTTGTTTATGCTTTAGTGATTATCATTATTCACTTCTAAGAGAGGAGATTCATTATAATCCTTTATCATCAAAGTTGTATCATTACGGTGTGTAAGGAGGAGTTCTTGCCTTGGTGTGATGAAGTTGATGTTGAATAGATTGAGAGTTTATCATTTGTAAAAGGCTTTAGAAGTGCCCGACTAAACTTGGGGATTGTAATAGCTTCCCTTATGCACGAATTAAATAAGAAGATAGTGTATTGAAAATCTCAAGTAGAGCATCAAAGTTGTATCATTATGGTGTGTAAGGAGGAGTTCTTGCCTTGGTGTGATGAAGTTGATGTTGAATAGATAGAGAGTTTATGATTTGTAAAAGGCTTTAGAAGTGCCCGACTAAACTTGGGGATTGTAATGGCTTCCCTTATGCCTGAATTAAATAAGAAGATAGTGTATTGAAAATCTCAAGTGGAGCTTGGGGATTGGATGTAGGTCATCAAGAATTGGACCAAGAAGAATTAGACTGAATTTATCATTCATTACCATTATACTTGTTAGAATGGACTGACACCCAAAAGGGGGGATGAGTTGGGTGAAAAATAAAACTTAAGAAATTTAAAAATCTTTTTGTATCTTAGTGAAAACAACAAGTATGAAGATAATGAATCATAACTTCATAGCTAATTAATTAAATCAAATATGATGGAATTATAAGAGATAAGTGAAGAGAATATGCAAAAACATAATTATGCGTGGACTGGTCCCTTTTAACTTCCAAAGTACACATCACTTCCACTCTATTTAAACTTTTAGTTCTCATACGTTTTCTTTAACCTCTTCCTCTGTTCTCTTTATCATCATAGTAAAGCAATGGGCTGAAGAAATGCTGGAGAATAGTCCTCCCCAACTTTTACCTCCTTCCTTTCCTCACACTCCTCTTTCCCAACATGCACCTCTGCTTGCTTCTCTTCCTCCTCCTCCCCAACCTGCACCCCTACTTGCTTCATTTCCTCCTCCTCCCCAACCTGCACCCCCACTTGCTTTATTTCCTCCTCCTCCCCAACCTCCACCTTCTTCACCTCCCTATTCTCCACCTCTGCCTCTGACCTACAGTTGCACCCTACTGTGTCCACATAGGTGCATCCTTATCTTCTTAAATGATTCGATTACTCCTATGAGGATGATAAGTAGGTTTTCTTCCATTTTTTGATTTTATTTATAAAAATATATTAATGTAATTATGGGTCCAATAATATATGTATATATATAATAACAACATACCTTACAGTTGATATTAAAGAACCATGATAATAGTGAACTAAAAATAACTGTTGTAAACGTAAAACAATAATTAGCAATTCTTACCAACTAACCATTATATAATAACTTAATCACTAAAGATTTTCTAATAATATTCCTCACGATTATTTGAACATAACCATTATAAAAATAAAAACAATGAGTGGTTCTTACTAACTAACTATTATGTAATACATTAAAAACTACTTAACGGGGGTTTGTTTGTAAAACATCCAATCAGTTTGATATTTAAAAATTTTTGCACTCGATTAAAAGCTCTAGCTCTTACAGCTCTGTGAAAGGTGTCTATTCAACCTCAGAGTTTTCTTCCTTCAACTTCCGGGTTGACATAAGGTTTGTGGTTTAATTTTTTCATCATTATACATTTTGGTGAATTTATTTTTGGCATGGATGATTATTGCGTTTTGATTGAGGTTTTTGTTTCTAAATGATTTATGCTAGATGAGGTCTTTGAATATATATGCCCATCGGCTATGTAGTGAGTACTAAGATGAGTTAATAGATTTCCTTAAGTTTACATCTGTGTATAATCCCCCAAACAACGATTTGATTCTTTGCCCCTGTGTAAAGTGTGGCCATGTACATTAGTGTGATCGATAAACTTGTTTGTTGCACTTAGTTATTCATGGGATTGATCTTCATGGGCTATGTAGTGAGTACTAAGATTTTGACACAAGTGCATTTAAGGCTAATTGTCTTGATGATGCCAAGGCGTTATAAGAGGACATCTAGGATTGTCATAAAATGATGGAAACTTTAAAGGGCGATGTGGTAAAGTCATTGTATGAGGGGTGCACTGAATTTACCTTATTGAACACTGTATTTATGATATAAGCTTCACATAATTGCTCGAGGCTTTAAATCTAATGCTACAGACCAAAAACATGCTTCTACGTAAAAACATATACCGCAAAGAAGATGTTGTGCTTTGTCAGCCTTAGTTATGAGAAGATGCATACTTGCCCCAACAATTGTCTTATTCAAGAATGAATATACATTGCTTACTCATTGTCCCATGTGTGAGAAGCCATGCTACCAACAAAATAGGAAGTAGTTTATGTTGTCCATGCTAATCTTAGGTTAGGGCCCAATCTATTAGTGCAAGTGTTTCACCCAAGAGGGGGTAAATTAGGTAGTCACAAAAAATTCGTTTTGTATATAATACTTGACTGGGAATTTAAAGTAGATAAGAGCTGGGGGTAATATCACCGAAGTGTACACCAAAAGTTATACTAGTTCGACCACAACTACTTTAACTTATGTTCAGTCCTCATAGCTTCTCTGAGAGTTTCACTATATCTTCCAAGATTAAGTGGGTTCTTGGCACCTCAGTATACAAAAAGTTCTTTCACTGGACTCTCGCACCCCCTTACATGTTGTAATCCCCCTTACACATTGTAATCAAATCCTCAACTAAAGGTTCCACAACCTTAAGTTGTCTTAATAACAAATATTGAGTTTGTAATGAAAATCACTCTCATAGAGCAAATATATAATCACTGAACTACAGGAATGAATATAAGAAATACAGAGCACTAAGAATATGTTAATTGATGTATGTTAATGTTCTCTCAGGTTTTGTTGTGTGTTCTCCGTTGAATGTCCCCATATTTATAGATGTGTTGTGATAGTTGTTGGAACCATTTAAATATGTCTGTTAGAGTTGCATAGCCATGTTTGACCGTTTTTCGAATTTGAAAACTATCCGTTGCATAGTACGTGAGCATTTGGACGTTATAGACGTTATGTTTGAATTTTCTCTCAACGCATGATCTCTTCATTGTTTCTCTACAAGTATACTCAAAATACTAACATGATGAAAAGATTAATCATATAGATAACAAATCAATAAGCAACATATTAAAATCATGCTTTCTGAACTTTATTACTCGAGTGGTCACTCTAGTAATCTAAATCCATCACTCGAGTGATCCATTGAAAAACTTGGTAGAGAGTTGAGTCAATAACTCTTGACCTAATCACTCGAGCGATCAATCGAGTGTTTTAGAGTGGTCACTCAAGTGATCCCTTTAAAATATTGGCACAGACTTTACTACCTCAATTCTTACCTGGTTACTCGAGTGATCCTTTATCATTACTTGAGTGATCCCTCGAGTAACACTATGAAAAACTTGGCAGAGAACTTCTGGAACTATTTGGTACACATTACTCAAGTAGTCACTTGAGTTATGAAGAATCATTACTCGAGTAATCACTTAAGTGATCTCTTTAGAATTCTTCCAGTGATACTTTCTCCTATTATCTGACTTCTAGTTCTTCTTTATCACTCGAGTGCTTACTCAAGTGATGGCTTTACTTGCCACCAAGAACTTAACTACTTTGTTCAAAACTTTTTTGTCTATTATCAAAACCTTTTGTAATATTAATCCAATCTTAGTTATCATCAAAACATATGGATCTAACATTCTCCCCCTTTTTGATGATGATAAAACTTGGTGATTTTTAAACAATGTATTTGAAAGCATTTCAAAAATTTAACCTTCAATTAGGATCATATGCCTTTAAAATACTTGACATCTTTCCATTAGTCTAAACTAGACTTGGATATTTCAAAATGTCTTTTAAATCAATGATTTTGAAACTTATATTAAGTTCAAATCAAAACTTATTTGTTTAAACTTATGTTGAATTCAAAACTAATAACATTGAAACTCCTATGATTCCAAATCCAATGATTGTGAAACTTTGATAGATTGAAATTATTTTGAATTTAAATTCAGTGACTTTGAAATCTTTAGCATTTGAAATCATTTAAAGTAATATCTTAGTTTGAATTGAAACCTGTAATCTTCTGACATACACAATGAAAAGCTTATTAGTCCATAACAGAATTAGATTGCTGAATTAATAACTTTAAGTAAAATCAAGAAAAATATACATATGTCAAAATATAGTACAAAAGTCAAAAGCTACTCCCTAAAACCTAATACACACATATCCCCAAACTCTATATTAGTGCAACATCATTGTCAATTTTCAAAAAACACTTCTAGTTCTTCTCCCCCTTTTTTTCTTCATCACAAAGGTGGGAATCAGTTGAAACTAGAGCTAGATGGCTAGGTAGCAGAGATGGGAGTGAGAGGGAGAGGTGTAGGTCCAGAGTCATGTGAGTCGCCCTGACTAGAAGTATCTGAAGATGCTGGTTTAGGCTCAAGGAGATTCACTGGAGGTATCTAAAGAAGATTCTCTAGAGGATTCTATAGTTCTTAATCTGAGAAGTAACTTCTACCTCCTCTGTACCAGCAAGTGACTGATGATCACTGGATGAAACAACCACCTCCTTAGTTCCGACAGGTGAAGCAATAAGTATTCACACTGGCTGGGTCTCGTTTGTCTGCGCTGGATGGCTAGGCTCATCGATAGTGATGTGAACTAGATTGAATGTGGATGGATCAGGCATATCAAAGAGAAAGTTAGTGGGAGTGGTAGTGGGTATAATAGGAGTAAGAACACTAGAAGGGCCAGGCTCAGAGGAGGGAACTGTATTAGTAGCAGGAGTAGGCATAGATGAACCGAGGGTGGATGAACCAAGTGTTATGGCATCAAGCTTGGCATGTAATGATCACATGAGATCACCAAGCTCTTGAATGGCAATCCTTTGTGCTCGTTGCTATGCTAACATTGCTTCATTATGTTGGCTTATACTGATCACTAACTCTCCTATCTTACGGTTTATGTGAGTGATGAGCTCCACATTAGTATTGATAATATCCACATGAAAGCCCTTAAGAACATTTTTCATAAATGTCTGCAATGCGGATCCAAAGAATGATGGAGGAGTAGTAGAGGCAGAGGAAGAAGACTATGTATCATCTATCTGACTTATCTCAGTTTTAGTCCTTTCTTTTCTTTTTGGGGCTAGACTCAAGTGGTTTCTTCAGGGGAATTTCAATATTTAATTTCCCAATTTGATTTCTTGTCACTGAGGTTAGCCTCTTAATAGGCTCATTCTTCTCCAAATACCAAATCTTGTTCTTTTTCAAGAATAAAGATATAAGTTGGGGAAAAGGCATTAGGTTGGTTGTAACCCACTCCGTAATTATATCCGAAACACGTGATTAAAAAAAATGAAATAGAGATAAATAATAATCAAAATTCATTTACATTCCTATCCTTAAGATAGGGTTTTCACAAATTTCTTTAACAAACACTTTAACCTGGTCTCACATTCATATTTCAAATACAATTACCTCATGAAGATAAATTACATCATATAAATATCAGAGTGCACAATAACAATCCCGGCAATCCCAGGTTCATACCTTCACTAAAGATACATAGGGCACAATTGCCCTTTACAATTTCTTAATCCAAATACACACTCTAATCTATCATCCGAACATATACAATTATCCCAGCATATAACGATAACCAACTACCAAATCCAAATGCCCATAAGGGATTCTTGCCGCCCCTACTCACTTGCTCCTTCCTCGAGCCACTTGTCCTGTCTAAAATGTTGGTAGGGGAGGGTGAGATTCTAGAGAATTCCAGCAGGAAACAGATACCAATATGCATGCAAGATAAGTGTTTAATGCATGATATGCTTGTATCACAATAACTTGTGCTCACATAATGATATATCCGCATGCTCAATGTTTCAACAACATACTCATGGCCATAGCATAAATAGAAACAGAGCTTCAATCATTCATATATGTTTCACATAATCAAGCAAAGCAATAACATGTATTAATACACAAACACAAATATCAATACATGCGAAGAGGTAAGTTCCCTACCCTTATTCTTTCCACGTATGCTCCAGTATCGGCTACTCGTGACCCGAGCGGATATCAAACCATGATCAGGGCGAATATCTGACCCTATAACCATATCAAGGACATAGGATCATTCTCTTTTCCAAATTCTTATTTTCATAACACTTAAAGTTGGTTATCATAATTGATCCTTAAGAGGCCACAAATGCCTCTAATAAAAGCCCTAAAAGGTTGGGAAACAATAGATTAGAGATCTCCTTTCGAAAACTCAAAGTGCTGGAACACAGGGGTTGGCTGCGGCCAGCCCTTCCTTGGGCCGTGGCCAAAATATGGTCAGAAGGTCACTAGCCACGGCCAGCTACTCATGGGCCCGGCCAGAATCAGGTCAGAAAGGTTTGGGCCGAGGCCAGCCACCTTGGGCCGCAGCCAAGAAATTCCCTGATTCTTGGCTGAACTTCCAAAATTCATAACCATGGTTCCCGGACCCGGACCGGAAACTGTCGAACCGGTCACTAGACCGGTCCGGTTCACGGTCCGGTCCGGGTCCCAAATTAAAAAAAAAAAATTTAACTTTTTCCTTTAGAATTTCATACTATAAGCCTAAAATTTTCAATTACTCACCGGTTTGGTCCCGGTTTAGCTCCGGTTTGGTCCCGGTTTGACCCACTGACCCTTAACCCAGTACCCCGACCGGTTCAATACCCGGTCCGGTCTTTAATACCTTGTTCATAACTAATTCTAGAAAAATAGAAATGAGGTGATTCCAAAGCCAAATGAAAGATACTTAAGTTCTATTTATAGGAAAAATATGTACCATTACTGGAAATCACCAAAACAATTCCAGAATTACACAAAACTCCATACTGCCCCAAAACAGAGTTCAGTTTTGATCCCAAACTTTGGCAAAGCATATCTACCAGAATACTAAACTAAATGACACAAAATATATGTCCATTTTAAAGCTTGGGATGTGAACTTAAAGACTGGAAAGTTTCACAATTTTCTGAAATAATTTGGTCATTCAAAACATCCACACAAATAAACTGCCCAGAACAGAGTTCCAAGGGACAGATTTTCCAATTTTCTACCAAAGTGTTCCATGGCTCCAAAATTAACAATCAAGCCTATTCCCACATAAATTTTCACAAGGAACATAATGGTACCCTCAAAATGACCAAAATCACAACCCAATTACATGCCCTGTTTTTGCCCAATGCACAAAACCAACACAAAGTGGCAAAACTTCACAATTAAACTTCAATTCAATTCTATTCATTCCAAACACTAAACAAGGCACTAATTCCATAACAATAACATACTATACTCCCCAAGACCCTAAATCACGAAAATTAGGGCTAAGATTCAAGAAATTCAAGGCCTAACCAATGGCCACAAAACTTATATGAAAATGAAGCGTTCACTTACCTCAACAACTTTCCCAAAGAAGTTCTTCGGTTCTCCAACTTCTAGATTTCCTTGTGTGCTCAAAACACCACCAATGGAAAATCTAAAACCATAGGATGAAAGCTCTTAACAAGAGGAATAACTTTATAAAAGAGCATTTTTCCATTAGAAGCCATTAGAGGGTCAAATACTCACCTTTTATACAAAGTTCTTCCTCTCCCTTGGGCTGCCATGGCTAAACAAAAGAGAGAGAAGGAAGAGAAATGAAGATGATGATGAATGGCAGAAAAATATGCCCCATGCCCCTTCACATGCGCACAAGGAGAGAAAGGGAGAGAAAGAAAGCAATAAAAAAATGTGGGTTGACTTTCTCAACCATTCTCTCACCATACTCACTTGCCAAGTGTCCCAATATCATTAGTTCTCATAAAGTAAGTAACTCATTAGTTACTCTAACCATTCCATTAGCCATTCAGTTATACATCTCATTTCCTCTTAATTAAAAATTAATTTCTTCCATTAATAACTAATTTAGAGCCATTCTTTCAATTTTCCCAACAATTATGGCATATTAATTAAAATTGCCATACAACACATATTTAATTCTTTTCCTCTTCTTTATGCGCCATTTACCCTTATTTTAGCCCAATAATTATTTCATCACATAATTATGCTAAAATACAAGGTGTTGGGCATTTCCAATAATAATTCGGATCTCAAATCCATATTAATCCACATAATCATTCACAAGAATTGTAATTAGCCCTTAATCAAAATTTGGGGCGTTACAGTGGTCATAGTTCTAATGAACCTATACCCCTTGATTTAAGCAAATATGAACTCACCCAATCCTTCTGCTCATTAAGAATAATGGAGGCTATGTTTCTAAAATCTCTCCCTATGAAATGTATGAAATTGTTTGATTTATTGACTATGGCTTTAGAGTAGATATACCATAGGACTCTGTGTAAATCACACATATCACTAGGATTAAAGTTGAGTGGTCCTACTCTCTCTCTCTCTCGGCATCAAATGATAAATAATTGGTTTGAATCAAGGTTGGGATATATATATCTTCAGGAGGGTCCTTTACCCCTAACCAAGTGTTGATTTTAGAGAGTGAGATCAAGATTTCTTGCTCCTTAACCTTAGATACCATTTCCTCTTCTAATGAGTCTTTAAGGGCATCATCTAACTATTTCAATACCTTTTGAAGATTGAGATCAATGTAGTGCATGTTGCATACTTTTCTCCTTGAAAAGTATTCATTGAACTTCTGAGTCTCCTCTAGTTTCTTCATATTGAAGTGCTTGGGTGGAAATTTAATTTCTTCTTCTTTTCTCCCTTTCCTTTTTGAGGTGATGACTTAGAGGATTGTCCTTGCTTCCCTTCTCTAGACTTGGAAGCCACATCTAGCATACTTGCCATTGCTTGGGCAAGTTTTCTGTCATACTTGGCTCCCTTAAATGGTTTTCCAGACCAAGACGGTGTGTTGGATGAGTTTGAAGAAGGTGGAGTTGGTACTGTGGTTTCTTTTCCTCTTCTAGGAGCAATGGCCTTCTTTGTTTGAGCCCTTATGGTAATATGCTCCTTGATTACAACCCCTTTGGCTTTTGGTTTGGCTTAAGCCTTCAGTTTTAGTTTTGGCTTTGAGATGATTTCTTAGTTGGAGGAGATGGAGGAGATTCAGATGGTTGTTGAGGATCAAAAGAACCAAAAGGAGTTTTAGAATAAGGAGTTTTGCTTCAACTATTGTGATTGAGAAAAGAGAAGATTTCCAAAAAATGGGTCTGACAGACGTGATCTTAAGGCTGAGGGATTTGAGACATTTAAGAGGTTTTTGTCAGAGCAAATCAATAGGTTTTGACGGAAATGAAGTGAGGAAGTATTTGTGAAAATTTTTTGAAAGAGCACTAGGAGAATAACTTGAAGAGATTTTATGAAAAATGACCGAGTTGTGACAGATAAAGCCCTAGCACCCGACATCACTTGAGTGATCACTCGAGTGGTTACTCAAGTGAACATACCAAAAATTCAAAAATAAACAAATTTAAATGTGTACCTGGCATGAATAATATTGTAATTACCCATGAATAATATTGTAATTACCCATGTATATTCACTTCAAAGCAGATTTGAGTTGAAACTTGGTTGATTTTTGATATGCAATCATGATTATTTGAGGGTTGACTTGAGTGATTCTAAGACATCACTCGAGTGATCACTCAAGTGATCCATCTGTTCTCCTCTTGACTGTTCATTTTCAACCGTTATGTTGTTTCCTTTTGAATTAATGCCTCACTACCAATTTTTCTAGATCATCACTTGAGTGGTCACTCGATTAATGCTTACCATCACTTCTAGTTATTACTTTGGTAATGTAGATTACTTGAAGTTGTCTCTTGAGTGATATGGTACTCTGTTAACCTCTGCTTTTCATGCGCCAAAATAGAATATCAAGATCCTGCAAAACAAATTGCTAGATACTCTGAAGCTTAAGTTAGTAATCATCAAAACATTACTAAATATCATCATCTAACATTTTGTAAACACTAGACAACTTACAATTCATTAGGATTTACCATTCCTAATTCTCTTTTAATGAATAGAAATTGATCTTTTGCCAAGGGTTTTGTAAAGATATCAGGAAGTTGAAGATGGGTTGGAATGAATATTACTTTGACATCTTTCTTTTGAACATGATCCCTGATAAAGTGATGTCTAATATCAATATGCTTGCTTCTTGAATGTTAGAAATGATTCTTTGCCAAGCTTATCATACTAGTGTTGTCATAGTAGATAGGTATCTCTTTTAAATATATACCAAGGTCATGTAGTTGTTGCTTCAACTATAATATTTGTGCACAACAACTTGACGCTACAACAGACTCAGCTTCCATTAACGAAAGAGATATTGTGTTTTTTTCTTGCTAAACCATGACACAAGTGAACCTCTAAGAAATTGGCACTGTCCACTGGTACTCTTTCGGTCAATTTTGAATCCTCTATGATCAGAATCTAAGTATGCAACTAGGTATTCATTTCTTCCTTTAGGATACTAGAGGCCTAATTCTGTATCTAACGATAAGTTTGATGGTTTCAGCATGTGAATCTTTTAGTGCTGATTAATATCTTGCACACATCAACACTAAATTAGATGTTAGGTCTACTTGCAGTAAGATAGAGTAATGACCCAATTATTCCTCTATATTTTCTAATATTGTAATCTTTTCCCTCGACATCAACATAAAGTAACGTGGTTAAACTCATAGGCGTGTCTATACCATTTGCTTCATCCATTTTGTATTTCTTCAATAGCTCCTTCAAATACTTTATTTGAGATATGAAAATTCCATTCTTTCTTTATTTGATTTGCAAACCGAGAAAGAAGTTCAATTCTCCCATCATTGACATCTCAAACTCCCTTGCATTATCTTAGAAAATTCCTTGCACAAAGTTTCATTAATAGCACCGAAAATAGTATCATCAACGTATATTTGAACTATTAAAATATCATTTCATTTTTATTTTGCAAAAAGTGTTGTATCGAATTTTCCTTGTAAAAAACCTTGATCAACGAGAAATTTACTAAATCTTTCATACCATGCTCTGGGGCTTGTTTTAAACTGTATAAAGCTTTTCTCAGTTTGAAAATACGGTCAAGCTTTGTTACATCTTCAAAATCTGGAGGATGATCTACATATACCTCTTCCATGATATATTCATTTAAAAATTCACTTTTTACATCCATTTGATAGAGTTTGAATCCCTTGATGCATGCAAAGGTTAAGAGTACTCATATAGCTTCAAATCTAGCTATTGGAGCATACGTTTCCTCATAATCAATTCCTTCTTCCTGATTATAGCCTTTGGCCACCAATCTTGCCTTGTTTTTGACAATGATTACGGATTCATCAAGTTTGTTCTTGAATACCTATTTTGTGCCAATGATCGGATGATCCTTAGGTCGGGGTGCCAAATTCCAAACTTGATTTCTTTCAAACTGGTTTAGTTCTTCTTGCATTTTGATTACCCAATCATTGTCTGATAGAGCTTCATCAATGTTAGAAGGTTCAATCTCAAAAATGACCAATGAATATAAGTTGCCACCAAGACTTTTAAATCTTGCTGGTCCAATTAAATCCATATACAATAATTGAAGTGGTTTGTTGGTTGTGATCTCTTTTTTTTATTTAAAAGATTATTTAGTTTGTTTACCCTTCTGACATGCATCACAGATCAAATCATTTTTGAATTTTACTTTAGGTAGACCAAGTACTAAATCCTTTTTAAGTAACTTGCCTAGTTGGTGTATATTGACATGAGCTAGTATCTTTTGCCATAACCAACTTTCATTAGCATTACTTAGAAAACAATTCCCAGAAGCATTTCTACTGATATCAAGAGTATAACAATTACCTTCCCTTTTTGCTCTAAACTTTGTTTTGAGATTCTTCTTATCCAATTGTAAGTCTTTCTTGTTTACAATTAAACATTTCTCTAAATCAAATATTACCGAGTTATCTTTATTTGCACTTTGACTCACACTCAACAAGTTGTGACACAAGCCTTCAACGCAATAGATGTCTTTGGCTTGTATGCCTTTTTTTTTTATTTCACTAATTCTTGCTATCTTTCTGGATTGATTTCCACCAAATTTTACCTTTCCACCTTCCTTAGGTTGCAACGTGGTAAAACTTTTGAGATCACCGGTCATATGTCTGGAGCATCTACTATCTATATACCATTTGTTACCTTTGGATGCTTTGAGACATATCTGCATTCAAATATAATTATGTCTTAGGTACCCACATCTTTTTAGGTCTTTTGGGTTAGTATAAATTGTTTTTTGAATACTATCTTCTCATTGTTCTTGTTTCTAATCACTCTAACACTTCATCATATTAGTGATTAAGCATTTTGTAATGTGAAATAGGAAATTTAACATTGAGATTACATATTCAAATGAAAGAGTCAATTGTGGCAGGTGGCACCATTACATACCAAATATCGGCTACCTACCATTATAAAAGATTGACCCACCATGAATGAATTTCTGAAACACAAATACTCCACAATGTGACATACAGGGCATAATGAAACATTCTGCTTCTTACGGGATACTCCGCTTTGCAACAGACATTTCATAGCGGCCATTTTTTCAAATGCTCTCAACGGTCAAATGAAGCATAGGACTCCAATGGACGAATGCTTACAACAGTTATTTCTACAACTCATATATAAATATGGTAGCATTCAATAAAGAGAAAAGTAGAGAACAGAGCAACGACTCCAACATGCGAATATCATGAGTCATCCACTTCTACCTAAACACTCTCTTTTTTGTAGCTTCATATTACTTATAATTGAGAGAGTGATTATTTGTATTGTACTTTTGTGTTCATTATATCTACTCTATGAGAGAGTCTATAAACACATTCAACTATATTTTTGAATTGATCTCAAAGTAGAGGGACCATGAGTGGGTTGATTTCCTTACGGGGAAGATGTAGAGAGAATTGTCGGTAAGACTTTCTGCTTGTAAAGACTTATAAGGTGCAAGCAGTAGAGAATGTTGCTGCTTGTAAGACTTACAGTGGTGTAAGTGGAAGAGAACGTTGCTGCTCATTAGACTTATACGGGTAAGCAAGAGAGAAAGGATTTCGGGATTGCTTTATTCATAAGACTTGTTATAAGGGGGAGTATCTTGGTGAGAGATTTGTTAAAGGCTTCACAAGTGCCTAACTAAGCATAAAGGTTTGTAAAGGCTTTTCTTATGCCTAGATTAAACAAGAAGATAGTGGATTTGAAAATCACATGAGGATCCTGGGGACTGGACATAAGCCATCACCGATTAGACCAAGCCAGGATAAATCACAGTTTGCATATTCTCTTCCCTAAACTCTTATATTTTTAGCATATATTATTTTATCTAACTATTGATTTATGATTCATTAGTTTCATCTTACTATTTCATTAAGATACGAAAAGTTTTCCAAAGTTCTTAATTTTTTATCTTACACCCAATTCACCCCTTTCTTAAGTGTCAGCCAGTTCTAACAAATATATCATATACATATACTCCCTCTGGTCCTTAATATAAGAAATATTCATCTACTTTGATTAGATTAAGAAAGTAAGTTAAATTAGTTAATATAACATGTCACTGCTACATAAAATCGCTATATGTGATGGTTATTAACTATCATACATCATAGTTTTAAACTATCATATATGTGGGCACTATAAAAGCTCGACGCAAATACGTTATAGTTCCAAACCGTTATTTATTTTGGACCTATTATAAAGGTTATAATATAACACTCATTATGTATTGAGCCTTGGTGAGGCCATGATATACCCATTGTTGTGATGGTAATTAAAGGGCACACTTAAACAACCGTCAAATATATGGTAATGCTTGCATAATACATAACGGTTTTTTCCAAACAACCATTATATATAGTTGAAATAAATAATGGTTGTTAGGTAATGACAATGGTTGTAGGTAACATATATAACAGTTCTTTCCAAACAATCGTTGTATATAGTGGACATAAATAACGGTTATTAGATAATAACTTTGATTTATAGAAGCTAATTTTTAAAAAAAATGGAGGGGGCTTCTACTTTTGAGATCCCCCCCCCCCCGCATATACTTTTATGGAATGAATCACAATATATATATATTTACATTTTTATTCATATACAGAACAATACAACAAATCAGAATATATTTACAGTCACTCATGTACATGTATACACTAATAAAACCAAAACTATAAAACAAATTCAACAAATTATTAGTATCAATAAATTTACAATCATACTATGTATTATTTATACTCCAACTAATGTTGTATAGATGCTGCCAACTGTAACACCTTATTCTCCAACCCAATTGGATGAGCTTTTACACGATATGTCTGAACCACCTTTGTAAAATAGTTCCAAATACCAACGTCAAGACAGAATTCGAATCTGTAGTTGAATGGGTTTTTTTTGGAAATTTCAAAATCTTTGGGAAGCGTCTTTTAGTGGTTCGCAACTTTGTTAATACTCATCAATTCTTTTCTTTTCTTTCAATTAAATCAGAGCGATTCTCTGCTCTATTCATTTTTATCATAGTACTTAATATGATCTTATTTTCGGAATGTTTGTGAACTAATGGGCTCGTACCATGCAATTACATATTCCTAGTTTAATTATTGCGCTTAAGAAGTCAATTCATCCATCATACATGTTATACATTTAACCACCTCAAATGTTAATATTTACATAATGGATTAGCACATATAAATCCTCAACTCTTCACTATAATTTCTTCTGGCACATCACTCTGCATCCCTCTTCTGTGCTCACGTGCCTATATGGTTGCGTGAAGGAGAGTGAGATTTGAGAGAATCTCATTAGCAAACTTTGCTAACTACGCATACAAGATACAAGCTTAATGCTTACATAAATTCATGCCAACATAATGACATACTTGCATGTTCAATGTTTAACACATTACACTAATAGCTATAGCATAAGCAACATAGAGCTTCAATCATTCACATATGCTTCATACAATTCATTAAAGTAATTCAACACATCAATGCATAAGCATACTTATGAAGTAAATGCAAGTTAGGAGTTTTACTACCTTTTAGACTTAGGTCCTCTTCTTGTCCCCTTTTCTTCCAACCATTGAAGTTTCTTGAAGATTCTTCCATTCCTCTTCTTTGTCTTCTCATAACCCTAGATACATAACCACATTATTAGAGCCATGACAAATGAATTTTCAATGTGACTGGATTAGCCTCTAGGACATGTCTCTTATCTTTGGAGCCATACTTGTCTCAAATTACTTCAAATGAATAAATTCGTGGCACACGCTAATCTGCTAGATTTGTCACCTAACTTTAAAAAATCATAACTTATTCTAGGGAATTCCAAATGAGATAGTTCAAAGCCCCATACAAAGCTCTTTAAGTCTATTGTAAAGGAAAAATATCTTCTACTACCCATGATGAGCACACAGTTCTAGAATTCATGATCAATATGACTGCCTCATATTTCTATCCAGTTTTTATTCCTTGACTTTAATAAAGGGACATGTGTCACCTTCTTATTTGTCCAACACAAAAGTAAATGTCATCATTACTCATAATTACTTACTTTATTAAAGCTACGTTAATAAAGTTACTTTAATAAAGCTACTTTATTGGTATAGAGCTCAAACTGTGCCATATAGGTCTGTGTCTTCCAAAATGCACTGTATGTGCTACCTTAGGGGATTGCTAAGTGTGTCTGTTGATGTATCTACATGTGGGATCCACATGGCCTATATCTCTTCTTTTAAAAAACGTAAGGTATATGTACCTCCCCTAAAAAAGCCATATGCACACCTCTACCAACATATTTTATCCATCTAATTGCACCCACTGAGCCACTATATAATTCAGAGACTTATTCTCTACCCTAAGGAGCTTAGTCACATAGTTTAGGGCCCCACATGGCCCACAAATACTTGTGTTTTCCATTCACAATGATGCTAAATGGCCTTCTGAGACGAAGAAGAAACAAGATGAAAAAAAATGAACAAGAAGAAGAAGAGGAAGGAAGGAAGACGATGGAGAAAAACACATGTTGAAGACAAATGGAAGAAAGAGAAACAAATATATATTACATATTATTTTCTTTTTAAAGTCTAAACCTTGCGTGTTGTCAGACTCCTTGAAAAAAAGTAGTTATGGGACATGTGAAGGTTGCAAAGAGACTTATTTTATCTATGTTTCTAAACGCATTTTTTTAATTTCATAATTTTATTATAAATAAATTATTCTCCCTCAAGTATTCAACATCCCTAACTTCACACAATACACCAGCCATATGTGATGAAATACTAAAATATTTTAATATTACTTATTTTTATATTATAATTCAAAATGTATTTTTAGTATTTTAAATAAATTACTTTATAGTATTTATATCTATTTTTTTATACCAAACTAATTTTTCTAACTTATAAATTGATATATAATCAAATAATAAACAACATATATTATGATTAACTAACTTATTTAGTTTCCTTAGCCTCTCCCAAAAAAGTCAATTGTGTCTTATATTAAGGATGGGAGGTAGTATATAACTAAATATTTTTTTAAAACCAGAGTAAGTATATTTATATCCTTATATATGTATATAATATTATTTTTAATTTAATTATTATGTCACCGGCCCGACCGGACGGGTTAACCGATATGATCATTTGAACCATGACCAGTTAATCTTTCCGATTCAATGCCCGGTTCAGCTTTTAAAAAATTGGTCATTGGTGAATAATATAGATACCTTTGGATATTGCCATTAGAAGGCGTATCTGAAGTAGCATACTTCGCCCTCCCTTATAGGGATACTTATTGTTCTTTACCCTCCTCCTATTTACCCTGGCTTAATTCCTTCAAAAACACGCAACACTCAAGTTAATATTAAACAGATACATACAAGTCTTATGAATTGCAAATAACAATTACTTGGAATGCCAAGACGTGATGTGAGATGACAAAATTTATCCAATCATCCAGTTCGATGGTAGACCAAATATCGCAAGGAACTTCCATCTCATCATCCTTTTAGGATTCTACAAATACACCTTCATCAAAGCATGATGAAATATGCATGATGAATTGCTAGTCTTCTTGAAGACAAATGCCTTGATGTAATCTTCGTCTACATGATATGCAGAATACAAGCACATAATTCAAGTTCACATTTTTTACAAGTACATAGGAAGTAATTAGCAGGCATATATACCTTATCCTAATATTGTTCCAAATAACGCATACGTAATCTCTTTGTACCCTAAAAGAGTTACCCACCGTGATAGGAACATTGGTCCTTGCTATTAACTGAGGTAGCTGATGAAGTGTGACGATTCAAGAGGTTGAACATCATTGTTCCATGTCACATGAAATCTTTTCCATAAAGACTTTGCTTGGTTCATAAACGTCAAGGCGCAGTGGCCCCTCTTTACAATATCCCACACTCATTTTAACGCCTCTTCTGGGGTTTCATTCTGGGTGGCCTGGGGATGAGATTAGTACCATTAGGAACATTATCGGAAGTAAAGGCACTATCAGAACTAGGGCATTATTAGTGCCGTAGGAAGTAGAACTGGCCATATTAACTAGAAAACAAAATTCATTCAGTCAGCCACGGGGAATAGAGCAATGGGTTTTCCATTTTAAGTATAATAACTTGGGAAGTGAAGAGGTGCGAGATAGCAGGTACGTGCTTTAACAGACTTAATAAAACTTGCTTACGGTCATAAGCTTAGAACTGTTATGAAAGGTGGCCATTTCTTATGGTTCTTAATTTATGACTATAATGAACCTTTGAATGAAAGCTCACGATTTTAACATCAGAGTTATTAGGTTTTGTAAATGGTGATGATGATTTCTTAATAACCATTAAGTATTTGACATGTATTTTGAAAAGTGACAAGTTTTACATAATAACCGTTACTTATTTGACTTTTTTTTAGAAATTTTTAAAGTTGATTATTCAACCCCATAGTATAATTAAAAAATTAAAAAAAATGAGAGTGTGAATAAACAAGAGTGCGAATGAGAGAGGTAAGTTCCCCCTTAATGCTCTTATCCGTGTGTCCTTCCCTCCCATGTAATTGATGGAGAACAAAAGTTAGAAGTTGGAATAGAAGTGGATGACTAAATGGGTTTCACAAGTTATCTAGCAAATCATGTCT
This sequence comes from Inga leiocalycina, assembly GCA_963242795.1. Lineage (NCBI taxonomy): Eukaryota > Viridiplantae > Streptophyta > Magnoliopsida > Fabales > Fabaceae > Inga > Inga leiocalycina. Next base: position 31,345,261 of record OY725327.1, read on the forward strand.
TTTGGAATTAAAAGGGTTACGTTATAGAGAAAAACATGTTGGTATAAATAGCCATGGTTAACATAAGTAACAGTTGTTTACTAGTAACTATGAACACTCCTTAAATTAGTAATGGTTGCTTACTAATAACCATGAAGAGACAATTTTTTTAACATTTTTAGTCCATATTGCCCTAAGAATTAATTGTTTTTCCTCTGCCTCCTCATGTCCCTCCCCCTCACTTGGCACATCATCGACATATAAGGAAGGAGATGAAGGGTCTGCTTAGAAGTGATCATATACAACCTGATTGTGATAAGGGATAAGGTACAACTTCTTGTTCAAATTGTGGGCAGGTCTATAGAGTCACCTTATGGAGTGGTCAAGGTTGGCCAACTTCTACAGTAGAGCCTCTATTTAAGGAGGAGGTAGAAGAAGAAGAGGAGGTAATGGAGGAGGAGGAAGAGGAGGAAGGGAGGAGCTTGTGGAGGTGGTGGTGGTGGTGGTAGAGGAGGAGGGGCTTGTCGAGGTGGAGAGTGAGGATGATGAGGATAAGGAGAAGGAGAAGGGCGAGCATGGAGATGATGAAGACAGTGAATGGAAAGATCTCTCTGGCATCTAACCATAATAAGGGAGAGAAGGACGAGGTTATGAAATGGTGCTTTTTTAGAAAAGTACTATGAACACAATGAATACTTCATTCTAAAGTATTTAACTTTAGGAGAACTGGTACTTGGTGTCAGACCGAATGAAGTTTTGAAAAGGTGCTTTTTAGATTTGTATTTTACATGAAAGTTGTTTATTATGAAATTTTTTTTATTGTTCATACTTTATGGTCAGTTGACATAACCATTATATTTGTGTTTTCGCTTATGTAAAGTTGGAAGACAAATTGTTTGTAAGTGTTACATGATTGTCGTTTCAAAAGAACCATCACTTTTGTCATTAAATAAATGACGATTATTAACTACAATCATTATTTTTGTGTTGTCTTGAATTCCGCCTTGTAACACATGATGGTCCATACTACTACAAAATCACAAATATTTGACACTTCATACTTAATGCTTTTCATGAACCCGTTAAATATAAAGAGGCGGAATTATGTGAAAGCAATATATAATGGTTATTTGAAACAATCGTTAAGTATATGAGACAATATTTGACAGTTTTTTATGAATACCTTGATATATAAGTTTTGTTTTTTAAGGAAATAAAACATATCATTTACTTGACGGTTGTAACTAAAAACCCGTTATATATATTCTATCAATATATGACGGTTGTTTATTAAAACACTGTGAAACTTATATATTTGACGTTTTTTTCAAAATAAACCATCAAATATATGGCTTTAAAATCCCTTTCTCAACCCTATTTTTGCAATCTAAAAATTCCCACTATTTCTCCGCGTGCTCATTGAACAACTCGGACTACTCTTTTCTAGCATCCCTACCGTTATTTCCTTTTCCATTGTTGCCAAAATCATGATTCTCCTCCTTCCCGTGTCCGTGGCTGTCTCTAAAGTCCTTTACGCCTTATTTTGGGTTATGGGTGGTTTTCTTTAAAGCTCTGCAAGTTTCACGTCGATTCACATAAAGGTGAGAAATTTCTACCTTTAACTGGAGTTAATAATATGAAGTTGATGATATATACTTGTTGGACGGGTCCTGGGTTTAGGGTTCTTCAAAATTGAAGATTGCTCTTACTATCTTTGAAACTGAAGATTGCTCTTATCATTATATTTCACTTCCTTTTCTTTTTTTGGTTTTTATGGTCTGCTTTTGTTGCTATCTTTTGTGATATAAATCAAACAAGTATGAAATGGTTGAGTGCCTTTAAGGTGTTTGATGAAATGCTTTAAAAATAGCTCCTTCAACTATGTGTTTGCATAATATTTTAATGGTGGAGTATGTCTTAGATACTATTTGAATCAATTATGATTTATGCTTATTCAACGAAACTTTATGGAAATTATAATACAAGGGTTTAATATTTCTTCTATTTGTTACAGGTTAATATGTCGGCATCCAATATGGATAGTGGCTCAAGTATTGAGGGTCCTATCCTATCCATCAACTCCTCTAGTTCGTAGTTGGATGATAACAGACTACTTATAGAACAAGATGAAAGAGCACTGAGGAAGGGCATTATTGTGACAAGGAGGTCCAGAAAGCAAAGAGAGAGGGAAGGAAACTTAATGTGAAATGGAACAATAAAGGGCAAGTTGTGAAATCTGACAAGTTCATTAGCTACCTCGGGTATGCGACAAAAATTTTGAACAACTGGAACAAGGTAACCAAGTCAATGAGGAAGGCTATCTGGTATGAAGCATCGAAAAGACATGATGTTTTGTAGTTAATAATATCCTTTCAACTGTATGCCTAACACTAACAATGATTTTTGTGTGTTTTTGTAGTCTGGATTCCATATAGATAAGGAGAATAGGGATTATGTACACAAGAAGGTTGGCAAGATTATGCACTCGTTCCGAGGGTTTGTCACAAAGAAATTTTTGTTGGAGCTTCATTCTGTAGACGAGTCGGTGGTTCCAACGCTGCTAAAGGAAGTTGTCAAACAGCTTGAATGGGCTGCTTTTGTACGGCCATGACACTCTCCACTTTCAAGGTTTATTAAATTTACTAGAATAAAAAGTCAATGGTCTTTTATTTAATGTAATATGTAACTCTGACATCTTTGTTGTTTCTATCCACATGCATTAAGCATGGAAAACCATGAAAAGGTGAAGAACAATGAATACCTGTACCATAGAGGACACAGGGGTATGCGAATATTGAGCAACAATCAACAGAGAAGCAGGGGCAAGATCAAATGTGACTATCAACCATGGAATATTGTGGGCTGCTACAAGGCAAAACAAAGAGGGCAATATTGACAATCCTAGCGTCTAGAAGGTTGTCTCAAGAATGGTAAGTACTGATGATTTTGTTTCAATTATAATTGAATTTTTCATATAAAAAGGTATTTAACCTTTCATTTTGCTATAGAAGACCTTAAGTCAAGAATTAGAGCGAGGCAAGCTTACTGTAAACAAGGATGTCTTGGAAAATGCTCTAGGTTTTGACTATGGTGGTCTTTTAAGGGGTGTCGACTATGGGGTCAGCAAAAAAGAATACTTTAGGAAGTAGAAGAGGCCGACAAGGGTGTTTAATCAGAAACTTCAACAATATATAGAGGAGATCAAGATGTTCAAGCAGACGATTGAAGCACAACAGCTACTATTGATCAGTTTATGAGCTGAGAAACTGCAGGGAAGTAGGGAATGGCTCATACCCCAAGTACAAAAGATAGATTCACATTCCCCTCTCAAACTCTACCTGAGGTAGTATGACTAATGCCAAAAGCCTATTCTTTATTTATTTTTTCTTTACACTAATTAGATTTTCTCTTTGTTCAAGATAAGCCAGAGGTTGAGTGTGTGGCCGATAGCCCCAGGCAGCTTACCATTGCTACGGGTAGCAGGTACAACTTACAAGGGAGAACATGATTTACAACTTGCCTCTCCCTCATAAGCATGTTAGGGCAGAGCTGAAGACAACCATCTATCTTAAGTATGCCCTTCCGATACCTACAGGACACATTCCAGCTCCTCAACCCCCACCTTTATTCAGGAAATAGGAATGCCGGACATAGGCAATAAGGCAGATTTTGTGGAGAAAAAAGTGGGGGAACTGGTGGATATGGTCATTAAAAGGGCATCAAAGAAGGGCAATTTTTTATTGGTGTTGTACTGCTAGGGGTAAGGATACTACTTCATTAATTTGGATGTTCATTATTTTTTTTTTCTTAGTTTTGTTCTCATTATGTTTATTGTACTTAAGAGTCATTGGATGCTCATCATGCTAAATCCCTTCAAGTCAAGGATTTGATACTTTGATTCAGGTCATTAGGATGCGAACAATCAACCATAGATGGTTGAGGTTTTCAATAAGCTGATGAATTTAAATTTGGCACTTTAATTTCTTATTGTCTTGTCAGAGTATATTATGAATTTGGTGCTGTAATTTCTTATTGTGATCTTGTCAAAGTTGTTTACTATTATGCCATAGACAAAAGCCTCAGCCACACCTGGTTAAAGCCAAAGGCATTGCATCCCCTTACAAATGGAAGAAAGTAGCAGTAATTCACCAATACTTACCATTTTGTGTTAGACTGGTCATAGTTGGTTTTTGTGTTAGACTGATACATTTCATTTGTTTGTTTATAGTGTCCGCGGAAACCTTTTCAGAGCTCTTAGTGTGGGTACTGTGTAATGAAGGTTATGAAGGACATAATCACCCATAATCCCAGCTCAAGTAATACTAAGGGGCGTGCGTGCGTGTGTGTTTGAGTTAAATTAAAAAGTCAAGTTATATATATTTTAACAAACTTTGTTTTTGCGTGCAGTACTTTAAGAACATATATTCTTAGCAATATTCACTCGAACAAATTGAAAAAGTCATAGAAGAGTTATCTATGACAATTTATCATCAATGGATACGAGCATAACAGAGTTAGCTATAGATTACCATTTTTTTGTTTAGGTGTATGTTAGGTTCTTAGTTTAGCTAGTTCAGATTTGGTTTTGGCTTCTGTTTTGATTTGTGTTTTTGGTTTCTATTTTGTTTTCTCTCTTGCTCTAATTCATTTGCTTTTGGTGGTTAATTTGGATTAGCTTTTGGTTTTTGTAATGCATAGTTTTGTATATATATAAACTTTTTGATTACTACAATTGGTTTTTGTAATGTGTAGTACTTTGGTTTCTATAATGGATTTGTAATTGATTTATGTAATGTACATATTTATATAATATGCATATGGGGCTTATTGAAAGTGAGCCCCCAATTTTTTAAAATAATTTGTAACACGTATTTAATGGTTTTTCGCCAATAACCGTCGAATATTATATATATATAACAATTTTTCCAAATAATCATCAAATAAACCCTTTCCTCTAGTGACAAATACTTTACCGTTCATATTTTAACAGTTAAGTATTATACAGTATTTTTTACGGTTAGTATTAAACAACCGTTAAATACAGATGGATATATTTAATAGTCCTTGTCTTACAACCATTAAATATAATATTCTATACATAACGGTTGTATTTGAAAAAACCATAAAATAGTGTCCAGTATTTAACGGTTAAAAATGGTTATATATAAAAATAACCATTAAATATAAACAAATATGTAGTAGTGATGCGCATAATTAGCTGTTACTTTTAAGCATTACGTATCATTGCACAACCTCCGCCTTGATATATATAATATTTATTAGCTATAACCATTATACATTAGACGTTATAAATGCTTAAATATGTAGTAGTGTGTATTTTCTACATTACCTTAATCATTTTTTTTTAATTCTCTCTTACCCTCTCTTGGTTATTATTAGGAGAGGACCAATGGAAGCATATTAGAAAAATATTGATAAATATAAAAAATATATTTTATATTTAGAACTAAAATCAGCTCACCAAATACATCCATGTTAAAACAGGAGGGAGCAGTATACGCGTGCATAATGTATGTGTGCGTGTCTGTATCAAAATATGAGGATGCCTTCGTTCGTGTTCTTTTTCCTCTTTTAAAATAGATTACGCGTTTTTTATTCACTTGAAAAAAATAAGCTCAAACTCACCCCTATCCTCCATACAAGATTAGAATAATGTGATGACAATGTTTGGAACCAGCAATAATACTTCAGAAAAAAGCAAACATATAAAGTAGGAGGCAAGGGATCTATCTACATACAATTATCTATTGAAGTATTATTTCTCAATCTGAGCTCTTACAATACATGGAAAACAAACCTTATTTCATCACAAAGTGAGAATAAAACTGAACTAATCCTCATCCATCTATATATCTTTGAAATTTGGATGAGCAGGGGACAAGAGAGAAGACAGAAGATAATACAAGTGGAAACAAGTCTCATGCCACAAAATAAAGTCAGCTACATGGAACAAGAAAGTAAAGCTGATTTTTCGGTGGGGCTTGATAATGAGAATGAATTTTATCATAAGCATGCTATAAGCCGATATCGTTTTGAGGTGGTTCTGGGCAACTGGATTGATGCATGAGACCACCAACAGAGACAAAAACAAGATGATCACCATCTCTAACAACATCAATATCATCAATCTGAGCCCCATCTTTGTTCAGAACCTTCACATCATCATGAAGCAACCCAAATTTCTTAACTCCAGTCTCAATTAGCTCTTTTAGGCTCTTGGGCAAAAGCACAAGCCTCCCTCCCACATCGACTTTCTCTGGACAAGTAATGGTAACTCTAGCAGCCAAACACCCTCCTCCACCTCCATTACTACCAACAGCATCATTCCTTGCACACTTGTCCTCATTATTATTAACACCGAACATCAAATCCTCCATGTTTTCCCCCTTGTGAGCAGCAGACATGATCCCAAACAAAGAATTATTAAAATTAGACGTCCTCCTCCTCGGCCTACTGCTCCGGCCACCACCTCCCCATGACCGGTCGTTACCATCTTGCGGGGCGACGGGCATGGATGGCTCACTGGTGAACCTACCTAGGTACCTGGTCTTTGTACCTGGTTGTCTCTCAGGAATGGCTGCTGAAACATATTGAGCTTTATTATTGGGCTCCCTTAAGGATGCAAAAATGGCTTTGATCTCTTCATGACCTTGTTGGTCTGCAAGCTCTCTTGGGGTCCAGCCTTCCTTATCTGGTTTGTCTCTGTCAGAGCCATGATCCAGCAGGAACTTGACGATCTCGACGTTGGCCTCGGAGACCGCCACATGGAGGGCCGTGGTTCCATTATGGATCCTAGCAAGGGTGACATCTCCTCCATATCGGACTATGCCCCTGAGCAAACTAAGGTTGTTCTGTTCTGCTGCAGTGCAAGCAAAATGACCCACATCTCCAAATTTTAAGGAAGCTCCATTTTCTGCTAAAAGCTTCACCACCGGTTGGTGACCACCCAGCATTGCTTCCCATAATGGTACATTCCCTTCACAATCTGCAAATTTTTAAAGTAACAAAATGAAACAGAGAAGCCTGGTTTTCAGTCATTTTCCAATGTTTTGCTTAAATGAATTAAGGATGGCCCATGTTATAGATTGAAATTTGAGTGGTTCAGATTTAATGTTTAATAAAAATATTACTAAAATATTAAATTACTAAAAAAATAAATAAATTCAGAAACTACTAAATTTTAGTTATGATGATTTAAAACTGCAATGAAAAATATTTAAAAAGAATATTTTGATAAAACATTAAATCTGAACCGTTCAATTTTCAATCTAAAGGTTGAGATGAGTAGTGGAAAGGAAGAGCAGGGAAAGAAAATGGCAAGAGAAGAGGACAGTAACCAATCCAGATTAATGATTCAGTTGTACAGAATATTTCATTTTTGTTTTTTTTTCTTTTGTTGAAATAAATTATTTGGCATTCATCACCACCAACTATTGATCTCAGTTTAAACTTTTATGTAACCACACAAGTTGGTCTAGCGATATGAGGCCCCGCTAGATCCTTCTAGGTCTCGAATTCGATGGAACCAGCCATTTTTATGAATAATAATAAGAAGATGACGAAGACAAAAGAGCAATTCTACTCATAAACATTTTTTTTTAGAAGTGCTACCAATACAGTAAGCGTTTTTAAGGTGCAAAAATACCCATGAAAATTAAAAAGTAGACCGATAATGCCAATTCCATTAACTTAGACTAACAGCGTTACTTTTTTATTCATATGAGCCCCACCTATTGTCGTAATCAAAAATTAACACCAGGCGAAGTTAAAGGAATTGGCATTATCAGTCTACTTTTAAATGTTTATTGGTACTTTTGAATCCCAAAAATGTTTACTGTACTGGTAGCTCTTTCGGAAAATGTTTATGGGTAGAATTACACCTTCTCCCTAATAATAATAATAATAATACTATTCTGTTTTGTGACAGAAAATGGGGAAAAATAAGCCTTGGTAAACGTGATAGACGACTATAATTAATATTATCTCAAATCCATAATTACGCTGACCTCGCTAGAATAGGAAAGGCATGTTTGCATTATTGAGTCTAATGAAATTTTAATTAATAAATGAGCAAAGCACAGGGCTCCAAGAAAAAAAAATTATTTGACGGTTGAACACACATCATCATGTGTAGAAACAACATGAACTATTGACTTAATACTAATTAATTAAATAAAATAACAGATATGGAGTATGACTTTTTTAAAAAGCACAGGGCTCCAAGAAAAAAAAATTATTTGACGCTTGAACAAACATCATGTGTAGAAACAACATGAACTATTGACATAATACCAATTAATTAAATAATATAACAGATATAGAGTATGACTTTTTTATTAAAAAAAATTGTATGGCTTCTGGTTGCCGTACAAGTGTCTATGCATCAGACTAATATTACAATAATCAAGACATTATGCGTGATTATAGAGCTAAGAAGCGCCGACATATATCAGAAGCAAAGCAATGTACCACGTATAATAAAAACATTTCAAAGTTTAAATTTAAAAAAAATTGTAAAATGAAGAGGAGAAATATTAAAAATTGAACTTCAAACAAATCTCAAATATAAAAAAATATTTATAAGCAGGTAATCATAATTTTAATTTAAACTGGTTGTTCAACTTCATCTCCCACACATCATATCGCTTTTCTTTTTTTAAAAAAACAAAAAAAAAAATTCTTCAACCATTTCTAAACATCCCGAACAAAGTCAACGTTTATAAGATGCCTATCCAATGTGTATGACTTCTTTATATAAGAGATCATCGAACAATATTAAAGAAAAATTGGATGAAACATGATATTACCTCTTACGTTAGGATCAGCTCCATAATCCAACAGAAGCAGGGCACAGTTCTCACTTCCTTTAGATGCTGCAATATGCTGATAATGCACAAAGTGATACACAGATTAGAACAAATCAAGATTTCAATCAATAAGGGAGAAAAATCAAACCCAAATATATAGAGTAATATGCCTTATTATAATTTATATATACTTTTTATATAATACTTTTATACTTCTGCTGTTGCTATTACTCAACCGTACCTATCTGTTTGCTCAAGACTAAACACGTTTGCTCCAGCATTACGCAAAGTCAAAAGATGCATATGGCTTCTTCTTGTAACGGGTATAAGTTCTTAAGAGAACCATACAATGTAATGATTATAATTTATAAGTCCAAAGGAAGAGCTCTTCCCAAAAGACTAACATATTAGACCCACACTACAATTATGAGGCTTCCCACCGTGAGACTTACAACACTTATCTATTAAAACAAATCTATTGTTTTTGTATGCATATGCAAATCAACAATGAGGCTTATTCTTTAGAATTCATGTATGGTAATATAAAATCAATAACAAGCCGTATTATATTCACAAACTGATGAAGAGTGTGTCTCATTATTCTTCATGGTCCATGCAATATACGGGACTATGTTTAGTTTCATTTTACTCCTCTAGTCCTAAATGTACGACATAATTTAGAGTGGAATTTGTATTACAAACTAGGTGCTACATTTAGGACATGAGGTAGTAATTGTGCATGAGAGAAAAGCAGAGAGTATGAAGGACGTACGAGAGGAGTTCTTCCGCTGTTTTCGGATTCATTAGGATCCAAGCCTCGTTTCAACAACTGATGTAACATCAAGTCATCTCCTCTGGAAGTGGCGAAGCAGAGGCTGAGGGGTAGGTCCATCCTTCCACGAGCAAGCATGTTCTCTGTCTCCACCAACACTCCCTTCATCATTGGGTCACTCTGTTCCTTCAAATGCTGCCACAACAACCCCAACATTATCATCATCCATCATTGTTCTACCTTTCTTTCTCTTTCACATTTTCAATGTTGTTTTTCCCTCATGTGTTACTCCCTCTTGTTCTAACTGTAGGACTAAGTTGATCCCAATTTGTTTTAATCATGAATATAAGGCCTCAATCTATTTTTTTTCCCCCAAATTTAATTTTTTCCCCCAAACTATCCTTATTAATTGATTACCACTCTGGTCCTTATATTTGGAAACAAAAATTGTTCCTATAAGTGACTTATAACAAGGACAAAGTAATTAAAAGAGTAGTTTTCAATCAAAATGACAAAACTGAGTTAGTTTAGGGAAACCGACATACATCTTTTACAAATAATTAACTTAACTAATTTTCTTAATCTCTACAAATTAGTGAGCTAATTTTTATATATTAGACCTACCTCAAGGAGGTTGTTGATGATGATGGTGCCATCTCCAACGTTGGCTTGCACTATATTGAGGAAGGTTGCTCGGTTCAGCCGAAGAAGTTGGCTCAAACGCTTGGTTCGCACAGTGAGGAGTTGTGGCCTATAACAGAGTACCCCTATCTCACCACACAGATCACCACTAATTGCCTCTCCCACCAGCTGCTCTACGCCATTTTTTTTAACTAACAGCTCCTATATATCACAACATAATTAACATCATCATAAACTAGTTTCTTTGGTAAGCAAATCCTTCAATACACACAACCTACTAAAATTATATTCACAACTTTAAATATTAGTATGACTTCTACATTCAAGTCCGAATGACATATAGTGTAAGATTTTAGACGTTAAAAGCAAACGAGGGTGGGAAAAAACACGGATAAGAAAACACCAGTGTCTCTATGTTAAGAACTAAAAAAAATCAATAATTTTGAAATACTAATAAATAAAGATTACAAAAAATCTTGCTTTTAATGTAATATCATTCCCAATACAATATTTGTTTTTGCGCCAACCAATTTCATAGTATAAGCAAAAACCAAAAAGGGAAAGTTAAGAATATCAACCATTTAAATTTAATATAAATCATTAAAAACTTCTTGATTTTGCTCCAATTTTTCATTCGAAAAGAAATTTAACAAAAATGAAGATAATAATTAAAGAGTCAAATTTTTTTTAAAAAAAAAACGTGATTTATATAAAAAATAAAACAATTGAAATTCACGCTTGATTGAAGATTAGAAATTCTAAATTTTAAATTATTTATTGCAAAAAAACAAATTATAAAGTAAGTTATTGAAAAAATTTGCTTTTTGCCGCAAAAAGTACCCCATCACAACACACTAAGAGCCTTCTGGAATTCACCCATACAAAGTGGGATTATTACCACAGCACCAGTCGCTAGGACATAGAAATCAGTGGGAGCTTCATTTTGCAAGATGACGTCTTCTTTGGGAGGAAAATACTCTGCTTTCATTTCTGACACCTTTCCACAAAATAGATATCAAACAAACAAAGGATTTAGCACCAAAAGAGGAAAAAGAGAAACAAACAGAAACAAGAAAAGTCAGATGCAGGATTATGAGGCAATTACCAGTTGGAAAAGCAAGTCATTAGAGACCCCACGAAATAAATAAACCTTATCCACTAGAGAATAGAAGAGGTAGTGAGAAATGCTTGATCTTATGGCTTTAGGAAGAGAATCAAGTGTCTCTTGCTGCTGTAATCCTTCTGAATCTGTTCTGAACTTCAAACACAAATGTGCTATCATCTGATCTTGCAGCCGAACCGGCAACCGATTCCTCTGTGCAAAGCTTGCCGCAGCTTGTATGGTATCCCTCTACAAAATCAACCCAACAAAATTCAACTACTAAACTGATTGAGGACTAAGGGGCTGTTGGGTACGAGGGATTTGAAGGGGACTACAAGGCCCCAAGGAAGGGACTAAATTAACAAGAAGTTTCGATAAGTGAGGTGTTGTCATTTCTTACACTTGCTTCTTAATTGTTATTGAGACTTTTGGTAATTAAGTCCCTTCCATGGGACCTCACAAAAATTCCTCCCAGTTGGATATAAGAAAATTAGAAAAGTGGAGTTATAAAATTTTAACAAAGAGAAGATGTAGGATTTATAATAAGAAAAATTAATTCAAAACTTTTAATCCTATTTTTCTAACTTTTTTAAAATCAAACGCATAAAAATTTTACCTCTTTTCCCCCTCCACTCCAAATTTCTTATACCGAACAGCCCCTACGTCTGGTCACCCCCCAGGGGATTCCTTTTTGGGTTAACTTGTTAGAAATTATTAGAATCTAAGACAACCTTTGTTTTGGGCTTAATCCCCTAGTAGAATGATGTGTTTGAAGCTTAAAGTATAGGAAAGATTTGATAATCTACTTACAAATTGTCTGGTTCGACTTGTGAAATGGACGACCAGGTTGGTCATGTTACCGATCAAATACGCAGTTAATCCCAGATTAAAGAGCATATAAAAGATGTCAAAGATCATCTCCCTGGAATTAACTGGATGCAAATCTCCATAGCCAACAGTTGTTAAGGTTGTAATAGACCAGTATATAGAAATCACATATCTAGACCACAAACTCCGTTCCTCAAAATCTGCCCCCATTTGTACTCCCAACCACGTCTTTTTGGGATCATGATACCTAGCAGCAAGAAGATAATAGAAGCATCCAGCACAGTGAACAGCAAAAAGTGTAACCTACACAAGACACAGACACAACTAAACGTTGTTCATCTGCTACAATAAAATACAAACCCAGAAATAGTTTTAGAAACTTACACATATAAGCTTAACACAACGAACCCAGAAATAGTTATAGCTCTTGTCCTTCTCCATTCTGATCAAAATAATGATAAAGACTTGAGCTTGAAATGAAAAACATAACAGAAAAGGTCAATGATCTGAAGGAGTTATGGTATCCCATACCTAGAAAACAGAGCACTGACTCTTCGGAGACGCCAGAGGCGAAGCATGTTGAAGAATCCATAGGATTTAAGGGGAGAAGGGGAGATTTTGCGAACGAGTTCCGAAGGGATGGTGGAGATAACATCAAAGAGTAACCAAGAACTTGTGTATTTCCAGGCGATTCTTCTGTGGCTATCCACTAATAAGTAGGAGGCTTTGTCAAGATAAGCAACGAAGAAGGTGAGAACTATGTCGATTGCGAAGAATCCATTGACAACATTGTCTGCAATGGAGAGTGGTGTCACAGGTTCCTTAAGGAATCCGAACTCAAACGGCGATACCCATGCGGTGTATATCACAAGAATCACCAGAAAAGTCTCCCATATCCTGTGGAAAAAGAAAAAAGCAAACTTTATTCCCTTCCAATGGAAAGCAAGCTGTTTCCAATTAAAAATTGAATCCTCCTTGTTTCGGCCTATCCAAATCGTTCTTGTCCCTCGTGAAATAAAGATGATAATAATAAAAATAACAGTAGTTGACCAAAAAAACAAAACAATAATAACAGTAATATTCAAATCTTTGAACCATAAAAGAAGAAGAAGAAGAAGCAAATATTGCTACGAGCACCAAAAGCAAGAAAATCTATAACAGTCAAACGATAAGCTCCCACTAAGCTGACTGGCGAATGGTAAGCATTTCTCAGTTAGATTGCAATTTCAGAGTAAAACAATGAAAATGAAAGATTTCAAAGTGAAGGTTTTGGTCTTTCAGGGGAAAAAAATCACCTTTGATTAGAGAAGAAGAAAGATGAAAGGGGAGGCAAAATAAGTCTAAGCAACAGGACAAGAAAGTTGAAAAAAAAAACGAAAGGATAATTTGTTTTACAGTCATGAGAATGCCGCCAATAAAATAAATATTAAGAAAAAGAAACAGCGAGAAAGAGAGAGCAGATCACGAGAAGAAAAAGAAGAGAGAGCGAAAGAAACAAAGAAACCAAAAAAAAAAAAAGGGAAATGAGAATGTGAGGGGAGAGGGAGAGGAGAAAACCTGTAACGGCGATCGTAGGGGGAAATAATGAACGGACGAAGGGTGTTCCGGCGGTTGCTCCGACCACCAAGAGAAGGTAATATGCCGGTAGAGAGACTGTATTGGCTGCCATCTCTGGACAATTCAAGCTCTTCTTGCCCGCACACACCTACACTAAACACCCCTCTGTTTCTGCTTCCTATCATTTTCTGTGTGTTTTTCGCCGATTTATATCACTCTCTCTCTCCCCCCCTCCCCCTCCCCCTCTCTCTCCCCGATGGTAAGTGTCTTTCTTGCCTTCGTGGGGATTACAGAACCGCCTGAGTTTGGCTTTATATTCAGAGGAAAAGAGAGCGCGTCAGAACAAGCACGTGTACACTGAATGCCCACCCTAAAGTCCCAAAAGTCAAATCATTTTCTTGTTAAAATAATTTAATATGATTATGTTTTTAAAAATATATAAGAGCAAATTACATAAACATACCCTGAATTCTACTAAGTATGTGTGTGTTTGGGATAACTGTAGAACAAATCACTTAGTTTGAGTAAGATTGCGTTAAATCAGTTTGTATAATATGATTTATATTTGGAAAATGATTGAATAAGTGCTTGCCAATAAGTCAAAACTTATTTGTACCACCTATTGCAATATCTCTCTGTTCTCTCTTTGTTTCTCTGTGTAGGCTTAACTAGCTCTCTAACTCGCCCTCTCTCACACATAGTCGCACAGAGATCCGCTCCGCCTTCACCCTTTCTCCGCCTCCGACAATGGGAAAAGGTAGATCTCTCAGCGACGGCGTCCTCAGGAATATCGTCCTCTCCTACACCTACGTTGCCATATGGATCTTTCTCAGCTTCACCGTCATCATCTAAAACAAGTACATCCTCGGCCGTAAGATGTACAATTGGCATTTCCCCATTTCCCTCACCATGATTCACATGTCCTTTTGTGCTTCCCTCACCTTCCTCCTTGTTCGCGTCTTCAAGGTCATCGAGCTCGTTTCCACGTCCCGCGATCTCTACATCTCCTCTGTCATCCCTATCAGTGCCATGTATTCTCTCTCCCTCTGGTTCTCTAATTCCGCCTACATTTACCTCTCCGTCTCCCTCATCCAAATGCTCAAGGCCCTCATGCTCGTTACCGTCTATTCCATCAGCCTTCTCTTTAAGAAGGATACCTTCAAGAAAGGCACCATGGCAAACATGATCTCGATCTTCATCAGAGTCACCATCGCTGCTTACGGCGAGGCCAAATTTGATACCTAGGGAGTCATCCTTCAACTCAGTGTCGTTGCATTCGAGGCCACCAAGTTGGTTATGATTCAAATCTTACTTACGTCTAGGGGGATCTCCTTGAATCCCATAACTTCTCTCTATTACGTTGCTCCTTGTTGTTTGGTCTTCTTGTCCATGCCTTGGATCTTTGTGGAGTACCCTGTGTTGAAGGAGACTTCCAGCTTCTATTTCGATTTTGCAATCTTTGGGACCAATTCTATATGAGCTTTCACCTTGAATCTTGTCATTTTCCTCCTCGTTGGAAAAACTTCCGCTCTAACCAAGAATGTGGCAGGTGTCGTGAAGGATTGGTTGTTGATCGCTTTTTCCTGGTTATCAAGGACACAGTGACCCCCATCAACTTGTTTGGGCACGGACTGGCCTTTTTGGGTGTGGCCTATTACAACCATTCAAAATTGTAGGCTCTAAAGGCAAAGGAAGCTCAGAAAAAGGCTGCTCAGGCTAACGAGGAATAACGAGAATATTCCCTTATTCATAAGTTAAAAGCAAGAGTTGTGAGCTTATTAAAAAAACTCCTTATTGCTTGAAATCACAACTCAAAAAACAGCAAACTAAATACTCAAGTAAGTCGAATAAGTACAAAACGGGCTTTTTCTTATAAAGTCGGGCTTATTATTGGGCCTACAGCTAAACCAAACACATATTATGTTCATTTTCAAACAAATTTTGGAATAGAGCTGGGAAAACAAGCCAAGCCAATTGAACCGGCCCGTTTAGGCCCTGAATTTGCAAGGGCTCGATTTCAGATTTTTG
The DNA here is from genome assembly GCA_963242795.1 of Inga leiocalycina. Classification (NCBI taxonomy): domain Eukaryota; kingdom Viridiplantae; phylum Streptophyta; class Magnoliopsida; order Fabales; family Fabaceae; genus Inga; species Inga leiocalycina. The sequence goes on from OY725327.1 coordinate 31,360,997, forward strand.
TTTCAAAAATGAAAGTGGGCCTAAAAGGGCTAGTCGTATAGGGCTGAGGGCCTAAAAGGGCCAGTCCTTTTAGGCCTGTATTTTTTTTAAATTTTTTTAATTATTTATATGATAATAATATATTGATTTTTTTATACTTTTTTAATTATGTTGTAATTATTTAGTTGTTATTATCTTGTTTAGAATTAAATTTCATAAGAACATATTGTATTAAGAATTGAAAACTTATAAAAGATATTTCTTATTTCTTAAGTATTCTTACTAATATTGTGTTTTTTGACTTATTTTTCTAGTGATTGTTTTGTTTATATCTTATGTTATTTATTTTATTGACTACTTACACTTTTCAAAACATATTTATAAGAAGTATTTTTAATTTTGTTAAGTCTTCCCATTAATTATTTGTAATTGTGATATATGGACAATAGTTTACCTTTGATTATGATTTAGTGATTGTGTTTGTTTATTGCATGATGCGTATTGTTTATATCTTAGTTTTAACAATATTTATGTATTAAGTTAGAATTTTCATTGTTGTAATTTAATTTCTTTAAAAAAAACTGAAAAAAAAAATATTAAACAATTGTTAAAATAGCTTTGATCCTGTAAGGCCGTCTTTGACATTTTTACTCAAATGTCAAGCCTAAAAAATGATTGTTTTATTTATCTAGATCTAAAAGAACCAGCCCTTTTTTACCCTGGCCTGTGAAGGGCCAACCTTTTTTACCAAATTTGCATCGATTTTCTTTTTTAGAATATTATGTTGATATCCACTTCTTAATTGACTTTTTCCCAAAATAGTCCCATATAATCAAACAAGAGAGGCCGGGAACAAATCAACAAATAGAATCTGGTTGTTAATAAAATTAAAATGGTTTGAGAATAATATATATTCCCTCCTACCCATAATATAAGCAATTTCTAAAATAATAACTTGGTCCATAATATAAGTTATTTGGAGAGTAATTAATATTTATGTGTCAATTTTACCTATAAAATTAATATTTAAATGTGGCTCTTTATATTTTTTTTTTGGGAAAATTGTAAAAAAATCCCTTATTGGCAACTTATTTGCAAAATTGGACCTTTGTGTACATATTATCTTCCACGTGTGCAAAATATCTTCCTTGGTATGCAGATAATCTTCCCTATGTGCAAAAATCTTCCCTATATGTGTAAAAATCGTCCCTACATATGTAGAAATCTTCCCTCCGTATGCAGAAATCTTCTCAGGTTCCATTTAACAAATAAGTTGCTAAAAGGTTTTTTTAAGCAATTCTCCCTTTTTTTTTCTCTTTTTATATACCTCATTTGATATGGGTAAAGTTGAAAATTTCTTTCAATTTAAAACTGTTGTAAATATTGTGTGTGGGTGAGTTAAAGAAAGAAGTCATATATAACTCAAAATTGAGAATGCCCTAGTGTATGATAAAATATGAGCCTGAGCTAGTAAAAAGGCTAATAAGAGAAATCTTTGCTCTAATCATTGGAGATGACCGTTGGATTTTTCATGTGATTTAATTAGTCGATTATAATGAAATTTAAATGGTTCTATTTTATTAAATCTTTGTAAATCCTTGTTTTATAACTGCCATTTTAATTATTATTAAGCCATCATTAATGGTTATTATGGCTGCTCAATCTTAGGAAATTTCTTTTAATGGTCATTAACAACCTGCTATTTTTAAAATTTACAGTTGAGGAAATTATCCATGGCAAGCAACATATATTTCAAATTTGATTGCTTATAGTTGATCTTGGCCTAACGTTACTATACGCGAGGATCTTAGATGAATTACCATTGGTTGAAGGTAATTCTTTGCACTCTTTATTTGATTATTAATAACTTGACGATTGATGCGAAGATATGTTGGAAAGTGATGTGAGTTATGATCTATTGGTTTACCCCATGAAATTTGTAACCTTTGAAATAATTTATATATGAGGATTCTCTTTGAGAAAAGGCAGCAACTTCTTACTCTGAGCAGTGCACAATAATATTAGAATCACTCTTCCCTTCACAAGAAATAACTTTTCAATGCTTTATGAAGAATGATAGCAGCGGTTTTCGCAGGAAGATGTTTTAATATATTGAAGAAATACTCTCTGTCATAGTATTGCAATTATGCGTTTATAAGCATTAACCTTGGAATGAAATCGAGTTTAAGGGGAAGATTCACCTACTCCGCACCATCATAATCTTGGGAACTCGCAACCTTGGAGAAAAATACAGCAGAAATAAGTGAGTCTTTGTCTTAATATATACTTCTATGACCATGTTCAGCTATATTCCTGAATAATATGAGATCTTTATCATAGTTAGTAAGAATTTTCTTAAACATTGTGGTGGTTTCTTAGAACAAATGGCTGAATAAAATATGTTTGTTGTGTTGCTGTCCAAAATTATCTCTAACATGATAATTATAGGGAGTTAACCAAAAGGGTGTTTGTGTAAATTAAAATCTGGTGATAGTTAATAAAATATATAGCTTCGCTCACTACAAAAAAACTGACGTTTAGTAGTAGTTAAAATAGTGTCTCTGCTACAAACGGCAGTAATAACGGTTGCAAAAACCGCTACAAAAGCCACTTTTGCAAAGATATTTGTAGCAGTTTAATAGAATCGCTACTCATGTAATAAAATTACTATTGAATTTATAGAGGTTCTTTCCAACCACTAAATGGCGTGTATGTAGATAACAATTTATCTGAGAAGATTGTTGTAACACCCCAAATTTTATATTCACCAAATATATTGTAATTATTTGGGAAATTCAATAAAATGGTGAATATTCATGAATTTGGAATTTATGAATTTATAAATGTTCAATTTCATGGGAAATTGGGCAAAAATAATTATGGAATTAATTTGGGTAATTTAAAAAGCCCAATATTAAGGTCCAAAAATGAAGGAATATTAGAGAAAATATTTGGTCCAAAAATAGATGAAAATTGGTGAAAGAAAAATAAGAGAAGAAATTGAATTAGAAAGGTAATGGCAAAATCATAATTTTGCCAAAATAGCACAAAATAAATTATTTTTCAATTAATTGAAGTTAATTTCAATTAATTAAGGAAAATAAAGGTTAAAAATATATTTAGAATATTTTGGTCAATTTAATATGAATTTATGGAAAATTTGAGCAAAAAGTGCAATTTTGACCAAAATTGAGACTTTACGTGTATACGCAACCGAAACAAGTTGTGAAGCCAATTGAGACCATAGGGAGGGACCCCTAGGTGTCTCCTACATGTGGAATAAATAAGGAAATATTGATTGGACTTAATGAGCATGGTTATATGTACATAAGGATTTATGTACATAAGTTCATTTTTGAAATTTTGGAAAATAAAACAAATAAATAAAATATTGTAAAACATATGATAAATAAATATATCATCATCCTCTTCAGCCATTTTCGTGCTCAGCAACCTGAACCATAGAGAGAGAAGGTTGAGAGAGTTTAGAGAGAGAAAAAGAAGAAAAATCACAAGGTAAGCCGATTTCTCCGACGATTTCGCTCCTAACGCGTATATCTCCGACTCTAAGCTACTCCTCTTTGTTCTTTAGGGTTTGGAGGCTCAAAAATCAGTTCTCTAAAGGTTAGGGTTTCAGCCATTTTTGGGAAAAGCTTGTTGGAGCTTGAGGTAACTTCCAAACCTTCGTATATTAACTATTCTGGCTGCTATGGGCAATTTAATCGGTGAAATTTCGCCGGATTGCCATTGGTTTTAAATTTTGGAAAAGTGTATATCCAAGGGTTATGCTGCCCAATTTTAGTTCAGATGGTTGTTATAACTCAATTAGATGGTTAATAAAGTGGTTAGGAGTAGAAAGGAACGTGTTTACGGAGCCGAAATCGTAAAACCCCGATTTTTCCCGGAGAACACAATTATTTCGGCCAGGGCTGTTTGAGGGCCTTAGAGTTGGATTTTCAATGATTTTATGGTTCCATTGGATTCAGTGGGCGAAAATAGGTGGGGTTACAGTTGGGCACTTTTTCAGAAAAGGCTGAGAAAGCATAATTACGGGAACGCCCCTAAAACCCTAAAAGTAGGGCTGCCAAGGGCAATTTCGTAATTTGACATTGAATTTGGTAGTTTTGAGTCCGGAAATGGATTCCTTGGATGAAAATACATCAGGATAGCCCTAGTCAAAAATTTGGAAAAGCGTGCCATCGGGCCGGGTACGGCGGGGCCGGGGTCCCGGGGGCATTTTGGTAAATTTTCACCATAGGCTAATATAACCACAAGAAACACTATGGAAGTGTCTAAAATGATACTTGGATAGGTTATGACCTATTTCTTATATATTTGATGTTTTAGGACCGAGTTGGACGCCTTTAGTTGACACGTTTTACGGGGCGGGCCCTTTGAGACAAGAGAGAGGTTAAGGTAGGGACTACTATCTCCTCATATACTATGTGACTATTTGTATGATGCGTGTTACTGTATTTTATGATCTGAACACGTGCTGGAGGCACATTACCTAGCTGTGGTCTAGGACCTAGCTGAGGTACACTGGTCTTACCTAGCTGTAGTCAAGGACTCGGCTGAGGTACATGTAGGGGTTTCAACGGGTTAGTTGGCCCTGAATTTTGTGTACACACACGGATGATATGAATTTTCATTTTACTTGATACGGTGCATTGCATATTTAATTTTCGCATTTTATATGTTGATCGTATGTTTCTACTGAGATTCCTTGGAATCTCACCCCGTTTTCTAATCCAAATGTCTCAGCGGGTGCCAGCGGTTCAAAAGGCATGGACATAGTTCCGGGAAACTGACGGGCATGTTTCTCGAGACACAGTTGGTGGTTACATTTAGCCTGTACTTGGAATATTTTGGGATATTCTGTATATATTTGTAATTATTAGTGAATTTTGCTCTGTTAGTGTCTGTCTGTAAACAAATACTTATTATCAGTATAACTGTACTTTTCTGTTTGCCTATGGAACTTGTTCATTATTGCCCTGCGCATATCAAAATGGAAACGGGTGTTGACAATTGTAGGGGTTAAAAAACCGATACAAATGTTGACGGCACAATTTCGTGTGCAGGAAATGAAAATTGAAAATTTAGCTCTAATTTTGTAGCGGTTTAAGTACATGAAGAAATTTTAACAAATTGGTGCCAAATTCTTTGTAGCAATTATCAAACCGCTAATAATATATGCTGAAATTTCAAAAGTAGCTTCAAAAGTTTAATCCGATTTTGAGTTTAACTTTGTAGCTGTTTTAAAATGGCTACAAAATGTTGGGAAAATTTTAAAAATAATAATACAATAATTTGAGTCAATTATTATAATTTTGTGTTGAATAGTTTATTATTTAAGTAACTCAACTGATAATAGTTATTATTTGAGAAGAAATAAATTAGGCAGATAAGTATAAACTTTATATAGGTAATATTGAGAATGTGTAGGTAATAAGGATTTATTATGTTGTCTACTAGATGTTGATCATTATGGAAGGAATATTGAAAATGTTGAGGAAAAGTCTTTAAATTTTTGGACAAAGAGAAAAAATAAATAGTATCAATATTATAAGAAGGAAAAAAATGTTGAAATCAAAGAATTAAAAAAATTTTCCCATATTTGATCACCTTGCTCAGCTTTTCGGCTCTTCAAAAAGAAAATCCCAAATGAGAGAAAACGATAGAGAAGAAATGTGAAAAGAAACGAAGGAGTGTTTGAAATGAAGTATGGTGAGGGTATTTATAGGAATATGCATAACTCTTGTAGTGGTTAATGTGACTGTTTTCGTAGCGGTTAATATTTGTAACGGTTTTGTTTTATTTTAAACCGCTACAAAAATTGGTTAGAATTTTTTTAAGAAAAATATAAATTAAGGTTTATAAGAACAAAAGTATAATTTGTTTAATCATTCTTCGTCATCGTCCCTACAAAATTGTTTGGAGAAAATTTTAGTGTGGTATTATTTTGTATAAAAATTAAATTTAAATTATATGAACTTATAAAAATGCACAGAACTATAGGTAAATTGTCATCGCCTTTAGGGAAGAAGTTTTCAACATTGGCAGGCTGGAATGGCTTGTAACATCCCAAATTTCATTCACTAAAGTTCCTTGTATATTTGTGACATTATATGAAATAAGAATGGTGAATATTGGTACATTTGTAATGGCAAAACATTGCAATTAGTGGTTACATACAACTTGGCTAAGTTAAAACCACAAAGGTGCAATTTTTTTTAATATAAACAAGTACTTCATATTAGTATGTTTATGCTATTTCTGTTTACCCACTGAACTGCGTGTTGTGACTCTGATAAATGTCGAAAGATTGAGGGGTCTGATATGGCTTACTCCTGTAGGCAATGTTATCACCATTACCCATATCGTAGAGGTCTCGATGTTTTAAGTGAACTACTATATTCCAATCCCTGTGCCTCACATCTTTGACATAATAGACCTAGTGTACCTCTACGGCAAGAATATATGACTCATCATCTTCAAATTGACCAATGTGAATTGGCCGAAAGAAATTTACTGATGTAATGCCTAAATCGTCAGTTGTGAGTCCCTAAGAAGTTGTCGTATTTACCCATAAACACTTAAACAACGTCACTGTCAAACGACCTTGGTAATTTAGTTTGATGGTATCAAAAAGCTTTCCATAGTAAGGGATACCTCTGAACTGCATGTTGGTATCAATGCTGCTTGCATAACTCCTTGTCTTAAAGGTGCCATAAACATCCAAATTTTGAGTTTGCAATCCTTGATCTCATGAAACCATACAAAACTTGAAATCATTAACATTGTATGCTATAAACCTTTTTCCATGGTCAAGAAGGCCGATTACGAGAGCTCTAAAATCTAGTGAGTGTGGGTTGTAGTCATTAAGTATTCTGCATGAAAACCAACTTGGGAATTCTCATGGACCTTTTTGTCAACTTCGGAGGATGTTTGTGTATGGATCCTAAGTTGACGCTTTACATGACTTCTGAATTCCTTGCAATTAATCATAGGAAGACCATCATGAAATGTAAGTAAAAAATGTAAGGAAAGATATAGAATAATATATGAGTATACAATTTTACTAAATGAAGGGTTTAACTTGAGTGCAATTAATCAAGACATGTCTGTGTTTGCAACTTCTCAGTTGCTGTTAGTTTGAAGTTCTCACTTCTTCAAAATGGTTTACCAACACAAGGGATTAACAACTCTCTTGATGATGGCTCAGGTTCAAGACAATCGTCTACAAGAGGTGGTCGGTTGAAAGACGTCTCAATGTCTTCAAAGTACCTTGAGTAGAAATAAAGGACCTCATCCCTTATATAACCTTAAGCTATAGAACCTTTTGGCCACGTCTTATTCCTTACATAAGATTTCAGTTTCCCAAGAAATCTATACAATAAAGAAGGAAAAATAATACTAAATGCTGAAATAGGCGACTAGCAGATCTAGAAATTAATCCTAATGCACATATGTAAAATAAGTACCTCTCAATAGGATACATCCATTGATATTGAACTGGGCCAGTGAGCTTTGTTTCATGAACAAGGTGAATTGTGAGATGAACATCACGTTGAAAAGGATGGGGGAAAGATCATCTCCAAATGATACAGTGTAAGAATGATTTTGTGGTGAAGTTGATTGAGTTCCTCAACGATCAAGACCTTAGAATACAACTTCTGAAAGAAAGAACACAACTCTACCAATATGATAGATACATCGGGAGGTAGTGCATTTTTTATAGCCAGCGGAAGTAACTGTTGCATAAGAACATGAGAGTCATGACTCTTTAGCCTATCAACCTTTCGAGTCTGCATGTCAATACATCATGAAATGTTGCTTGAATACATATCAAGAACTTTTTTTTTCTTCAATGTCATGAGGAAGACTTCCTTATTCGGTTTTGTGAGGGTGAATTTTGTAGGTTGAAATTTGTCACGCTTATTTGGCCACACATCTTCATAAACTCCCATGGCCTGTAAATCTTTTCTTGCTTAAAGATGATCTTTTGACTTACCAGGTTCATTAAGCATGTGTATAGCACATTATCGCATATATTTTTTTTCAATGTGCATGAAATCAAGATTGTGTTGAAGTAAATTAGATTTTCAATATAGAAGAGTAAAGGAAATGGTTATTTTCTACCATTGCTAAGGTGCAAAAGTAGAAGCCCTTTTAGTCTTTCGCTCTACTTTTGCTGCATCATTGCTTTTTCCAAACTCGAATTCAATATCCTGAAGTTGCTGTAAGATATATGCATTAGATAAAGTCTGAGGAGGTCCTCTTTTTTCTTATTTCCCATTAAAATAATTTCGTTGCAATCTAAACTTATGCTTACCATCGAGAAACCTCTGATGATCTATGAACCACCAATTTTAACTATGGGGAAGGCACAATGCATCACAGTTAACATTGCAAGTTGGGCACACTATCCCAGTATGAACATTCCACCCGGATAATGTTTCAAGCCCAAGAAAGTCACTTATTATCCATATTAAGGATGTACACAAGTTGAACAATGTCTTCTCATACGCGTCATATATCTCGATGCCAACATTCCACAAGTCATGTAATTCCGTAATAAGCGGTTAAATATACACATTGACGTCATTATCTAGTGCCTTTTTGCCTGGAATGATCATAGAAAAAAATGAAGGAGCTTTGTTTTATACACATCCAGGGGGCAAGTTGTAGGGAACTAAGACTACTGGCCAAATACTATAACTTGTACTAAGATTCCTAAATGGATTTAAACCATCGGTCGCCAAAGCAAGTCAAACATTTCTAAGGTCAGCCGTGAAAGATGGAAAGTATGAATTGAATGCTTTCCATGCTTCTGCATCCCTGTGGATGTCTTAATTTACTATCTTCATTTTTATCAACTTGATTCCACCTTATGTGCTCAGCTATTTTAGACAACATAAACAATCTTTACAAGCGCAACTTCAAAGGAAAGTACCTGAGAAGCTTTATAGGTTTCTTCTTCTGCTTTTTACCCTTCTGAATTGTCTTGTACCTCGATGTGTGACATCGCTTATAAGTCTCCTTGCTATGATTATCTTCCCAACATTGCATCAATTTTTTAGTAGTTCAAGCTTAATCTGTTAATAATCTTCTTGGCCTCGTAGAATGATGTGGAAATCTTCGCGTCAGGGAACACATCTTGTAATAATTCCAGCAACATCAACATTCCCCTATTTGTGACTCCACATAAGCACTTGATATGATACAATATGATCAAGAAAGATAATTTCAAGTATTTTCAACAACCTTGATATAAAGGATGATATGCTTCATCCATTAGGTTGAAAAGATCTCGAGCTGCTTCATTCCTTAAGAACATAGGGTCTAAACCCTATACTTCTTCATTGAAGTTGTTATCTTGAAAAGCAAACGCATCATGCATAACATCATTAACAGGATCATCTTGATATACCTGAACTCCTACTTATGAACTTCGAGGAAGAGCATTATCATATCTCATACCTGCCTTCTCACCATGAACTCCCCAGAACATATAGTTTTCCAGGAAAGGCTTCATAAGTAAATATTCCTTAACAACTTGTCATATATGCTACTTCTTGAACTTGCATCTTTGACACAGACATACGATTTTACCATTACAGCTGGCATAAGAGTATGCAAAATCCAAGAAATTGTTTAATTTGTATAAATATGCTGGAGAATTGTATGGAAACTTGATCCATGACTTATCCATAGCTAGTGAAAAAAAGTAGCAAAGAAGATAAGTGAAGAGAGAATGACATGTGCAAATTCAAATTCTCCAACGTTCAACAATTTGTAGTGGTTAGTAAACTGCTACCATGATCGCTACTAAGTGTCAGTTTGTAGTGGCTTTGGCGGTAGAAAATGTTGCAAAGTTTCATGACCGTTAACGAAATTTGACATTCAAATTTCAAATGTGTCACACTTTGTAGTGGTTAAGTGGAATAAAATGATACAAAGTTTCATGACTGTTATCGGGATTTGGCACATTCAAATTTCAAATGTGTTACATTTTGTAGAGGTTATGTGGAATAAACAGATACAAAGTTTCATGACCATTGGTAGGATTTGACACATTCAAAATTTAAATGTGTCACACTTTGTAGCGGTTATGTGGAAGAAACCGCTATAAATTTTCATAACCGTTGGTAGGATTTAAGATATTCAAATTTCAAATGTTTTACACTTTGTAGCAATTACCTTAAAGAAATTGCTATAAAGGTTCATAACCGTTGGCGGGATTTAAGATATTCAAATTTTAAATGTGTCCTACTTTATAACGATTACCTTGAAGGAACCGCTACAAATGTTAATGACCATTAACGAGATTTAAGATATTCAAATTTCAATTGTGTCACACTTTGTAGCGGTTATCTTGAATAAACCATGACAAATGTTCATGACATTTTGTAGCGGTTATCTTGAAGAAACCATTACAAAGTTTCATGACACTTCGTAGCGGTTTCTGCCATGTAACTGCTACAAAGATTCATACTTTGTAGCAGTTCATAAATAAAAATTGCTACAAAGTGCAATTTTTTATTTATTTATTTTTCAAATTTGTTTGATGAGGTCTAATCGAAACAGGAAATTATATAAATGGAAATACAAATGTCCAAATTTTTTTACAACTATTAGAAATCAAAATATAATTGTTCTAAATCATGAATAAAGCTAACTAAGATATATAACTAACTATCTGGAGCCTGATCATCGGCCCTCTCTCAGGGGGACAAGATCACAAGGTTGAGCAGAGTCAATAGCACCATCATCATAAGTAAGAGGAGGCGGCTAGACGAAGAACCTAGGGATTGGGGGGACCTGTGGATACTCCTCGTCAGGAAACAATTGACTCCATATCCGGGACAACATGGAGTTCATGATATCCTGCCACTGATTCTACTAATTGAAGAAGAAATCAGCTTAATCCTGAATCTGCCTAGCAACCACCTCATGAACGTTCTAAACAATTTCCTCCCTTAGCCTTCAGATACCGGAGGTCTATGCTCTAAAGGTGCCAACCTCAGAGGCGCCGTTTCTGCCATAGACCATGCTAGGTCTGGCAACTAACCCCATACTCCTCATGCATCCATGGTGCTCTCAACTGGGCCCGGACCAGCTTTCAATGGCGCAGTGGGATCTACAGACCCCTGTGACTCCTGGGTCTATGTCTCTTATAGCTCAATTTGTGACTGCTAAATCCGCTTTTACCATTTTGCGAAACAATAAATTATTAATGTTATTAACAATAATTAGTTTTATAAACAATAAAATAAGAAATTATTATTATAAAATAATAAATTATCTTACAATGGCCTCCTCTGCCTGCTGAGAGGTTAGAGTCTCGTCTCGATATCTATAGGTGATAGTGAATAACTCCCCGTAGTCCCTCTGATAGTTGTCCTGCTAAGCCTTCCTCTCCTAAAACAATTACAAAATTAAATTAATATTATAAACAATAAAAAGATAAATTTATAATATAAAGCTAAAATTAATTGACATTGTAAAAAATATCTAGTTTACTGTAAGTGGCAGCAAATGTCATCGATCCTGTCGAGTAATAGATCCTCTACTACCCTCGGCAGTTGGTGTTTCTTTAAGAAAGAGCTTGCATAAAAAAACAACATTAAAATTATTAAAAAATATAAAAAAAATTATACTTAGTCAAAAAGAAAAAAATTATTAAAATTAAAATTATAAATAAATTACCTATTCCATTGAGCTCCTCCTGTACTAGACAAAACTCGCCCAGTCATTAGGAACGACACCATTAGGCACATTCTCGATCAGCTGCTATAAAGGTATTATCCCATCCTTATTCATGCTGTGGAAGAGACAATTTCTCCTATTCCTCCAGCCGTCCCTCATCTTCATCAGCGTGTACCTCTTCCTATTGTCTCAAACGACAAACCTATCTAGTAACACAATTGAATAAATAATAATTAAGTACAATTAATTACAAATGATATAATTACCTTCAAATGATACAATTAATAAATAATAATTAAATACAATTAATTATGAAATATATAATACAATTAAATAAAATTAATTACCTTCACTGCGTCATCTTACGCTAGATCCACATCTTGAAGTGGATGGGACCTGCATCCAATTCGAGCCCAACTTGTTCAGATAGTAGTTGAATAGGTAACCACTATTCTCAATTGGCTGGTCTATGGCCTCATTCCATGGAACTATCACACATAGTGTCTGGTCCTATCTATTGATATCGGCCACATCCAGCTTCTTGGTAGAAATGTTCCCCTGCTTATTTGCACAATTTACCACATACGTTAATTAAATTTAAATCCATATTTAACCTATGGAATTTCAATATTAAATTTTTTTAAAACAATAATTAAATTTACCTTGAACTTGCACCTTAAACCCTGTCAATCGTAAAGATGACCGTTGTGCTTTATTCTAGTCCTAGGCCTCCTCATTATCCAAGAACTACTCCATGTTACTGAGAATGGGAATGTTGAAGTCAATTTCCTTATTCTCGTCATAATAACTGACACTGAGGTTACCCCCTCTACCTGAGTAGGCAACTCTGTGTGGTCACCTCCTGTGGGGCCATTTGTTGTAATGACTTCTGCTATAGGGGCGTTCGTTATGGCTACTATGGGGCCATCTGCTGTGGAGTGGTCACCTCTTGCGATGGTATGGGGACATGTCTACCTCCGCGTTGCCTTCTACTACCCCTCCCACTACCCCTCTACTACTGCTCCCCAACATAATAGGTTTGGGGGGAAGCTCATCCTCTTTCCCTTTCCCCTTATCTCTCTTAGAAGTCATAATAACTGCAAAATAAAAAATAGGAATATTTATATCAAAATTATAGAATAATAGGGAAAAAAACTAAGAGCCCGTTTGGTTCAACCCCATTGCATGCCTGCAATGGTAATCATGATTGTAATACCAAGCGAAGAGTGTTTGGTTGCTATTTAGCATGGTAATAGGGTTTACCATGATAATGATGATTACCAAAAAATTGGTAATACTCATTCATACCTCCCCCCCCATGAATCCTTATTATCATCCCATTGCATGGTTAAAAAAGTCCACCATTTAGTTTCTCATGTCTTTATTTCACTTATTTCATTTCACTTGTTATAATCGCCATCGCCACTACCTCCTCTTCCTCCAGCCACCCCTGCCACCACCATTACCTCCTCCTCCTCTACTGCTGCAGCTGCTACCCCTACCATTGTTGCCACCGCCACTACCTCCTCCTCCACCCCCACCCTTGCCACCCGCCAACACTTCCTCCTCTACCTTCACCCCTACCACTAGCCCATAGCCACCTTCACCACTTCCTCCTTTGCCGCTGCCATTACCATCCATCCAATACCACTGCCACTACTTCTTGCTCCACCATTGCCCCCGCTACTCACCTACCTCCACTACCACCGTCAGAGCTACTATCTCCTCCTCTACCGTAGCCCCTACCTATCACCACTGCTATTACTACCTCCTCCTTTGCCATCCCTACTGTCACTACTACCTCCTCCTTCATCTCCACTGCCACCGCCTTCACAATTGTTGTCGATCGCTGCCACGACTTCCTCCTCCTTCGCCAAACCCTGTCACCACCACATCCACAATTGCCACCGTTCGCCACCACACTATCTCCTCCTTTTCCACTACCATCGCTACTACTCCCTGTCTTCGCCGCCACCACTACCTCCTCCTTCAATGTTGTCACTATCAGTACTTGCCATCACCATCGCTGCAGCACCGTTACCATCCTACACCACTGTAACTATTGCCATTGGATGATCCTCGGCAATATAGCGTGACAGTTATGATGAGGCTGCTCGATGGCTCTCAACTATTTTTTCTATAAAGATTATATTAAGGGTAAAATAGATTTTGTGTAATATATTAATTTTAAATAATTGTTAAAATATTAACTCATTGTACCTTGCTTAAAAATCAAACTAAACACTAGCCCTATAATTAATATTGCATTGCACTACCATTACATCACATTGCATTGCACTACAGGGTTTAATGGGATTGAACCAAATAGCCCCTAAATAAAGGACTTAACTTCACTAACCTCAAGTGCCAAACTTTTTGAATACTTGAGCAAAACCTTAAATCTTAAGTAAAATGTTTCAAAAGGTGTGTGAGAAATGAAATTTGCAAAAAGGGGTAAAATAGGGGGTGAAGGTGCTTTTATAGCATTGCATTTTGTAGAGGATTTTACAAATCTGCTACTAAACCAGAAACCTAACATCGAGTAACATGAACATTTATAGTGGTTAAGCATAACCACTACAAAATTGTGGACTCTTTGCATTTTGTAGCGATTATATGTAGAAACCTCTACAAATATGTGTTAAATTTTGTAGCGATTTTTCGTAACCACTACATAGAGGTAGTCCTTTGCATCCCATAGTAGTTCCTCTCATAAAAGTTGCTACAAAAATAATTGCCACAATAGTCGTGACAGCTTTACTCCTTATGGCACTAAGCTGGCACTACATTTATGGCAGTTTAGATAACCAAACCGCTACAAATTTGGTGCCAAGCTTGTAGCAGTTGCATCGTGTAAACTGTTATAAATGACATTTGCTAACCAGTGCACCACTTGGTATGAGTTATATCGTTGCAAATTTGTAGCGATTTTCCTTCAAACCGCTACAAATCCTAATATTTGTAGCGATTTATTTTAACTGCTATAAATGCACCGCTACGAATTGTCATTTTTTTTGTAGTGGCTAAGGTAGTCTCTCTAGTCATACATTCAATTTTTTTGATTGATTTTAAAGCCTAAATGTAACCCCCTGCCTTAAAAACCGTAATTATGATTTGAAATACGTGATTGAAATGAAATAGAGACCAATAATAATCGAACTCATTTAGTATCCCTTCCTTACGGTAGGGTTTTTTTTAAACTCTGTCAAATTTTTTTTCCTTATCTTGGTTTCAAAGTTTCACAATTCAAATATAATTACCCTATGCAGTCAAATCACATTAATATATCAGAGTGTACAGTAAGAATCTCGGCAACCCCTGGGTTTCATACATAACCTAAAGGTTTACAAATTCCCATATAGGGTATTACACAAAATCATATCCAAAATGTATACCCCAGTTGATATACAATAATCCCAATACCAAAACTGATAACCAACAACCAAAATATAAATCTCCCGAAGGAGTCCTATCCACCCTTGGTCATGTTTTTTCCCTTGGAGCCACTTGCCTTGTCTAAAGGTTAGTCAAAGGAAGGAATGAAATTGTCCAGAAAAGAAAATAGTGAACAAAGGTTAATGCTCATAAAGAAATTGTCCAGAAAGAAAATAGTTGAATGACTGAACAAAGGTTAATTAGGGAGCATGTCAAAACTTTTGTATATTGGTTTAAACAAAATGTTGATGGAAAAGAATGTGTTTCTAATACAATTAAATGGTTAGCATGTAGTCCTGAGGTTAATGTCATAACTTGGACTTCATTTGTGATCAATGGTTATACATTTTACCTGAAGTCCCTAGATGATAGGAGCACCATCCAGAATAGTGGGGTTATATTAGTGGCTGAATCTAGGCACTTCTCTAGTTCGGAAGATAAGAAGCCTAGATTGGCTGCAATACCTTATTATTGGTTTATTGAAGAGATTTGGGTGGTTGATTATGTTAAAATTAAATTTCCCATTTTCAAATGCAAGTGGGTTGATGTCAACAATGGTGTAATAGTTGATTAGTTGGGTTTTATATTGGTTGATCTGAAAAGTAGAAGTTTTGGAGATGAACCTTTTATTATGGCATATCAAGCAAAACAAGTGTTCTATATTCCCGATTAGGCAAATAAAATGTGGTTTGTAGCTTTGCAAGGAAAAGGGTCATTGACATTAATCAGGAAGGTCGTTCAATAAATGATCTTCTTGAGACTCTTTCTTTTTCTAGGGGTTTACCAGAATTAAATTAAGAAGATGAAACATACAATGAACACGGCATAAGAAATGATCATCATGAAGGGATATGGGAGGATATCCCTTTATGAAACTACTTTGAAGGTTAACTAGCTAAAATAATTATCATGAACTATATTTAAATTATATATAATGTTATTGGTATATATAAAACTATTTTTTTGTTGTCGTCACAGGAAAATGAAGGGTATGAGGTGTCATAGTGTAAATGTTCCAAAGCCAGCTAGTGATTATCAGTGATGGATTACTGTCTGTTGTGTTCTTTCTCGATAGATTCCTCTATTATCAATTAAAGTGTTTTGATTATATTTTTAGCTAAAGTTTTGATTTCTTTTGTCAAATTGTAATATTAAAACAGGGGAATAAAAATGTATAGCATCATACCTTAAATTTCATATTGTGTGTGATAATGTGTTGATTTTTAATAATTTATTGTTGTTGCTTCTGTGGAATATGGGGTATAGGAAGAATGATGTAAGTTACACAATTTGAAATTATGTTTTAAAATGCTTGACGAGATGGGAATGTACAGAGAATAATTTATTTAAGGTGTAGGAAGAATGATTTATTGTTGTTGCTTCTGTGAAATGTGGGATATAGGAAGAATGATGTAAGTATTACACCATATATCCAATTGAAATGCTTGATGAAAATGCTTTTATATAAGGTTTTTGTTATAATGTGTAAGAGAAGAATTTATTTGAATGTTGTTGAAATAGGTGCTTGTTGGGTGAAATGTTTTAATAGAGGAAATGATTTGTTGGGTAAATGTTTTAACAGGAACATGTTTTTAAAAAAATGCTACTTTTTAGACCAGTTTTTTCCAAAATCCATCTAAAAAGTGAAATTTTAGACCGGTTCTCAAAAAGCCGGTCTAAAAAGTATTTATTTTAGACTGGTTATTAAAATAACTGGTCTAAAAAGTCACACTTTTTAGACTGAATTTTTTGATAACCAATATAAAAATAATTATTTTTAGACCGGTTATACAAATAACCAGTCTTAAAATGTTTTTTCAAGACTGGTTCCTTAACTGGTCTAAAAAGTCGTAGACTTTTTAGACCGGCCATATCAATTCAACATCCAGAACCGATCTAAAATGTCGTTTTTAACCGGTCTTAAAAGTGATTTTTCCACTAGTGAGATATTTGGGTGCATAGAAATTGAAAATCTCCAATGTTTCTAAAATTCCCAGATTTTGTCCAAGGGCAGTTTCATTCCGTTTGGGTTGTAATTTGATGGATTTGATGATTCCATTGTGTTTAGAATGGAAAATTGTGTAGGGAATATGTGAGCGATGAAGTATAAAGGCTTTAGGGTGTGAAATGACAATTTTACCCCTAAAACCCTATCTTTGTGGCTGCCAAGGGTATTCTGGGAAATGGAGTGTGATTTTGGCAAAACTAAGGTAAAAAATGGATTCTAGACATGAAATTGTGTAGGAATAACCTATGTCATAATTTTTGGAAAAGTACAACTATACCGAGTATAAAGGGAATTAGACCAGATTCCTAAAGGCATTTTTGTATTATGTGTTTTTGGTAGAGATAACCAATTGTATGAATTTAGGAATAAGACATGATTGAGCAATAACTCATTTATTATAAATTTTGAATTTTAGGATTTGACATTCTCCCGAGCTGGATAAAAGTTAGTAGACCGAGTAGCTAGACACTGGAAAGGATTTCAAGTAGTAACTTTATCTTTCATACATTATGTGACTATTTATATGATTTGTAATGACATGTTACAATAACCTAGCTATGGTGTGGGAAAACACAAGTATCACCCTGTGGAAAAAGCACAAGTACCATTTGGCTCATTTGGGACTAATTAAGGTGATGAGACAAGTATAGACAAACAATCATCTGTTTCAGAATATTACAACAAGTAGGGGTTATACAGTTATATGATCATGAATAGAGCACACAGTGAGGCCAGTAGGGGACAAATAGTCATTTGAACCTGAACGCTGAGCAGACAGACAAAATTTATAGTATTATATTTCTATTACTTTATATGGCACATTGTATGTTTATTTTTGCATTTTATATGATTGATTGTGTGTTACTGCTAAGATTCGTATGAATCTCACCCATTTCCACAAATTTAAATTTATTCAACTAGAAGAAGCGGCTCAAAAGGCAAGGATGTTGATGCCGGTGACTGAGAGTTCTGGTCCTGTCCAAGTTCTGATGTTGGTTATCTATAGCTTTTTATATTATCTTTTGGGATTTGTAAATATTCATGCAAACCCTATGAGGATTCTTGTAATGTAATCAAATACTTTATATCAGTATGTTTATACTATTTCTATTCACCTACTTAATTGTTCATTAATACTATGATAAATGTAGAAATATCAAGGGGTTAACATTTTTGTTATTAGAGCAAGTTGGTTTTGGCAGTATTATAATAGTATACTGATATGGCCTTGATCATATGGTAACAGGAATCATGCGTGGAAGAAGGCACCAGAGAAGTGGATCACCACCATTTGTGAATCAATCCTCGGAGAGTCAGCGAATACCAGAGGGACGACGGGTACGACGATATTGTACAGAAGGTGGTGCAAGGATGTTACGAACACTGAGGAAGTGGGTACGACTAAGGCCAGTATTTGGGCCTGACCCTAAACTAGCACTATCCGTAAGCTTATCAGTAGGAGACATTGAGCAACTGCAGACTGATGAGTTAGAATCGGATCCGGATTCCGTTACTAGTTCCAGAGCCAGAACCATATACATGCTACATGGCCTAATACTAGACCAAGAGTTATGGGAGTACGTCAAAGGCATATACCTATGGGCTTTCTATGATTGGGACACCCCAGTAGCCCAGTATATAGCATATCTAAATGAAGCAGACACATTATACCAGGGTCAGGGATATTTTGATTTGGAGATTCCGGATGATGTTTGGATTCAAACGATGCTATACTTTTTTCCGGATACTGCATTTTAGGCCTAGAGGAAGAATAATATTATGGGATGAAGTCCGAATGATAATTTTGTTGCCTTCATGTAGCATATCATGAAGTACGTGTTCGATTGCATGTACTAGTACTAATATAGGACCTCTACCCAGTATTTGGTTATCTAAAGATGGTTGGCATAACTTTTTGGAACAAGGGCAGTCATTGGGTACCTATGCCTGGAAGCATTTAGAGTCAATACCAACATTTTGGCACCGATACATTAAGGTTAAGTGTGCTAGGCCCAGGGAAGTGTTATGATGGGTGACCCCCTGGGAAGTCACATGTACATGTTATGTTATGCGATGTAAGGGAGTAAGAACATATTGTACAGTAGTTTATAGGTTGTATATTATTAAAATCTTTCCCTAACTGCTCCAAAGGTCTCTTGAATGTTGTTTCTAGAGTACTTGTGTACCCAAAATTTTATGAAATGACGAGTATGCCCCTATGATTATGTGAAATTTACCTCTTCCTTGTTTTCACATAGTGAATAGAAAGATGGTGAGACCAAGAGGTAGAGGTGTTGTGTAGGGTCAAGAAGCTAGACTTGACCCAACACAGTAAATCTTGGGCATGCTAACTGAATAATGAACAATGATAAATGATCTTAGGGCTGAACTTACATGAATTGTTTTATAGTATGATTGTGATAATCCCTATGGGCGTGAAAAATGCCCTGAGAATATTTGCTGAATTGTATGATATGTGTAAGGGATAAAACACTATGGTAGATGTACTTTGTGAACTGTTCCATAAACTTAGGGTTGTATTAAGAGTTGATTGGTTAACAGCAAAGCCTGTGTTGTTACACTACGGAAATAAGAGAATTGTATATCCTACTCTGTAGAGTGATTTGAGTTTTTCCTCAGTGGCTTAACCTAAGAAATGTTACACAAGGAATGCCAAGGGTATTTTGTTTTCCTTAGTATCAGCAGAAGCCAGAACGACAATTGAAAATATACCCATGCTAGTGAATTCCTTATTGTCTTGTTGAAGACATAAGTGGATTACTTGAATAAAATTGTTGACTATATTTAGACCAGCTTGTGATAAACTTAGTACAAATACTCTGATATACTCAAGGAATAAAGAAGAACGTGAGAAGCACCTATGAGTGGTGCTAAGACATGTGGTCTCACAAAATGGGATCCAATAGATCCTAGTAAAGTGGAATAAGAATTGAGCTCAAAAGGGCAAAGAATTGTTAAAGAGTTGTACAGTTTCCTTTGTCCAGTCAGGTGTTATAGGAGATTCCTATGAAACTCCTTTCGAATCATCTTGACATTGTTGAATCTCTTACGAGAGAATAAATCAGTTGAGTGGGATAGTTAATCAATACGTAGCTTCTGAGAACTGTAGGAGAGGTTAACACTCACACCAGTGTTGATCATCCCAGATCCTAGTATGACCTGTGTTGTCTGTAGTGATGTAACCTATATGGTCTGTAATGAAGTAATCTGTGTGGTCTATAATGAAGTGACTTGTGTGGTCTATAGTGATATGACCTATGTGGTATGTGGTGACACAGCCTATATGGTCTGTAGTGACATGACCTGTGTAGTTTGTAGCGAGGAAACCTATGTGGTGATACCACTTGTATGGTCTATAGTGTTATGATCTGTGTCATCTATAGTGAAATATGTAGGCAGAGATTGGGATTAGCTCTTATATAGCAAGGCATAATTGTGGTGAATGCCTTTAATAGCTGAAGCCTCTCTAAATAAATTACTCCACTTAAGTTGGTAAGATAGCGACAATTGACTTTGATTTGAAAACATGGTGATTTTGAATATGGCCTTATAATATTGAAGTTTGTAAGGTGGTTTGTCTTGTATGCTTCATGAACATTACATGAGTATATTGAGTAGCAAGAAATGGAGCCTAGAATATAATTAGAGTAACTAGTAGACTGCGTGTCTTGAGGCTGTAAGTCCTGTTATGCATTTATTATGGATGTTGGACTATGTGTCTTTAGGCCATAAGACCTGTTATACCAGTATGTCCTTAGGCTAACAAATCATTAAGCAACCAAAGTTGCGCTGAGCAGAGACTAGAGGCAGTAAGACCCAATGTGCATGTTTGCATGGGGGCAATGACCCTGGGCAGTAAGACGAGTACTCTGTGTTGTATTGGGCTATGTGCCCCATAAATGCTAAATGAATTGAATGTTCTGAATGCTTATCAGATGGACAGTAAGACCTAGTAAGCAATCTGTATTGTAATGGGCTGTGTGTCCCATGAGTACTAAACAGGCTGAATGTGCGAGTGCTGAATAGAGTGAATGTGCTAAATGCCTATTAGATGATTTGTGATGCATGCTTTATAAGCATGCATATTAGAGGGATGAACTAAATAGTAGGAAGTGATCCTTTGAGGGTAATCAAGTTTATATAATATTCGAAATTTTGAGGATGAAATTTTATTGACAGGGGGAGAGCTGTAACATCCCAAATTTTATTCACCAAAATTCCTAGTACCTTTGTGACATTGAATGGAAGAAAATGGTGAATTTTGTTATACTTGAAATAATTGCAAAATATTGAAGTTAGAGGTTACATAAAATTTGGCTAAGTGTAGACACCAAAGTGCAATTTTGTTCCCTTAAAGGGCTGATATTGTAGCCCAAGATGAAGAAGGGAAGTACACAATTTTTGACCCAATTTATTGTACAAAATTTCGGCCAAAAACAAAAAGGAAAGAAGGAAGACAAAGTGTGATTCAAAGACTGAAGAAAAGTAAGGGAAAATGGTCATTTGGCTAACAAATCAAAAAGCCTCTTACTTCTTCATAATTATGGAACTAAATGGAAACATATGGAACCAAGTGCAAACATATGAGATCAAGTTGAAAAAGAAATATTAAAATATTTCATGACATGTGCAAAATTATAATAAAAAATATTATTTTGAGGAGGTGGAAATTGCTTCTTCAAGAAGCCATTTTACACTCTTAAGAGGCCATATTTTTTGCCTATAAGAGAAAAGAGAGAGAGAGAGAGAGAAAACACAAGTTTTAAGGGCTAGAACAAAAAGAAGGAGACAAGATTCAAGAAGATAAACTAGGTAAGTTTGTAAGCAAAATCCACTTGTTCTTGTCTCAAAATCATTAGCAACCTCTTCTAATCCTCATATCCTTCTTGAAATCACATGAAGCAAGAAGAAAATCAAGAGGAACAAGAAGGAGTAGGGGTTAGTTTGAATAAGAGAATCAAAGGTAATTCAAGACACCTTGTTTTACTTGTTGATTCATGGTTGTTGTTGGTGTTTATAGTGATTATTGGTTTATATTGGCTTGAATATGTGATTTGGGATGCATGAACCCTAAGGGGAGGTGCTGTCCAATTTACCATTAATCATGTTCAAGAGGTATTTAAGTGATTAAACAAGTGATTAGAAGTGAAAAGAAGATGTTTGGTTGCATAGAAATTGAAAATCTTGAATTTTTCTAAAAATTCCCATATTTCGTCCAGGGGAAGTTTCATTATGTTTGGGCTAGAATTTGATGGATTTCATGATTCCATTGTGTTTATAATGGAAAATTGTGTAGGGAATATGTGAGAGATGAAGTATGAAGGCTTTAGGGTATGAAATGAGAATTTTATCCCTAAAACCCTAACTTTTTGGTTACCAAGGGTATTTTGGGAAGTGGAGTGTGGTTTTGTCAAAACTAAAGTAAAAACTAGATTCTACACATAAAATTGTATAGGAATAACTCGGGTCATAATTTTTGGTAAAGTAAAATTATACTTGGTATAAAGGGAATTAGATTGGATTCCTAAGGGCATTTTGGTAATTGTGCGTATTTGGTAGAGATAACTAACTGTATGAATTTAGGATTTGACATTTGCCTGAACCGGACAAAAGTTAGTGCACTGAGTAACTAGACACTAGGGAGGATTTTAGGAAGTAACTCTATCTTTCATACGTTATGTGACTGTTTATATGCTTTATCATGCCATGTTCTGTAATATGGATGGCATGTTACAATAACCTAGTTGTGGTGTGGGAAAAGCACAATTACCACTTGGTGAGAAAAGCACAAGTACCATCTGGCTCATTTGGGACCCAGTTAAGGTGATAAGACAAGTACATACAGATAGTCATATGTTCTGTAATATTACAGCAAGTAGGGGTCATACAGTTATATGATCCTAAATAGAGTACACAGTGAGGCCAGTAGGGGATAAACAATCATTTGTACCTAAACGCTGAGTAGACAGACAACATTTACAGTATTATATTTTTGTTACTTTTTATGGCACATTGCATGTTTATTTTTACATTTTATATGATTGATTGCATGTTACTACAAAGATGCGTATGAATCTCACCCCTTTCCACAAATTTAAATTTATTCCGCTAGAAGAAGCAGCTCAAAGGATAAAGATGTAGATACCGATAACTGAGAGTTCTAGTCCTGTCCAAGTACTGATGTTGGTTATCTGTAGCTTTTTATATTATCTTTTACGATTTGTAAATATTTGTACTAACCCTATGGGGATTCTTCTAATGTAATCAAGTACTTTTTATCAATCTGTTTATGCTATTTTTGTTCGCCCACTGAACAATGCATTAATACTTTGATAAATGTTGAAATATTAAGGGGTTTGACAGAAATTTTGTAACTAGTGAAAATTTTTTGAAAACTTGTGAAAACGTTATCCGATTGTGTGAAACCTTTAACATAACTTGTGAAAACCCTTATAAAATCTTGTAAATTTTGATTTGCAACTTGCAAAAATCTTCAAGGAAGTTGTAAAATTCTTTTGAAAACTTGTGAAACCTTTATCAAATTTTGTGAATTTTAATTTGCAACTTGTTAAATTCTTTAAGAAAGTAGAGAAATTCTTTTGAGAACTTTTGTAAACCTTATCCAAACTTGCGAAACCTCTATTAGAAATTGTTAAACCCTTATCAAATCTTGTAAATTTTGATTTGCAACTTGTGAAATTTTTTTGAGAACTTGTGAAAACCTTATATGATCATGTGAAACCTTTATCAAAACCTATGAAACCCTTATCAAATCTTGTGAATTTTGATTTGCAACTTGTGAAATTCTTTAAAGAAATTGTGAAATTATTTTGAAAACTTGTGAAACTTCTATTAGGACTTTCCAAACCTTGATCAAATCTTGTGAATTTTTATTTGCAACTTATGAAATTCTTTGTGGAAGTTGTGAAAACCTTTTCAAAATTGTGGAACCTTTATCCGAACTCATGGAACCTTTATCCAAACTTGTGAAAATGCTTGTCAAATCTTCTGAATTTTAATTTGCAACTTGTGAAATATGTTAAGGAAGTTCTGAAATTCTTTTGAGAACTTCTGAAAACCTTATCTGAATTTGTGAAACACTTATCAAATCTTGATAATTTTGATTTACAACTTATAAAATTCTTTTAAGAACTTGTGAAAACCTTATCCAACCTTGTGCAACCTTTATCAGAACTTGTAAAACCCTTATCAAATCATATGAATTTTGATTTGCAACTTGTGAAATTCTTTAAGGAAGTTGTGAAATTCTTTGACAACTTGCGAAATCCTTATCCGAACATGTGAAACCTCCATTAGAACTTGTGAAACCCTTATCAAATCTTGTGAATTTTGATTTACAACTTGTGAAATTATTTTAAGAACTTGTAACAACCTTTATTATAACTTGTGAAACCCTATTAGACATGCTGAAATATGATTCGCAAGTAGTGAAATTCTAATATAAAATTGTTAAAAGCATATCTGAACTTGTGAGAACCTTTATCATAACTTGTTAATACATTAATAGGAATTTTGCATTACCAGCCATAAGTGAAAGAATCGTAGCCTTAAAAGCCTACCACAACGTAGCCTTTGAAGCTAATTCAAAACCCCAAGAAAATGCATGAAATGAGAAAGGGAGAGAGATCACAAGTCTAAAGAATAGTCTTCTTGAAAATCCAAATCTTTCTCAGGGAAAATCCAAATCTTTCTCAGGGATATTGTGTTAAGCATCATAGTACTAGAAGGCCTCCGAGGCTATTCCAGAAGTTAAGTTACCACCTTTATCTAGATCTTCATGCCTCGCCTCATCCTTTCGCACCCTTATCTTACTTTTGACTTGCAGCAGAATATTATTGTGTTGTTCGGTGGGCAACAAAGGAATAACATAAATATACTGATATTATGTGCATGATTACAAAAATTCCCCATATGGGTTCGTACATGATAATTATAATCAATGTAGCCACATAGAGCTACTTGGGTGTCTAAACCCGTCCCAGCGAAAATGGAGACATCTTCCTGTTTTCGTTCCACCACTGCAATCCTCTCGTGTAGTTCTTGTCTCTGATCTCCACATGTCCTCTGTATTCAAGAGAATCTCAGTAGGTAACAGTACCAATATGCATGTAGAATAAGTGCTTAATGTATGGCATGCTTGCATTATAAAAACCCATGCTAACACAATGACATATCTGCGTGCTCAATGTTTCATGCAACATAACTATGGCCACAATAAAAATAGAAACGGAGCTTCAATCATTCATATATGTTTCACATAATCAAGAAAAATAATAACATGCATCAATACACGAGCACAAATATCAAATACATAAAGGAAAGGCAAGTTCCCTACCTTAAACCTTTTTCCTCCTCAAATTACATGCCTCGTAATGCGTGAAGCAGCTCAGCTCTTAACTCGGTCCTAAAATAGCACATATACAAGAATTATGTTAAAACCCATTTATATACAATTTCAGGAAATTCCACAATGTTTCTAGTAGTTATATTAGCCTATGGTTAAAATTTACGAAAATGCCCCCGGGACCTGGCTTAGCCTGGCTATACTTCTCCCAAAATTTTGACATGGGCTACTCTGACATAATTTCGCCTAAGGAATCCATTTTTGGACTCAAAATTACCAAATTCATGTCCAAATGACAAAATTGCCCTTGGCAGCCCCTATTTCAAGGTTTCAAGAGCGTTTTTGTAATTATGCTTTTTCAGGCTTTTTCCGAAAAAGTGACTAACTGTAACCTCCCTAATTTTCCCTCTTGAACAGAATGGAATCATCAAATTATTGAAAATCTAATTCTAAGCCCCATTTCTGCCCCTGGTTGAAATGCACAAAACTCTAGGCAAAATTGGGGTTTTTTGATTTCGACTCAGCAGACGTGTTCCTTTCTACTCCTAACCACTTTATTAACTATTTAATTAGGTTACAACTACCATATAGACCAAATTTTAACAAAATAACCCTTAGGCCAACTCAATTCCAAAATTTAAAATCAAAAGCAATTTGGTGAAATTTCACCGATTAAATTGATCACAACAGTCATAACAACCAAAGATTAAAGTATCGGAAGTTACCTCAAACTCCCTCTGGCTTTTCCTAGTGTAGCTGAAATCCTAACTCTTCCCAACACCAAATTTGAGCTTCCAACACCTTAAAATACATGAAAGAGAAGCTTAGAAGTGGTGTTATACTCGTTAGGTATGAATTTACTGGAGAAATCGACTTACCTCACGAGTTTTCTTCCGTTTCTCTCTCTAGAATTTCACAACTCTTCTCTCTCTCTTGGGCTGAAGTTTTAGGTCAGTTTTAAAGGAGGAATAAGAAGCATCATGTGTTTTATAATATTACTTTATGCCTTTATTTATTTATTTAAGTAAATTCCCAAAATTTTGGACTTTATGTACATAAGCTTTATGCCATAAGCCCAATTATATTGTAACCAATATTTTCCCTCTCTTAGCCCATGTAAATCACATCTAGGAGGTCCCTCCATAAGCCCAAATGAATTTTCCATAAACCTCATAATTTCAAAACTTGCCATCACATTATTTCTTTATTTTCAAACTTGATGACATTTCTAGAAGATTTTCTGCCTTAATTTGAAATATCATAACTAACTTTGTAGACCTTGTATTGGAGTGATTCCAAAGGTTATAGAAACCTTATTAAGTGTAGTTTCAAGAAAAAATATAGAATTTTTCCATTTGGAAGCACAAAATTCTCAGAATTAATTTCTTCGAATACTGCTCCAGAAACTTTCTAGTTTTTATAGGCTAATTTCAAAAATTCATAACTCCTTGTATATAGCTTCAAATGATTCATATGACCTATCAAATTGAGGCTTAGGATATCTGCTTTCATCTTATAAAATTTCATAATTTTTGTTAGAACCGGCTGACACCCAAGAGGGGGGTGAATTGGGTGTAAGATAAAAATCTTAAGAACTTTGAATATCTTTTTGCATCTTAGAGGAAGCAATAAATATGAAAGTAATGAATCATAAATCAATAGTTTATATATGCTGGAAATATAAGAGTTTAAGGAAGAGAGTGTGCAAACTGTGATTTATCCTGGT
This sequence comes from Inga leiocalycina, assembly GCA_963242795.1. Classification (NCBI taxonomy): domain Eukaryota; kingdom Viridiplantae; phylum Streptophyta; class Magnoliopsida; order Fabales; family Fabaceae; genus Inga; species Inga leiocalycina. The sequence goes on from OY725327.1 coordinate 31,388,246, forward strand.
TCGGTCCAATCTGCGATGGCCTACGTCCAGTCCCCAGGCTCATCCTGAGATTTTCAAATTCACTATCTTCTTGTTTAATCCTGGCACAAGAAAAGCCTTTACAACTCACAAGTTTAGCTGGGCACTTGCGAAGCCGTTTGCAAATCTCTCACCAAGTTACTCCCCCTTACATACCGTAAGGTTACAACTGAGTTACTCCTCTTTACACACCGTAAGGATACAACTTTGATGATGAAAGATTACAATCAATCTTCTCTCTCAGAAGTGAATAGATGAATACTGAAGTACAATGTAAATAATCTCTCTCAAATATACATGATGTAGAAAATAGATAAGAACAGAGAGTAGTTGGGTCAGAGTGGATGATTCATAATATAAGCATGTTTGTGTTGTTGTGTTCTCGTTGGTTGTTTTGAACTCTAAATGTTGTTCTATTTATAGTTGATGAAGGTTGATGACCGTTTGAGCATTTCAATATATCCGTTGGAGTGTGGCTTCTTCAATTTGAAAACTAGCCGTTATAACGTTGACGCTCCGCTTCCGTAAATTCACCTTTTGACTCTTCACATCATATCTTCATTGTATTCCTGGAGAAATACATTAAACACTAATACAATGAAGTGTTAGAGTGATTACAAGCAAGAAGAATGAGTTATATGATCATTTCATTGATTTCCAGAATCTTCAGGACATTGTTCTGTTTTCCTGGGAAGCATTACTCAAGTGCTCACTCGAGTGGACATCAAGTTTCTTCACAGGTTACTCGAGTGGCCTTCCATTTTCTACATAGCTTACTCGGGTAGTGACTTGAAGTTCTCTTCTAAATAACTCTGAATACTCGGGTAGTGCCTTGAGTGAAGTAATAATAGCATTTCAAGTTATTCGAGTATTACCTTCAAGTTTTGCTTACCATAGTGAGTTACTCAAGTAGCTCATCGAGTAACATTGGCAGGATTGAAATGTCGAGAGCAACTGCAAGTCTTTCTCTTGGTTACTCGAGTAACATTGGCAGGTTACTTGAAGGTCGACTTTGGTTACTTCAAATTTTTGTCTCTTTACTCGAGCACTGACTCGAGTAACGTTGGCAGGCTGAGAGCAATTGGAAGTTTTCTATTTGATTACTCGAGTACCTACTCGAGTAACGTTGGCAGGCCGAGAGCAACTGGAAGTTTTCTATCTGATTACTTGAGTACTTACTCGAGTAAAGTCTTTAGTTATCAATTAGTTACTCAAGTGGTGCCTTCAAGTGAATTCTTGATTTTGACTCGAAACATGGGAAATTATATATCATTGGAAAGCCCTCATTATCTACATTCCAATGCAACAAGAATCAGCTCTAAACACATTGTATACTGAAAGTTATGATCCAAAGAGTATCTATTGTTCTTAGAACATCTCTGAACTCACGAGCCATCACGAGCAGCAACTTCCAGAAGTCATAGCTCTTAGGATATAGCTTCAAATGTGACAAATTATATATCCATGGAAAGCTATTTGAGTCTACTTTGATATGGCACGGTTTCCTTGCAATCTGATGTGTAGTTTGGAAGTTATGTCCAAAATACCAAAGCTGTCCTGGAATATGATGCTGATTCATATGTCAACTTTCGAAGCTTATATCTCTCTCATCTGAGCTCCTTTGAATGTGATCTTGGTGTCAAAAGTTCGTGTTGGAAGTCTAGTTTTATATTCCACTAGTTTTAGTTCGATTTGACATGTGGTTGGAGAGATATCATCAAAATACCGAACCTCTATTCTGCCCCGCGAAAACAAAGTGCCCATTACTTTAAGTATCGCCTCGAGTGATTTATCAAGTAACCCGGCAGATTACTTGAGTAGCTACTCGAGTAATCACCTCCAAAATGAGGCAGTACCCTATTACTCGAGTAATCATCCCCAGAGGCACCATAACTTCCGTATACATCATTTTAGCTTCGTATTGACCCATTCCAACTTCTACTTGACCATAGAAACCTCCAATATCATTTCTAATAGCTTGGATCTTGATATTCTCATGTGATCTTGCAAGTTCTTCTTTCTTTAATCTCTTTCTTTTTGTTTTGCCACTTGATGATCATTCTTTATCAGCCAACTTCAACCTTCTTGATAAATATCTTCAATCTTCATCTTTCTTTCCTCTTTCTTCAATTCCTTGCCTCTTGATTTTCTTCTTGATGATTGTTCTCCATTTATGAGGCATTATAACATCAACCCACCATTGGGTTTTTGACTAGTCTACAAGATATACAACATTAAATATGGTAGTTAGTCAATGTAGACGATAATTATATTATACAAACTTTTTGCTCATATTTAACATCTATATTTGACATCATCAAAACTATTCATATCTAACAATTTTTACTCATCATTTGGTCATACAAAATTACATAACAACCTCACTACCTTGAGGAAATTGCATTGGAAGCATAATCACATTCACCAAAATTCACCCTTCCATTTTATTAAATGCCACAAATGTTTACAAGGCATATTGTGGAATAAAATTTGGGGTGTTATAGTTCTCCCCCTCTTAAATAAATTTCATCCCTGAAATTTGCTAACACTTATATAGCTATAACTTCGGGTAACACTTTCTCATTTTTAGTTCTTTTTGATTATATCAATACTTCAAATCCTGGTGGTCGTAGTACAACACTACAGTCGCCCCATAATGTTACATCTCCAGATTTTCAGTGTAACACAATTGCTGCTAACACAATTTCAGCATAAGCCAATACATGGCCATGCCACATTATAACACTTTCCAATCCTGCCTATTGGCATCAACAAGAACAACAAAGGTCCACAGTGGATTAAGGATTATCAGTATCAATGTTGACATTGATTTTCGTCTAAGCTCAGTGAAGCCGTTCTCCCAGTTATAATCTCAAAGAAAATGTTGAGTTTTTAAAACTATTATGGAGAAATTTGGTATAAATTTTCAGTAATATTTAGTAAGACCTAGAAAACTACGTATTTCAGAAACAATCTGCGGCCTTTTTCAGTTTATTACTGCTTCCACCTTGCAAGGATCCCTTAAGACTCCTTCCTGAGAGACTGGCCCAAAAGTCTAACTTTTGAAAGCCAAATCCCATATTTGCTTACCACCTTAGTTGGATCCCACTTGATCTTCGTAGTAACACACAATAGTTTATAGAGAATGCGATAATGTATATACCTTGTACCATATAATGGAATATTATACTAACAATAACTCAGTTCAGTCAGAAATGTGTTCAGAGCCAACCACTATTGCAACCCCTACATATTCCATACCTCAGTCTTCAACTGAGCATATCAGTGTAACATAGGCACTGCCTGAAGGCATTATTCATCAATGTACATAAAGATACTGCCCGTAGGCATTATTCACTAGTGTAGCCGGAGGCACTACCCGTAGGCATTATTCATAGTGTACCTGGAGGCACTACCCGAAGGCATTATTCATCAATGTGCCCGAAGGCATTATTCATCAGTGTACCTGAAGGCACTGCCTATAGGCATTATTCATTAGTGTACCCAGAGGCACTACCCGAAGGCATTATTCATCATATATATTACAGAGGATGACATATACAAAGCATATAAACATTCATATAGTGTATGAAGGATTAAGTTACTATATTGGCTTTTCCTAGATAACATTGAATTTTTAATCTTCCCTTGGTCTGTGTTTTGCTGCCTCTCTCACAGCTCATTATTATAATCCTTGATCATTGATCCATATTTGATATTATGTTAAAATGTTGAAAATTTACTATATTGGGTCAGGTTCTAGCTTCTTGACCCAGTCCAGATCTGTACCTACTAGCCTTACTATTTGTGTTTCATTATGCCGTTCTTGGCTCGTTTCAACTTAAATAATTCTGGGCCATTTCAAAGTTTTGTGGAATTAAAACTTAACAATTGATTTCTAGGTTACGTATTACTTAATAACCCTTCTACTCATACCTTTCATCATCTCATTTGCCATCCACCGATCGGCTCCTAGTATAGCCTCAAGTTAGTGGAATAGCAGAAAAATCAATTCTGTCTCTCATTCATCAAAGAGCTTTCACCTCAATCAATCCTTTACAGAAACATTTTATGATCATAATCTTTCTCTATTCTAGGCTTAACAACTAGCAACCTTTCAAAATTCCTTTCTACAAGGATTCGTGTCCATAAGAATCATGTTCCTCAATTCTACGGATCATCACTAGCCCTGCACAATTCTGAATACCTCTGCCAACCTAAGGACATACTAGTCCCCTAGTTTTTAGGGCCTCTGGACACACAGGTCCACTACAACATATCTAGAGTGTAATATCATACAGTCTAGGGTCTTTAACTCAACTGTTAGGTTCCTCATGAGATCTAGAACCTCAATATCACATAGATTAGAAATCATTTTCCTTAATTACACCCAATAGGTTCGCTAAGAATCAGGATTAATAACACTTATTCTAACCTTCACGGTATCCGGGTAATATCCTCAAAACATTACTGAAGGTTCAACACTATACACAAGGTTCACATTTCCATCTTGGAACAGATTCATAGTGCAGCAATTTCACATTCTGACCTAAGCACTATTTCAACTTAGATCTAATTCAAGCCTATTCCCAACCTTTAGTGTTATCAGTTCGAATCCCCTAGGATCAACATACGGAATAATTATCACGCATCATATATCACCGTATATCATTCCTACATACCTTTAACACCACAGTATTACTAAGGATCATTACTTAGCATGGGGAAACCTCAAAATATTTACTATACCTTAAATTTCTATAACCCCATCAAATAGATCTTTTTGAGCAATATTCACCGCAATAGAAATGTCCCGATTTAAAATCAATACTTATATAATCATTATCTCTATGCGTCTAAGCACCCTTTAAATCATCTCACTTAAATGATCATTAGTCATGGAGAAACCTTAAGACAATTACTATTCCTCAAGTCTCCATGACCCTATCAACTCAACTTCCTAGGGGGTCACCCATCCTAGGATTTCCCTGGGTTGAGCATACTTAATTTTCGTGTACCCATATCCAAACACAGATACCAGTTTCCACTGCTTCCATCCACCAGTACCCCGTGACTACCCTCGACTCAAAAGACTGCCAGCTATCTCCGGTCACCAAAATACTGGATGTGAACCGCATATTGGCCTTGGTCCTACCTGATTCTTGGGTTTCACAATATTTTTGGACTATCCTCAGTCTGGCATTGCACTACTTACTGCCCTTAGTTATTCCACTATTTACCGAGGCATGTCTATTCCTTACAGGGCTTGGGAACTAGCTGAAGCAATTTACTTTACTGTTCCTATCACTGTATAATCAAGCATATCAGTTTACTATCCTGTTGCCAAAATCACTGCATTTACTCTGTACAGACAATTTTGTGGCCAGAATTCTTGCTTTGATATCAAAATGTCATACCCTTATCTTATTTTTGACTTGCATCGGAATATTATTGTGTGGTTCGGTGGGCAACAAAGGAATAGCATAAATATATTGATATTATGTGCATGATTGCAGAAATTCCCCATAGGGGTTCGTACATGATAATTAAAATCAATGTAGTTGGATAGAGCTACTTGGGTGTCTAAACCCATCCTAGTGAAATAAAGACATCTTCCCATCTTCATTCCACGACTACAATCCTCTCGTGTAGTTCTTGTCTTTGATCTCTGCATACCCTCTGTATTCACCTGTCTAAATTATTGGTAGGGGAGGGTAAGATTCAAGAGAATCTCAGTAGGTAACAGTACAATATGCATGCAGGATAAGTGCTTAATGCATGGCATGATTGCATTACAAAAACCTATGCTAACACAATGACATATCCATATGCTTAATGTTTCATGCAACAGAACTATGACCACAGTATAAACAGAAACAGAGCTTCAATCATTCATATATGTTTTACATAATCAAGCAAAGCAATAACATGTATCAATCATAAATATCAAAAACATGCAGGAGAGGTAAGTTCCTTACCTTGAACCTTTTTCCACCCCTAATTACGTGCCTCGTAATGCGTATTGCAGCTCCACTATCAACTCGGCCCTAAAATAGCAAATTTACAAGAATTAGGTTAAAATCCATTTATGTACTATTTCAAGAACTTCCATAGTGTTTCAAGTAGTTATTTTAGCTTATGGTGAAAATTTACCAAAAAATGCCCCTAAGACCAAGGACTCAATGAACTTTTTAGCCTGGCTGTACTTTTTCCAAAATTTTGACATGTGCTATTTTGACATAATTTTGCTCAAGGAATCTATTTCTGGACTCGAAATTACCAAATTAATTTCCAAATAACAAAATTGCCCTTGGCAGCCCCTATTTCAGGGTTTCAAGAGCATTTTTGTAATTATGTTTTTTCGGGCTTTTCCGAAAAAGTGACCAACTCTAAACCCACATAATTTTCCATCCTGAACTCAATGAAATCATCAAATCATTCAAAATCCAACTCTAAGCCCCAGTTCTGCCCCCAGCTGAAATACACAATACATCTGGCAAAATTGGGTTTTTTTCGATTTGAACTCCGTAGACATGTTCCCTAAACTCTTTCACTCTGGGGACGTCGGCCTTAGCTTCAGACCATACACAATCAGCCTTGACATGCTCTTTTGTGCTGTGTATCTCATACGCTGGTTTAAGAACATACTGGTTCACCGTCGTCTTGCTCCTATCACTATGCAAACAAAACCATATCAGTATACCATTTGATAATGCCAGAACTGCTTATTAGCCCTGATACCAAAAATTTCAACACCCATTTCTATTTTGATAATCGAAGAGTAATAAATACGGAATTCTATGGGCATACAAAAAATTACATATATATTGACAACAGTATTCATTTACAATCCCAAAGTCGTTCGTAGACAAAATACAGAATATAGTGGAAACTTCAATATATATAGGATTCCCCAAAATATCTTAAGCATAAACTAATTATAACCACAGACCATGACCTTGCCTCAAGACACGTGACAATCACTTCCTGGCATCTACTCCTTTGGCTTTTGATCTATTGATACCCGCTGAAATATTTGTTTAGAAAAGGGGTGAGATTCCAAGGAATCCCTATAGAGACATGCTATCATTCATAGAAAATGCAAAAAGTAAATATGATATGCGCCATGTATGTACTAATTAATGAATAATATAAATACATCATCTGCATGTATACATGAGTAGGGCCCAGCCCCACTATTCACAGACCACTTGGATTCTCACCAATTTCCAGTGCAAGTGCCCCTAGTATTAATTGCCCTTCTGTAGGCAAAACATGTTGGTTAATAAAGTACATTTACAAACAATGACATCCACACAATCATATATCTATTCCATGATGTACGAAGGATAATGTCCCTACCTTAAAGTTCTTTCAAACCCTTTTTAGTGTGCCTCGTAAAATGTATTGCTTTCGGCTTTCGACTCAGTCTTAAAATATTAAATGTACAAGAAATAGGTCATAACCTATCCAAGTATCATTTCAGAAACTTCCATGGTGTTTCTTGTGGTTATATTAGTTTATGGTGAAATTTACCAAAATACCCCCGGACCCCGGTCTGACCCTGCCATACCTGACATGATGGCACGTTTTCTAAAAATTTTGACTAGGGCTATCCTGACATATATTCACCCAAGGAATCCATTTTGGGGCTCAAAATTACCAAATTTAGTGTCAAATTATGAAATTGCCCTTGACAACCCCGTTTTTGGGTTGATTTCATAATTATGCTTTTCAGGCTTTTCTGAAAAAGTGACCAATTGTAATTGCACCTATTTTTGCCTCCTGAATCTAATAAAACCATCAAATTGTTAAAAATCCAACTCCTTCCCCCAAATCTACTCTTGGCCGAAACATAGGTCAAAAAAGGGAAAATTTTGGAGTTTTGTGTTTTAGCTTCTAAAGCTTGTACTGTTTCACTTCTAATCCTTTATTAAGTCATTTAAACACATACTAACCATGATTCAAAGAAATTTGTGTAGCATAACCCCTTAGGATTAGGACTTTCCAAATTTACAACTTAATAAAAAATCACCAAATCCAATTACAAACCTCAACAACTACATCATACAAGAATAGATCTAAGGTTTGTGAGATTACCTCTTGAGTTTTTGAGTTCTCTCTCTCTAGGCGTCCTTCTCTCTCTCTCTCCTTAAGCTCAAAATGTGTCTTCTAAACCATGGATTCCATAGAGAATAGTTTAAAGAAGGTTTTTATGCAAGATCACAAGTAAAATGCTTAAGAACCAACACTTACCTTAAGCTTTCTCTTTTTCCTTCTTTCTAGATCTCCAAGTCTCTTGAACTCTCTCTTTCTCTTCTTTTCTCTAGCTTGGCTGAAAATATGAGGAGGAAGAGGAAGGAAGAGTGTTTTAAAAGATCTCTCCTTTCCTTTAATCACTTGCTTTCCAAGATTGCATCTCTTGTTGACACTTGACATTGGCTTTATCTTTTTCCAATTGTGTCATTATGTTTCCATTAACTTTGAACTAATTTTCTCCCCCTTTGGTTAGCCTAAAAAACCATCCCCCTTTATGTTTTCACTAACTAAATTGCTTCCTCCAACTAATCCAACCATGCACTCAATTGTTGTACCAAATTCATGATTACTTTGTAAAAGTAACATTATTTTAACTTAATTAGACATGTGCTCATCTTTATCAATTATAAACTAATCCCTTCACCATATGATAATGACACTTGACATGTTTATTTCCAAATATCATTTTCCCCTCTATTTTTCTCGTGCTAGGCGAAAATTGCAAGAAAAAGGGAAATAGGAATTGTTTCAATATTTCCATAATTCAATTAAAGGCATTTATGTATAATTCCTTCCAATTTCACAACTCTTGATTTATTCTACCAAGAATATTCAATGCATATATTCTCCTTTATTTTCCTTAATTAATTGAAATTAACTTCAATTATTTGGAAAATAATTAGTTTTGTGCTAAATTGGCAAAGTTTTGATTTTGCCATTACCTTTGAAATATAATTCCGTTTTTTGAATTAATTTGCTCATTTTCTCAATAACTTCAATAATTCCGTTTCGATTTTACAATATATTTGTTGAATATAAAATTTGGAGTGTTACATTCCCCTTCTTTTCTCTTATTTATCTCCTCATGGAAACTATTTATATTTTTAAAGGTTAGTTCTATTTTTTTTATTATCTCAATTGTAATTTATTTTGTCATTTCTTTTCTATATTTCTTGGTTTGCTAATATCGTTTTGCTAATACAGGGATATCAAGGGTCATATTTCTCTACTATCTTTAAGATTTCAATAAACATATAAGACATATTATTCTATTCTTATTGATATAAAATTAAATTTAACCCATCAACTTTTTCAAAGTTAATAATTTATAATAGAATTAATATATTAATTTAACCTAACATTTCTCTACTGTTAATAATTTTTTTAATTAGTTAGTTGTGTTAGTTCAAGCCTTTTACTCAATATAGGAGGAGGTGAATTATGTGATATTAAAAATTTTAAACTTAAAACAAAATTTAATGAAAAGATTAGAGTTAGAGAGATATCATAGAAGAGATAGAAACACGAGATTTATACTAGTTCAATCTAATTGTTTGGCCTACGTTTAGTCCCTATAATCCTTCTTAGTATTTCACTATGCTTCCAAGATTTGTCGGGCTCTTGGTGACTCAGTATGAGCAAGTTCCTTCTCAAGGAACACTTGCTCCCCCTTAAACGTTACCGTAAATTCTCACATTCAAGGTCGAACTACCTTGAGTTATTGACTATATCAAATAATTCAAAGTAATCTCTTAAAGAGTAAATGAATGAACACTGATGTACAAAAATTCTCACAAGAGTATAGCACAAGACTCAGCAATCAATGAAATAGTGAAAGCTTGTAGAAAGTTGGTGCCTTCATCTTCAATGCTCGGGCATTTATAGCTTGGAGTGAATTAATGACCATTGCTTATTTGAATATAGCCATTCGAAGAATGAGATAATTACTTTAGCCTTTAATGTTACCGTTGGAGGATAGAGAAAACTTTTGATTGGATAAGGAAGGTAGTATTAAATGCTTCTGAAAAGAAAGAACTTTTTGCTAATGATTGTGTTAATACATGATTAAGCACCTAAGACATGTTCATCAAGTGTTTACTATTGTATATAATGAATTAGAAGCAAAAGGGACATGTTTAAGAGTGATTCGAATGATTATCGAAATGTTTGAGATGTTGTTTTATCACTGTGACTGCATCACTTAAGTGATCATCACTTGTCTAGAAAAAAAAATCATTGTGAAAAGATAACATATCACTTTTAAGCTTATTGAAGTGATGTGAAAAATGTGAGGTCACTCGAGTGATCTTATTGTGAAAACATTGATCACTTTTAGAATCACTTATATGCTATGGAAAGTGATCTCTAATTTAGTTGTCACTCAAGTGTTTACTCAAGTGATCTATTTAAAAGAGTTTAAGAAAAACTAATCATTTCTTGGATCACTTAAGTGTAGCAAATGTAATTACTAACTTAGTGCATCACTTGAGTGCCCATTCAAGTGATCAAGTTTAACTTAGTTTTACAAAAATATATCACTACCTAGTTCACTTGAGTAAAGTGAAAGTGATGCCAGAATAATGGGTCCCTCGAATGATCTTTTAAAAATCATTTTGAAGACAAATAGATCACTGCTAGAATCACTTGAGTGATGTGAAAGTGTTGCAACTTGAATGTGTCACTCAAGTGATCAACTTAGAAATATTTTACAAAATTAAGATCACTTTCAAAATCATTGCAGTGAGGTGGAAGTGATAGAAAATTGATACATCACTCGAGTGCTCAATCAAGTAATCTTTAGAGAAGACAAAGAATCACTTCTAGTGGATCTTGTAGTGAGTGATTAATAAAGATTTTCACAATTGGCTTATTCATTGGCAGTGGATTAAAAATGACAAAGTCTGAACACATCACTCGAGTGATCAAGTGTTTCAGTCTTTTTGACATCACTCAAGTAATTAGCTACTACATATTTGAAAACTATTTCTTGTGTTACAAACCAGTGACTCTCCTTTAAAACATTTCCCTAATCTTTGTTATCATCAAAATATGAAATCTAACAAATTGTATGTAATTAATATAAATTTTTAACTTTTTAAACAATCACTAAAACATTCAATAATAAAACAATTTCTTTGACAATAGTAGTGGTTTTTAACCTCTACAAAAAATTGGTGCCATCAATTCAAATTTCACTTCCGGTGGCTTTAAATTTTTGGCACTATATATAGTAGCAATTTCCAACCGCAACAAAAAATTTTAGCCAAAATTCAAATTTTGCCTGGCTCGAATCTGAATTTTCAGCGCCATATATAGTAGCGGTTCCTAACCACTACCAATAATTTGGACCCAAAATTCAAAATTTTCCTCCCGCGACTTTGATTTTATGGTGCCATATATTGTAGAGATCCCTTAACAACTATTGTTTTCTCCTTGGAAGATACATTGGGTTGAAATTAGTAACGGTTTCCACCGCTACTGCTTTCTCCTTAGTTATCACACCAGGCTTTGAAACTTGTAGCGGTTAGCGCTTGCTATTACTAAAGTAAGTAGCGGGTTTCATCATATGTGTAGCGGTTTCAAATAATTACGGCAAAAGCTTTTTCAATGCCTAAGTTTGTAGTGGTTTTATAAACTATTACTAATGTTTGTTGTAGTAGCCAAAACCACTACAAAAGTCAGCTATTTTAATTGCTATGAATGCTCATTTATTTTAGTGAGAGAACTCTGATTTGTATATTGATGTTGAAAGTTGACTAGAGGCCTTTAGGTTATTTATGTGAATTGTTGTTGTGTGTCATGCACTTATCGTTTTTCCATATTTTTAGAGTATTTGCACTCAATTCAGTGGACACACAGGAATAACATAAAAATACTGATAAAAAGTACTCAATTACAGAAGTTCTCCACAAGGATTCTACATAATAATTACAATTCATGTAGCCAAACAGGGCTACTAGGGTGTCTAAACCTATTACAATGAAACGCAGACATCTTTCCATCTTCGTTCCACCACTGCATTCTTCTTGTGTAGTACTCTTCTTTGTACTCATCACGCCTCCTGTGATCACTTGTCTAAATGGTTTGTTTGAGGAGGGTGAGATTCGGGGGAATCTCAATAGCAAACAATACCAATATGCATGCAAGATAAGTGCTTAATGCATGACATACTTGCCTTACATAAACTCATGCTAACACAATGACATATTGCGTGCTCATTGTTTCAAACAATATACTTATGGCCATAGCATGAATAGAAACAGAGCTTCAATCATTCATATATGTTTTACATAATCAAGAATAGCAATCATATGTATCAATACACAATCACAAATATCAAATACATGTAGGAGAGGTAAGTTCAGTACCTTGTGTCTTAAGTCCTCCTCTTGTACTTTTTTCTCCAACCATTGAGGATGCTTCTTCTTTGTCACCTCATGATGCTAGATATATAATCATATCATTAGCCATGAGAAATGAGTGTCTAATGGGGCTACATGGGCCTTTAGGACTTGTCTCTTATATTTGGGCCCATATTGGCCCAATTACTTTAATTGCCATAATTTCATAGGTTTGACCCAATCTGTCAGTTTTGCTGACCAACTTTAGAAATTCATAATTAATTTTGCAAAAATCTAAATAGGTTGGTTCTAGGTTCTATAAAAAGCACTTTAAGTGTTCTTTTAAGAAAAAATAATTAAGTCTAAAAATTACCACCACATTATTCCCAGAATTACGTCAAACTACCCTTGTTCCAGATTTCCTTCTAGAAATGGGGCTCAAATTTGAAAAATCATATCTTTTAATCTACTGTCCAAAAATTATGATCCACCTATCAAATTAAAGCTATATATCCTTACTTTAAGCAAGTCAAATTTCATAATATTTGGACTAGGTTTGGCCAATGAATTTCATTGCATAATAACATTGCCTCCATTGAAATAATCAAACAGCATTTATTTTGAACTTCAATAAATTCTAGATTTGCATACAAATTTCCAAAAATCTTGAACACCCATATTCCCACACAATTTTCCCCTTCTAAATCCAATAGAACCATTTGAATTTTGAAATTCCAGCTGTACCCTTATGTTTTGCTTCTGGCCAAAACTTGGGTTCTCAGGAGGGAAAGTGTGTTTTCTTGATTTCTCTTGATTAACCACTTCCTTTTAACTTATAGTCACACAATTAACTACTTAAACACTAAACAAACATGATTCATGGAAATTTTGGCATCATTTTCACTTAGGGTTTCATCTTCCCAAATTTGCAAAACCAAATAAATCAAGCCAAAATCAGCAACAACAACCACAACATCACACTACTCAAGAGGATCAAGTTTTAGAAATTACCTCTTGATTGCTCAACTTTATCTCTCTAGGACACCACTGCCCTCTCTCTCTCTCTATCTTCTCTCTTGATTTTGCTTCCTAACTATGATTTTCAAGAAGAAGAAGAAGAGGTTATGAGAGGTTCTAGATAGTTTAAAAGGCAAGAACACTTTGATTTCAAGCATCTGACCTTTATTCTTGATCTCTTGAAATCCTAGCTCTCTTGTTGTTCTTGAGCTTCTTCAAACTCTTCCCTCTCTCTCTCTCTCTCTATTTTATGTTTTGGCAAAAAATGAAGAAGGAAGAGAAGGGATATTGCTTTGTCAAATTATCTCTCTTTACTTTATGGTTAATATTATTTAATGCCAAGTTACCATGTGCTTAATTTAATTGGCCACAAATTTTCCTTCTTGAATTAATCCTAGCCAAGTAAAATCATTCCCTTTATTTCCCTTGCTTGACCGAAATTAACAGAGGAAAGGGAAAAATATTGCTTCTTGAAATATCTCTAATTGCTTTTGTTGGCAAATTACCATTTTTCCATTACAATTTTGTGATTTATTGAAATAAATCATAACTTGCTCTTCTTCCCTTATTTTTGGCCAAATTTTAACACTATTATTGGGCCACTATTTATGTCCTTTCATGCTCTAATTTAGGCTACAAGTTTAGGCCTTTCAGTGGACAAGAGTTGCTCCTTTGTGTCCTAGCTTAGCCAAGTTGTGTGTAATCACCGATTGGAGTATTTATCATTTTATGTGCATCACAGTTCACCATTTTATTCCCTTAAATGCCATAAAGATATAAAGAATATTAGGGAATATCATTTACCCTCTTGAGATACTTTCTAAACCAGAGCTTAGCAGTTAACTTGATTCAGGCTTATTCTCAAGCCTCTAATCCCGAAATTTGGGATATTACATTGTGGATCCGCAAGTCCCAAGATTTGAAATTTAAGTGTCATTAATTTATGATTGTTTGTTTCAAGATCTTGATTAAGGGCCTGATGCCTAGAATTATGAATTGTAGATAATTGTTGTCAATCATGGGCATGTTTTAGCAACCATGTTAGACTACCAACATTTTTATATGACATAGTTATGCATGTGATGTCCATTGTTAATTGAATCAGATGAATTCTTTTACCCATGATAGATTCCTCATGTTTTCTATTAAAGATAACACTTGATGGTACAATCTATTCCTTTTTAATATTGATAGAGCCATTGCTATAAGTTTGTTCATTTTCTCTCTCGGTTAGCCTCTTATCTATATAAGAATGTTTTTATAACTGTAGGAATCTGGGGCATACATGGACTTTGATGAAGTAACCTAGTAGCCCACGTAAATCAAATCCCAAGTTTGAATGCCAACTACAAAACACAACAAATACATTGAATAGAAGAGAGGAAGAGAACCTAAAGGTCACTCTGATAAGAGAATGTTTTTAGAGGGAAGACAAAACTATTCTTTAGTTATTGTTCAGATTATTACATGATGGTTGTGTCGTAAGAATCATCATTGTTGTGAATAAAAAAAATGATTGCTAATAATTAGAACCGTTATATTTTGTTTTCGTGAATTTTATCTCTTGATACTTGACGGTATAAATATTTAACATCTATGTTTTAGTGTTATAATTCTTGCACGACCTTCGCCTCAGCATGCATGATGTTAACTATCATTTATTGAATCCAAAAATGATGATTCTTACAAAACAACCGTCATGACCAATTACAAACAATATGTCTTGCAGCCTTATATATCATCGGAAACAATCATCATGTAACACTTTAAAATAATATGTCCTCCAACTACCCTTATTTAACGTACATTTCCATAAATCTCTAATTAAACTCATTGGCCTATTTAACCCTAGGGAGCTCTTCCTCTTCCTACGCAAGCTCTTCATCACAATATTCTCTCTACTTGTCAATGTAATTCATAATGATTGGATTTGTGAAACTTGCCATATGAGAAAAATATGATTTTATTCTCATCACAACATATTTTGCGTATCCAATCATTACAAATTCTATTGACAAAAATTTATAGGGACACGCCTGTTCGACTCGATAACTTGCAAAATCTTTTCCATCCACTTCCACAATGCCCTAAATGGAAGCTTACCTCTTTCATTCACTCTCTGAATGAGAAGGTTAACAAATTATCGGAGAATGAAGAATCTGATAATGCATTATATCCTTTATTTCCATGACCTTTTACTTTTTTTTGTAATATGGCCTTTGATTATGCAACAACACACCAAAATTAAAAAAAAGTCAAATATATAATGGTTATGAAGTAAAATCTGTTATTTGTTGAATCATAAAAATGATGTTTCTTATGAAAGAACCGTCATGTAACAATTGTAAATGATTTATCTTCTAACCTTATTATATCAACGAAAACTAACATGACAGTAATTACACTATACTATAAAGTATGAATCACAAAAATGACGTTTCTTAAGACACAACTATCATGTAACACTTTCAAACAATCTGTCTCCCAACTACTCTTATTTAGAGTATATTTACATAAATCTTTAATTAAATTGGCCTCCTATTTCATAAGGATGCAATCAGCTAGATATTCCAAGAAACCCTCTCTATATAAACGTCACAAAATTGAACTCCACTTCTTCACTTCCATTTCAACTTCTCGTAGCCAATTTATGACTTTTGTTCTTCACCAAAATCATGGATAAACATAAGAGACCTTTTGAATCATCATCTAGAAAAAATAGAAAGATGAATTCTCTCCACCAATAAGCATTGAAGATCTCATCCACTTGACCTATGAGATCCATCATTTGGTCTAAGTTTAATTACAAGAGCAAGGACACTTGGATGATTATTTAAAGGAATTGGCCTCTCTTATTCACTCTGTGAATGAGAAGGTGGATAGATTACTGGATAAGGAAGAATCTGATGATGTATTAGATTCTTAAAACATCTTCATAACTTTTTATTTTTATTTCATTTATGTACATATTGTCTATTTGTTTCTTTATTTTTGTTTGTAATATATATGGTGGTTGCATAAGCAACCACCAATATTGAAAAAAATGTCAAATACATAACAGTTATTAAGTAAAACCTGGCACTTATTATAACACCATTTCCAAAGCTTATTCTGTTTTAGTAAAATAAGTTGATATGATAGTTATAATTAATAACCATCTTAAATTGAGTCACAAAAATGAAAGTTTTTACTAAAAACCATCATAACACAATTATAAATGATTTATCTTCCATACTTTATATATTTGCAACTATTAAAACTTAATGGTTTCAGTTTAATAATAGTAACTAACGTTCAAAACCTTTTCCTTTCCAGTAAATGATTATAGTACTTTGTGCTTCTTCATTCTTTGATTATCCACACGAGAACTGAGTACTCATTCATTACCCATCATGTATGTGAATTATCTTCTTCAACTTCCAACGTGTGTAAGGATAGTTTGAACCTGTCACTTCTAATATATTTAAACACCCTATTTCCAATGATGGTTCTTTATTATCCTCCTTTATTCTCTTAATCTCCAAGATTAAACGCCATGCTGGAGATTTGCTTGGAAATACTTGGTGTTATCCTCCTCCTCTACCTCCTTCCCCTCTTCCACAACCTCCATCTCCTGCTACTCCTCCACAACTTCTACCTCCAACTCCACATCCTTTACCCCCTCAAGTGGAGTCAATGATAAGGCATGAAAAATGCATTGACCATATTGTATAGAGGTTAAGTGGATATTTGTCGAGTATGAACAGGAATGCTAATCTCATTCTTGATGAGTATGGGATTGGCTACTACGATCTTGACATACGACTCTCAGATGATTCATGCCACTCCTCTAATGATGAGTAACATGATGATCTGAGGTATGCTATAAGTTATTGGAACTCTTGATTCATTCTAATTGAAGAAAATAAAAGTTTCAAAATTAGTAGCAGACATTAGATCATCTATCATGCAACTAGTCACCAGAGAGTAATATTTTTTGGTTTTATTTGTATGAAATATAAAAATGTATTTATCTAAGCACCAGTAGCCCAAAAAATTAAAAAAATAGCATACCTCACAGTTATTGACAAAGAACCATGAAAAATGAGATCAAGTAAATAACAGTCTTACGATAAAATTATTAACTATAGGCTTTTCAAAAAATAACACATTTAATGGTTATTAGGAAAGAACCATGATGTAAATTCTTAGGCACGATAACCCACAAAACCCTACCATTCTACTTCTATTTAAACATTTGAAACAAAATAAAATTAATGCTTTGTCTATTCGAATGAAATCCACCAACATCGGAACCCTACTACTCTTATTTTCTTTTCCAGAGTCCAAGAGTCATTTTTAGTTGATCCACACCATCAAAAGCCTTTGTCCAACTTCTTAGCAATTGCAGCACTAGTGAATATACTTGACACTTTGTTTATTTGAATGAAAGGCACCAACATTAGAACCCTACTACTTCTGTTGCCTTTTTTTGTCGTCAAGAGTCATTTTAAGTCGAACAACATCATGAAAAGCCTTCGTCTGACTTCTCAGCTACAATCACACTAGTGAATGCACTTGACACTTCTCTTGTAACACCATAATTCTATAGCTATGAACTTAGTAAAATTTTTCAAACTTTATCAAAACATAACCTCAATAAAAGGGTGTTTACTCTGTACATGACTATTGTTATGACTATAAATGATTTATTAAAAAGTGCAAGTGTACACTATCATAAACAAGTAATACAGAAGTGAGTAGAGTTTCGTTCCCACGAGGATTAATCACTAAGTACCAAAATGAATAATTTTAATTCTATCTTGTCGATCGATTAGTTGGTGATTGAGAGTACAAAATAAAAAATGATTAAATATGAAAACAACTATGAGAAAAATCCCTAGGAGTCAAATTTCACTTAATAAATTTCGGATTGAATCAGTTATATATTCTAGTCCAATTTATTCCACATGATTGATAGCCAAGTTTTCTTAATTTAATTACTAGTCTTTTTCAAGGTCAAGCAATTCTATAATTAATTTCTAATCCAATATATTCCTATATTTTTTTATGAAGGATCAAAATGGCATTAAAGATAAAATGATAAAGTTTACAATATCTTAATCCTACAAGTCATGAAAAGAAACACTATAACAGGAATTAGCAAAGGAATTAAAAGTAGACGTGGAAAGAACTGACATACTATATGAAGAAAAGTGACTAAGGAATAATGAAATATCCCTTTCTATAACTCTATCTGAAATCATGAATGAATCCTTGATCTTAAAGAACAACTTCTTAACACACAGAACCTCCAATCTCCTTGATTGTGTGCGAGAGAGACCTGAGTTAACTATCCAAGCTAAACCTGATCTGCAGCATAATAGATAAAAAAGACAAGGATATGCAATCTTCCTTCTCTAAACAAACTAATGAATAGCAGTCCTATCAAGAAAGATAATGCTATGACATTCAGAAACATTTTTCCTTTTGATATATGAATTCAAGCAATTAATCATGCATTAAGATTTATGAAAATCATTAAGACTACACAACTCATATAAATATATTCCTATTTCATATGCAAGTTATGGTTTTAATTATAGGACATACACACATGCATCTCCTTTCGGTCTCAACATACATATTGAAATCATTTAAAAGATGTCTAATCAATTGAAAGCATTAAGAACAATCATTAAAACTCAATCATTAAGAAAAAGTTAAAACTAGATTTAATAAATTAAGATTCCATTCATCATTCGTAAACTACATCATCACACTAGGAAAATAAAAATTGAGCTCATAATGAAATTAAAAAAAACCAAAATAAATTGAAAATTTTATAAACATTGCATAAAACTTGATTATTAAATTCTAAAACATAAAAATACAACCACAAGATGCATGAAAATGGAGAAGTCTAGCCGTCCTTATAGGAGGTAAAACCTTTTATGTAGTTGGCAACCTATACCATCCATAAAGAAGGACTTCTTATATCGTCTATTGTCACGCCCTTACCTTGTTTTAACCTTTTTCCATAGTATTTGCGGAAAACGATATATGGTTCGGTGGGCAACACAGGAATATCATGAAAATACTGATAAAAAGTACATGATTACCAAACCTTTCTTCAAGGATTGTAGATAACACTTACAAATTATGTAGCCGCGTAAGGCTACTTGGTTGTCAAACCTGTCCTAATGAAACAGAGACATCTTCTTGTCTTCGTTCCACCACAACAATCCTCTCGTGTTGTTCTCTTCTCTGATTTTTGCATAACTTTTGTACTCACATGTCTAAATTGTTTATAGGGGATGCGAGATTCGAGAGAATCTCAGTAGGAAACAGATGCCATAATGTATGCATGATAGATGCTATGTGTATGACATTTTAGCTTTAACTAGATGTATGCCCCATAATGACATTTCTACATGCTCAATGTTTCATGTAACAAAACTATGGCAACAGCAAAACATAAACAGAGCTTTATATATTCAAATATGCTCTACACAATCAAGTAAAGCAATCACATACATCACTACACAAGTAAAGATATTTTAAATACATTCAAGTAAAGTAAGTCCCCTACCTCCAGTCTTTTCTCCTCAATTTGCGTGCCATCAACTCGGGCCCTTAACTGGGTCCTACAATTCCAAATGTACCATTTAGACACTTCCATAGTGTTTTTGGGGGTTAGATGAGGCTATATTGAAAAATTACTAAAATGCCCCTGGGGGCCTGGCCCTATCCTGCCATACCCGGTCCGGCTGTACTTTTCCCAAAATTCTATCCTGGGCTATCTTGACATATTTTCGCCCAAATAATCCATTTCCGAACTTGGAATTATCAAATTTATTGTCAAATTACAAATTTACCCCTGGCAGCCCCACTTTAAGGGTTTCAGGGGTGTTTTTGTAATTAAGCTTTTTCGGCCTTTTCCAAAAAAGTGACCAACTGTAACCCTACCTAATTTTTGCTCCTGAACTCAATGGAATCATAAAATCATTGAAAATCTATCTCTAACTCCTCCAAACTAGCCTTGGCCAAAATTCTCAATTCCTTAAAAAAATTGGGGTTTTTCGGTTTCAGCTCCGCAGATGTGTTTCTTTTTACTCCTAACCACTTTATGAACCATTACATTAGGTTAGAACTACCATTTAGTATCAATTTTGGCAGCATAACCCCTAGGCCAAGCCCTTTACCAAATTTGAAATCAAAGCAAATCAATTGGAATTTCACAGATTAAACTACTCACAGCAGCCAAAACAATCAAAAATTGAAGTTCCGGAGGTTACCTTAAGCTCCTTCTGGCTTATCCTTCTTATGGCTGAACCCTAGCCTCTTTGAACAATGAAATTCCTTGCTTCAAGACCTTAATTCACATAGAGGAATAATTTAGGAGAAGGATTATATACGTTAGGTACGAATTCACTGAAGAAATCGACCTACCTTGTGAGATTTCTCCTTCATCCTCTCTCTAAAAGCTCACAACTTCCCCTCTCTCTCTCTTTTAGCTGTAATATGACAGAAATGGGAGCTGAAGATGATGAAAAAATGTTTTAATTCCATGCTGATGTCATCTTTTATGTTGATGATGTCATAATTCCCATTTTCAGATTCTCTGCCCAAACTTTGAAAATAATAACTAATTCTAGAAAAATCAAAATGAGGTGATCCCAAAGACAGATGAAAGCTATTTAAATCTTATTTATAGAAAAAATATGGACTATTACTAGAAATCACCACACAAATACAGAATTACACAAAACTTAACACTGCTCCAAAACAAAGTCCAGTTTTGATCCCAAACTTTGGCAAATCATAATGCCCAGCAACCAAAATGAAATGACATGAATTTTATGTCTATTTTGAAGCTTGGCACGTGATCTTTAAGACTGGAAAGTTTCAGAATTTTTTGACACCATTTGCCCATTCAAAACGTCCACACAAACAAACTGCCCAACACAGAGTTTCAATGGACAGAATTCCAATTTTTGCACAATTGTTTCCAATGGTTCCAATTTCACAACAAACACTCTCCCCATACAAATTTTCACAAGGAAGCCATTGGAATCACTAAAACAATCAAATTATCATCACATCCACACATATTCAGTTTTGAACCATAATACACACAACCACCAAATTGCCCAATTTTCCGTTTCACCATAAACATAATTACTTTCTCCAAAATTCACCATTTTATTATCTTTAATACCCCTAATATATAAGAATCATTAGGGAATAAATTTGGGCTTCTGCTAAATCGGGGCTTAGCAGTCCACTTATTTCAGGCTTATTCTCTAGCCTCAAATCTCAAAATTTGGGGTATTACATCCATAAAGGAGGTTTACCTAAGCCTTCCAACATGGAGGTATGCAAAAAGTAATACAATACATGAAATTAAATATAAGATATAATACAATATCTTCCTTATATCATATAAGGACGCCTCCCTGCAATGATGGTAATTTATAGGTAGGCGATTAGCTCTCTAGTCAACAATAGTTGCTGCCTCCCTCATCAACATTTGTGCCTGTTCTCCTTTTTCTCTCCAATCAGTGGGTCCTCCCAAAATAGCCTATTCCTGTTCTCTCTCTCTATCTCTCTCTCTCTTTTTCTCTTTTTCGATCAAATTGCTTTCTCAAGTACCAATCCAAATGTTGACTTTTGGCCTTCCATCTGTTCCTTCCACCAAGGCTTTTTATATTTGGCAAATGATTCAAAATTCCCAAGCCAAAACGTGCTACCAAACTGTGATAAAAGGAGAGAAATGAAATATTAAATAATAGGAGTAATAATAATAATATTTATTTCAAAATCATTATTTATTTATCAATTATACCCAAATTCATTATATTAAGCTCAAATATTGTCCACAAAATCATCATATAAGGGAAAATAAATATGCAAATATTTTACTTATCAAATTCCCTCAGACTTTGCCCTTGGATGTCTTCAAAAAAGGAGTGACTAATAAATACTTTCAATAAAATCAGAAGTGTCAAGTCATAAGCAAGAACACAATTGATGAATAAAGAAATCATAATATTTTTGAATCAACAAAAATGTAAACTCGTAACTTTATTTGAAAATGAATGAACCGAGTTCGTAATTGTGACTCATTCTCTCAATCTCTCAAGTGTTTAAGGGTATGTGTTTCACTCAAATTCAACCAAGAAAATTGCACTACATTAAGCTTGCAAAAAAATTTCAATCTCCACTACCTAATTCACATGCATAATTCAAATCAAAAGGACTTATTGAGGGTTGTAATGGGGATACGGTAAAAGGAATGTGAAATGTGATATGAATTGCTACATTTAAGAAATAGAGCAATTGAAAAATGGGCCAACTTATGAATAAGTTTATCTCATCACAACAACCCACAATTTTAATTCAAGTACTCAATATTTCTTTTTTTTTCTTCTTTTTCTTTCTTTCTTTCTTTTTTTTATACTCTGCAACTCTAAAGTTTGATGATATATACACCCTTACACTTGTCAAAAGCTCATTTCACAAAAATTTTAAATGCTCTGCTAATGTTCTGAATTAGATAAAAGCACTTGATATATCATTAAAGTACATGTTAATGGGTTAAGAACAAAGAAACAGTCAATTAGGCTCAAAGGAGCTTATCAATGATATAATTACAAGGTGGGCTATTTGGCTCTAGCTAAAAAAATGAATGCCTTTATCATTTTTGAATGTGCATCTGAAATGTAATCTCAACCAGATTTAAAGCAAGTTCTAGAGTGACAACTTAATTGGTGAATATCACACATAAGAGAAATAATCATTATCAATCACATAGGCTCAAAAGCTCACAGTCAGGGGGGCTTTCAAACGCAGCTCATTCAATCTCAAAATTCATCACCAATCGCAACAATTATTTGTTCAATCATGTTATGAAATCTCTAAATTCAATTGATCCATATTTAAAAATTATATACTTCTTAAGATCATTACAAAGCACCTAAACAGGATGATTTTTTACTAATATTTTTTTTAGAAGGAAAAAAACATGCAACTAACAAATTTTTTTGGTACAAATCATACAAAATCAATGGTAACTTCACCCCCACACTTAAATGTCACATTGTCCTTAATTATCACTTGGTAACGGAATTGAAGAAATCACTATATCCTCAGTGTAGGGATAGCAAAAGCTTCTAAAATCTCAAATTTTTTACCAACTGAGCACAACTCATAAGTGCCACCATTCAAATCAATAGTCATTAATAAATATCTATCACATGTAAAACTAGACTATAACCAACACTCATGTCTAGAGCATATTATCAATAATCAATTCAAACAAAACAAAGAAAAGTAGAAGGAAACTCCCCTCTTAATACTTGTCTTGTGCTCTTAAATGTTCTTGATTGTAGCTACCAAAGTGCAATACATCATTGGGGGCTACTAGAAGTCTTACAAAATCAAAACAAAACATTAACCAAACCTTAGGTTGCCTCCCAAGTAGCGCTAAATTGGTAGTCTTCAACCAGACTTCCTAAAATAAACCAATAATCAAAAGTATTAAACACCATGATTACCTTGTCTTCATTTCTTTTCAAGCAACAAGGGTTCAAACACAAAAAATGATCATTTAAGGTAATTAATTGTACTTCTTCAATCATAGACAATTTTAGAGTATAAGTATTTATTGAATTCAAATAAAGCATAACATGCATATATTTGCAAATCGATTTAGTAGCTTCCAAAAATTTAGAGCATCCCACAATATCCACTTGACTCTTATCAGTAAGAGTTAACACTTTAATAGGAGAGACATGAATAACAACTTTTTGAATATCCACATTAATTTCAACATCAAAATGACAGGAATTAGGTTCCACAACCAAAACCTCTTCTAGACTATACCTACTATAGTCTTCAAAAGTGATTTCAAGTTCCTTATCACATTCCACAAGAACTAAAGTTTCATTCAATTTCATATCCTAAACTTCCCTACAATAATATCATCAACACAAGAAACAGTCATCATTCTTAAAGAATTATCTTGCCTCATAGTCTCAAGCGATGAAACAATTTGACTCACATATTCCAATATTTTGAATACTTGACTCAACTCTAGTGACAAGTTCCTTTTGCTCTCTACTAAATCTCTATAATGATTCCACATACTCCTCACATAATCTTTCTAATTAGATTTTTCCTCATACTCAAGGGTGTGTTCTTCAATATGTGGATAAGAGTAGAAAGGAAGATTAATTTCATTAGGACAATATTTGACGTATGGATCCAAAGACTCTTGCTGCTCTGAAATTCCACCAAGATAAAAGGAATGATCAAAACAAGTTTGGTTCATAGTGAAATCATCTCTCACATAATGACTGGTAGTGTTATATGGATAATGCTTATAGAAATGACACTCTTCACAATATGCACACGAAAAACAATTATAAGGAGAAAAATTTTCAATCCAACCAGCATTTATATTTTTTTGTCTCATTCCATCAACATGCATTCCTAAAGAAGAACCAAGATATGACAATTTATCACTGATTGAACCAAATGAATGCTATGAATAATCCATTTTTTTAATTTTTTTTGAATTTTTAATATGAAGACCAAATTAGTATTAAAAATATTTGGTATTGATATCATTGATAACAATCCCAGACAATGGTGCCAAAAACTTGTTACGACTATAAATGATTTATTAAAAAGTGTAAGTGTACACTATCATAAACAAGTAATACAGAAGTAAGTAGAGTATTGTTTCCATGAGGATAGATCATTAAGTACCACAATGGGTAATTTTAATTCTATCTAGTTGATCGATTAGTTGATGATTATAGTACAAAAAAAATGATTAAATATTAATGCAAATAATATGAAAACAATATGAGAAAAATTCCTAGGGGTCAGATTTCATTTAGCAAATTTTGGATTAAATCACCTATCTATTTTAGTCTAATTTATTTCACATGATTGATATCCGAGTTTTTCTAATTTAATTACTAGCCTCTTTCAAGGTCAAGCAATTCTATAATTAATTTCTAGTCCAAATATTCCTATATGAATTCAATCAATTAATCATGCATTAAGATGTATGGAACTCATTAAGATGTACTACAAAACTCATGAATATATTCCTATTTCATATACAAGTTATGGTTTTAATTACAGTATCTACACATGCATCTTCTTCCGGTCTCCAAACATACTGATTGAAACCATTTAAAACATGGCTAATCAATTGAAAACATTAAGAACAATAATTAAAACTCAATCATGAAGGAAAAATTAAAACTAGATTTAATAAATTAAGATTCAATCCGTTATTCGTAAGCTACATCATTACTCAAGGAAAATAAAAATTTAGCTCATAAAGAAATAAAAACAAAAACAAAATAAATTGAAAACTTAATAAACATTGCATAAAACTTGATTATTAAATTCTAAAACATAAAAATACAACCACAAGGTGCATGAAAATAGAGAAATCTAGCCGTCTTTATAGGAGGTAAAGCCTTCCATGTAGGTTGCAACTTATACCATCCATAAAGGAGGACTACCTATACCGTCCATAAAGGAGATTTACCTAAGCCTTCCAAGATGGAGGCATGCAAAAAGTAATACAATGCATGAAATTAAATATAAGATATAATACAATATCTACCTTCTATCAGAGAAGGACGCCTCCTTGCTCCCCCTATGACAATGGCAATTTATAGGCAAGAGATTAGCTCTCCAGTCAAGAATAGTTGTTGCCTCCCTCATCAACAATTGTGGTTATTCTCCTTTTTCTCTCCAATCATGTGGGCCCTCCCAAAATAGCCTATTCCCGCTCTCTTTCTCTTTTCTTTTTCCTCTTTTCGGTCCAATTGCTTTCTCAAGTACCAATCCAAAATGTTGACTTTTGGGCCTTCATCTGTTCCTTCCACAAGACTTTTTATATTTGGCAAATGATTCAAAATTCCCAAGCCAAAACATGCTACGAAACTGTGATAAAAGGAAAGAAATGTAATATTATATAATAAGAGTAATAATAATAATAATAATATTTATTTCAAAATCATTATTTATTTATCATTTACACACAAATTTATTACATTAAGCTCAAATATCGTTTACAAAATCATCATATAAGGAAAAATAAATATGCAAATATTTTACTTATTAATGATTGAGGCCATAAGTAAGTGACGTCACTCTATAGTAAATTCCTTTAATCACATGCAAAACATATAAAACCATGCTTTTATAACAATTATAATCATAGGGAGCTCCGTTCAAGCCTCATGCCCAAAGACACATCAAGAATTCTAATCACAGTAAGGCCTATAACTCAGTTAAAATATGTAAAACCAAGTTCTCAAACAAATAACTACCTAGGCCTCTGGCCATCTACTATAAACATCTCAAATAATGTCTTAAGAATTTCATAACCAAGTCTTAGGCCCTATGCCTTCAATGAAAGAAATCTTGTAAATATTTATCTAGAATTAAACATGATGCTAAATAAACATTCCTAAGTGGCAATTAAATGAATTAAAAATGAATCCATAGCTACTAGTTACAGTAGCCTTAAGTCTCTGATGCCTTCCCAGTCATGCCTGCCTTTGAACCCTCACTTAGAAAAAGTAAGAGTATTGGGGTGAGACCACTGTCTCAGTAACATAGTCACTATCCACCTTACCTACCCGTGGGGTACTAGTGGGACTAACAAATAGGTAGTCAAAAGATGTATAAATAATAAGGGAAGGATAATGCATGAACATAACAATCCATATTTAATCACAATATGGCATACTATATTACAGGTGAACATAGACAGACACTTGATATTTACTTTTCTTATCATTATCTATTATTAACCCCTATTTCACCCTTATATCCTCCATATTTCCTCTGATAGAACTTGTCCTATCCCATGTTACTGTGACTTTCACGAGCTCTCCATGGGTGTGATGTAGGCCGGCCAAAGCACTACACAGCATACGAGGAACTATGGGTTCCTCTAATAAGGTTACTACCCTCGAGAATACTGCTTGGGCCTTAAGGATATTGCTCAGATAGTCATTGGAGTGTCATATCAGGGGGTACTACCTTGTCAAATAATGCAGCTAATGGTGCACAATGAAAAATAGCAGCTTGCCACATGGTATTTAGTTTTTTATCAACCATAACATAATCATTAACTCCGCTGTTTATATCATATTATTCTCAAGGGGTTTTCATATTCACATACTCATATGTCAATTAATATCAAAAGTCCACCATGTCCCATATGCATACATAATCCATAAAATTTCATTATTTCAATAATTGCATGCTCATATATTCAACAATACATAAACAATCCTTATGGGCCATTCGCCTTGGTAACTAGCATGGTCACTGGGACAACCTGTGTCAAACTTGCCTAAGCCATCAACATGGTCATCGAGGTATCCCATGTAAAAGTCGCCTCGGCCACCAATATGGTCATCGAGCCAAGGCATGCCTTCGCGCCATATGAATTTAGACATATTTATCTACACAAACTTATAGTTGTCCCTAATTGTTCGAAAAATCATCTTATCCAATTCTAGGGTTTATATAGAGGTCTCACAAGGCAGTTTAAATCACAAAACAGTTGGATTCATACCAATTCTACTTTTTTATGCTCTTGGGGTTTTCAGAAAAGCCACGAGTAGTACCGATAAGTAAGACAAAAAGGACCATGTTACCTGGTGTTTCCCTTAGCTACAAACAAGAAGGATCTTTCCCTAACGTATGAATTCAAACTACAAAGCAAGGGTAATTAAACAAAATCAGTAACATCTAACTACTCAAGAATTTATCTCATATGGTTACTTAGAAATTCTCACGGGTTTCACCGATGAAAGAGATTCATGCAAGAACTGAGAATTGCCCTTAACATAGTATTAGACTATTCTAATCTAACGCCTTTGTATCTTAAATTTGAGTTTTAAACCCTTAAAACTCAGTTCTATGAAAAATCCCCAAATTGGTATTCTCAAGCCCTAGCTTAAATCCCTTAGAATTCTATAGTTATAGAAAGACAAGGAGGAAGGAGGAATAGGTAGACTTACTAAAGAATTAAAGCCTTAGAAGCCCTCCTTACGAAACCCTAGCAGAGCTTTACCTCTCTGTATCCAAATTTCTGAAAAATAATAAATTGTCATGTACTCCTTATTTATAAAAATCGATGACTCGCCTCCGAGACTACATTGGTTGCCGAGGCAACTAGCATTGTGTCATTCACCTCGACAATCTACTTAGTTGCCGAGGCGAGTGACATAGAAAGTCACTCCCTCATTTTTTATCAATTGGCCTCAGCGAGTGCCTTACTCATTGAGGCGAGTTACCCTACTTACTGAGGTTAGTTGTCTAATCTACGGGTACTAATTTTTTATAGGATGTTTGATGTCTCAGTGACTACTGTACGAGTTGCATTTGGTTGATCTAACTCGCATTTTCATTCTTGAGCCCTGGCTAGTTCACATTCCTTTTGGTTTTGTGTTCTCTTGATTTATAGGTACGATTCTATTATTCACTTCGTGTTGCCTAGCTAGGTTTTGACATGAGTCATGTTCTTTTTTTTTCGAAAACCTATTATTCTGATTGAATGTTCCTTTCTTGTTACTTGTAGTTGTCAACCCGGCTGATTGTGCTGCCTTTATGAAGTCACAACATGATTAAGCATTTAACATGACATTAAATTATTTTTGTGAAGTTATATTTTTTTGGAAAACCCATTGTTTGATCAAGTTTCGTTTCCTATGATAGGATGTTGTTAACCCATTGCTCTGATCGAAGGTATCTATATCTCTAGAAGTTACTTCCAAAAAGATCATTAGGAATGTGATGAATAAACTAGTTTAGTTGTATCGAGAATCATACACAAACAACCAAATACCAGCTTTGGTAAAGTCACGACGCGGTAAAGCACTCAACGTGACATTAAGTTGCTGTTGTGAAGTTATGTTTGTTTGGAAAACCCATTATTACTCTAATAGAAGGTTCCTCTCCTTTTTTTATTGACCAGGTAGCAACAAGTTAAAGCTCTGAAATTTAACAATGTGAGATCAGTCCTAGACTCTTCAATATGAGAGTTTCTGGGCTACTTGGACTCGAGTCTATCAAATATAGTAGTATTTTCCATGTCGAGTAGCCTTGCAATTGGGGACATGTCAAGATTTTCTAGGCTTTGTGACTAGAATAAAGCATACTCTTGACCTATATATGTGATAATGTAAGTATTGACCTATTACTTGTGTCTCTTCACATCAATTAGCCAGGAAAATAATGAATGAGTGAAAAAAACAAATATCCCTATAGGAAAAGGGGCAATCACACTCCTAAACTATATCTATGATAATGTAAGTGTTGACATATTCCTTGAATCTCATCAAGCAATTAAGCTACGAAAACAATGACTGAGTGGCAAAAATGAATATCCCTAAAGGACCATTTCCTATAGGGATATTCATTCCCCCCTCAATCTATTTTTTAGGCTTAATTCTGATAACGAGAGGTCAACAATTACATTATCACATATATAGTTCAACAGTTGCCATTAATTCTCCCTGCAAAGCCTGGAATGTAACATCCTGGATTTCAATTAAGGGATAATAACTTCAAATGATGTAATTAATGTTAATTAAGCATATTTGAAGTATATGTTGTTTGTATGATATAAAGAGCATTAGTGATGATTTAATGAGTATTGTACTAATCAGGGGTAAAACGGTAAATTTACCAACCGTCTGGTTAGCTACGGATGATAAAACCTCTTAGTAATCAAGATCAATGGTTGAGATTGAAAGATAATGGGGTGGAATCAAGTGTGAATGGGAGTATATGAATTCATAAGGGGAAAGAAAGAGATGGTGACAAGTGTCCAAATGAGAACCCTTGGATGAGTCAACATTTTCAAACTCTTTCTCTCTCCCTCTTAGTTGGCCAAGTGCATGGGAGGAAGGGAAGTGGTGATCATCATCATTCTCTCTCCATTTCCTCCATTTCCGCCGGACAAGTTAAAGAAAGAGAAAGGAAGGGTTTGAAATTTGTGAAGGTAAATGATCCTAAATACTCACTTCACCTTCATTGATATTGTTCCAATGGTCAAGAGCTTTATTTCCATGTTTTCAGACTTTGGATTTGTGGTGTGTGGCAACTTGAGGGAAATTGAAAGTTTAGGAATCCAAGTTCTGAATTCAGCAAGTGAAAGAGGTAGGTTTTTGATGAATTGTGGTATATATATTAGGGTGTTAGCATAATCAATGGAAATTCTGGAAATTTGACCTAATTATGATGTTAAATGAAGGGTAGACTTTGGTGAGAGTGTCACTGTTCATTTGGTCAGTTTTGACATTTGAGAGTGATTAGAATTTGATTTGAAGTTGATTAAGGGAAAGTGTTAGAATGAGGTTTTGAGTGGTTTGATGATTTAGAGAGAGAATGTGTTGAATGAGTTGAATTTGGGTTATTGTTGGTTGCCAATGGGTTCTATGTGTTGAAATAAGTGAAAATGAGCTCTAACACAAGTTTTAGAACCATTGGAGGGCAATTGGTGAATTCTGGTAAATCAACTCAGTTGCTGCGTTTTGGGTATCTGGTGTCATTTCTCGAGTGAGAGAAGAACTCACTGGAGCACAGGATGAACGTGCTCGAGTGAGCATGTTGTGCTCGAGTGAGGGTGCCTTTTTGGTGCTGCGGGTGAGTGTCTCAGGGTATCACTCGTGAGTGATTGCTAAGAGTGCGCCTGGCACTCGCGAGCATTAGGGGATCACTCGAGCACTGGGACTTGTGCTCGAGTGAATCTGTTGCCTAGGAGTTGGGTTGCTCTCGGGTAGACACTCGCTGGTTGTGCTCGCGAGCACTGGGGCTCAGTGCTCGAGCACAGGTGTTTGTGCTCGAGTGAAGGTGGAGGAGGAGGTTGAGAGATGCTCTCGGGTTGTCACTCGCAGGGTCACACTTCTGTGATGCTCGAGTGTTCTCAGGGTCCCTGCTCGAGCACAGCCCCTTATGCTCGAGTGAGGGTGTGGGATTGTAGTGAAGTGTGCTCTCGGGCAAGTACTCGCTGAGGTCACTCGCATGCGTGCTCGAGTGAAAGCGGGAGTCATGCTCGAGCACGGTCTTCTGTGCTCGAGTGAGGGGTGCGAGTGAGGGGTCCAAAAATCAGTGTTTAGCTTTCTTGTGAGGGATCTTTGGGGATAGTTATCCCAACCCTTTAGGCATATGTTTAGGCATATAATGGCCATCTAAAGAGTCCAAATAATAACCAACATAAAGTATTATAGAATTAAGAACTTGGAAAAGAGATTGACCTATTGTCCCTAATTTGATTATAGGATTTGACATCTACTGTCCTCGGGAGCCCACTGAGCCAGTTAACTTCAGGAAAGAGCGAGGTAGTGACTTTTCTTTCGTACCATTTATGATGCATTGTATGTGTGTATGATCATTGATTTGTGATAAGTTCGTGTGTTGCGACTTATGTGGATATGTGTTAGCACCGTCAGTCCAATAGTCCCTGAGTAGCTAACAACGGTTCGGGTTAGGGCAGTATGCCTTCCCGGCGGAGAAAGGGGATGAGGATGAGGTGTGATTATGTGACATGAGGCCGATAGGCTGATTGTGAGGCCGACGGGCCATTTGTGAAAGCCGGTTAGCTGTATGAGCTATAAGGCTATATGTATGCACGGCCACGCCAATAGTCCCTGAGTAGCTAACAACGGTTCGGGTTAGGGCAGTGTGCCTTCCCGGCGGAGAAAGGGGATGAGGGTGGAGTGTGATATGCCACGCCAATAGTCCCTGAGTAGCTAACAACAGTTCGGGTTAGGGCAGTGTGCCTTCCCGGCGGAGAAAGGGGATGAGGGTGGTGTTTGATATCGGTTGCTGCTGCTGTATGATGATTTGCTTACATGCTGTGTGCTTATATGTGGTATAAATGTTTAGTTACTACTGGGATTCTTTTGAATCTCATTCTTTCCTTTGAACTAACATTTCAGACAGGGCGAGTGGCTCCAAGGAGAAGCGCGTGACCCGGAGCGGGTAGAGTTTCGTAGGGACATTTATTTTGGAAATGTTGGTTAGACTGTTGGGATAGGGATTTCTGTATATTGTTGGGTTGTAAATAGTTTGAATACTTAAACCTGTAATCCCTTTAGCGGAACTTGGAACCATATATATATGTAGTTGAACCCGGGGTTTGCCGGAATTTTTGGTTATACACTCTGTCATACGTAAATGTAGTTAAACTGCACAGGTGATTATATTCGATAATCGAACTTGAGACCGAAAGAGGGATGCAGTTTTGAAAATTTCATAACGTCCCTACTATTAAAGGGAATTTAAATGAGTTTTAAACTATTCGACGGTCTCTAATCTAATTTAATTACCAAATATCGAATTATAATTACGTGATTAAAGGCAGGGTGTTACATGGAATGTCTTTATCCATCCTAAATTTCACAACAACTCATTGTGGGAGGTACTTTTCTATTATATAGATGAGTGCAACTAGCTTAGAAACTCTCATTTGAAGAGTCTAACATCGATACATCATTGCTATTATACAAAAATCATTATGTAATATAAAAGTTCACAGTTCTTACTTATAAACCATTATTTATGTTACTAAATAAATAATGGTTGTTTGTATGAGACTGTTATTTATTATTATTATTAAAAGTCACAGTTCTTACATAAAAATTGTTATGTATGTTATTGAATAAATAATAGTTGCTTATAGTGGACCGTTATGTGTTATGCCATCATTACTAGTTATATAATAGTTGTTTACATGAGCCTGTTTTTTATTATGCCTGCTTCATGCACATCATACACTGCTACAAAAGGAATATATTGTAAGACCCCATCTTACATACCACTTATTATTAATATTAATCAGAGTAGCAATGCGCGGTTTAGCGGTTACACATGAATAGCATAGATATACTGATATTAATTATATAATGTATTTGATTACATTCAAGAATTCCTATACTAGGCATTGTACAACAAATTACAGACCTTAAACTTACTAAAAGGCCTTCAAATAACCAACATCCTCTCTTGAACTTGGCCGAAACCTTCAATCGCTGGTAATTATGGTTTTTACCCTCAGAGCCATTTTTCATTGCTACAAACTTTATGCATTTATTAAAAGGGTGAGATTCAAAAGAATCTCAGTAGTAACACACAATCAATCATATAAAATGTGAAAATTAAATGTCATGCTCCATGTTATGCAACAAATTAATAACAATACCAAGGCATGTATATATGAGTTAGGGGCTTAATTCCCCACTACCCGTAAAACCTCGGTTGGGTTCTTTCTCAACAACCAGGTACACCTCAACTGGCTTCTTGATCAACAACTAGGTAAGTGTACCTACACACACAAATTGCCCTCTTAGGCAAAACCATATTCATTAATTATATCATAGACGATGGCATACACAAACATATAAACATTGGCATAATATATGAAAGATAAAGTTACTACTTGAAATTGCCCGTCCCACCTAATTGTCTAATTGACTTGATCCTGTTTGGCCATAATTGTCCAGTTCTAAAATTCCAAGTTTACAAGAATTAGGTTAACACCCATTCATGTATCATTCTAGACTCTTCCAAATTACTTTTGTTGGTCATATTAGCTTAAATATGCCAAATTACCAAATTTCCCCTGGGACCTGGTCTAAGTCCCCTTTTTATTCGGTTCGACTGTACTTTTTTAGAAATTTTGACCCGGGCTGTTCCTACACAGTTTTGCATGTAAAATCCATTTTTTACCTCGATTTTTGTAAAATCACTGCCAAATAATAGTTTTACCCTTGACAACCCCTATTTTGGGTTTTTGGGCTAGTTTTGACATTTCACTTTCTAGTGCTTTTCTCACAAAATGATCAACATCAACCCTACACAATTTTCCTCTTAAACATCATGGAACCATCATATTAATGAAATTCCAGCCCTAACCACTCTAACTAGGTTTGGCCGAAACATGCTCTAAGGAAAGCGGAAAATGTGATTTTGTGTTTCAACCCTTAAAGCTAGCTCCTTTTCACTCTTAACCACTCGTTAAAACTTTTAAACACTTATTAGACATGGTTTGAGGAAATTTGGGCAGCATATCCCCTTAGGGTTTCAACATCCCAAGTTTACAAAATCATCAACCAAACCACAAATCATAACAAGAACCACAACAACAACACACTAAAAGAATTGAGGTTCTTGAAGTTACATCTTGATTCTCTTCTTTCTCTCTCTAGATGTCCTCCCTCTCTCTCTTCCCTTGATGTTTTGCTTGGCTACACATTATTTTCACAAAGAACAAGAGCTTAGAGGAAGGACTACACAGATAGGAAGCTTAATCACTTGAAATCACAAGATTTATCTTTGATTTTTTGCTTTCTTGAGCTCTCTTTCTCTATGACCTAAGGTCTCCTCTCTCTCTCTCTCTCTCTCTCTCTCTATTGGGGTAAGATGTGAAAATGGATGGAGAAAGATGAAGATGGTGCTTTAATAATATGTCTACATAACCCTTAAGAAGGATTAATTTATCGGTTTATGACATGTGATTTTTCATTAGCCTTATCTCTTCCCAATTGTCATAAGCCTTTCCATTAGTTCTAGACTACTTTTCTTCTCTCTTGTTAGCCCATGATGACGCCAATTAGGGCCCTCCATAAACCAAATGAGTTTCATTCCACTAGTCTAACCAATTGCACATATATTGTATTTTATTACTAATTCCAACATGTGCTCTTATCATTAACAAATTCTTATTAAATTCCTTGGCTCAAGATAATGACACTTGGCATGATTATTGTCCAAGAAATTATTTTTCCTTCTTTTATATTTTGGCAGCAAATATCCACCAATAGAGGAAAAATATGGGCTTCTACTTTACTCCACAATTTACACAATTGCTATTACATATTTTTTCCCAAATTCGCAATAGTTGGCAATTCTGGCAAATTTTCTGACCAATCTTCGAAACACCATAACTTTATTTGTAGAAATCAAATTGGAGTGATTCTAAAGGCTATGAAACCCTTATTGAGTCTAATTTAAGTTAAAATATAGTTTTTAGCTAACTAAAAGCTCAAAATTCCTAGAAATTTATTAAACCTTACTTGTTCCAAAATTGGTTCTAGAAACAGGGTCTAACTTTGAAAAATTATAGCTCTTAGTATATAAGTCAAAAAATTTCCCATCACCTAACAAATTAAAGCTTAGGTTGTCTATTTTCACCCTGTAAAATTTCACAAATTTTGGACATCATTTGTCTATTTGTACATTCGCTACAAGAAGATTGTCAAGCTAGAAAAATACACTTACATCCATTCCTCGTTCCTAGGACTCTTGCTAAACTGGTACTTAGCAGTCCACTTGATTCAGGCTTATTCTCAAACCTCTAATTCCAAAATTCAGAATATTACACATATAACATCCCTTTTTAGGACCCTTAGATGTCCATTTTTAGTGGACGTCTCTATGAGTGACATTGAAAGTTTTAAAACAGATGTTTGTTTTTTAAAAGAAATTGTAAGTTACTTACAATATCTGTTTTTCAATAACTAGGTATGTTAATTTCTATTTTTATAAAAGTAATGCTTTTAACATATGTTTTCCAAAAAACAGACGTTAAAAGCCTGGGTTAAAATTTCAAAAAAAACCACCACTTTCTTTTTAACCTCTTTTTTTTTTTTGAAAACAAGCATTAATTGGCGACGTTAAAAGTCCCTTCTGTAGTAGTGATAGCTTTACCAAGTCTCAATACATGGCGGATGTTATATTAGAACCGTTATAATATATATATATATATATTGAATAAATCATGGTTTGGAATAGTTATTTATCCGTGTTGAGCATATATAGCACCTGCATATATGACGGTTCTTAACCGTGATTTATGGTTGGTAATAATTGTCATATATTGGCGATTCTGTAGTAGGGCGATTGGATGGAATGATTTCTTTGCGATGGATTGCTAGATGATTTTGAGACGTTGAAATGGGAAGATATTTGGAAGAAAAGAACATCCTGAATGAAGAACTTTTCTGCAAAATTCTGGGTTCCTTGCACTCGATGAAGAATTCTACTAAGAAGCTTCATCAAATGAGTTTCTGTTGACATAGCCAATAGTGGCATACTAGAGTTTGACTACCTGGATGTTGTGTACTCCCTCAAATACGCTCATCAAGCCACCCTGATTTCAATATCATCACTGAAACTAGAGCCTTATTAGAACGAGATTGGGTATTGGTTCTGAATCATATTGATCGTGATGCCAATGATGTGGGAATTGGGGTGTTTGTTGTCCCTCCTCTAATGCCCCCTTTGTTGCCCCTCAAAATTTTCTAAACTTCACAAATCTTTTGTTTTTTGTTTCTTTTCATTATTAGATTCTATATAAAATGAGTGACATTTTGATATCTTATAGACAAAAAATTGGTATAGTTTACAAGTTTTTTATTTTTCAAAGAAAAATTATTCTAAAATTGTGTGGTTTCTTTTTAATTTAGAGTGTTTTCCTTTGAAAAGAAATTGAAAATAGTAATATTTTTTTTATTTATGATATATCAAAATGTCATTCATTTTATAGGATAATAAAAAAAAAATTTAAGAAGTTAAGAAAATTTGAGGGATAGCAGAACTCCAAATCCAATGATGTGGGTGGCAGACTGCCTAGGTAAGAGGGCATTTACTTGTGTCCCTGGAATCCACTCTCGTTTATTAGTAGCTTTCATGATTTAGATAAATTGGCCATTGATGAGGATGTAATGTCCACCACTCGTCCGAGTAACCCACGACTGAGTTCTACTTTTGTATTAAAACGAAAGCAATAGTAGTGATTCGTCAACCACTACCATTACTTGTACAATAACTGACGGAATATTTTTTTTTTTCGGGTTTAATTAAGGGTTTCTCTTTTAAGAGGTTTAAAGTGTAAAAATTTTTTTGACTCTCTTAATAAATAGACTTTTTGGAATTCAATCTTATGTTCTCTTTCTTACGATGATGATGTTGCCTACCATTCAGTTCAATCAATAGCTTGTTGGTAATCGACAGAAAATTTTTATAGAACTGTCATAGAAGTCTTTCATGTGAGCTTCAACGGCCACGTTAGTAAAATATGGAAAACCCACAAAATTACTTTGTATATATATATATATATATATTTTTTTTTGAGGTGTGCAATGTGACTTATAAAATAAGTATAACAATATAAATATTAAAATATATGCGATGCGTAGTATGAAAGTGCCAAATAAGTTATATATTACATACGTGTCTTATAGATGAACTTCTCTATATTATTTTAAAGTACAGGTCAAACGTATTACTCTTTTAAAATTTTGCAAGTTGATCACCTCATTTGGACTTTTCAAGTAATCTCTTTTTTAAATTCAAATCATTTATCAAATTTTATAATCCAATTAGCTGCATCTAAATTAAAAGAGACACAAATAAGTCTTTTAGATTTTAGTGTTAATTGAATATTTTTTTAATATATTGCAAGAGTTTGATGGAAGAATGCCGAATTTTTATTTTTGACAATCTACTGCTGATATTATTGTCTATAATATTATTCTAATTGGTTAGTTTATATATTAGACAAGTTTATTTCTGCATGTCATGTAGAGTTATTCAAATACCATATTCAGATCGAGAATTAAGCCATGGTTCTTGCCGCTTTGCTTGCACCAAAATAAAAGAATCAATATCTACGATGTAATGACGCAGTTTATGAATTCATGTACATGTTTAATTAGTAAAAAACTTGTTGCTAAAAATGTTGATTCTTTTAGTTTTCTCTGCATTATTATTGTTGTTGTTTTTGTTGTTGTAGATCAATGTTTTTGAAACCAGACCGGATAGTCCGGCCGGCCTGGCTGCCGCCCAGAGAAGAACATGGCTCGAGTCAGGCATGGAAACCATCTTTCACGTTTAGTCGTTTTGAACTGGCATAAATCCGTTTTTAGCCTGGAAACCAAATTAGTTGATTCGGGAGCCAGAATGGCCATTTATTAACCATCCAGCTTGAGTTTCATGAAGCAAATGAAAGAAAAAGAAGCAGAGGTTGCCGGTGTCGCAGAAAAAAGGTGAGGGTCAAGGAAGAAAAATGTTTTTGAGGAAGAAAGAGAAATATTATTATACATCTGCATATAGTACGATAACTTTTTTCTGACTCTGCGTGTTTGAATTTCTCTCTTTCAGACCTCAATACATGTGTCTTGATATGATTTTAAACATGTTTTTTAGCCTGAGATTCTTACTACGTTTTTTTAAACCAAAGATTTTACCAACGTTTTAAACTTTCTTTTATAATTTTATTTGTATATCATTTATATTCTGACACGTATTTCAGCTGAATTTTTTTAATACCATCTCTTTTTTTATTTCACTTATGTTATGATATGATAATAATTTTAAACATTTAAATTTTTATTTAATTTTATTACTGTGAACTAGTTAAAATATATATTCTTGGCATTTTAATTTTTATTGGGTTACTTTGAATAATTTTCTCTTGCTATGGCTTGGTATTTGGGACAGATGCTATTGCATGTGAGTTTATTTGTATTTATTTTTTAATTCTTGAAGTTATGTTACAATTAAATACGACTTCCGGTCCTTAACGTAAGACATAATTGACTTTTTTTGGAGAAATTAAGGAAGCTAAATAAATACTTTAATCGTAATATATGTTGTGTATCATTGAATTATATATTAGTTTATAAGTCACACAAATTAGTTTGATGGACAAATGATAAATATAAATAATCTAAAACAATTTATTTAGTGTCCTTAGAGCCCATTTGGTTCAACCCTATTACATACCTGTAATGGTAATCATGATTACATTACCAAGAGAAGGGTGTTTGGTTGCTCTTTAGCATGGTAATAGGGTTTACCATGGTAATGATGATTACCAAAAAATTGGTAATCTTCATTCATACCTCCCCCTCTATGAATCCTTATTACCATCCCATTGCATGGGTTAAAAAGTCCAATTTACCCTTTAGTTTTCCTTATCTTTGTTTCACTTATCTCATTTCACTTACTGCATCTCACCACAACTGCTACCGCCACAACTGCCACCGCCACAACCTCCTCCTCCCCCACCGCCGTCACCTTCACCCACTGCCGTTGCCACCACTTCCTCCTCCATCCCCATTGCCACTCGACACCACCACCTCTTCTGCCACCCGCCGCCGCCACCTGCCCACAGCCACTACCACCACCTTCTCCTCCGCCGGCACCCCTGGCCCCGCTACCAGCTAACCGCCCACCGCAGCCACCTTCTCCTCCACCCTTGTTGTAGCCCACCGCCGCCTCCCGCTCACAGCCACTACCACCACCTTCTCCTTTGCTGCCACCCCCGGCCCCGCCACCTCCTCTACCCCCTCCGCCCATCCCCTCCACCACCACCCACCTCCTCCCCCGCCGCCAAGACCTCCTCCTCCGCCACCACCCCCTGCCCTGCCACCACCTCCCACTACTACAAAAAATGTATTTTGTAGCGCTTATTTTTTGGCTTTTGTGGCTCTTCTGAAGAGGCACAAAAGCTGGAGCTACAATAGGTTTTTGTAGCACTTTTTAAGTGCTACAATAGGTGGGATAGTTTGTAGTACTTTGTCAAAAAAAAGCTATATTAGGTCATTTTAAAAAAAATGTATTCATATATTGTAGCATTTCCTAAAGGGAGCGCTACAAAATATAATTTTTTTAAAAAAATTTGTAGTCAAAATTTGCAGCAATTTTATTTACAAATTTCTATCAAACATCAAACAATCAATTCTAAAATTGCAATACATATCTCAATGATTTTTTGGCAAAAGATATTATTCTATCTCATCCTATTAAGTATAAATATCTAATTCAAACTCTTAATATCTAACTCAAATCCTAATATGATAAATAATATTTAATCTAAATCTTAATAAGATAAATATCTAATATCCAAATCCTAATATCCTAATAAAATATTATAAATAACACATATCAATAATTTTCCATAGCCCATAACTAAAGAACTCTTATTTATTAAGATATCACATCTAAAATTGAAAATAAGTAATTTCATCCAAGCATAGAGGAAACTAAACACAAGATCTAGAACACTTAACCAAAAATATTGTAATTTCATCCAAGCATGGATATGAAGTAATTTGGTTACTTTATTTCTTATTATAATAGTCAATAAAAATTGAAGATTTGAAAGACAAACATACCTGGGGTTTTATAAGGACATGAGCTAGTTACTAATACATTTCTTGTCAGAATTCTTCAGATCGTGACCTTGATGATTATATCAATGAACTTGTCCTTCATATTCAAACATCAATTCTCCAATAAAAATGGTCCACACAAATATAGACCAAAAAATTCTATGAGTACATAGATTAATAAGATTAAGCAGAATATGATTATATATGCACTAATGACTTAAGCACTAAAAGTAAGTGCTTTTTGCTTTATTTACTTGTTCAAAGTAGAAAGCCTATGTTCCTTTGAATTAGAATCCATCCAACATGAATAAGAGAAGCATCCACTCAAAAGGATTCATATAACTGTTATATTAAACATACATGAGTACATATCCCCTGAGAAAGATGAGCTTCCAATTTGGCATAAATACATAGCAGTATTTACCTTTTTGGAATAATTCTTCTTACATTTTCCCTATAACAAATGTTCTATTAAATAGAGTCGGTAATTCGGGTCGGGCTGGCGGGCTAGCCTGCTTAATTTTTTTTAGTTTTTTCTTAAATACCCTTATTCTTTTATCTCTTTTCATTTGATGATGTGTTTAATTAATTCCCCATACTTTTTATTTGACACTTATTTTCATATTATATTTATTTATTATACTATTATTAAATTTAAAAGAGATGTATTTATATAGTTTTGTTATGTGAATATATGAAAAAAAAGGAAAGTAAGAATGAAATTGACTTCATAACACAAATGCATAAAAGAAAAGAAGTGTGATATGAGCGAGTAAAAGAGAAAGAGAGTAAAAATTATTAAAAAAAATTGGCGGGCTGGCAGGCCTAAACGGCTTTCCCAACTCGCGAAAGGGGCGGACTACACCAACCCACCCCGTCCCAGCCCGCAGCTTGCATTACCAATACTGCTATTAAACATACATGAGTACATGTTGCTAGAAAAAAATCAGCTTCCAATTTGGCATGAGTATCGCACAATGTTGATTGGCACAAATCAAC
Source organism: Inga leiocalycina (assembly GCA_963242795.1). NCBI lineage: Eukaryota > Viridiplantae > Streptophyta > Magnoliopsida > Fabales > Fabaceae > Inga > Inga leiocalycina. Next base: position 31,429,872 of record OY725327.1, read on the forward strand.
AAGATGGATTGAACCATTTGAATTACTATAGGCCAACATATTACAATGGGTAGGGTGAAACGCAACAACTGATGGTTACCTCTATGTAACCAAACATCCACGGTCAAGATTTACCCATCACATCAAATAGAAACCAATCTAACATAAAGGTGACAGAAACTTAAAACTACGTAGTGCAAAATAGAAAGAAAGAAAGGATATGTTGACATGATTCTTAAATTCATCCAACCAAAACAAAGAGACTAGGAAAAACCTGGTTATGAAGCCCTCTCATGGACATATTATAAAAAATATGAGTGAAGAACAAAGAGGTTTTTTCAAAGTTGCAATAACAATTTAAAATTTTGATTTAGAAAATGACCATTCTGCATGTCTACAATTTTTGGGAAACTACTCAAGTAGAAACCAATATGACATTTTAATGAAAGTGACTTAAAATAAAGAGATGGTGAAATTTACAAAATATGGTCAACAAAGTCAAGACAAGAAACAAGTTTACATATAACATGCCACATGAATTAAGTCCTGTCAACTGATAAAACTTTGATATTAAAAGAAATATAACCCACAGAAGCATATAAAAAGAAAAAAAAATTATACATTCAAGAAGAAGATTTACACTTGTCATCAACTACAAGATTTAGTACATATATGCTTACTGGCTGATGCACTAACTACCTCTGCCACTCCTTTTCGTTGCATTTGTTTATATTCTCATCATAAATCCGGAAAGTCGCTACCTTTACAAAATTTGAAAAACATAAATAAAATGGATAATCAAATTTTTGTTAGTATATTAATACCAATTCCTTTTATACTTCACTGCCTTCACAAAGCTTGTGTTTTTAGTAAAATGGTTCTATCATTGGTTCCTTTAACCAAACACATATGAACCATGCCCTTGCCAGGCCAAAAAATAGGACTGGTTGATTGCACAATTAGTTGATAGAACAAATGGTGTTCACCAAATATTAGACAACATGTTTTTCTGGCTTGATGCTTGCCTAGACGCTCCTACGAACTGAACTTTAAGGGCACACATACAGGCAAAAAAATTCTGCAAGCAAAGAAATCTGTAGCAGTTTTGGGTCTACATCATATATGAATAATCGAAACTAATTGAAAAAAAAAGCATACCTGAATAAAGCAAAACTTTGACAAATGCACAATCCTTGATAGCGGTGTGGAGCTTTAAGGCCATAAATGGTGAGACACACAAACAACGATACCAAAGAAGCCGAAGATAAATGTGAAAGATGCATTTTTTTGTTGCTGGCATCAAGGAAAAAGTAACAAAGTTTGCACCAAGAAGAGGGAATGGTTGGGCTACTTATTTGAAGAAGTGGGGTTGATAGTGGGGCTAGTGGGGTAACTTTAAGTTTCAAAAAATATAAAAATTTATTTAAAGAACCTTAAAAATATATTGTAGTGCCTGAACATGATTTCTTCTAAAATATAGATTTCTTTTTCAAAAATAATGGAATATTTTGTAGCACTTATCCAAAACAGAAGCTATAATAGATAATTTTAATTTTTTTTAAAATAAAAAAGATATTTCAACTCTTTCTTAAACAAGAGCTACATTAAATCATTTTATTTTAATTGTTTAAAAAATATAAAATTCATACTGTATTGCTTGCCTATGATTTCTCTTAAAATACATGATTTCGTTTTAAAATATAATTGATTTTCTTTAACATGATTGAACCTATTGTAGCCCTTATTTAATAAAGCACTACAATATATAGATTGTTATTTTAAAGAAGGATTATATAGCATTCTCTTAGGTAAAAGCTACTGTAGATATCAATATATTGTAGCGCTCAAGTTACATAGTGCTACAATATGTTTGCCCCTTTATAATTGTAGCACTTAGTAGAACAAGTGCTATAAAAAGGGTTCTACAAAAACCCTTTTTTGTAGTAGTGTCCTCCTCCACCCTCTCCGCCCACCGCCACCACCACCACCACCACCTCCTTCTCTACCGCCACCCCCGGCCCCGCCACTGACCTACCACCCACCGCCACCACCTCCTCCTCTACCCCCGCTGCTCATTACCACTACCACCTCCTCCCCCGCCACCCCTATCATTGCTGCCGCCACTACCTCCTCCTCTTCCATCCCTGCCGTCGCCACCTTTTAACTATTTTTTCTACAAAGATTATATTAAGGGGTAAAATAGACTTTGTGTAATATATTATTTTTAAATAATTGTTAAAATATTAACTCATTGCACGTTGCTTAAAAGTCTTACCAAACACTACCCTTGTAATTAATATTGCATTGCATTACCATTGCATCGCATTGCACTGCACCGCAGGATGTAATGGGATCGAACCAAACAAGCCTTTAATCTTTCCCAAAAAGTCAACTTTGTTTTATATTTAGGACCGAAAGTAGTATTTAATTTTTATATTTATATTATTATATATGTAGATTTTTTTAATTATTAAGTCACTAGTTCGACCATCGTTTCGACCCATTTAACCGGATGAACCATGACTCGTTGAGATCCCCGATTCAATATAACACCCTATTTTTATTCACCAGTATGTCTTGTAAACATTTATGGCATTTAATGGAATAGAATGGTGCAATTAGAATGACAAAAATACCTTGAAATAAGGTTACATGAAAATTGGGCTCAAACAAGGCATAAAGCTAATTTTTGTCCTCTAAAAAGCCCATTATTAAAGCACAATATAATGAATATAAGAACACAAGTCTTGGGCCTAATTAATTGTGCTTTTTGGCCAAGAAGAAGAAAAAAGGAGAAGGTTCAAATTTTGATTAATCATGATTAAGATGGTGATTATTAGGTTAAAAGAGGTTTTATGATAATTTATGATGATTTTGGAAGTTAGTGTTTAAATTTTCTTTCATTTTCTGAAGGTAGAGAACTTACAACATGTTTTTGATTAGTCAAACTTGGTCCAGATGCTATAAAAGTTTACAAGATTAAAGCAGACATCCTGGGCTTTAATTTTATAGGTAATATAAGCCATTTAGATTATGGATTGAAAGTTATGATTTTTCAAAGTTTGACCCTGAATCTGGAATGAAATATGTGGCAGATGGGATCTGAAATTTTTTTTGGAAATATGTGGCTGTAATTGATTCTCTATGATATTTTTAATTGAAAGAAGACTTAAAGAGCTTTTTATAAAACCTAGAACTAACCCATTTGGATTTTTTTAAAATTAATTATTAATTTCCAAAGTTTGGTCAACAAAACTGGTAGATTGGGTTAATCTACTAATTTATGGCAATTATGTTAAATTGTCATAAGTATTGGGCCAAATACAAGAGACATGTTGTCAAATCCCTTACCATTTCAATATACGCAAAGTGTTAAAGGTACAGTTCCATAGGCATACAGAAATAGTACAAATATATTGATTAAAAGTACTTGTTTACATCCAAGAATCTCCCCGCATGGTTTGAAAATATTTACACAAATTGTTCAACATATTAACATTTAAACTACTATAATCGAATAGCTCTTGTCTCGGGATCCGTACCCTTCAATTGCTCATATTCGCTGTTTTGCCCTTGGAGATACTAGCTTCTGCTGGAATATTTATTTATTTGAAAAAGGGTGAGATTCAAAGAATCTCATTAGTAACATACAATCGATCATATAAAATGTGAAATTAAAAATGGCATGTTCCATGTTATGTAACAAATTAATAACAATACCACGACATGTATACATGAGTTAGGGGCTCAATCCCCCACTATCCATAAAACCTTGGTTGGGTCCCACACCAACAACCAAGTATGTGTGCCTCCACACACAAATTTAAATGCGCCTCCACGCATAAATTGCCCTCCTCGGCAAATCCTTGTTCATTAATTAAATCATAGAAAATGGCATACACAAACATAAAAAATATTTATATAGTGTATGAAGGAATGAGTTACTACCTTATATCCCTTTTTGCAACCCAAAACAAGTTCCTCGAATTTCTTGTCAACGGCTCTAGCTATCAACAGTCATGTGCTAAAATTTCAAATGCACAAGAATTAGGTTAAAACCCATTCATGTACCACTCTAGACTCTTCTATGTTTTTGTTGGTTATACTAGTTTAAAGCTACAAAATTATCAAAATGCCCTTGGGGACCCGATTGAAACCCTATTTACTCGGTCCGACTATACTTTTCCAGAAATTTTATCCCGAGCTATTCCCATATAGTTTTATGTGTAGAATCCATTTTTGACCTATGTTTTTGTAAAATAACTGCCAAATGACAGTTTTGCCCTTGACAACCTCTATTTAGGGTTTTAGGGGTATTTTCGTAATTTCGCTTTCTAGGGCTTTTCAGAAAAAGTGTTCAACATCAACCCTACATAATTTTCCCTCCTGAACACCATGGAATCATTAGATTCATGAAAATCTAGCTCCTACCCCCTAATCTTGTCTTTGCCAAAACATGTAAGGAAAAAGGGAGAAAAAATGAAACTTTGATCTTCAACACAAAAAACCTACTCCTTTTCACTCATAATCACTTGATTAACCCTCTAAACATATACTAAACAAGACTTGAAGAAATTTGGGCAGCATAACCCCTTAGGGTTTCCATTTCCCAAATTTACAAATCCAACAAACAAACCACAAATCAACAACCATAATATCACAACATCAAAGAGCAGGAGATTATAGAATTTACCTCTTGATTTCTCACTTACTTTCTCCTAGGTGTCACCTCTCTCTCTATCTTCCTTGATGTTTTGCTTGTTAAACATGGAAATTCATGGTGAAGAGGAGATTAGAGAAGCTATTATGCAAAAGAGAAAGCTTGAATACAAGATCACAAGTATATGGTACGCTACTGGCCCAATCTTCGCCAAAATCTCAAATGGACCAATGCACCTCGAATGTAGCTTCTTCACTTTCAGTGCCCTACCAACACCTGTAACCGGTAATACTTTCATGAACATATGATCTCTGACTTAAAATTCCAGAGGTTTCCAACTCTTATCAGCAAAGCTTTTCTGTCAGCTTTACGCAGTCAACAATCTTTGCTTGATTAGCTTTATCTGCTTGGTCGTCTAATCCACTATGTTTGGAGCCATTTGAATGCACGAGTGATAGCTATTATTATAGGCAAACTCTCCCAATAGAAGGAATTTGTCCCAACTACCTTTGAAATGTAGTGCACATGCCCTCAGCATATCCTCAAGTGCATGTATTGTTCATTTGGTTTGCCCGTATGTTTGAGGATGATATGCCGTGTTGAATCTAAGCTTAGTACCCAAAGCCTCATGTACTGCCTTCCAAAACTTGGAAGTGAATTAGGGATCTCGATCCGAGATGATACTCTTTGGGGTACTATGTAACCTCACAATCTCCTTAATGTAAATCTTCACCAGTTTATCAGGAGAATAATGAATACTGATAGGTAGGAAGTGGGCTGTCTTTGTGAATCGATCAACTATTACCCATATAGTATCATAGTTTTGACCTTGGGCAAATCCGTCAAGAAATCTATGGTAATGCTCTCCTACATCCACTCAAGAACCTCAGGGTTTTGTAGAAGCCCTCATGGTCGCTGATGTTCAACCTTTACTTTTTGGCAAGTAAGAACGAGCGAAAAATCTAGTTACATCTCTTTTCATTCTTGGCCATAAGTATAGGGACCTCAAGTCATAGTACATATTGGTAGCCCCTAGATACAGAGTATATTTACTCTTCTATGCTTCCTCTAGTATTTGTCATTTTATCTCTATCTGCGGTGGAGTATATAATTGCTTATGATGTCGGACTAGTCTACTCAGTGACAAGTCATGTTCCTGAGTTTCTCCTCTAGCAATCATATCTTGGATAGATAATGTTTATCTATCCTGCAGATGTGCTTCTTCAATTACTGCTCTAAGTCATTATACATCTGACTGAGAGTATTGTTGCTCATCAAGATTTGATTGGACTGATTGAGATCTCAAAAATCCTTGATCATTTTTTACTCGTGAATCATCATGGTTACCACCTGTACTGATTTACGGCTCAATATGTGAGCAACAATATTGGCCTTCCCATGATGATATTTGATTTCCAAATTATAATCTTTCAGCAACTCCATCCATCTGCGATATCTAATATTAACCTCTTTCTGATCATATAGATATTTCAAGCTCTTATGGTTGTAGCCGCCAACTCAAGATCATAGGTGGGATAGTTCAATTCATGAGGTTTTAGCTGATGAGATGTGTATGCCACCACTCGGCCATACTGCATCAACATACATCCTAATCCATGCCCATTGCATCTGTATACACAACATGTTAACCTCTACCTCAATTCAATAAAGCTCTTCTCACAACTATCATTCCACATAAAATGTTGAGTTTTTTGCATCAATTTTGTCAAACGCAAAGCTATTCTAGAGAAGTTCTGTATAAACCTTCTATAATATCAGACAAGACCCAAAAAACTGTGTATTTCAAAGACAGTCTCTAGCCTCTTCCAGTTCAGTATTGCATTCACCTTGTTAGGATCAATCAAGACCCTTTATTGTAAGACTACGTGGCCCAAAAACTTAACCTCTAAAAGTCAAAATTTACATTTACTTAGCTTGGCATAGAGTTGGTTATTCTTCAATACATTCAACACTATTCTCAGATATTGCTCGTGTTCGGCATTACTCTACGAGTATACCAGAATGTCCAATAAAGACTACTATGAACTGGTCCAGAGACGGATAGAATATTCAATTCATGTAGTCCATGAACACGATAGGTGCATTGGTCAGCCTAAATGGCATTACAAGAAACTCGTAATGGCCATATCTGGTCCTGAAAGTAGTTTTCGACACATCCTTTGATTTTACCTTGAGTTGATGGTATCTTAATCATAAATTAATCTTTGAGAATACACAGGAACTAGATAAATAATCGAGAAAGTCATTGATTCTAGGGAGTGGGTATTTGTTCTCGACGGTTACCCTATTCAACTCCCTATAATCTATATAAAGTCTAAGGGTTCTGTCTTTCTTTTTGACAAAAAACACTGGAGTTCCCCATGGTGAGACACTAGGTCGAATGAACCCTATTTAACAACTCCTTAATTTGCTTCTTCAACTTTGCCATTTCACTTGGAGCCATTCTATATGGGCTTAGATATTGGACCTGCTCCAGGCCTAAGATCAATTGAGAACTTTACTTCCCTATCCGAAGGTAATTCATCGATATCTTTCAAAAATACGTCTGCATACTCGTTCACTATAAGGATACTTTTAAGGATACTCTAGCATCTAATTGCATGGAAAAGAACACCATGTATCCCTAACAAACTTTCTACAGACATCTCTCAGCTTTGGCGGCCAAAAGAAAGTTAAGGTTAATTTTTGTGCTGACTCGAGATTACGGATAAGGGTATATAACCCTCTTCCCTTTGTAGTCTGTCAATACACTATTCACAGTCAACCAGTCAATCTTGAGTATTACTTCTAACCCTTGTAGTGGTAGACAAATTAGATCTATGGTCGATTCATGCCCTTTTGCATTTACCACACAATTCAAACAAATATTGGCCGTGATGATTCTAGTACTCGTGGGCATAGATACGACTAGATCATACGGGAATTGATGTACTTTCAAGTTAAACTGTCTTGCATAGTTATATGCAATGAATGAGTAGCTAGCGCCCAAATCATACATGACATGCACTAAGTTGCCATTGAGAGAAATCGTACCTTGTATTAGCTTCGGAGACTTTCTAGCTTCCTTCTGTGTTAAGGTATAGACCTTTCTTACAACTGTGGGCCTAGTCTCCTCAAGCTGATGCTTTTATGGGCAATCTTTGGCCATATACCTTGGCTTATTGCATAAAAAATAGGTAAGCTACCGGGGTTAGATATAGTCTTATTAGAGCACCATTACATAATCACCAGGGTGAATTGATTTATGGCAATGCTAGCAAGTTCTATTTCTCGAGAAACCTTGGTCTTTGTGGCCTTTATGGCCTCCAACCTAGTTTGGCCTCTTATTAATATCCCTGGATAGTCCCCCCTGATCTTTACATTTTTGAGATGAACTACCACCCCCAGATACACCTTTGCTTTAGTTGTTTCTATTTGATTGCAGGCTCAACCAGTTCTTCTCAACATCACGACATTCTTCTACTGCCTGGTTAAACTCTCTGTAATACTTGAAACCAGTTTTTCTTTCAACTCTGGCTTCAGTCCCTTTATCATCATATTTGTACTCCATCCCTCATCATCCCGATATTTTAGGTATTTGGAATATCAAGATAATTGGATATAGCGAGCTAAATAGTCATCAAAGCTCTCATGGTCTTGCTATTGTATACTGAGGAATTCTTTCTCTTTTTCACATTTGACAGAAGGGGAAAAGTATTTCTTATTAAACTTCTCTTGGAATAATTCTCAAGTCACAGGAATATTCCTTCCCCATAAAATCAATTTAGTGTTCTTCCACCATCTATCTACATCACCCTCCAGTTTATAAATGGCTTGCAGAACTTTGATTTCATCTGGGCACAGTAGAATGTTGAATATTTTCTCTAAGCGTGTCAGCTATTCTTCGGCTAATTGTGGATCAAATTTCCCCCGGAAGATAGGAGGTTGATGCTTACTAAACCTGCCTATCTAGGTCTATATGTCAACCTCAAGCTCAGGTAAAATATCCTTTGGTTGGGGTCCTTCGGACTATGTATTATCACCGACACCCCTCACCAATTCCTCCAGGTGATCTTGCCTCTGTTGCACTTCCCGCAACTCTTCCCAAATTTCATTTATGGTAGACTGTTGTTGGGTCAATATACCCAAAATCTGCTATTGGATTGGGTCAGGTTTATCATTCGGTTCGTCATCATTATTTCCATGTTGGCCTCCAACTCTACCTCTAACTCAGCCTTTACCTTGTGGTTTACCGTGTAACATCTCAATAATTCACTGTATATGAAAATAGAGAAGATATAAATTTCATATAGATGCTAGGGCATTTTTGTCATTTCATAATAATTTGGGTACAAAGATATGTTAAATATAAGATACATCAGATATTTACAGTAGTTTAAGAAAGATAGAAACATCACACAACCTACTAACTACTCTATATCACATACTGATCCTTTTTATATCATATAACATAATGTACATATGGCTTCCCAGGGGATCACCTATCTTAAATTACCCTGGGTTGAGCACACTTAACTTTCTATATACCTGACCAAAACACAAACACCAACTCTATCATCTCCTGTTCGTCAGTTCCATATGACTGCCCTCGCCTCAAAAGACGTGACGGCTACCTCTAGTCACCCAACATATATTGATTGGGCCCCACATCATCCAATGAACATATACCTCTATACCAAGTTAGTAATGTGCTCTAGAAAGTCCCATAAGTTCGTGTTCGAGACCCGCTTGACAATATCGATCTTCTTTCAGTTCCAGTATGCTGAATCCAGGAAAAAGTTCATAGTAGTGTAGACCCAAAACTCGTCAGGAAAATCAACCTCCAGCTGATCCCGGATCTTGTACAGTGACTCCAAGCCCCTCAGGAATGTAAGATATCGACCAACAGGAGTAGTCAGGGCTTGTAATGCTCAGCGTATCTTTGCCTGATGAGTTTTAGGTCTACATTGCTATTGATATACTGATAAAAAGTACTTGTTTACATCCACAGGCATACAGAAATAATACAAATATACGGATAAAAAGTACTTGTTTGCATCCAGAAATCTCCCCGTAGGGTTTGAAAATATTTACACAAATTGTCCAAAATATTAAATTTAAACTACTATAACTGAATAGTTCCTATCTCAGGATTCATACCCCTCAATTGCCTGTATTTGCTATTTTGCCCTTAAAGCCACTAGCTTCTACAGGAATAATTATTTATTTAAAAAAGGTTGATATTTAAAGAATCTCAGTAGTAACATACAATCGATCATATAAAATGTGAAATTAAATATGTCATGTTCCATGTTATGCAACAAGTTAATAACAATACCACGACATGCATATATGAGTCAGAGGCTCAATCCCCCACTATTCGTAAAACCTTAGGTGGGTCCCAGACCAATAACTAGGTAGGTGTGCCTCCACACATAAATTGCCCTCCTCGGCAAATTCATGTTCATTAATTAAATCACATAAAATGACATATACAAACATATAAAATATTGGCATAGTATATGAACGAATAAGTTACTACTTTATATCCCTTTTTGCAACCCAAAACAAGTTCCTTGAATTTTGTGCAATGGCTCGAGCTATCAATAGTTGGCTCCTAAAATTCCAAATATACAAGAATTAGATTAAAACTCATTCATGTACCACTCTAGACTCTTTCAAAGTGTCTTTGTTAGTTATACTAGTCTAAAATTGCAAAATTACCAAAATACCTTGCAAGCCCCGTCCAAACCCTATTTACCCGATCTGATCTTCTTTTCCAAAAATTTTGACCCGGGCTATTCTTACATAGTTTTACGTGTAGAATCCATTTTTGACCTTGGTTTTTATAAAACACTACCAAATGACAGTTTTGCTCTTAATAACCCATATTTAGGGTTTTAGGGGTATTTTCATAATTTCGCTTTCTAAGGCTTTTTTGAAAATGTGTTCGACATCAACCCTACATAATTTTCCCTTCTGAACACCATGGAATCATTAGATTCATGAAAATTTAGCTCCTACCCCCTGATCTAGCCTTGGCCAAAACTTGTAAGGGAAAAGGAAAAAAGTGAAAATTTGATTTTCAACATAAAAAACTTACTCCTTTTCACTCCTAATCACTTGATTAACCCTCTAAACACTTACTAAACAAGATTTGAGGAAATTTAGGTAGCATAACCCCTTAGACTTTCCATTTCCAAAATTTACAAATCCAACAAATAAACCATAAATCAGCACCAAATAAACAACCACAAAATCACAACATCAAAGAGAAGGAGATTATGGAAGTTAGCTCTTGATTTCTCAATTCCTCTCTCCTAGGTGTCCCTCTCTCTCTCTCTCTCTCTTTCCCTTGATGTTTTGCTTGCTAAACATGGAGATTCATGGAGAAGAGGAGATTAGAGAAGCTATTATTCAAAAGAGGAAGCTTGAACACAAGACCACAAGTCTTACCTTTGAGATTTTCTCCTCCTTCTCTCTAGATGTTCTTGAACTCACTCTCTCTTTGCTCTTCTCTTAGACGACAGAAATGAGAGGAAAGATGAAACAAAAAGGCTTCATAAATTATCTCATTTTCCCTAATTAAGTTATTACCAAAATTAAGTTTTTATGACACAAATGTAGTTGAGCCTATCTTCAACTAATTAGTGTCATAAAGTTCAATTAAATTGAAGTAATCTCTCCTCCCCTTGGTTAGCCCAAGTTGACAACTAGGGTCCCCCTTAAATGACCCAATTAGGCTTTAATCTATTAGCCCTAACTACATGCACATATATGTAGTATTTTGATCCAATTAAATATGTGCTCTAATTTTAACAATTATAATTGAATCCTTTGCCTTAAGATAATGACACTTGGCTTTTCCATAATCCAAATAATTATTTTTCCCTCCCTATTTCCTTATGATAGGTGAAATTAACAAAAGAAAGGGAATAAATAATTTGCTCCAATATTTTCCATAATCTCTTAATTCATTTATGCACAAGTTCACTTTTACTTTCCAAACATTGGTTTATTTAACCAAGAATATTCGAAATATTTATTTCCCCTTTATTTTCCTTAATTAATTGAGATTAACTTCAATTAATTGGAAAATAATTAATTTTGTGCTTTATTGACAAAATTACGATTTTTCCATACGCTTTTAGATTTTATTTTGGGGTTATTTCCTTTTTTTTATCCTTGGCCAAAATTATCATTAATATTAGGTCAAATATTATTCTCTTATATTCCTTAACTTTGGGCCTCAGTATTGGGCTTTTTGGAAAACTCAAGAATTAATTTCATAATTTGTTTTAGCCTAATTCTCATAAAAATGAAAATGTACTAATTTCATAAATTTCAAGTTCATGAATATTCACCATATTTATTGAATATTTCTAATAATTACAATATATTTTGGTGAATAAAATTTGGGGTGTTACACATGTCCTAAAGGCCCATATTGCCCTATTAGACACTCATTTATCATGGTTAATGATATGATTTTATATCTAAGGTCATAAGGTAATAAAGAAGAGGCATCCTCAATGGTTGGAGAAAAGATACAAGAGGAGGACTCAAAGACAAGAGGTAGTAAACTTATTTACTTGCACGTATTTGATGTGTATTGATTTGCACTATTGCTTTACTTGATTATGTGAAGTATGTATGAATAAATGAAGCTCTGTTTCTGTTTTTATTGTGGCCATAAGTATACTGCACACAAAACATTGAGCATGTAGAATATCATTATGTGAACATGAGACTATATAAGGCAAGCCTATCATGCATATCATGCACTAGCATTCATCTTACATGCATTGTCTATATGTTTGCTACTGAGATTCCGTCGAATCTCACCCTCCCCAACCAACCATTTAGACAGGTGAAAACAGGAGGTGTGCTTAGTACAAAGAAAAGTATTGCACGAGAGGAATGCTATGGTGGAATGAAGACAAAAAGATATTTGAGTTTCATTAAATGGGTTAGACACCCTAGTAGTCCTATGTGGCTATATTATTTGTAGTTATTACGTACAATCCCTGTGGGGGATTTCTGTAATCAAGTACTTATTATCAATATATCTATACTATTTTTGTGTGCTTACTGAGTTACGCTAACGCTCTAAAAAATATGGAAATAAGATAAGGGTGCTTACATGCAATATCCAGCTCGGCTTTTAAAACATTGTTTAAGAGGCTAAAGTATATGTTTAGTCCTATAAGTTTTACATGAGGTATATTTTTGATTCCTTAACATTATAAAATATACTTTTGGACCTTTCTTTCTAACACCATTAATGTTGCTAACAAAATCTTGATGCAGCAAACTCAAGTGATAATTGTGCAGCTAAGCAAGCATATTTAAGTTTAAATTTTTTAATATAATATATTTTGATTATTAAGCTAAACTAAACCTACAAATTGTTGCAAATGAAATCGAGGTTTTGCTATTTAGATTATTAAAATAATATATTTAGATTATAAAATGAAATTTTTTTTAATGCAAACGAGGTTTTGATATTGACTGTTTCATTGGGTTTTTAGATATTTTTCAATTTACACATATTTAAAGTGAAGATTAATAGCATTTAATTATGCAATTATCAATTAAGTTTATATAGTCATCACTTGAATTTGTTTCGTCAGTGTTTTCCATTAGCAAAATTAAAGATATTAGAATTATAGGACAAAAAGTATACTTTATAAAGTTAAGGGACCAAAAGTATACCTTATGAAAATTTAAAGAACTAAAAGTATACTTTAGCCTATTTTAGATTATATTACAAGCAATGATACTTTAGCGGCTTTTTCCCCATAACTACTGTAATATCCCAAATTTTGGGATTTAAGGTTTGAGAATAAGCCTGAATTAAGTAGATTGCTAAGCCCCATTTAGCCAGAGTCCCGGGAATGAGGATTTGCTGCCAATGTATTTTTCCAGCGTAGCAGTCTTCTTGTAGCATATTTTTAAATAGGCAAATGATGTTCATAAAATATGAAATTTTCTAGATTGAAAGTAGACACTCTAAGCTTTAATTTGATAGGCCATATAGGTTATTTGAAGGTATATACAAAGATTTATGAATTTTGAAGTTTACCCAATGAAATTGGTTATTTTCTGAAACAGCGTCCAAAGATTGAAATTTTGGGAATTTTCAGCTTCTAGTTGGCTAAAGGCTATATTTTTTTTCTTGAAACTAGACTTAATAAGGGTTAAGTAGCCTTTAGAAGCACCTCAATTGAATATCTACAAATAAAGATATAAATTTTCAAAGTTGGGAATCCCTGTATTATAATCGGGCTTAATGTATTAATATATTAGTATATCTATGCTTTCCCTATGTGTCTACTAAACAACGCATTGCAACTCTAATTAAGATCAATAGTAAGTGATATGTAAGACGAGGTCTTACATTTTGGTGAGTGATACCAAAATGTAAGACCATTATCTTATTTTCACCTTTTTTAGAGTATTTACAGAAAATGATATGTAGTCCGATGGGCAACACAGGAATAGTAACAATATACTGATATTATTGATACATTGTACTTGATTATAATACCGAAACTCCCAACTGAGGTTTACGGGTAGTAGCGGATTGAGCCCCTAACTCATGTATACATGTTGTGAATTTTATTGTTAATTTGTTGCATAACATGGAGCATGACATATTTAATTTTTGCATTTTATATGATCAATTGTATGTTACTACTAAGATTCTCTCGAATCTTACCCTTAACATAAATGTGTAAAGTGTGCAGTAGCAGAAAACGACTCTGAGGAAAAAATGGTATTTATCAGTAATTGAAGGTTCCAGTCAAAGATCAAGATAAAATATTGGTTATCTGAAAACCTTTTAATATTTCAAGGTCTGTAATAATATGTATCAACCCCTATTGGGAGTTTCAGTATTATAATCAAGTACATTGTATCAATAAATCACTATATTCATGCTATTCCTATGTTGCCCACTGAACTGCTTATCGTTTTCTGCAAATACTCTGAAAAGGGTGAAAATAAGATAAGGGTCTTACAACCACTACAAAGTATGTGATTTCATATCTCCCAAACGGTTATGAAGTTTGTAGAGGTTTTGACCACGTAACTGCTACAAAGTGTGTCATTTTGAAATTTGAATATTTCATATCCAACCAACGCTCATGAAGGTTGTAGCAATTTTTGCCCCGTAATTGCTTCAAAGTGAGTGATTTTGAAATTTGAATATTTTAGATCCCTCCAACAGTCATGAAGTTTGTAGTGGTTTTTGGCCTATAAATTGCTACAAAGTATACACTTTGTAGCAGTTATAGTAACAGTTTTACAACCATTACAAATTGTTGAACAGTAGAGAATTTGAATTTAATTATCTAAGAACGCGTCATTTAGAAAACTTAAAATTCTCTCTTCGCTTATCATCTTTGCTAACATTTCTCACTAGCTATGGATAAGTCATAGATCAAGCTGCCATGCTATTCTTCAACATATTTGGCAGAATTCTCAAACCCTTTAACATTTCGATATACACAGAGTATTAAGCGCAAAGTTCCGTAAGGCATACAGAAATAGCGGAAACATACTGACATTAAGTACTTGTTTATATACAGGAGTCTCCTTATAGGGTTTGAAGAATATATACAATTGTCTAAAATATCCAAAAATAAGCTAAATATAATCAATAACTCCATTTCTCTTAGCCCGTACGCTTCAGTTGCTCATATTTACCCTTTTTTCTTTGGTGCATCTAACTTCTGTTGGAATATTTTTATATTTGAATAAGGGTCAGATTCAAATGAATCTTAATAGTAATAGACAATCAATTGTAGAAAATGTAATAATAAATATGCCAAGTACTACATACAGCAATATTATAATAACACATAATTCATTTTAGTTGGTATAATTCAATTCAGTCAGAAACATTCAGAGCCAACCACTATTGTAACCCCTACTCATTCCGTACCTCAGCTGAGCTCAAGACCACTAATTGGGCATATCACTATACCCGTAGGCACTATATTTAGTTTCCCCGTAGGCACTATATTCAGTGTATCATACATATTACAAAAGATGACATACACAAAGCATATAAACATTGACATAGTGTATGAAAGATAGAGTTACTACCTTATATCCAATTAAGTCCTTAATTTGATCCCGCTTGGGCTCAACAATCTGGTCCTAAAATTTCAAGTTTACAAGAATTAGGTTAATACCTATTCATGTACTACTCTAAACTCTTTTAAACTCATAGGAAAAGCCCAAGTCAAAATTACTAAAATACCCCTGAGGACCTAGTTTAAGTCCCTTTTTACTCAGTCCAACTGTACTTTTTTAGAAATTTTGACTTGGGCTTTTCCTAGATAGTTTTGTGTGTAGAATCCATTAGTGACTTCGGTTTTCTCAATAATCACTGCCAAATGATAGTTTCACCCTTGACAGACCTTAATTAGGGTCTTAGGGCTATTTTTGACATTTCACTTTCTAGGGTTTTTCTCAATTTGCACACGACATGAACCCTACACAATTTCCCATTCTAAATCCAATGGAATCATCACAAATACCAAAATCTAGTCCAAACACAGTCCAAAATAGGTATGGACAAAATTCCATAAAAATTAGGGGAAATGGAGTTTTATGATTTCAATCCATAAAACAACTTCTTTGCACCCCTAATCACTTGTTTAACCACTCAAACACCTTTTACACATGATTAATCAAGATTTAGGCAACACCTCCCGTTAGGGTTTAAGCCTCCCAAATCACAAATTCAACCAATTAAAGCCATAAATTCAACCACAACAACAACACAACCATGAATCTTATAAGATAACAAGGTTTCCTGGCTTTACCTTTGATTTTCTTCTTTCTCTCTCTAAAATGCCATCTCCCTCTCTTTCTTCCCCTTGATTATGTCTTGCTACATGTGATTTAAAGAAGGTTATGAAGATTAGAGAGAGTCTCCATGAGTTAGAAGCCAAGAACAAGTGAATTTACTTGCAACTTACCTTGATTTTTGCTTCTTGAACACCTTGTGCTTCTTCTGTGTTTTTGTGTTTCAAGCTATCACTCTCTCTTTCTTCTCTTGAATTTGGACGTCACTTATTGCCTTTAGGAGAGGATGACAAACTTTAAAGTATAATCTGTTAGATCAAGTGTTTCACACAAGAGGGGGTGAATTGGGTGATACTAAAACTTTCGTTGCAAATATAAACCTCGACGGTGAATATAAAGTAGTAAAGAGTAAGGAGAAATATCACCGAAGTGTACACCAGGAGTTATACTGGTTCGGCCATAACCACTTTGACCTACATCCAGTCCTCAAAGCTTTTCTGAGAGTTTCACTATAATTTCCAAGATTCAGTAGGTTCTTGGCACCTCGGTACAAGCAAGTTCCTTCGCCTGGACACTCGCTCCCCCTTACAAGTTGTAATCTAATCCCAACTCAAGGTTCCACAACCTTCAGTTACCTTAATAACAAATATTGAGTTTGAATCAAATATCTCTCTTACAGAGTGAATAAGAATCACTGAAGTGCAGAATTTCAAGTATATGTAAAAATAGAGTATTGAACGTGAACTTGATAATGCGTTCGTGTGTGTTCTTGTTATTTTCTCTGTTTGGATGTTCACATATATATAGATATGTTGGTAATAACCGTTGGAACATTTTCTTCTCGCCCGTTAGAGTGTGCGCAGCCACTATTGACTTTTCCAGTTTTTGAAAAATATCCGTTAGAGGTAGGTGGCGGTAGGTAGCGTTTGAACGTTGCATTTTTACTTTCCTTATTTGGTAAGATCTGTTCATTGTTTATCTATGAATATGCTAAGAATACTAATACAATAAAGGGTTAATCACATAGGAAACAAATCAATGAACGTTGAAATGATTTCTGAATTTCTGGATTTTAATACTCGAGTAGTCCCTCGAGTATTCATTAAGTTTACTCGAGTCTCTTTGTGAAAATATTGATAAAGAGCAAGTTAATAAATGAACATCACATTACTCGGATAGTGCATGGAGTAAACAAATCTACAAACCTTGGAAATACCTGTTTACTCTAGTACTTACTGGAATATAGTACAATTTTCTTTACATGTTACTCGAGTAGTCTCTCGAATAACCTTCTGATTACTCGATGATTCAATCCATTAATGTTGGCAGGATTATAAGGCAGAGAGCACTTCAAGTTTGCTTACCAGTTTACTCGAGTACCGCCTCGAGTAAACATCTATTTTCTGCATAGCTTACTCTGGTAGATACTTCAAGTACATTGTATATAACTCTACAGATTGCTCGATTATTGACTCGAGTAATCTCGTTCAAGTCTTTGACAATTTAATAATTTAATACTTGCATACTTGAGTGGTGCCTCGAGTGAAGTGTGATTAGAATATTTCAGATTAATCGAGTGTTACCTTCAAGTTTTGTTTACCACAGTGATTTACTCGAGTGGCTCCTCAAGTAACATTGGCAGGATTGAAATGCCGAGAGCAGCATATTTCTTGAAGTAGGGGTCTTGTGTATAGACTCAAGTAACATTGGCAGGCCGAGAGCAACTAGAAGTAATTTCCCTAATTACTCGAGTACTTACTCGAGTAACGTTGGCAGGCCGAGAGCAACTGCAAGTGATTTCCCTGGTTACTTGAGTACTTACTCGAGTAACGTTGGCAGGCTGAGAGCAACATATTTCCTTGTGGCAGGTTACTTGAGGGTTGACTTCTGGTTACTTCAAGTTTTTGTCTCATTACTCGAGAAACCCTTTAGAAATTTTGCCACTGATGAAGTTTCTCAGCTTTTTCTCTTGACCTTTCTTCATTACTCCAGTACTTACTTCAAGTGATGATTTGCTCTATGATTACTTTGTTCAAACTTATTTGTTTATCAAGTCTTTTTCACACCCATTCTTTGTTATCATCAAAACATGTGAGATCTAACATTCTCCCCCTTTTTGATGATGACAAAACTTGGTAATTTTGAACCAAGTTTTTGAAATTGAGTTCTCAAATAAACACTTCTTGAAATCAATTGTAACTTTAAAATCCTTTTTGAAATAACTTGTTATGTGTCAATTCAAAGTGTTTTGGAAAGTTTTGAAAAAATATAACATATTCACCTTGCATATATAATAAACTCATTAGTCCACAATGTAATATAACTTAAAGACTTAAATGCACTTGTATTGAAATTGAACTAGAATTGCATTAATTAGAATTACATTACTGAATTACAAATATGAAAAGCTCCCTAAATCCCATGTACACCCATATACCCAAAATGAAAGAAGCTCAGTCAACCACAAAATCACTCAAGCTCTTCTCCCCCTTTTTGTCTTCATCAATCAAGTGGAGGACTGGAAGGCTTGACTACAGATTTAGGCCTGACAGGAAGGACCAAGGAGCCATCTAAACTAGAAAAATCAAAAGAAGAGCTGGAAAATTCTGGTTCAGGAAGGTTGAGTGGAGGGATATGAATGTAATCTTTTGGAGGGATTGGAGATGACTGATATACAACAACAGTGGTGGTCTCAACCTCTTCTGTGGCATCTACAGAATGATGACCAGAGGAAGAGGGAGAGATCTCCTCTGTAGGAGTAGGTGAAGGAATAGGTGTAGGTGTGGGTGCAGGCTGAACTCTGGGTGGTGAATCCTTAATAGTGATGTGGATAGTCTCATTGGTTTCAGGATCATCCACTGAGCATAGAATATCTCTAGGAAGAATAATGGGGATTTTGAGTGTAGAGGGTCTAGGTTCAAAGGGGCTAAACTCTGGAAGTTTGGGAAAGGAGATCTCAGGGATAGTTGGCTCAACCTTAATATGATGATACTCTGAGGGGATGTTCTCTAGAGGTGAGAATACCTCAGGAACAGATAATGGACCAGTAGAAGGTCCATGACCCATAGAGTCCAATCTAGCCAGAATCAATCTCAGAGTCTCACCCTGGGCATGCTGCTCTGCTAATATCTCCTCGTGCCTCTTGTCCATCCTCTCAACCAATTCAGCCATCTTGTCATTCATGTGAGTGATCAACTCGGTATTGGTATTTGCAATGTCAATATGAAATCCTTTAGCATATTCTCCATGAAATGTTGAAGTGTGGCATTGAGGAATGAGGGTGAAGAAGTGGTGGCAGCTGGAGCAGAAGACTGAGTATCATCCATTATGCTTGTCTCAGTCTCAGTCTTCTTCTTCCTCCTGGGGCTAGACTCCATAGGGCTCTTGAGGTGAATCTCAACATTAAGCTTCCCAATCTGGTTTCTTCCAATTGGAGTGATCCTCTCAGTAGGCTCCTTTTCTCTAAACACCATATCTTGTTTTTCTTTAGAATAAGAGAAATGATCTGAGGATATGGCATAGGAGTAGTTGCTTTCCCTTTTATTTTGTACCTCTGCATCTTAGAGAAGATGTATTCTCTCAAGTCCTTTTGTTCCTTCAGGAGTAGAGAAGCAAACCACCTATAGTCCCGGTCAGAGAAATGGGTGTAGTTATTGGCTTTGTTCATAAGGGATCTAGAGTAAATATACCAAAGAACCCAGTGATGGTCACACATGTCACTCGGTTTAAAGTTAAGAGGACCCACTAGCTCACCAGGTCTAAGGACAGTGAAAATTTGGTTAGGTTCAAGCTTGGAATATATGTCATCTGGGGGGTTTCCTATTCCTAACCAAACATTGATCCTAAAGGTTGAGATAAGGATTTTCTGGCCTCTAACTGTTGTGGTCATTTCTTCCTCTGCAGAAGTCCTATTAGGTTCATCTAGGATTTCTAGGTTGCAGTAAAAATGAGTGACTATTTTAGTGCAAAAGGGAAGTTTAATTGATAGCCAAGGCATAAAAGGTTCAAGGAAGGGACTTAGGTTATATACTTCAATACCTTCTGAAGAACCTTGAGATCCACACTGTGAGTTTTGCAAACCTTTCTTCTTGAGAACTGTGTGAGGTACTTTTGTGATTCCTCCAATTTGTTGACATTGAACCCCTTTGGAGGTTTAGTGATTTCTTCTTCTAGCAATTCTGGCTTTTTGGAGGATTGGCCTTTCTCTAGTTGTTCAAGAATCCCAGCCATAGCTTTAGCAACATTTACATCATACTTTGGCTTTTTGGATGGTTTTGGAGTAAAAGAGGGAGTGGAAGAATCAGAAGGTAAAGGAAAAAGAGACTTAGTGCTTTTGCCTATCCCAGTTGAGGTGCTTTTCTTTGATTGAGCCCTTGTGACCACTGGCTTTTTGATCACAACACATTTCTCCTTTGGTTTAGGTTGAGGTTTTGGTTGAACTTTGGCCTTTGATCTAGGAGTAAGCTTTCATCTCTTTCTAGGAGGAGAAGAAAGAGGGTCAGAGGGTTATAGAGATCCAGAAGAGTCTGTAGGAGTAAGATTCTTGGTTCTAACTATCTTGACTTAGAGAAAATTGAAATCTTAGAAAAACAGAGTGAGAAGTCGCAAGTTAGGGTAGAGAGAATCTGAGCAAAATAGGAAGTTTTTGAAGCTGAAATTTGATCGGTTTTGACATAAATCAAGCAAGGAAGAGATTGTGAAAACTTTTTGAGAGAGGACTGGGTGATTCACTAGAGGAGATTTTGTGGAAATGATCGAGTTTACGACTGTTAAAGACCTAGAACCCGACGTTACTCGAGGCCCTACTTGAGTAATTATCAAGTTTACTCGAGTTCCTACTTAAGTGATCATATATAAAATTCCAAAATAATTCATTTAAATTGCGTACCTGGCATGAATAATATTGTAATTATCCATATATATTCCCTCAATCATTTAATAGCCACTTTAGAACAGATTTGAGTTGATTGTCATCAAATTTTTGATCTGGACCTACAATCACTCGAGGCCTTACTCGAGTAAAGTTCAAGTTTACTCGAGGCTTTCCTCGGGTAATCTGTCTTTTCTCCTCTTGACTGTTCATTTTCCACCAAATGAACCGTTTGATTCATATGACTTGAGACTTTACTGCCAATTTTTGAAGTCCATTACTCAAGTACTCACTCGAGTAATGTGCTCTTTTACTTCAAGTTGTCCCTCGGTTAATGCTGCACTGTCAGACATTACTTGAAGTTGGCACTCCAGTGATGGTGTCCTCTGTTAACCTCTATTTTTATTTCTTAAAAAATAGAGTTTCAATCTTCTTGCAAAACAAGTTTCTATATACTCCGATGCTTAAGTTAGTAATCATCAAAACATTATCAAATAACATTATCTAACATTATGAAAAACCAAAATAACTTACAATTCATTGGGATTTATCATTCCCAATTCTCTTCTAATGTATAGAAATTGATCTTTTGCAAGAGGTTTTGTGAAGATTTCAGCTAGTTGAAGATGAGTAGGAATGAATATCACTTTCACATCTTTCTTTTGGACATGATCTCTGATGAAGTGATGTCTGACATCGATATGCTTGGTTCTAGAATGTTGAACTAGATTCTTTGCCAAGCTTATCATACTAATATTGTCACAATAGATTGGTATTTTTTTGAAATAAATACCAAGATCTTGTAGTTATTGTTTTAGCCATATCACTTGTGCACAACAACTTGAGACTGCAACATATTCGGCTTCCATTGACGAAAGAGACACTGTATTTTGTTTCTTGCTGAAACATGATACAAGAGATCCTCCAAGAAATTGACCTTGTCCGCTAGTGCTCTTTCTGTCTGTCTTGTATCCTCCATGATCAGAATCTGAATATGCAACAAGATATTCACTTCTTCCTTTAGGATACCACAGACCTAATTCTGGTGTGTCAGCAAGGTATCTAAAGATTCGTTTGACAGTTTTGGCATGTGATTCCTTTGGTGCTGATTGATATCTTGCACATATGCCAACACTGAATTGGATGTCCGGTCTGCTTACCGTGAGATAGAGTAATTATCCAATCATTCCTCTGTATTTTGTGATGTTGTAGTCTTTCCCTTTGACTTCAGCATCAAGAAACGTAGTTGAGCTCATAGGTGTGTCTGTTCCATTTGCTTTATCCATTCCATACTTCTTCAAAAGCTCTTTCAAGTACTTTGTTTGAGATATGAAGATTCCATTCTTTCTTTGTTTGATTTGCAAACCGAGAAAGAAATTCAATTCTCCCATCATTGACATCTCAAACTCTCCCTGCATTATCTTAGAAAATTCCTTACACAGAGATTCATTAGTAGCACCAAAAACAATGTCATCAACATATATTTGAACAATTAAAATATCATCATGTTTTCATTTTGTAAAAAGTGTTGTATCAACTTTTCCTCGTACAAAACCTTGATCAATGAGAAATTTAATGAGCCTTTCATACCATGCTCTAGGAGCTTATTTTAAACCATTTAAAGCTTTTCTTAGTTTAAAAACATGGTCAGGTTTAGTTATATCTTCAAAACCAGGAGGTTGATCTACATACACGTCTTCCATGATATAACCATTTAGGAATGCACTCTTTACATCCATTTGATAGAGTTTGAATTCTTTGATGCATGCAAAGGCTAAGAGTACTCTTATAGCTTCCAATCTACCCACTGGAGCATACGTTTCCTCATAATCAATTCCTTCTTCCTGATTATAGCCTTTGGCCACCAATCTTGCCTTGTTTCTGACAATAATTGCATATTCATCGAGTTTGTTCTTGAATACCCATTTAGTGCCAATGATCGGATGATCCTTGGGTCGGGGTACCAAATCCCAAACTTGATTTCTTTCAAATTGATTTAGTTCTTCTTGCATTGCTATAACCCAATCATTGTCTGATAGGGCTTCATCAATGTTAGAAGGTTCAATCTCAGAAATGAATGCAGAAAAACTAACTTCATTAAAGATTCTATTTCTAGTTTTGATCCCTTCATTCACATCTCTTATGACTTGATCTAAGGGATGACTTTTATTATATTTCGAGGCTCTAGGTTGTCCTAGTGACTGCTCTTCTTCCTTGGTTTCATCAACTTCTGGAATAAGAGATTTATAAATAGATTGACCATTTTCTTGATTTAAAACAACTTCCTACTCTTCATCAATGGTTTTGTCAGAGGATTCAAATTCATCAAATACAATATGAATTGATTCTTCAACAACACATGTTCTTTTATTGAAAACTCTTTATGCTTTACTTCAGTTAGAATATCCTAGGAAAATTCCTTCATCAGTTTTAGAATCAAATTTTCCTAAGTTATCTTGACCATGGAACACTTACAACCGAAGATGTGTAGATGAGTAATGTTTGGCTTTCTTCCTTTGTACAACTCATATGGTGTCTTTCTGAGTTTTGTTCTAATATAGGCTCTATTTGAAATATAGCATGCTGTGCTCATAGCATCAGCCTAGAAAACTTGAGACACGTTCTTTTCATTTAACATTGCTCTAGCCATTTCAGTAAGCATTCTATTCTTACGATCCACGACTCCATTTTGTTGAGGTGTCCTTGGAGCAGAGAAATTGTGATCAATGCCATTAGTATCACAATATTCTTCAAAGGCTTGATTTTCAAATTCTCCACCATGATTTGTCCTAATACCTGTAATGGACATACCTTTCTCATTTTGCACTTTCTTGGCAAAAACAATAAATTCTTCAAAGGTTTCATCCTTTGATAATAGAAAAATAACCCATGTAAATCTGGAGAAGTCATCAATAATGACCAATGAATATAAGTTGCCACCAAGACTCTTTACTCTTACTGGGCCGACTAAATCCATATGCAATAATTGTAGTGGTCTATTTGTTGAAATCTCATTTTATAATTTGAAAGATGATTTAGTTTGTTTACCCTTTTAACATGCGTCACAAATCAAATCATTTTTGAAATTTACTTTTGGTAATCCAAGAACTAAATCCTTTTTGAGTAGTTTTCCTAGTTGATGCATGTTGACATAAGCCAATCTCTTATGCCATAGCCAACTTTCATCGGCATTACTCATAAAACAGTTTTCAGATTCATTTCTACTAATATCTAGAGTATAACAGTTACCTTCCCTTTTTGCTCTGAGCTTAGCCTTGATATTCTTCTTATCAAGTAGTAAGTCTTTCTTGTTGATAATTAGACATTCCTCTGAGTCAAATATTACCCAGTTGTTTTTGTCTGCACTTTGACTCACACTCAGCAAGTTATGGCACAATCCTTCGACATAGTATACATTTTTGACTTGTATGCCTTTGTCATTTTTGATTTCACCAATTCCTGCTATCCTTCCAGTTTGATTTCCTCCAAATTTTACCTTTCCACCTTCTTTAGGTTCCAATTTGGTAAAACTTTCGAAATAACTAGTCATATGTCTAGAGCACCCACTGTCTATGTACCACTTGTTGTTTTTGGATACTTTGAGACATATCTGCAATTAAATACGATTAAGTCTTAGGTACCCACTTCTTTTTGGGTCATTTTGGGTTAGTATAAGAAATTTTCGAAACATATGATCCTTTAGGTACCTATTTGTAGGTTCCTATCGTTCCTTTCTTCTTATGAATACATGAAGAGGTATAATGACCTTTTCTATTACAGTAATTACAAAATGCAAAAGGATTTGATGTATGCACAGAATGCTGGAAATAATTCAAATATGACTTACCTCTTGCTTTCTTTCTACCTTTCCTTCTATCTGATTTTGGATCATATCCAATACCAGATCGGTCATTTACAAATCGTTGAGCTTTTAAAATCACACTTAGCATCTCACTTCCTTTAGTAAATTTTTCAGAGGTTTTGTGAGATCAGTGTTTTTCTTTTCAAAGAAGAACAATTTTCACAATCCTTTTCTGAACTTTCTTTAAGTTCAATTTCATGAACTTTGTTTTTCTTTTTGAAAACAACTAATTCTTTAACTACTTTGATGAATTCAGAATGTAAGGCATTATATTCAGAAAGTAATTCATCATAGGTAGGATCAGAATCATTTACCTCTTCTTCTGTTTCTTCTTAAGCAACAAGACATATATTAGCTACTTCTTCTTCATCAGAGGAACTATCACCCCATATAGCATATATGAAGGCCTTCTTTTTGTTGAAGAATTTGCCTTTTCTCTTTTCTTTGCTCTTTTGGTTTAGCTCTGGACATTCTGATTTGATATGTCCTGGTTTTCCACATTCGTAGCAGATGATATGATCTTTGCTGCTAGTTCCTCCTTTCTGAAAGTGTTTGAGTCCTTGACCTTTCTTGTAAAACTTTCTGAATCGTTTTATGATTAGGCCCATTTCATCATCGTCAAACTCCTCATCCTCATCTTGATTTTCTTCTTTTGCTTTTAGTACTAGGCCTCTCTTCTTCTTGTCACCAATGTCATCTAGTTCCCGTTTGAACTTTAGTTTACTTTCATATTCAAAAAGACTTCTAAATAGAGAAGCAACTGATCTCATC